>CM060302.1:1151877-1796877 GCA_030684275.1 Acipenser oxyrinchus oxyrinchus
ATTCACAGGTCTAATGAGGTATATTTGCTAGCCTTTACTTTTGACTCCTTTTAAAGGGGTCAAATGCCATATTAATGTGATTGTATTACCTTACCGTCTGACCTTTGAGGATCTCTGCAATCATCTGGTTTGTTTTTCTTGTTTCTCCAATGTTTAGTTCTATTCATATTTCCCTATATCCGTTTAAAGTGTAGTCTGGTGTTGCTGTAAAATCCAAAATATCCATGATACCATCATTCCAGAATTGTGTGGCTGCTTTCTGGATGAGGACATCGAAGACCAAAGACACCTAACAGAATTCAGCTGAATGTTGATCTCTATTCAATATTGGAGAAATAGAATTACTCTGAATGGTAGCAAACATCATGAGAAGGTAACAGTATTAAATATCTGCGTATGCTGCCAGCAGATACTATGAAGGGTTAGCCGCTGCCCTTTTACAAGTACTAACTTTTCAAGACTTTGAAAAAGACTTCTAGTCTAAATGTTTGTCGTGGAAAACTTTCTTTTAGTCTTTCTGAATTGAGCACTTGAGTGTTTAATAGGTCTGGATGATAGCTACAGTCCTTTCTCATTAGCAAAACCCCTTTACCATCCCGAGCTTTCTTATTTATACCAAAGTGGCCAGACAAAGTGTTTTCTCATCACTGTTTTTCTATATGAAACTTCCTAACACACCTGTACGAATTGCCATTCATTAAAAAACAAATGTAAATAGTATATTAGGCATTTTTTTTATTGGTATTGCTAAAATAATATCCAGTCTAGGCATACTGTTATTTATTCTCATGAGCTGAAAAGCTGCATCTTTAATCACACAAAGGTTTTTACCAACAGTATTGTAGGGAGCTAGTTGCTAAAAACTAGTTGTTGTTTTTTTTTTAAATCTCAGCATTGTTATTGAATGTAGCAAAAATTGATTCAGATCCTGTCATGATACTGATATAATTATGATCCTTAATTTTCCATAAAAGCCCCCCCCCACACACTGTAAATGTATTAAAACATTTTGAATTGCACTACAATGTAATGCAATATACTGTAATGTAATAGGTGTAAGGGAAGCTTGTACTTAAGCTTCTTGTCAACTGGGTCCTCCCTTATAAAAGTTCACTGCAGTAAATGTGCACAATATTTCTGCAGTTCCCATGCTTTTCTTGTGATTATACTCTACCATAGTTTACCCTGGTCTTTAATATGCTGCACCATACCTCTCTGTGCTTTACAATGCTTTCACTTAGCTTTATTAAACTTCAGTATGCGTTTACTGTGGGAAACATTTTAAAGGTGAGCAACCACCCAGAATTATTACAAACAGCATGACAGAGTAAGGGGAATGTAAAAAAGCAATTTCCATTTGAAACCCTGAACAGTATTTCCCTGTATTACTCATGAGCTTTGTGAAGAGGTCTTAGGGCACCTTCCCCTTCCCCATGTCTCTCTTGACGCAGCACAAGGAAGATGGTTAGTTCTCATGGTGTGTTTATCTGAAGCACTTGGGTCTGTGCATACTGGGTTACTGTGTGTTCTTCTATTATTCTCATTTGAAAGCTGGTGCTTCCCCAATCTCTCTCCCTTTTTTGCAGTCTTTTTTTTTTAAGACTTTGCACAGAGAGTACTTGGTATTAAAAGGTGCTGTAAAAATTGTGTGTACAAAAAAAATAACTTTATACTGTGGGACCTAAAAATATTCAAACATCATGTGTGGTGGTTTATGTAAAGTCTAGAGCGATATAGCATGACGTTGCAATGGAATCGAGTCCGCGGTTAGTATGAACCCTTATTGACTGTTATTAGCAAAACAAATCAGCACTACTATCTGACCAGAAATGGTCAAGCTGAACACAGTGGATTCTTTGAAGGATCCGTCTCTTAGCAGTCTGGCATGGCCTTGGGATTCTGTTTAACATATTTTCAAGGGGGATGTCTTTCTGAAATAGCATTCCGAAAGTCTATTGGAGTGCTGTTCTTCTTGTGTTAATGCATTGATTTATGATATAACAAGTTTCCAATATCTAAATGTGTTTTCAGAGCGATACAGTTTAGCGAATAATAAAAATCATGCCCACATTTATTGTGTGTGCATTTTGGGGTTATTCTTGGCTTACGGCAGGAAAATCCTCATGAAGTGGTGCTGATGTCCTGGTATTATTGGAGCCCACGCTAGCGGTAATATTCAAACCCTGAGTGTGTGTCTGCTGATTGGAGGATTAGTATAAGAGGCAGTCGATTTCGCTGGATCAAGAAATACTGGATAAAAATAGCATGCCTTTTTCTATGCTGGTGATTGACTGCTGGCACATACAGTACCAACTCATTGTGGTTCCGAATGACTACTGTGAATTTTGTTTTGTACTAACTAAATCAAAACTGTTACCACAGAACTATTGGACACTAAAACAGTAAATTACACTATTTGCATAGAAGAAAACTAAAATAAATATCTTCATAGTAAAATTCTTGCTGTTTAACTTCAGTAATAATGCCACCCCCTGTTAAGGCCACAGTTGGTTGGTCCCTGGACTGCCCTTAATATTGAGGTTGCACTGTATTCCCAAGCACCCCAGAGTACACATAGTCCCGCAGCATTTCACGCTCCTCAGCCGATCTGGACTGCCTTGAGTTCTTGCTTTTCTATTTAGACCTTTGTGTTGAGGACTGAAACGCGATGCCTGTAACACACTTTCGTATTTAATCAATTCCATTCTTTCCTCTGTGGTCTCCCGGTCAGTGCGGTCCAATCGGGTGACGCCTTGTTATTGCAAACGAGGTTCCTCTTGTATATAAGCGTGCTGTCTTCTTGCTTGCAATGTGTATGTTTTTTTTTGTTTGTTTGTTTCTTTTTGTAATCGTGTGTTGGAAAATGAAGTGAATCTGTTTAAGAGATCAAATCTCTTTAATTTGTCCTTAATGGAATGCTTTTAAATAACGAAGAAAAAAAAAATGATAATAAGCATAATTATAATATGTAAAAACATTCAACTTTCAAGGTTAGGTTTTAATGATTCTTTGTGTTCATTTCAGAGAAATAAAAGTTGCTCCCTTATTTTGGGTGTTGTTTTCTTCTTGTGTGACTGAACTGCTTCATGATTATAAAGCTCTTTCTTCTGTTTTGTATTATAACACAGCATTCATGAATCAATCAATATTTATTTTATATAGCACATTTTAAAGTGGACCACCATCACAAAGCACTTTACAAGATAGTGAGGAACAATGCATAATACATTAAATACAGGGAATAGTACATTAAATACAAACAGTATAAAAAAAAAAATGCAAATACATTGTGGATGTGTGTGTCATACAGAATCATATGAATAAGATGGAGTGAAAACCCTGAAATAGCAATTTAGACAACAGCTAATAACAGATAGCAGGCTTAAAGAGCATTGAAAGCAAGAGAGAACAAGCGGGTCTTGAGAGTTGATTTGAAACGAGCGACTGTGGGAGCCGCATGCACTAAGACTAGAGTCCCAGAGCGTCTGAGCCACAAAGCTGAAAGAGCGCTCTCTGTGTGGTGTACTTTTGCTTGGGTATAACAAGCAAGCCAGAGTCAGAGGACCTCAGCTTGCAGGCAGGGACATAGCGGGTCAGAGGGTTGGAGAGATACGCTGGACCTGTGTGATGAAGGCGCTTGTAGGCAAGCAGGAGAATTTTGAAAGTAATCCTGAACTTTACAGGTAGCGAGTGCAGTTGGGTGAGACAGGGGTTAATGTGATCATGGTTTTTACATCTGGTAAGGATCCAAGCAGCGGCATTTTGAACCAGCCGCAATCTGTTTATGGTGCGTGACAGAAGACCACCATAGAGAGAGTTGCAGTAGTCGAGTTGAGAGGAGATGAATGCATGACAGAGTATCTCTGCATCTGGGAAGGAAAGGTAGGAACGGACCTTTGAGATGTTTTGGAAGAGATTTGGGCATCAAAGGAGAGGTTACTATCCAGAAGTACACCAAGGCTTCGTACAGTGGGGGAAGGCAGCAGCAGACAGTTTCCGAGCCAGCAATATTGAGATTCTTGAGTTTTTGATCCTACTAGAAGAAGATCAGATTTGCTTGTGTTGTGCTGAAGAAAATTGGCAGACATCCAGGCCTCGATGTCTTGGATGCAAGCTGAGAGCCGGACCATGGCAGAGGGACATCCAGGGTCTAGTTTTAGGTAGAGCTGGGTGTCATCTGCATAGGAGTGAAACATGAGGCTATGTTGGCAGATGAAATGACCCAAGGGAAGCATGTAGATGTTGAAGAGAAGAGGCCCAAGAACAGACCCTTGAGGGACACCACAAGTGACCGGGTTTACGTCAGCACTGCTTCCATCATAGAAAACAGACTGCATGCGTCCGGATAGGTAAGAGGACATCCAGAAGAGAGGTTCCAGAGATTCCAGCATACTTCTGAAGGCAGTCAAGAAGAATGCCATGATCTATGGTGTCAAAAGCAGCAGTTAGGTCAAGGAGGACAAGCACAGAGGGAGCACCAGCATCAGCAATAAGCAGAAGATCATTTACAATCCGGAGCAGAGCAGTTTCGGTGCTGTGATGAAGCCAGACTGCATAGATTCAAGCAGATTGTTGTCTGTGAGCTGTTTCATCAGCTGGCTGGCTACAGTTTTGAGGGAGCCAGTACTCAGTGGGTGCCAGGATTGAACTTAACTACTAAACTGCTATTATTTTTGCAGTTGGCAAAATCATGTATTGTTATTGCTGACTTTAATTCATTCATTTACTACCTAGTGACACATTATAAAGCCAGCTGATGGATCAATTCGCTAGAACTACAATGTATCGATTCTTAAGGAGCAGCACTGTACTTGACATTACATTTCCTCCCTGCTGGTTGCTCGCTAATGAGCACTACTTTCATAACAGCACACTTTTATAATAATGAAATACAGGATGATGCAGGGGAAAGCGAACTCAATAAGCCCATTATGGTACACCTCCCCTTGGAGACCGGAGTCTCCATGGCAACCCAGTAGTGATATAAGCACCCTGTTTCCATGCAATTGAACCATCACGACTCCCTGGCTGCGCACTGAGAAGTGGATGTTTTTATTTCAGGGCTTCTCTCAAGATGATTACGGAAGTCCTTCTCAGCCTGTGGTAGCTTGGATGTTGGATAACACACTTATGTTTTCTGCTTTCTGTGTTGTGGTCTAAAGAGAGGCATTTTCTTCTGAAACAGTTCAGTGCAGTTGTGTTATTTCAGTTAGCTGGGACTCTGAGCTCATTCTACAGCCCTCCTATTCATATAGCCCGGTGTTGGCCCTGGTTTGATGAACTTGGTGGTTGTAACTTAGAAATGATTTTCATAAATGTCACATTCGGTCCACTTCCATTAACTGTATAGGCCTCAAATATTCAGTTTCAAAGAACCCTACAGTATGCTGTTGTGTATTTCCATTCTAAAGCATCTGGTGCTACACTAGGTGAAATATAGTTCTCAATTTCTTGCATTGCCTTCCTGATAACTCAATATCAGAACCCCGCTCAGAATTATTACAAGCATCATTAAATAGTAAAGACGTGTAAAACAAACAATGCAATTCTACTTAGTACACGGTACTGACTGTTGAGTTAGCTGTATTGATCCAGAAACACAACAATCTGGACAAAAACTAAAAGAATAAAAGCCCCTGCCATATAAAGAAATTATATCTACAAAAGGGGTCAAGTTATATACAAAAAAGAGTCAGCCATGTAACGATACAGTAAACAAGACACGTTTGGGCCAAACTTTTCCCAGGTGAACTTGCATTCTCTAGTTCATCTCAACCCCAACAGGTCTGTCGAGTTTCACCTCATCGACAAGAAGAACAACAACCATTTTTTGCCTGCCTGTCTCTCCCATTGTTGAAGGCATTAAAAATACTTTGAGTCATTTCTTTCAGTATTTCTAAAACAGTTCTTAGGAATATATGCAGGTTGATTTTCACCAAGTTCGTAATAAATTGACAACACCTTGTAGATACTTTTGTGTGTGTGTAGAAATGTGACACAGGGAGACCTACTGTATGTCACCACACATCGATAGGAATTCAAATAGAATGGTACTAATAATCATTGAGAATCATTTTAAATATTTAACCATAGGGGATCCCCTAATGGTTTACCTGGTAAAGGCATGGCTGTATAGTGTGCAGAGGGAGTCATACTGTCAGGGGAGTCACCAGTCTGCGCTGGGGATTTTGAAGGAAGCTCCTGCGGGTTAGGGAGGCAAAACCAGCAGGGACTGTTTCCCCTCATCGCAGTGGACCCTACCAGTCAGGCGTCTAGTGAGCTCAGAGCGGACACCTGCAGGGCTGGCCTTTGTCCTCCAGAGGGCGGTATCTCGCGGACATCCGCTCTCGAGTTCCTGGGTGTAGAAGAGGAAACTGGCTCGTTGGATCGTGGACGCCGCTGAAGTACAGTAGTATTTCATGTCATATTTTTTAATTTGTCTGTTTTTTTTTGGTTAAATATATGGAAAGCTACAAAGTGGTATGTAATTCAATATGTTAATGTAACATTATTCAATTAGTTCATTCTTTAGGGTAACGCTGGTATCTCTGTATTCTATTAGACAAATGACAATTGTACTTGCAATACTGGCAAACTACAGTAAATGTAGAATTGATTTATGATGGTCTGTACTGTATAGCGAGATTTGTTTATATATATTTGACCCATAATAATATTATTAATGTTTTAGTTTATTACATATTATATAAATACTGCTTGGATCTTTCTGACTGAAAACAAATCATCACAAACACCACCCCCAAATCGCTGTCAGCCACGATGCTAGAACAGAACAAATAGAACAAACCGATTTCACGAAAAGACTGAAACCTGTTCCTGTTCCACATCGAACAAGCCGAACGTGTCCGAGTCTGTTCACCTCACGAAATCCCACCTTAGTTAACCCATTGCATCCCCTCACCACTCTCTGTGTGAAGAAGTGTTTCCTTCCCCTCTGTCCAAGTCAATCTCCACTTCATTTCCAACTGTGTGTCCTCTGGTCCTGGTTTCTGTACTGCGCCTACAGTAATGGTTCAGGTTAACTATGTCAACTCCTTTTCAGATTTTCAAGACTTCAATCGTGTCCTCCTGATTCTTCTTTGTTCCAGGCTAAACAGATTCAGTTTGTTCAGCCTGTCTTCGTAGCTCTGTCCTTTAAGCGCTGCTGTGATTAGTCTAGTTAAAGAAGTACTGCATTACAAAGTCACTGGTCACAATACTGTATTTCAGAGACATGCAGTGTATTTTTATAAACAGGAGGGGATAATCAGACAAATCAAACATGTAAAAATGACATCGCTCTCTGGCACTTTCATCTGTGTGATTTTGCAGTCCAAATCTGAACATTAAAAAATAATGGCATGCTGGTTTCATGTTAAATCTCTGTAATGACACAATCAAAATACATTGCATTGCAGTATTTTACCACAGAAACCTGAATATTCAAAAACAATTTCAATATTAACATTCCTAAATGAATACTTATTAATAATAACAAATACTTGTACATGATCCAGACTGAATGAACTTTAATTCATGGCAAAGCCCAGTCTACAATGCAGGCAGCATATGATTGAGCACCAACTTTGCCTTAATACACACAATTCAACTTCCCTTCTCAAATGGCCAATTTGTTAAGCTCCTCAAAAACATACATTTACTCACCAATTAGGGCAGCTAGCAGAGATGATGTACTCAAGACATGCTTAATTCTCAATAAGCCCCCTTCCAACACTTGGGTGGTAATTAGAAACACAGGGTAATTTAGAGCTTGGGAATGGTTTGGAATGGTTAATGACTCATAACCTGCCTCTCTTGGTTGACTGGTGACTCTCAATATCTGGCCTGCTTCTCCATTTCTCTTAAAGAGTTGTCTCACCCCATATATTTCAATATTAACAATCAAATAAATACAGGCCTCAACCAGCCCCCTAAAAATTCAACTAATAGAAGTCTGCGCGCCAGGCCTCCACCACTCTCTGCAATCATCTGCAGTGTTCATTACTGTGACCCGAGACAGCCCTTCATCCCCAAAGCAGGGACATCAGAGGAAAAAGGCAGAGAAATCTAAGCAAACCAGATGAGTACATTAAAGAATCTCCCAGACAGAGCCAATCACAGAGAAGCAGCACTCTCGGCTGGAAAGGGTTGCCGTGACAACAAGTTTGTTAATCTGCGTGAAGCGCCAGAAATAATAACTGCTGACCGACAACAGATCAGGAAACCAGAGAACATAAGAACAGAAGAAGATTTGGAGTTTTGTGACAAAATATTCCGGAATGGAAAGATGAAAAATAAAACAGTTATTTCCTCTTATATATTTTTGAGGCTTGAAGCGCAATATAATTCAATCATCGAAGTGGAAGATATGAAAGTTATCTAAAAAACTTGATAAAAAACAAAATATATCATTGAAGCCCATCCTTCTTTAGAAGCCTGCGTTGGCTACACCACTGTCTTGAAATGCATGATAAATAGAGCTATTCATTCTAAGAAGACCAGACTATGAAGACAGAAATGAAGTTTCAATTTATTATTATTATTTATTTCTTAGCAGACGCCCTTATCCAGGGTGACTTACAATTGTTACAAGATATCACATTATTTTTACATACAATTGCATTATTTTTTTACACATTATTTTTACATACAATTACCCATTTATACAGTTGGGTTTTTACTGGAGCAATCTAGGTAAAGTACCTTGCTCAAGGGTACAGCAGCAGCAGCAGCAGTGTCCCCCATCTGGGATTGATCCCACGACCCTCCGGTCAGGAGTCCAGAGCCCTAACCACTACTCCACACTGCTGCCCGTTTAAATATGTATAAATGAATACAAAAAGATATCTAAACATCTTTTAGAAATCTATAAAAGAAGGGCATTGCATTATGCACCCCCACCCCCATAAGAAAAGGAAATGTGAAATAGTGCGAGCCAGTCTCAGATAGAGATTAACGAGGGCTGGGGCTCCACAGACACACTATTACCCTGACTTCATTCCAGATAGATATCCTCCTGTCTGCCCCATCTCGTTTCCAATCTGGTGACATGGCTTTGTGTCTCCCTTCATTAGCCACCCCAACCCCTCCTGCAGGGATGAGCCACACTCAGCTGAGACCTCCACCAGAACAACGCAATAAGAACTGTTATTGCTGTACGTGTGCCACCTTACCAACTAGAAGAGGGGTTTTCATATCAAATATGCATTAGATATTTTTGAATTGCCAAAATGATGAAACTGTGAAACTAGCCACACATACAGATTTAAAACCAGCACTGAGAGACATTATAATGTTAACAAAAAACACAGCGTACTGTTTTATTATAACAACATGCATAGAATCAGTAAAGCCTTTTTTGGTGCAGTACTGGTTTGCAAAATGGAAATGTATTGTATTTAGATTGTTAAAGTAACAAAATCATAACAGACAAGCAGAACCCTGCCTTAAAACTCACTCAATCCACAGGGGAACTTACTACATAGACATTATTATTTAAACAAGCTGTGTAGAAATGAAAAAAAGTGAAAACAAACCGTAGGGTTTCAATGTATACATGAATGTATGTCTGCACATATGTGTTCGCTTGGGTCAGTATTGTTTTCAGGTTACAAAATGTAGCTGAATTTACAATTTTTTACTTAGGTTTTTTTAAAATTTTTATCATACTCCTAATAAATAAAACTGCATCTGCTTCCCATTTTAATATACTTCTATTAAATACAGCCAGTTTACAAAATTAATCTTTACCATTGGTAACGAGAAAGTCCTTTACATGTGAAATAACTACACAACATTAATGGAAGCATCTTCATAACTCAATTTATTCAACACATTTCTGGGTGAAATCGGGTTTAACTTTAATTTAAAAAATCAATTTGTGGAAGGTCAAAATCAGACTTTATTAGATTTCATCCTAATCAGAACCTTTATTGATTGAAATGCAAAATGATTGGATTTAATCGATTCCCCCTAAAAATACAGTAAGTGCAAAAATGGTGAGCTCTTTCAAAAGACAAGAGCTCATGTGAGCCCATGCAATTATTTCCGAAGCAGCCCTGCTGTTAACATTATTAGCATGGTATTCCCAGCTGAATTATATGTGTAGTTTCTCAATATTAGAGAGGTACTGTATATACAGGACATACACAGACAGTCAGGCACCGAATCCAGCAAGAGAAGAGCGCAAGATGAAAATACTTCAGAGAAGAATTCACAAAGTCCATGCAGAGGGGTGGTTAAAGGTAGATTAAATAGGCTGTATAAAATGAAACTATTATTTAATTAATTTCTTAGCAGACGCCCTTATCCAGGATGACTTACAATTGTTACAAGATATCACATTATTTTTACATACAATTACCCATTTATACAGTTGGGTTTTTACTGGAGCAATCTAGGTAAAGTACCTTGTTCAAGGTTACAGCAGCAGTGTCCCCACCAGGGATTGAACCCACGCCCCTCTGCTCAAGAGTCCAGAGCCCTAACCACTACTCCACACTGCTGTCCGCTACATATTAATGATATTTCGTTTCCAATTCTTGTTTTGTTTAAAGTTTGAGCACGGTTCATTGCAACGTCCTCTTCTGAAGAGGATTCTAGTTAGTTTGCCACAGGCCTTTTGCATCATCAGTGTGAGAATAAAGGTAGATTATTAATCCCACTTTCAAAACCTGTGTGAGCTTCTCTGTAATTAAAAAAATCATTGACTCATTGCTTCTCATTAGCAGCAGCAATGAACTCAACCAGCACATCACAATGAACGGTCAGCTGAGAAGCTCACACAGAAAGCAGACTAATAATCACACCTCTCACATTGATGACGGAAAAGTCCCTCGTGGGAACTAATGGTAATGTCATGGTCTTTAATGGAGAAATTACTGCTGTGAACCTTCCTGAGATCAAACTTTAAAAAAAAAGTTTCAAAGATGTGATGAAAAAGAAGTACCTCGTTCTATTTTCTGTCTTTAGCTAGAATACATCTCCCAACATTAGTATACAGAACAGCAGACACAGATATCTGAGAATTGATGAAGAAAAGTTACTGGCCAGCGGGGCAGAGGTGACAGAAACACACACAGACTGGGAAGATCGCTGGACTGCTATTACAAAGAGAGATGCAGAAAAAAACTGGACATGTTTAAAGGAGCCAGTGCAGAGAACGTTGAACTGCTTGTCAGTCTTTAATGTCAAGATGTAAGGGCGCGGTGCCAAGATGAATCTACTGCAAACGTCCTGGGAGCCAATGCAGGCATGAGCCACAGCTTTGGGATCAATGAGCAGGGCGGAGCTGTGAAAAGGGTTCAAGATTACAAATGCTAAAATTGACTGCTTTGTATATTCCAAGACAACTTTAAGAAAGACTTTTTGTCGAAACATTTCATTAGTTCTGATACTTGCTTGTAGACAGAATCCCACTGAACAAAAGCTTAACATGTAATTCCAGAATAAATGCCTGCAATTCAGTGGCTGCTCAGCAGGAGAGCCTGGTCCTTCTCAAGGACTTCAGGGAAAGGCATACAGTACACAGTAGGGGAGGCGGACCCCCTGTTTCAACAGACATCTCTACACAAAACCACCCGGGTTATCCATGGAGGACAGCTGGAAATCTCCACTTGTTTTTCCCATATAACCACATTAAACTGATTGTAGCTTACTTCATTAATCCTGGCTGCCTTGCACTTCCATTGCTTATGTCTCTAATGAGCAGTTTTGAACGAAGCACACGTCTAGCAACACATGTATTTTTTTTTAAACATCATACCTCGCACTACACTACAGCCAAAAGTTTTGCATCACCTAGAATTTTACGATTGAAAAACTGTATGAACTTAACAGACAGACACCTCCATAGACACAACCAGAATCAGATCCTCTCAGTAACTTATGCTAAATAATGTTAACACCAAGTTCCACATTACCCAGGTATACATAAAAGTGATCTAATGAACAGCTGTATAGAAACGATTGTATCATTCCACAATCCCTTGAGCATGCATGTCATATTTTTATTTAGATGTAAAAGTCCTATATATATAAAAATATATATTTACAAAATAGTTTTCCATTTTGAAAAAGTATTTAAAAAAATAGTCTCTGAAAATTCTATTTAAAATTTTAAAAAAAGGTATTTTGCAAACAGTAAAATATTTTTGTGCCAATCCCTATCAAATATAAATTGACATAAAAAAATAATTCAGAAACAGAATTTTTCAAACCAGCCATGGGGCAAAAAAACTGACACTTCTTCTTTGTCACACCCAGATCCTTCAAAGACGTTTCATTTCTCAGCCTGCGTGAACAAAAGCATGAATAACTAATGCAATCTGTACTGCAAGAGAAACGTAATACACAGTATGATAATGGAAATAAAACTAATTCAAGCACATCTTATTATGCATGCTTTACAATGTTTCCTCATTACAAATACACCAGCTGTACCATCTTATTAGACCAGTGTGCTTAAACCATGTGACACAGAGGAATCTATAGAGAAAGCAATACAAATATTCAATCTCCGAACTCACAGGAGCTGATTCAAAATGCCGCAGAATCTTTTGAGATTAAAATAACTTTGTGTTGTTACTAATACGCTATTCTCTTTACCAATAGTCCTTTAACTAGCCTAGACTGTGAAGAAATCAGACATTTCTGACTGTATGTTCCAAACAGCAATCCTGATTGTTGCATTTTTCTCATTCCACACTAAGGTATTGACTAGGAATTCAATTTAAGTCTGAAATTGCAAAATCAAGTGGTGTACTTGCAAGCTATACTTGAGCTCCACTGAGTGATGTATCTTTTCCTTTGTATCAGATATGTGATGGAAATCAATTGGGATTACAGCCCTCTTCCTGTAGATTACAATTGAACAACTGAATGCCTAAACAACCGCTGAAACACCGGAAGGGCTCTGTGAACGAAGAGCTCAGATATCAGCCCTTCACAGAGAGAGCAGTCACAGCAATACTGCTGAAACTCAGAGAGAGCAGTCAGAGCAATACTGCTGAAACTCAGAGAGAGCAGTCAGAGCAATACTGCTGAAACTCAGAGAGAGCAGTCAGAGCAATACTGCTGAAACTCAGAGAGAGCAGTCACAGCAATACTGCTGAAACTCAGAGAGAGCAGTCAGAGCAATACTGCTGAAACTCAGAGAGAGCAGTCAGAGCAATACTGCTGAAACTCAGAGAGAGCAGTCAGAGCAATACTGCTGAAACTCAGAGAGAGCAGTCAGAGCAATACTGCTGAAACTCAGAGAGAGCAGTCAGAGCAATACTGCTGAAACTCAGAGAGAGCAGTCAGAGCAATACTGCTGAAACTCAGAGAGAGCAGTCAGAGCAATACTGCTGAAACTCAGAGAGAGCAGTCAGAGCAATACTGCTGAAACTCAGAGAGAGCAGTCAGAGCAATACTGCTGAAACTCAGAGAGAGCAGTCAGAGCAATACTGCTGAAACTCAGAGAGAGCAGTCAGAGCAATACTGCTGAAACTCAGAGAGAGCAGTCAGAGCAATACTGCTGAAACTCAGAGAGAGCAGTCAGAGCAATACTGCTGAAACTCAGAGAGAGCAGTCAGAGCAATACTGCTGAAACTCAGAGAGAGCAGTCAGAGCAATACTGCTGAAACTCAGAGAGAGCAGTCAGAGCAATACTGCTGAAACTCAGAGAGAGCAGTCAGAGCAATACTGCTGAAACTCAGAGAGAGCAGTCAGAGCAATACTGCTGAAACTCAGAGAGAGCAGTCAGAGCAATACTGCTGAAACTCAGAGAGAGCAGTCAGAGCAATACTGCTGAAACTCAGAGAGAGCAGTCAGAGCAATACTGCTGAAACTCAGAGAGAGCAGTCAGAGCAATACTGCTGAAACTCAGAGAGAGCAGTCAGAGCAATACTGCTGAAACTCAGAGAGAGCAGTCAGAGCAATACTGCTGAAACTCAGAGAGAGCAGTCAGAGCAATACTGCTGAAACTCAGAGAGAGCAGTCAGAGCAATACTGCTGAAACTCAGAGAGAGCAGTCAGAGCAATACTGCTGAAACTCAGAGAGAGCAGTCAGAGCAATACTGCTGAAACTCAGAGAGAGCAGTCAGAGCAATACTGCTGAAACTCAGAGAGAGCAGTCAGAGCAATACTGCTGAAACTCAGAGAGAGCAGTCAGAGCAATACTGCTGAAACTCAGAGAGAGCAGTCAGAGCAATACTGCTGAAACTCAGAGAGAGCAGTCAGAGCAATACTGCTGAAACTCAGAGAGAGCAGTCAGAGCAATACTGCTGAAACTCAGAGAGAGCAGTCAGAGCAATACTGCTGAAACTCAGAGAGAGCAGTCAGAGCAATACTGCTGAAACTCAGAGAGAGCAGTCAGAGCAATACTGCTGAAACTCAGAGAGAGCAGTCAGAGCAATACTGCTGAAACTCAGAGAGAGCAGTCAGAGCAATACTGCTGAAACTCAGAGAGAGCAGTCAGAGCAATACTGCTGAAACTCAGAGAGAGCAGTCAGAGCAATACTGCTGAAACTCAGAGAGAGCAGTCAGAGCAATACTGCTGAAACTCAGAGAGAGCAGTCAGAGCAATACTGCTGAAACTCAGAGAGAGCAGTCAGAGCAATACTGCTGAAACTCAGAGAGAGCAGTCAGAGCAATACTGCTGAAACTCAGAGAGAGCAGTCAGAGCAATACTGCTGAAACTCAGAGAGAGCAGTCAGAGCAATACTGCTGAAACTCAGAGAGAGCAGTCAGAGCAATACTGCTGAAACTCAGAGAGAGCAGTCAGAGCAATACTGCTGAAACTCAGAGAGAGCAGTCAGAGCAATACTGCTGAAACTCAGAGAGAGCAGTCAGAGCAATACTGCTGAAACTCAGAGAGAGCAGTCAGAGCAATACTGCTGAAACTCAGAGAGAGCAGTCAGAGCAATACTGCTGAAACTCAGAGAGAGCAGTCAGAGCAATACTGCTGAAACTCAGAGAGAGCAGTCAGAGCAATACTGCTGAAACTCAGAGAGAGCAGTCAGAGCAATACTGCTGAAACTCAGAGAGAGCAGTCAGAGCAATACTGCTGAAACTCAGAGAGAGCAGTCAGAGCAATACTGCTGAAACTCAGAGAGAGCAGTCAGAGCAATACTGCTGAAACTCAGAGAGAGCAGTCAGAGCAATACTGCTGAAACTCAGAGAGAGCAGTCAGAGCAATACTGCTGAAACTCAGAGAGAGCAGTCAGAGCAATACTGCTGAAACTCAGAGAGAGCAGTCAGAGCAATACTGCTGAAACTCAGAGAGAGCAGTCAGAGCAATACTGCTGAAACTCAGAGAGAGCAGTCAGAGCAATACTGCTGAAACTCAGAGAGAGCAGTCAGAGCAATACTGCTGAAACTCAGAGAGAGCAGTCAGAGCAATACTGCTGAAACTCAGAGAGAGCAGTCAGAGCAATACTGCTGAAACTCAGAGAGAGCAGTCAGGGCAATACTGCTGAAACTCTCCACATGTCTGAAGACATTGCAATATTTTGGGGTGCGTAACAGTTTAAGCCCCGTTGTTAAGATTTAGTTAATAAGGAGATGAGGCTATACATGTCCATTACAAGACAAATGCTTACCATTGAACTCAAGAGCAGCTGTGCAGTGGAGAGGGAGGTACGGGTCTTATGCTGGTGTCAGTGTTATTAACTCATCAGCCACTAGATAGGCATCCATTGCAGCATGATAATTGCACATTATTTAGGTAGTGTGGATAGCGTAATAGAGATTCTATTCACAAAACAAGGACTGCTTAAGGAGTGTTTATAAACATGCTCTAAGATTGAACAATTCTTTCAAATTATAAAAAACCTTAAACAGCCAAAAAGGTGTTTTTTTTTTATTTTTGAAAACACTTGATTTAATCAAAACGAGCTTTCCTCAAAACAATCCTGAACATTTTGTGAAAATGGCCTATCCATTCAAATGTACTAAAATGTAAATTATGCAATATCCTAATTTATATTTAAGCTTTAGTGACACAGGAATCTGCGTGGGTCTCTCTTTGAGTCAGTCCTGGCTACAAGGGAGGATATTCTGGAGTCACATTATTATAATAATAAAAACACATTGAAAACACACATATTCTAATCAGCCCTAGATAGTGGACTACTTAAAGTTACCTTTGGCAGGGTAGTGCAAGATTAGTGCTAATCAGGTCTGTGAAACCGGAGGATGAACAGGTCACAGAAAGTCACACAGGTACAACTCCAGTTAAACACAGGTGATTAAAAAGCATGAAAATCAGACATTTATCTGTTATTGTATCAGATGTTCTACCATTAGTTTTAGACTCATTATCTATCTATCTATCTATCTATCTATCTATCTATCTATCTATCTATCTATCTATCTATAGATAGATTTTATTGCCATGTTAATCAATGTGATTGTGATAATACATTTGAAGAGTTGATACTTTTAATTAAAATTAACTGTGATACACTAATGCTAGTTTTAAAGACCTCAAAGGTCTCTTTTTCGGGTCTACGTGGAAGTTTAAAGAAACAGGTGTTGTCAATTAAAACCCACGCCTGTTTCTTAAAATGTCCACTTCCATCTGAAGAAGAGACTTGTGAAGCGGCACAGAGGACACTGCTGGACACTAAGTGGAGACAGACTAAGCACAGGGAGGAGGGGACACTTCTTCACACAGAATGTGGTGAGGGGATGGAATGGGCTGCCTAGTCATGTTGTTGAAGGAGACACTTCTTCACAGAGAGTGGTGAGGGGATGGAATGGGCTGTCTAGTCATGTTGTTGAAGGAGACACTTCTTCACACAGAGAGTGGTGAGGGGATGGAATGGGCTGCCTAGTCATGTTGTTGAAGGAGACACTTCTTCACACAGAGAGTGGTGAGGGGATGGAATGGGCTGCCTAGTCATGTTGTTGAAGGAGACACTTCTTCACAGAGAGTGGTGAGGGGATGGAATGGGCTGCCTAGTCATGTTGTTGAAGGAGACACTTCTTCACACAGAGAGTGGTGAGGGTGTGGAATGGGCTGCCTAGTCATGTTGTTGAAGGAGACTCTTCTTCATACAGAGAGTGGTGAGGGGATGGAATGGGCTGCCTAGTCATGTTGTTGAAGGAGACACTTCTTCACACAGAGAGTGGTGAGGGGATGGAATGGGCTGCCTAGTCATGTTGTTGAAGGAGACACTTCTTCACAGAGAGTGGTGAGGGGATGGAATGGGCTGCCTAGTCATGTTGTTGAAGGAGACACTTCTTCACACAGAGAGTGGTGAGGGTGTGGAATGGGCTGCCTAGTCATGTTGTTGAAGGAGACTCTTCTTCATACAGAGAGTGGTGAGGGTGTGGAATGGGTTGCCTAGCCATGTTGTTGAGGCAGAATCACTGGGATCCTTTAAGACCTGACAAATTTCTAAGATCAATCAGCTGCTAGGAACCGGACGATCTTAGATGTGCTGAATGGTCGTCTTTCATTCAAAAATGTTTTTATTGGAAGCTAGCATTTATATATCACAGTGTCAGTTCTTCAAACCTGTTATTACACGTGCACAGATTTACTCCCTGCAATGATTTCCACTGACTGCACACAGCTGCACGAAGAAGCTTAATATAAATGACAAATGCAGTTTTCAGAGGGTTGCAGTGGAAATGTGGTGATTTAGATTGAAAAGAGAGCTGCATCACCTGTCCATGGTCAAACTGAAATCTCATTATAGTCTGGCCCACTGAAACTCATTACTTTACAATAGGGCTGTATGTGTACATTATTTATAGCAGAACTTATTATCCATACTAGACAAAACCACAGGCATCCAAGAGAATACACTGCTTCATATCAGCACAAAAGTGAGTAAATACAGTGAACTACCCCATCTAGTGGCCAATTTGGAAACCACACACATGGATGAATCCCAGCGACACTAATTTAGGGGTTTCTCAGTGATTGGCTTAACAGGGATCAATTGAATTTTTAAAGAGTCTGGGTAAAATACCGAAAACCGGAAACTACACTTTACCAAATAGGAATGGACTGAATTCAAATGAATATGAACAGCAAGTGATGTATATTTACAAGTTATAGTTTGTAACATTGTTTGCCACATTGAATGTTAAAACAATCTCTTGGCAGTAACCATTACTGAAATATATTTTTTGGGGGAGAAGGAAGAACAAACGTCCCAGTGACAGGGTAGCGTCACACCCAGGCTGGCTACCGTCAGGAATTAGACGCAGAGAGAGAAAGCTGCAGTTTAAGTGCCTATGTGCATGTTTATAAAAACAAAAATAAACAGGAACAACCAAAACTGGCAGAAGGGTCAAAACAAAAGATATAAACAAAAGAACAACACCCTTATAGATTGGGCATTAGCCTTCACTACCCTGTTGCAAAACAATACAAAAATCACAACTCTCTAACAAACAAAGGATTTTGCTTCCTTTTTAAACAGGACAGAGGGAAAGAGACACTTCTTCACACAAAGAGTGGTGAGGGGATGTAATAGGCTGCCTCGTAATTTTGATATATTGGGATCCTTTAAAGCTGACGACTTGAGATCCACTAGATACTAGGAACCAGAGCAGCATTGAAATTTCCTTATGTTTGTCAACAATGTAATAACATGCAAATAAAACATCTAAACTAGTAAATTAAGACAATAATTTAAATTCACCCCATTCTTTTTTTTAAACTTTTGTAAGAGAGCTCTGGTAAACAGAACACTGCATTTTTGCACTGCTATCAACCTGCTCTTTGAATCACAAAACCATTAAAGGCAGTTGAAATAATATACTGCAGTATCCACGACTTGTATGTACACAATATTTAGTACGTACACATAGTATTCCTAAAACAAAATGCAGGACACAACAATAATATCATTCCAACTGTCTGACCCCCATTGGTTCTTCATTTCATCTTAATTCCTGATAATTGAAATGCAGCCCTATGGATAAACTGCAGCATGCTCAGGGGTGCAAATCTCTTTGAAAATGGGTGCTAACTGTTTTGAAAGTTTAGCACCAGAGAGCCTAATGATGCTAAATGATCAAACCCGTCCTAATCAAGCCCTGCTCTTCAACGAGTATTTACATCCAGAATCTGCAGTTAAACTTCCTAAATGACACAAACCTTCCCTGGCACTAGAATCTAGCGCTATAGTGCCAAATTTGCACCAGATTCTGGTCCCTTTGCTGTAGGTCACATGGTCTGTTGGCAGCTAGAACATGTGAACGACATGGGAGCGATTAATCCAAGAAGTAGCAGCACCTGTTTCACCTGCAGCGTTGTCTTCTATCTGTATGAAAAATACAAGGAAGGAACCGCCATCATAAGAAAGGGGAGACCAATGATACCATTGCTAATGCTTGCAAGAGTTTAAAACATTGGGTATGTTTTGTGTAAGGTTATATGGGTATGTTCTGTGTAAGGTTCTATCCTGGTTGTTTAAATCAGAAGTAACTAAATCAATGTCAAACTAACCAGACAGTCAAGAAGGTTTGTGATCTATACACAGGAGTTGAGTTTGAGTTACTCTCTGATAAATGCATGCTGGACATGTGAGAACATACTCACAGCACATCCCCCACCAGGCTGTTTGCACCTCATTTTATAACAAGAACAACACACTGCTAATGTTACAGAACCAGCAAGAAAGAGAATTCGCACTGAGATCCATCGATCAAGTAAACTGATTCATCTAAAGATGTCTGGAGATCCCATTGATCGAGTAAACTGATTCATCTAAAGTGTCTTGAGATCCATCGATCGAGTAACCTGATTCATCTAAAGATGTCTGGAGATCCATCGATCGAGTAAACTGATTCATCTAATGATGTCTGGAGATCCCATTGATCGAGTAAACTGATTCATCTAAAGATGTCTGGAGATCCATCGATCGAGTAAACTGATTCATCTAATGATGTCTGGAGATCCCATTGATCGAGTAAACTGATTCATCTAAAGATGTCTTGAGATCCATCGATCGAGTAAACTGATTCATCTAAAGATGTCTGGAGATCCATCGATCGAGTAAACTGATTCATCTAAAGATGTCTGGAGATCCATCGATCAAGTAAACTGATTCATCTAAAGATGTCTGGAGATCCATTGATCGAGTAAACTGATTCATCTAAAGATGTCTGGAGATCCCATTGATCGAGTAAACTGATTCATCTAAAGATGTCTTGAGATCCATCGATCGAGTAAACTGATTCATCTAAAGATGTCTGGAGATCCATCGATCGAGTAAACTGATTCATCTAAAGATGTCTGGAGATCCATCGATCGAGTAAACTGATTCATCTAAAGCTGTCTGGAAATCCTTCGATCGAGTAAACTGATTCATCTAAAGATGTCTGGAGGTCTCAGTGCACTCTAACCGGGAGGAGATGAGGAGGTGGACAGGGTCACCTCTCCTAGTCTCAGTGCACCCTAACCGGGAGGGGATGAGGAGGTGGACAGGGTCACCTCTCCTAGTCTCAGTGCACTCTATCCAGGAGGAGATGAGGAGGTGGACAGGGTCACCTCTCCTAGTCTCAGTGCACTCTAACCGGGAGGGGACCTCCTGCGAGCAATCATGCCCGTCATCACTTTACTCATCCTGCCCCGATGCCGAGGGAAATCTGTTAGCAGTGGAAGGTGCTTTGGTCTCCCAAATACCACATGAGGGAGGCAATGTGGGCACAGCACCCCAGCGCCCGGTTGCAGACCTGTACCTGCAGTACCAGCATGGTGTCGGCTGCACGGCATGGTGGTGCCATCATGCAACACGAATAATCTGTGCTCTACAAGCCCGGATTGGAATTTCTCCACACAGCAGAGCGTCCTGTGCCATGAGGTTCATACATCCACTGAGGGCCTCTGCAGCGCACCTGGCATAGGGCTGGTGTTTTAAGCAATTCCATTTTCTGACAAATCCAACACTTATTGCAAGCCAAACTTTAAAGACCTTACAGCCCTGATTTTGAATGCGTGTCATCCTGGCTGCACATGGGGGCCCTACTGACAGTGTTATGGCAGGGCTTGTCAAATCCTTCTGCAATGATCTCTTGTTAATATGTGACCCTTTTTAATGGAGAACCGGCTATAATGCTCCCATTAGCCACAATGCCATTCCAGTAGTACTTATATCCTTGTATAAGGCTAAATAAAATACTGCAGCAGTCTCTTAATTATAGCTCCCAACTGCAGCCTGGAAAAGGGGAAGCAGTGTTACAATGCACAGCTGAACACAGTGCATTAAAAACCATTTCAAACAAGACAAGCACGTTTGTATTTTATTGTCCTCCTTCTTGTACATGCCCATACAACTAAAGATGTGAAAAAGTTTTATTTATCAGCAAACAGATAGAATCAAAACAACCACAAAATTAAATAGATATAGATCTCACCTGTATGAATGTTTTTATAAAATAAGGATGAAAACATGATCATTTACACTATTTAATGTACACTACTTAATAAACAGAATATGTCCCCAATATTTTAAACACACAATTATGTCAAAGCAAAGTTATCATCTACATAAAAGGAAACATGTACACTTAAACATATTGTGCTACAAAGAATGCATAAAAAACAACTACTTTATACAACAAGGACAATGGTTTAAAATAACAACAAATAAACTTCAAGAGGATGACACGCCCCCGTTGTAAAAGTTACCATTTTCGAATAAATAAAAAACTGTAATATTACACATTTTTTAGCATCATCTTGACTTGAATTGATTCCTTTTAAACCACACTTTGCATGGTGAAGATGTAAGATTTGTTTAACACACTTTTAAACACTCAATGCGGAACTTAATTGCCATTGATTGGTACCCAGTTGTAAAGGTGAGGGAAGGACAGTCTTTTTTTTTTAAATCAACACATCAATGAATAGATTTATTTATTACCTGCTCATTGATAGTTCTTAAAGGCAATTAGAAGTATCAGCACACCCCTAATTATTAGTGTAATCAATGCATCTAAATTACTACAAATAAAAACTGCTTTATTACAGATCAGCCTGTCTGGGGTGCAGTCTAACCTTCTGATCTTAATATTTCTGGGTCTGCTTACCCAACATTATACAGCAGGGGCTCTTTTATTAAGGAGCTCTGTAGCAAAATGTTACCGATTTGCATAGAATTGCTACAAAATATATACATCATCTCTCTCTTAAATATATCAAATGTGTAAATATTCATTGGTGGCGATCGGCTATTGCATCACCTCAGAGTTTCCAGTAATTCCAAACATCGTCAAAAAAACATTCACCTGAATATGGTGAAACTGCTTTAGCGATACTGACACCTGATATAGCCAGCAATAAGCAATGCATCATAATTGTGTTGTGCATGAGTCTGTTAGGTACTGTACATTTATGGATAGTGTTTAACGTTAGATTTAGTGCAGCATCGTAAAGCAAATGGAATTCGTTTTTTTAAAAGTTTCTATGTGCTATTGTATTCAAGACATCTAAGAAAGTAACTTGAATAGTTCATTAAAATCATACATGATGAATATGTATGTAGTGCAATATCATAAACTAAGAAACTGCTGCCTATATAAAACCTGTGTTAAACTTTTCATTCCTCACAGGTACTACAGCAGAGATTGCCTCAATGTTGGAATGCAGTTCAGTACCAGTCTCCTGCACAGCTGGCATGACTCTGGTCTAGCAAAGGAAACAGGACTCTGGTATCTGTGAGCCATACAGGAGAGGGCTGATCTGCTGCACAGTGTTGGGACTCATGGCTGAATGATTGCTTTTTAAAAGCCTACACCCTGGGTTTAGTGCACAAAACACTGACACGCAGTATGGTATGCAGGTAACCGTGGATACAGAAGAGAAAACGATTAAAGGCTGTACATGCAGAGCCAATATTCTTTAAGAACATGCTCTTGTGTGTTTGTGTTAAAGGCTGGCTACACTGACACTGCACTCTTATAAATATTTATCTGTATAACACTGTCTCTATTTGCTGTAGTGCTCCTGGGTACTGCGATTGCAGTTTCTGTTTTTTTTTTAAAACAGAATTCAGTTATTGATTAACGGAGTGCTGCCCTCTAAACTATGACACAAGGTCATCACATTTTTGTGAGCAGAAGTGAAAAGCTTTGCAGTTGCAGCAGGAGGTCTTTGAATGTTTAATAAGACAGCAATGGTAAAATATTTACATGAAGGGAAGGTCGAAATAAACACGATTTTTAAAAAAAGGGGTATGGCAACTTCTACTAGAACCAAACTATCCAGCCATCGTTTTTGGAAACAATGGTTTCTATTTACTGAGCTTTAACTCATGAGTGATTCAAATTCTGTTTTTATGAATACAATCAGGTTTGATGTTCCTCAAACCATTCTGGACTCCTGATGGTTTCATTAACATCCAACTATTTTACTCATAAAAACAGTCTGAAAAAAACATTTTTTAAACATTGAATGAGTTTCAGCTTTGTGAATCGAGCCCAGGCTAGTGGGAAGTCTGGGTTCAAATAACATTAACAAAAAACAATAAGAAGAAAAAATTATTAAGACAATAACGGTGCAGCTTACACCAAAATAGTCACGTCACAGATTTACATACAAACACATACAGTATAGACATTTAAGTGTTCTTCTGACATCTATATAGGTTTCCTAGAAAAATTATTTCTCATTCTCTTTAAAATTCCAGTTGTTTTTTTTTTGTTACCGTTAAAATATTTTTATGTCCTAAAATACAGTATAAATTATAATTATAATAATAATAATAATAATAATAATAATAATAATAATAATAATAATAATAATAATAATAATAATAGCAACAATAAAACACTGTTGACAAAAACAGAAGGATCACATTCTTTGGAGAAAAAATAAACCCAGTCCCAGAAGCACACAAGTGCACTGGCTTCCCTTTGTTCAGTGAGACTTCTCAGGATCCTGTCCTACAGATACCCAGGTCTGCCTAGGCTGTATATTACACTGTAGAAGAAAGCCTTACTCATTTCACAAGTCACGATTTCAATCATTCATTACACACACACACACACACACACACACACACACACACACACACACACACACACACACACACACACACACACACACACACACACACACACACACTTTGTAATGCTCTCTTATCATTGTAGTCTTTTTTTTCTAATAAAATAAAAAGCAGTTTGGAAGATAGAGGTCTTTTCAGATTGCCTAAATAGCAGCAGATTTAAATACAGGCACAATTTAAAGCTGTCCAAACGTTTTTAGCTAACCGAGCCATGCCAATTACAATCATGCTCCGAAAGAGTCTGAAAATCTCAAACTGAATAACGTATAAACATTTCAGGTTGTAGGCGGAAACAGGCTTAAGTTTACTAAAACTGAAATTGCTGGTGAGAACGGTAGATAAAAAAAAAAACACAATCCCAGCCTTCATCAGGAGACCTATAAATCATAAGAGCTGTATTTTGGATGTCAATGGGCCGTATATGACTCAAGAGCCCCAAGCTGCACCGCACTGGGTCCGCTGTGGCACAGTGAGGAGTACAGGCCCAGACAATTCGCAGAGGAGTATCACAGCCAATGAAGTGCTCCCCCTGGAAAAAGAGGAAGGTTTTAAGAAATGTTTTGTGAAGGACTGATTTGTTTTAAAGCACATTTTTATTGATTAAAGTTTGCTGTTCATGAAACCCTTTTCAATTGTTTCTCAGCAGGTATGAAGTTTATTATCATTTAAAACAATCCTTAAAGTTTTACGAAGAGGGGTGCAAAAGTATTCATTTCTGCTGTTATTTGGAACCTTAGCATACTAAATCATGGGACCCCTTTAAGAACCTGCCTTACAAAACCAGATGGGCCAAATGGCCTTATCTCGTTCATTAAAAAAACATTGACAGAGTATTTACTCCTGTTTGTTTTTTACACAGGACTCAATAAACAGGCCAATTAGACTAACTGAACAGTGTGCTTTGCAACACAGGGATGCGGAGAAGGCAATGTTAATGGGAACAGAGGGAAGCAACAAGGAGTTCAGCTGGTGTGCGACTGGTTTTAATTGAAAGATTTCAAACAAAAGCTCAAATAATTGGCTACACTATTAACTGAATGGCAAAGTACCACAATCATGAGCCGCTGTAAGAGCGGCCACAATATACATGAGCGACACACATCGTCTTACTGCATGAGGGGAACATCCACTCCTCTCACATGCCTGTCCCAATCAGATATGTGATGCACTGGGTACAGTAAAGGCCTGCTGGTTTATCAAGGTTTGTTTACCACGTAATGACTATTGTACATATTTCTAACATCGGCAGTACACCCTGTGTTTTACATATAAAAATATACAAAAATATATCTAACCAGGGTTTTAACAAGCATTCGCAACAAGTTACTGACTGTATGCACGATATATGATATAACGATATAAGACCGAGGATGAGATCTTGTTTTCAGTAAATCGTTCCTAAATGTTTTGTGACTGTTACCATCATTTCTATTCAATGTTTTTTTTTTTCTTCAATCCCTTCAAGTCCATTTTTAAAGTCGGTATAAAATCAAAACCTCAAACAGTTGCTGTTCAGTTGTTTTTTCATGTGTTTTAAGGATATATATTTGGACTTGATTGCTTTTGCAACTTGAAATTGATGTTGGCATTTAAATAGAGTTTCAGGTCTTGCTTTTAGAGGTCATCCACTGTGAGATAGTAAGGATTTCTGAGGTTCACAATCCTGCTTGAATTCTTTATGAACAAACAAGCTGATTAGTCTGTCTACTCCAAACTGGACTTAGCGGATTTAAAAAAAAAAAAAAAAGCATTTTAGATATATCTTTTCTGTTTGGTTTGTTTATTTTTGCTTGTGCAGGTGCTTGTTATTCACAATATTGCATTTCATTTCAGACGATTGCCTCCCAATTCTGCACGTCTATTATTGATCTTTTTTTTTACATCTTTTTTAAGTTGGTTTGTGGTGTCAATTTTGACTGGCATTCCTTTTTCACTTTCTCCAAAATATTTTCTTCAGAAATTCACATAAAAAAGGATTACAAACAATGAACTGTTTTATACAAATACAATGTTTTCTAAAGAACATTTACAATTAAACATATACTTATTGATTCTGTATCTTCCTGAGCCATTCTCGATCACTGGATTAAGCCTCTTGATAAGATTTTAAACCATGCACGACAAAGTGCAGATTTTACTGTTTGTTGGTTTTGTTTTAAAAGCACATTATAACTGAACTCGTTATTACTGTACACAAACTCTCAAGGGGTCAGTTATTAGAACTAACAAAGTCATTACATGACTATTTTGATATCAAACATACAAAAACCAGCTTTCTGCAATAAACATCTTTTAGTGCAGTTGCAATGTTATTTTTAAAGTATCTGAAATATAATGCTTTAGTATTTGTATTATTATTATTCAAACTATTATTTATTTAGCAGACGCCTTTATCCAAGGCGACTTACAGAGACTAGGGTGTGTGAACTATGCATCAGCTGCAGAGTCACTTACAATTACATCTCACCTGAAAGACGGAGCACAAGGAGGTTAAGTGCCTTGCTCAGGGTCACACAATGAGTCAGTGGCTGAGGAGGGATTTGAACCAGGGACCTCCTGGTTACAAGCCCATTTCTTTAACCACTGGACCACACAGCCTCCTATTAAACTACCCAATTATAATCTATCTAAGTCTAGACCATAGCACTATATATATATATATATATATATATATATATCTCCTACTGCACTCCATTTGGGCATGTAGCTGTTTTTTTTGCTTTAAATGGTACAGCAGTCAGTAGATCTTCCCTCGAGACTGTGTGACCCTTACAGGCAGGCCTTTACAGCGCTGGAATATACTGGTTTTTGATTTCTCTTTTTCCATTACAGGGTGTGATGGATTTCAAAAGCAGATGCTGTAATTCAAAATATTTTGGATGCCGTTGTAATCAGCAAGCAAACAAGATCAGCGGCTTCAATCGGACCCTGAAAAAGTCACGATCACAGTGAGTCACAGTGTGGTTTTGTTTCAGCAAATCAGCCTAATTCAGTTGCCATAGCTTATTGAAGTTGTAGTGTTTGTAAGGATGCTGGCTACAAGTACAGTGCATTCCTATGTCCTGCTATTCCCTCTCACAGCAGAAGCTGGTACATGAACGGGTCAGAATCAGACTTGCAGCACAACAGTGGTATCTAGAGGCTACCCGGCTCTGATCGGAGTACAATGTGTGTATGCAATGTGTTAGAGCAATACCCTGTGAGGTTTACGCTACAGTACCATTAAAAACACAAAACTGACATTAAATATGCAAACATACAGTGAAGCAGTTATGATATTGGACTATTTAGAAATGATACAAAAAAACACAAAAAAAAACAACAACAAAAACACTCACGCTTCATTTGGAAGCAAATTTAAGGTTTAAAAAAAGAAAACGTCTGTTTCACAGACTTAAGACTGACCATAACAATAAAAGTACCTGCTCCAAGCACACCTGTGTGGCTGGCTCATGAACTCAGGCCTCCAGAATTCCTTATTGGTGTTTGATGTCAGGACACAACTCATTCTAGAGCCTGACATTGCAAACCCGTTTACCTCAATAGTCAAACCGGTCTTTCGTTGTTTGTTAAAAACACAAAAAGCTGGATGACGTCATTTTGAAGGCTGATGAAAGCTGTTGATTTCCAGATGAAATCAGAGGAGTTTTTGAGGAGACTTGCACTCCATTCAAATTCTGATGCCTGCTCCTGAAACATCTCTTGATTGCTTTTCTGATTTTCCGATGATTTGGTACCTGCAGACAAACATCCTGGTGGTTGGTGAGAAAACTGAACCACAAAATAAATCCTCTGTTATTCTCTCCTGCTAATAAATACGTCGAGCTGCACAGATATTAAGTGGTTTAAATTCTGAAGTTCAAATGTTAAACCGCTTTCCTTTCTCTTTTATTATTTATTGTTTTATTTGTGACGTCTGTCTGGTCATTAAGTGCTTTGACACTGTATTAAGACATGTGCCCCGCAGTAGCAGTAAACCGGACTGGCTTCAAACAGGAAGTAAAGAGGACCGGCTCTCGCAGCTGCTGCTACTTCCTCTCCATGGAGCTGGTGTAGATGTGGCTAAACTTTTTCAGCTGCTCGTTGGCCGACACAGATTCCTTCTGAAGACGCTGGTTATTCTCCCTCAGGTTCGACACTTCTGTCAACAGGATGACCTTGTCTTGCTTCTCCTGAAGTACAAACACAAACAGAGATTGTATCTGATGGAAAAGAAAAGCCGCCGCCATATTTCCTGTCACAATAAAGAGAAGGGAGTCATGCTGGTTGCCAACAGCTTTCATAGGCACCCTGTCTGGACCGGGACACACAACTTGACTTTGTTCTGGGCTGTCCATTCACATTTGGTTGAATGAACTGAATCTATTTAGCCTTGAACAAAGAAGAAATATGACTGATAGACTATAGACAGGAACCAGTTTGAACATCTGTTTCATAAAATAAGTGTAGACCACAGTATGTCTGGACCACCCGGTGCACTAGACAGCAAATAGCTCCAGTAAAATAGGGGTTCATAAAGTTAACCCAAGCTAGTACTTTAATTGCAGCACAGAAACCATGATCGGTGGACACAGTTGGAAATGAAGTGGAGATACATGAAGGACAGAGGGGAAGAGACACTTCTTCACACAGAGAGTGCTGAGGGTGTAGAAGGGTTACCTGGCCCTGCTGCTGCTGAATCTAGGATTTAAGACACGACTACTCGCTGGATAAATCAGCTACTACGAACCGGAGAAGCATTAATGAGCTGAATGATTTCCTCTTATTCAGAACATTTCTTATGTTAACTGTAGATGATGCGTTAATTGGAACACAGCAATGGACCTGGAATTGTTTATTGTGTACAGCAGCATTTGAACCCTAATGACTTCAAAGCATTTATTATCATGTGCAAATCCAAACAGTTACAGTCGCTTACCTTCTCCAGGTCGCTATGGAGCTGCTTCAGCATGACCTCTAACTGATACAGCCGCCCCTTCAGGTCACCTGGAATCTCCTCACTGAAGAAAACAGAAAGGTACAATTACTAGCCATGGAGAGAACTCAACTTTATCACAGAGCAGAGTTTCCTGTCATATCCCTTGTATAGTCAGTGTGAGTCTCCACATCAACCCTGTGAAGCTTCACAACTGTTGCAGAGCAGTTTCACCCATTCCAGGTTTTACTACGCCACAGTGTACAGGTAACAAGCTCAGGTGTGTCTTGTTAAAACACATAGTGAAACCTGGAAAGGATCAAACTGCTATCAATGGGAGTCTTATTTCCATCCCTGCATAACATATGCTATTTGGAGGAACCTGGCTAGTAGACTCCAGGATGTTACTATTGCCCAAGTAGAATTAACTGGGACTGGATACATGAGCACCCAGCCGACCTATCATGGATACAACCCATAAACCAAAGTGTGTTTAGAAATGGCACTGCCATTGCGTTCATATCAAAAGACACAAACAAGTGTTATGCAAATTCTTTCACAGGACACAGAGCATATGCATTAAAACACACAGCTGCTAGCTCTCCTGGCTGACTACAGTGCACCATCACTGGACTGATATCTGCCACAGGCTACCTTTACCGATTCCTGCACATCACTGTCACCGACACCCAGAGCTACAGACTCCTCTACCCTTGTTTGAAAGGTGCAGTGTCTGTCTGGAAAGGACCCAGCTGGTATAGCAGATGTTACTTTTTACAAAGACTGACCAACTTTTCCACGCTTCATGTTTAACGGAGCAGTGTGGAATCTTTGTTACATTGTGTCCGACATTTTTACAGCTCCAACATCTAAACATGAAACGATCAATTTAACATACATTTTCTGGTGTCTGTTAATGATTTGTTTTGTATAGCCATCGGAACCAGACTTAGTTCACTTTGTTCCCCAAAGGTAGTTTTAACAGTATATTGTTTATAAAAGCTTACCACAGTAAAAGCAAAGTGTAATGAAGCGTGGAGAAAGCATTTGTTAAAGCCCAGATATGTATGGTAAAGCATATTAATAAGCATGGCATACTATACTAAACTATGGTATGGTACAATTGGGCATTTAGCAAATAATATTTTGCTCCCATTACTTATTCCCTTAAGGGTGACCATGCCCATGAGACCAAACCCCTTAACTTGCTGTTTTGCGTGTTTGTAAATAGAACTGTCTGAACCTCCTCTACGCTCCCCTGCCTCCAGAGCCCGCTCCCTCTCCACCCTCGCCCCGCAGTGGTGGAATGACCTTCCTACAGATGTCAGGACTGCCCAGTCCCTGACCACCTTCCGGTGCCTCCTCAAGACTCACCTCTTCAGAAAGCACCTGTAGAACTCCTCTGTTTCTCCCCTGGGACACTTTCACCCTTCCTTAAATGTGCTTTACTTACTCTTATCTGCCCCCTATTTTACTGCATTTAATCCTGTACTTCAGAGTACTGTAATCTGTCACAAGTGTAATTTAATCTGCAGTATTTTGCATTTAATTATATCCTGATGTAACTATCACTGACTCTGTTATCTGCTCCATTATTGAATCGTATTTTGTCACACTTGTACTTGCTAGAACCGAAGTCATTGTATTTTATCTTGCTCTTAATTGTATTAATACTTGTACTGTGATTCTTGAAATGTATTTTTGTTTACGACTGTAAGTCACCCTGGATAAGGGTGTCTGCTAAGAAATAAATAATAATAATAATAATAATAATAATAATAATAATAATAATAATAATAATAATAACAAAACAAAACAGCAGCGTGACACTGATTATACCTAGTGATTTCTCTCACTACTGTACAATGTGACACTAGCAACGATGAAGGTTAACTAATAAAAAGATATTCTGTTTAACGTTTTGGAAAACACTCAAATGTTTAGGGTTTGTATTTTTTTTTCCAGGTTTAAAGATATGCAGCCTTAGTCAAAAGGTAAATGCATTCTACTGTATTGAAATGCTTGCCTCCCCAGTGTTTATTCAGTTCATCTTAGTAATAACAACCATAGTTTGACAGTTGGGAATGGCTGGAGTATTTCTGGTCACCACTATGAACGAAGCTTGCTGCAGTGTGGTTGTTTGGAATTGACAGAGCCTGAGGTGAAGATTGAAAGGGGTTATTTACTGGAATGTGTGCGAGTAAAGCTAGACACACAGGAGGCGGACAGGATGAAAACCATCGCAACTTGAGGGGAGCTAATGGCAACTCCGCTTCAGGCAAGGACAGGACCCGAGACTTTAGGGAACAGTGAAACAAACAGAGAGCTTGTTAAAAACATGTCTGAGCTACAGACCATTAACACGGACTGTACTCTCTACCCCGGAGGTCTGCAAATTCCATGGTGTGTCATACATATTACATGGCTTTACATCTCTCAGTCATTATTAACAACATCAAAATACAGCCCAGCGGTTTCAAACACTTTGAAGATGAGTTGAATAAGAAAGAGCAATCGATTCATCATCGCTGTCAGCAACCAGACAGTGTGAGGAGGTCAAACAGAATGCTATCTTACACAATCAAGAGTGTAAATCAAACAAGGTTATAATGAGGCTGTATAACACACTCGCTCCACCACTCCTAAAATACTTCCATTCTGGTCTCCACAGCACCAAAAGGACGTTGTGGCCCTGGAGATAGTCCAGCGAACAGACTAATTAGGAGGGACTTGATTGAAGTCTTTAACATATTAAAAGGCGTTGACAGAGTGAACACAAAAGTAGTATTTTAAGTTGATTCATTAACTCTTTTTCCTGGATACCAGCTGTTGTTGGACCCTTATACAAAACATCTGATCAGTGCAACAACAAAACAATGCAATATTGGGGTACAAAGACAACCCCACATTAATAATCCTAGTCTAAATGATCATCGCTTCCAGTTAACTAACCATTTTTTCCAACTTAAAATAAGATTTGTTGTTTGTTCCCTCGTTCTTTGACGCTCTGATCATTTGGTTAATCCAAGGCTAGGCCAAGGTAATTGCCATGTTCTATACTGCATAGTCACTGTGTTCAGTGTTTCACAGGTGTGTGACGTGCAAGCCAGATAAACAGGAAGCACTTTTCTCATCTCGATCATGTATAATATTTGATGAAGACCTTTTTTTTTTCTTCTTTTTAATACTATTTACATTTTTCTACAAACCAGCTTTTTAACTTAGTTTTTCAAATTTGACATTGAAAACCACATTTTGTGTCTCAGTGTGTGTGTGTGTGTGTGTGTGTGTGTATGTATGCGTGTGTGTGCGTGTGTGTGTGTGTGTGTGTATGTATGCGTGTGTGTGTGTGTGTGTGTATGTATGTATGTATGTGTCCGTGTGTGCGTGTGTGTGTAGTGCTGTGGGATCCTTGTGATGAAAGGCGCTATAGCAATGTAAATGGTTGTTGTAGTGTAGTTTGTCAGTGCTGCCACAGTACCTGATGGGAGGTGTGATCCTGGGAGTGGCCAGCCTCTCCGGCGCTGCGAGTGTGTGCACTGGGCTGAGCGATGACCTCACCTCACATCCCAGGGAGGGATCATTGAGGGAAAACAGCGACACTGTCCTCTGAACTGCAAGACAACACAGGGGGTGCCATTATCATACAAGACAACACAGGGAGTGCCATTTCATACAAAACCCACAAGGGAGGGTGGGATCCATTGGGAACTGGGCCTCTGTTTACATATCCAACCCTTAGCCTTGCAATAATTATTATTATTACTGTTATAAACTCAGTAATTTTAAAGTTGCATTATCTTTCAGTAGGTACTGTACTTCACTACTCTCTGATAATAAAACAGCATGGGTCCCTTGTAGTTAATAAGACTGGAAACCTTCAGTTATCTGACGTCTGCTTTTTGAAATTGTTCACCTCTTTGTAGAAACCATGGTCCCACCAGGGCAGGCTTGAGGCTCACAGTATAATATAGCGAGGCTCACATCAGTGCCCTCGGTACAGAAAGGATTTTAAAAACTCATGGAATTTGGAAGGTGAATAAGGCAGCAGGGTTCCTCTCACAGACTGAGAGCTCAGACTGAGTGTCAGTGCACCACAATCACATGACCCCTGGGCATCTCCTGGGATTCCAGCGACTCCGCATTGTGTGGGAGAGAGGGACGCGGTTCAGGTGACAAGAGTGTCAGGTGTTTGAGATGAGAGGCGCCTCTGTGTGTCTGACAATAGCTCCTTTATAGCATCCCTCCCAATCCCCAGCCTGCACTGACTGCAAGTCACAAACTGACCATTAATCAACAGCAACATCTTTCAATAGAGAGGACAAAGAGGTAATACAATACCAATTTAATCAAAAGATTGCCCCCACCAAAACAGTGTGTTGTTTCTACTTAAAAGTTTAAACACATAAACTTAAAAAACATAAATGATAAAATGCACTTTGTTTTCAGAAATATGATTTATGGCCTTAGTTTTTATACGGCAATACTTTCTTATAGAATGTAATAGAAAGATATAGAATGCTCATTAGTGTTCACACGCAGTCTCAAACACATTACGATTGTTTTAAATTGTATTGGAGGGCTTCTTGCTCTGGGTTATTTGAGTGGTTACCAACATCCCAGGTATGTCAAGGTTTTAGCATTTAAACATGTTTAAAAAGTATATTTTACAAGTACAAGGACATTTACAAAAGACATTTGTCTAATTTTAAGTTTTTTTGTTTACATATTTTTTCCAAATCTCACTTCCACATCCAACCTGACTATAGCAGTTACTGACATGCTGTATTAACAGTAACTGCACAGACCTGTGCAGTTACTGTTAATACAGCATGTCAGTAACTTACACCCTCTGCCAAAGCAAAATGAAAGCATTATAACAAAAACGTGATCATGTTCATATCAACAGTATGTACAGAAAAGTACAATGGCAATGATAAATGTAAAAAGAAAATTGGATTTGTTGCTTGGATGGGATTGCTTGTTCACTGTGATCACTTTAAACACAGCTGGCCCTGTCCTTGGCGTCTGCTCCCTACCTTCGTATGCTTTGGCGGCGTTGACCAGGCTGGACCACTCCAGGCCGGAGGCGGTGTCCGGGAGGGGCATCATGCCCAGGTCAGGGCGTCGGAGTGGGGTCTTGTCTCGCACCTCCGTCAGGGACAGCTCCGAAGCAGAGATATTCGCTGCAGGAAACCACCAGTCACCTCGGTGAACACCAGGAAACTTCCTGCAATGCTTAGTGCAGCATGTGCAAAATATCTAAACTCACTCTGTTACCTGACTTATGCATCAGAAATATTGAAATATTGAAAACAGTGAACTAGTGACAGGCCCTTATATAGTACAGTACAGTTCGATTTACTGTCAGCATGGCCTAACCATGAATAAACCACATTAGTGAAATATAAAATATTGCTGTATAAGGCTTAAATAGCAATGGTCAAGATATACACAGAAAAATCACGCATTGTCATAGAAAACACAGGGGCAATAGCACTTAAAATATGCAACCTTCCTTATTGAAATGTTGGATTTCAGCTTAAAACAATTGCTGTATGACTGTATGCAAGAATGTCCTAACCAAGCACCATTTAAGGACAATAATAACTGTGATAAAATGTGGTTTCTACTGGAACATAACCCCCTTCTCCAACCCTAACCCTAACTCAACTCTAACCCTAACCCTAACCCAGAACACACAACAGCAGGTGATGCACTCATTTCTAAAGCACAGTGCTTTTAGAAACAGCTGGCAGTTCTTACACTTCTTCTCTGGCAGGCTGGTGACCACTTGAGGCTGGTGCTGTCTGCGGCTGGGCAGAGTGCTGGTGAACAGGAAGTCGCTGGGCAGCGGCGGGTCAAACAGCTGGGCGCTGGCGTAGCTCGGGTCCCTGCGGCCGCTGCAGATACTCTCATCAGAGAACGTGCGCTGCAGAGGCTTTCTCTGGGACTGCAGATAACAAAACAGAACAGTATAAAACATGGTCAGCACGACGAGAACTACAACACCCACCTCAGCACGACGAGAACTACAACACCCACCTCAGCACAACGAAAACTACAACACCCACCTCAGCACGACGAGAACTACAACACCCACCTCAGCACGACGAAAACTACAACACCCACCGCAGCACGACGAGAACTACAACACCCACCTCAGCACGACGAGAACTACAACACCCACCTCAGCACGACGAGAACTACAACACCCACCTCAGCACGACGAGAACTACAACACCCACCTCAGCACGACGAGAACTACAACACCCACCTCAGCACGACGAGAACTACAACACCCACCTCAGCACGACGAGAACTACAACACCCACCTCAGCACGACGAGAACTACAACACCCACCTCAGCACGACGAGAACTACAACACACACCTCAGCACGATGAGAACTACAACACCCACCTCAGCACGATGAGAACTACAACACCCACCTCAGCACGACGAGAACTACAACACCCACCTCAGCATCACGAGAACTACAACACACACCTCAGCACGATGAGAACTACAACACACACCTCAGCACGATGAGAACTACAACACCCACCTCAGCACGACGAGAACTACAACACCCACCTCAGCACGACGAGAACTACAACACCCACCTCAGCACGACGAGAACTACAACACCCACCTCAGCACGACGAGAACTACAACACCCACCTCAGCACGATGAGAACTACAACACCCACCTCAGCACGATGAGAACTACAACACCCACCTCAGCACGACGAGAACTACAACACCCACCTCAGCATCACGAGAACTACAACACCCACCTCAGCAAGGGCTTCTGGGTGCAATTGCAGAGTACTGTTTAAAGTTATATAATGTAATCTCATACTGAATGCGTTTAGGCAGCATTGTCTGAACCTAAAACATTTCTGTGATGATTTTTTCATTAAATACATTTTTCAGTTCAGCTGTGGTAAAACACAGAGAAATGTGAACTCATAATAAGAAACCACAGTCTCTGTGAAAGTCTTGAATGAATATCAGCTGAAATGCTTTACGTCGGATGAACAACTAACCACACTTACAAGCAGTGCTGGGATAAACAGATTTGAATAGTTTCAAAATTTAAACTCATATTCCAACATTTCATTTTGAATTAGCTACAAAACAAACGATTTTTTTAGTTTATTGCTGTTCAAAAAATCTGTCTGGAGTAAAATAATCCTGGCACCCAATCACCTGTTAAAGAAAGGAGAGAAACACTCTTCTGTACAGTACATTTCAAGCAGTGTTTGTTTGAATATTTGTCCCAGCACTACTTGAAAGGGTAAATTATTTCACGCATTGTTACTTATTGTTACTTAAACGGTCCCATTATTAAGCAGTCTATCATCCCATAATTACTGTTTTTAAAAAGAAAGGGACATTTTTAATAAATAATGCTACTGCATTAAAAGGAGTTATATATATATATATTAAATTATAGGAGTCAGCTTCCACACTGCTTCTAGGTATCTCACCCTGAGGTAAAAGACTGTTCTTGTCTCTACTGGCAGCATCATACAATAGTGTCATTGTGTTATTGTCCCTGAGTTTACTCACAAACCAGAACTTCTGGCTCCTGTCATTCATGGAATGCACTCGGCAGGCATGCTGGGGCACATGATCAGAGAGCCACGAGAACCATTAAATAAACATTAACATCAGAGCTCCACACACAGAGAAGTCATCACCAGGCCCCCCCCCACACACACAGCAGCCATTGCCAGCCCCCCCCGAATACAACAAGGCACAGAGCGGGCACCGGCATTAAAATGGTACCAGAATGCAAATGATTATTGTTGAGCAGTTCTGTTTGGCAGGAACTCTGGCACGACGTCACCTCATTTTCAGTCTGCAGTCCTGACTAATAGTAAGCTCCTTGGCCTTTAGCTCCACTTGGCTTTATTTTCGTACTTTAATGTGTTTTGTTTTTATTTTAGAGGTTCAGTGTCACATTAGCTTGTTAGACAGTGCTCCATCATTATTTCACTCATTCACAGTTAGGCCATGTCGACTGTACACGGTCATCTACTATATCTTACAGTGTGAAGGCCTTTCACTAACTCACTGTCTTCAATATGATTTTTGATGTGCGAATCATACTGTGAAATAAAAAGGGAGCACTGTGGTTGACTTTTAAGCTCATTAAAGTAGTTAAAAGCTCACAAAATAATATCTGCAAACTTCCATCTCTATGGGTCTCACATGTGCAGTTTAAAACAGTAAACACGCACATTTTCATTTTAAATTTCTGGTTAAAGAAAGCCAGTGCATCTGGCACTTTCAGGTTGTCTTGCAATTCCTAGGTCATGTGCACCACAGATCATATTTTGGAGTTATTCGGTTAGCTGCAATCCCTCTAACTACCCGTGGCAGGGCAGAAGCTCTGCATGTGTAAATAGTGTGATTTTGGTGTTGGGTTTAAATACAGCTTTATTATCTTGAATTTAAGCTTGTCAGGGAATGGGGTTAATGTCATCCCTGCCACCTGGGGAATGTGGCTCAGGCCTTCATTCAATAACAGAAGGAAAACCAGTTTAGGAGAGAGAACAGTATGTGAAGGTGAATGCCTGGTGCTTGACTTGTTTTTGTTTAATCTGTTCATTTTGTTCCCGTTTATTTTGTTCCTGTTCATTTTGTTCCCGTTTTGTTTGTTCTTTTTTTTGGTGTTTTGTACAAAACAAACAAACAAACAAACAAACAAACCCATCCTTAAAACACCCCTCCCCCCCTTCCACAGGGAAACATGCTACAGAGTATTCCAGTTAATAGTATTATTATTACTTAAACAAGCTGTGTAAAATGAGGAAAAGGGAAAAAAAAGTTTCCATCACACACACACATATATTTATATCGATATCTATATCTATATATGTGTGTGTGTGTGTGTGTGTGTGTGTATGTATGCATAAATACACACAAACACACACATGTAAAAATATACTACCAAATGCAGGCCTGGTATACAGAATGGCAAAAAAAGTAATATTGAAATGAATAAATAAATAAATAAATAAATACCAACAACAACAACATTATAACTCCTGAGCCAAGTAAGACAAAATGCGTTCCATATTTCATGAAACTCATTGCGTCTGTCCTGTAGTCTTGCTGTGAGTGTGGCTCTTACCCTGTCCTGTAGCCTTGCTGTGAGTGTGACTCTTACCCTGTCCTGTAGCCTTGCTGTGAGTGTGACTCTTACCGTGTCCTGTAGCCTTGCTGTGAGTGTGACTCTTACCCTGTCCTGTAGCCTTGCTGTGAGTGTGACTCTTACCGTGTCCTGCAGCCTTGCTGTGAGTGTGACTCTTACCCTGTCCTGCAGCCTTGCTGTGAGTGTGACTCTTACCGTGTCCTGTAGCCTTGCTGTGAGTGTGACTCTTACCGTGTCCTGTAGCCTTGCAGTGAGTGTGACTCTTACCCTGTCCTGTAGCCTTGGGAGTGTGACTCTTACCCTGTCCTGTAGCCTTGCTGTGAGTGTGACTCTTACCCTGTCCTGTAGCCTTGGGAGTGTGACTCTTATCCTGTCCTGTAGCCTTGCTGTGAGTGTGACTCTTACCCCGTCCCGGTCTTGGTCGGATCCTGGACAGTCCATGATGATAAGCTTCTTCAGGTCGTCTTCGATCGTTGACTTGTAGGTTTTCCGCGGGGATCTCAAATCCCGCAGAGAAGCCCTCAACCTTGGCTGGCCAAAAACGTTCTTGGAGTTCACTTCAACTTGCCTGGAAAAAGAATACAAAAGATGAAGACGTTTGTGGGGACAGGGGACATGGACGACCACACTACTTGTGCCACTCAGTCCTGTGCCTCTCTGAGAGAAGCGGGTGTATAGCTTCAGGTATTTTCAGCATTCATTACTATTTGTAAAGATTTTTTTTATGTTTCTAGACCTACAGTAATATGCTGTTTCTCATTGCTTATCTTCTTTCAATGTCTGGCCACAAATACATATCCCTTTGTCTGTACCCTGCACTTACTAGAGGTGATCCCTTTCATTGCTTCAGGAAAACAAAGCCTTAAAAAAACAAATCCTTTGAAGAAGCAGGAGTATATAAAATTCACAGCGACTTCAGTGCAGTCGGAAAACCGAGGTTTAGACAAAACAGGCCCTGCAGCTAAACCTCGGTCTGGTTTCAATTTGAATTATTTGAATTCAGACCCATAAAAGAGAAGAGGGATCTGGTTCAAATTCCTCTCTCAGGGACTGATTTTAATTTAGCAAATTGCAAACCGCAATCAAATTGCCTGAACTGACTCTGAAGCCACAGGTCCATGTCAGCTGATACTAATTACTAACGAGCACATTCACAGGCATGGATGGCTCTAATCGAGACTCAAAGCTGTTTATGAAGAGCTGATGTTCACTGTAACTCAGTCATCCTCATGCGAAACTGGGATCTGTGTGAAAAGAGTTCTGCTCATCTCATACCAGTTCCCTAAACCATCACAATTGGCACTAATGTACACCTTTCAGAAAGGGCTCCTTCACCCCTTAAGAGAGAGGGCACTCCCTTTCAAATTGGGGAGAAAACTGGGGCAGTGTGGAGTAGTGGTTAAGGCTCTGGACTTGACCGGAGGGTCGTGGGTTCAATCCCAGGTGGGAGACACTGGTGCTGTACCCTTGAGCAAGGTACTTTACCTAGATTGCTCCAGTAAAAAAACCCAACTGTATAAATGGGTAATTGTATGTAAAAATAATGTGTAAAAAATAATGTAATTGTACGTAAAAATAACGTGACATCTTGTAACAATTGTAAGTCGCCCTGGATAAGGAATAAGAAATAAATAATAATAATAATACTAATAAAAAAAATTCGGACCTGTCGAACCTGTCATATCCAATCCCGTAGGATACCATACCCTCTATTAACTGATGGACCTCTGGTATGTTCCATTGAACGATACAGCTGGAAACTGATCAATGCACATTTTAATATTATGGTCTAAAACACTAAATTCAGATTCACTTTGTAAATGCTGTCATTCACGTAACTGCCCAGTTTAACCGCGTTCAATAAAAGAAAACAAGAAAGCAAGGAATTACAGTGCTTTGTTTTGTAATCATGTTCACTGATTTTCTTTGCATACATGCAGTATCGTACTGTGGTGTTTTAGACACACTGACATTGTTCATTTATAATGCCTTGACGTTAATAAAGCAACGACAATGTAGTGTAATGAGATACAATATTACACAGCCGATGGACCCCTGAAACCAATTAAATCAGAGAAGTGGCTTCACCTTTAATGGAACTACCACAGGGTCTATTTACAGAGTTGTTAGATTGCTCATTTCTGCAAAATAAAGACGCTCACATTAGACAAGAGACGAAAGTAGGAAAACCGGGCCTTCATAGGATTTTATAAACAAATATACTGCATGGAATTCCATTAATCCTTTCAGGACCAAGCATTTTTCTGTGGGATGCTCCCCCAGGACCAGGCACTTTTTGGCTGTAGTTGACTCTCTTCCTATAACAATTCACTAAAAATCTTATATAGTAGCATCTTGTAAATGGTGTCCGTTTTTCAGAACACTCTTGCGAGCATTATAAAAGTACTTCAGAAACAATAGAAACTTTTTGCTTTTTTTTTTCAACATAACACTTTTTTTTGTTTTTAATTTAAGTCATTTTTATTAAGTATTCTGCTTAGAGATACATGTATAAAAATGAGTTATTCTATGACCCAAGGGACCTTACAATACTTGATTAAAGTTTTGTTGAAAAATATTGATGTTTGGGCAAATTAAAAGATATTGTTTCATCTGAGTGATTGCAATGACATCATACACGTTTATTCTCAGAGTCTTTATAAGCAATAATGGACACTACTCTCGATTTATTTTCTCAAAATAAATATTTATAAATAAAATAATAGTTACTCATTTCATTATTATCAGTAATAAGGAAAAAATAACCGTACCTGATACATTTAGTTCATGAAATAGTATCTGCTTATATCCGCTCGTTTCTTGATATTTATAAATGTTGTAAAAACATACATAGTAAAACACATGAGACGGAATACATGTTCTAATATAGTTATAAGTGAACATCAGTCCCTCCCCTATCCATTGATGTGCGTTTCAAGCCTGTACTGCAAAGTATGGTGGCCTGTAAGTCATAAAAACAAAGTGCTTTTTTTATTGTGTTTACACGATCGTGGACAGGGTTAAAGGTAAAGCAATTTCCATAGCAAATATTTTATTTTTGGTCGTCCCTTTTGGGCCAAATTCCCATCTTATATACCCTTGTCCTTTAAAAGTCATACAGTAATCTAAAACAAAGAGCACTAAATTGGAGCTTTACAAAACCCTTAACCTTTTTTGTCCTCCCTCACCACCAGAGCTGTATGGTAAATCATGTTACATTTGATATCGTTTGTTAACAGTCATTCTTTACAGATTTAACTTACTCTTCAATCTAACGCAATAATTCACTTACAGCATCAGGAACATGGGTTTGGATATCCACTACACCAACTATTCCACCCAAATCAGTTTCCTGACATGTTTTTTACTCCTCTGAATCACTCTAACCACATTTACATGATAAAATGTTTTGTTGAAACACAAATATGTCAAGAATTACTGGTAAATGTGAAGCGATTGCCCTTTGCTTCCTCTGCAGATAGCATCAGCAAGGATGAATTAGTAGGAGTTGAGGGCATTTTATCTTGATGGATTGTCAAATTAGTGTCAGACTCCAGGGACTGAGCGCTTTCACAATCGCACATAACTTTCTCTTTCTGTCTTTGGCTCGCCTCCCCTGGGTGACTGTTTGGGCCCAGTTTCCTTGAAGAGATTCGTGGCCAAAAAACATTCCTCGCGGTTTTCCTGAGTGAGACGGGATGACAAAGCCTAACTCACTTCCTTAGGATGTGTGCGTAATATTACTCAGCATTCCCAGACCACCGGACTGTATGATTCCCCTGCCCCACACGGACCAGAATCTGTACTTTATTAAATTATGTATTTATGGCAATTCTTCCCTATTATCTAAAGAGTGAGTATCTTCAAATGACATTTTCTTGTTGTTTGCAATTGTTTTTATTTTTAGAAGGTCTGTTTATTAAGGTGCTTTGGCAGTTCAGGAGAAGCTCGTTCAAGTTGCTGCCATTCAGGCCATAAAAGCTTGTCCAGTTCCAAGTAGCCTTAGGAATGACCAAGGAATGATTCAGCATCAACAGCGTGGCTAGGTAACCCATTCCACAGCCTCACCACTCTGTAAAGAAGTGTCTCCTTCAGCCTTGTACAAAGAAGAATTAAGGGGGACATGACAAGTCTGAAAAGAAGTTAAAAGCAATTCACATAGTTAAACCCTAACCAATACTTTAAGCACAGCACAGAAACCAGGACCAGAGGAGACCGTTGGAAATGAAGTAGAGATAAACTTAGGATAGAGAGTAGGAGGCACTTCTTCACACAGAGAGTGGTGAGGGTATGGATTGGGCTACCTAGTCATGCTGTTGAAGGAGACACTTCTTCACACAGAGAGTGGTTAGGGGATGGAATGGGCTGCCTAGTCATGTTGTTGAAGGAGACACTTCTTCACACAGAGAGTAATGAGGGTATGGATTGTGCTACCTAGTCATGCTGTTGAGGCAGAATCCTTGGGATCCTTTAAGATCAATCAGCTACTAGGAACTGAAAGAGATTAGAAGGGCCAAATGGCCCCCTCTCGTTCACAAATTCTCTTGTGTTCTTATGTACCCTTGGTCCGATGTCTGTCTTCTAGACCAGCCAGCGTGCCTATTAGTAACATCAGTGCATAGGAGTGACTTGCCAGCAAAACTAAAGGAAGCTTTGCAGTGGCAGATCACTAGATGGCACTGGCTCTTACTTCTGTAGACTTTGTCTGAACTCGAATATGATTCACAAGTCAATGGCAGGCAATTCAAACTGTGGATGCACCTTTACATAGACTAGAAACACAGGATTCCAAGTAATTGCAATTGGAACCACTCCTAAAACAAGCATCATTATTATTATTATTATTATTATTATTATTATTATTATTATTATTATTATTTATTAGCAGACGCCCTTATCCAGGGCGACTTAGTCGTAAAACAAAAATACATTTCAAGAATCACAGTACAAGTATTAATACAATTAAGAGCTAAATACTGAGAGATAAAATACAATGAATTTGGTTTTAACCCTATTGAGAGACCCCGACTCACTCACTTAAAAAATAAACGAGCAGAACTACACTGTGGAGGTGCGTGTGGAGGTAGTGACACACTGCATCACTCGGCTCCTGATATAATAGTCCTTTGTTTCTTGGTTATTGTTTGACGTACAGTCTTGAATTTCTTTGTATTTATATAGGGAGGATCACAGGCAAGCATATCTTACAGGGATTCCAGGAGGATGTGGTTCCTTTATAAGGAACCAACTGAACATCCATCTGTGTGACGTCAATACAGCCTGCTCTCTACCTGCATAGGCATTGTGCACTGATTACTTCCACACAATAACGTGTTGTGCACTTCCATTAGCTCCAGAGGTCTCAAAACATGTAGTTTTGAAAGAAACGCATGTTACAGCATAATGTTTCATTTATAAACATGCTATATCTTTTGCATTTTTCCTGAGGGATATCAGACAACATCCTTTAGGTAAACTGTTCTCCCACGACTCCCACTAGTTTAAAACTGATTTGAGTTTGTTTCAAGGACTCGGGACTCGGACTCTGATGACTTGGACTCGACACTTGGACTCAAGGTTATATATAGACACACACACATATACAAACATACACATACACTGTTGATATATATACTGTATATATACAGATCTCCAAGACTCAGGAGGGAGACTGAACTGAATCTGTTTTATGTAAGGTAGCAGTGTTGCTATTGTATCAAGTATTATTTCAAACCGTTCCGTTAACCGTTTCGTTAAAGAGATCCCTTTCAAAATCTACAGAAACAAAGACTAAAAGACACAAGACTACTAAGAATATCCAAGCTATTTACTCATTTGCACAACAATTCACATTTTTAAATGAGTACAAAACTCCAGACTACTTAAACATCTGAACTGTTTCATTCTGGTTTGGTAACATTACTGAAGAAAACTAGCTAATGGTAATTTAGAGTAAACAGCTTTGAAAATCTAGCCCTGTGTAAGCGTATATTTGAGAAAATCCTCTAAATGTTCATACCTGTTTCACCGAGACAGTGAAAGGGTTAGCCAAAACAATAACTAGAAATACAAGTTCTTACATTCTTACATTCATGCCCGCAGTATGAAACTGAAACAAGAAGATTGTTTACATGTGGGTATCAGTACTAGGGAAGTTTAGTAAGTGAGGATCACATAATTAGTGATCAGTTTTAGTATTAACTATTTATTACCTGTAAAAGACTGTGCTGACCGATAGATGCTAATAGTTACTGAAGTACTACACAGAGGTGGACATTTATCCCAAGTGAAATGATTTGTTGTTGACAAGTTCTTAAAATACCAATTGTTTATCTACTGGCTAGCTGTAATAGAGAATGCATTTCTTTGGAGAACCAAATGCCATGAAACACTGTTATTAAATATATATATGTCTCTGAAACACTGTTATTAAAAATATATATGTCTGAAAGTTCCCAAGCCGTTGAAGCTTGGTGTATATGTGAGACAAATGTGCATTCGGCAATATTTCTAGTTTGCTTTCAATTAAAAATAGTAAAGCCCAAGACAAGATCAAGACAATTTTACAGCTAATTAAAATGAGGTAATAATCAAAATGCAATAATTTTCAGCAAATTGATAAGTGACAGTGACTGCTCAAGCCTAGTGTCTCGGGTTGCAGATTGATAAGTGACAGTGACTGCTCAAGCCCAGTGTCTCGATTGCAGATTGATAAGTGACAGTGACTGCTCAAGCCCAGTGTCTCGGGTTGCAGATTGATAAGTGACAGTGACTGCTCAAGCCTAGTGTCTCGGGTTGCAGATTGATAAGTGACAGTGACTGCTCAAGCCCAGTGTCTCGGGTTGCAGATTGATAAGTGACTTGACTGCTCAAGCCTAGTGTCTCGGGTTGCAGATTGATAAGTGACAGTGACTGCTCAAGCCTAGTGTCTCGGGTGCTTTCTTACTTCTTGTGGTCGGTGAAGGTGCTGGGCCGGGCCAGGGCGTCCTCGCTCTTCTTCCAGCCTGTGACGTGCTTATTCTTGGAGTAGAAGGACTTGGGTATCGAGGTAGAGAGCTGGTGGGAACCAGACTGGGATCCCTTCGTGGGCCTGGGCTTTTCCAGCACTGGTGCCTTGTAGCCTTGAGGGGTGAAGCCAACCCTGCAATTCACAACAGCGCCACACAGGGATCCGTTAAGCACAGCCCCACATGAGGTGGTGAGGCATCTTTCATGAGGAGCAGACAAAAGAACTGAGCGTAATGAGAAGGGAAAGAAACCCAGTATCTCAGCCGGACGCCTGATTAAAAAGAAAAGCTTTTAATCTGCCTTTAAAGCGGTCTGATGATTCCCATTCCTGATGTCACTCACCAGCAGGACCCACAGGCACGGAACAAAGCAAACACTCATCACTCTGTATTGTAAAACGTTAGATTTATATGAAAGGGGGCTTTAAGCATACTGTTTTGTACACAATTCTTAACTATTTTTTAAATGTAAAAAATGTAAAAAATGTAAACGTACAGATCAGCACCACACTGTACACTAACACGCTACATCACAGCTGATTAATCTGAAACATGCACGGAAAATACAGCACTTAAAAAGTTTGAAAGGGGAAAATGTGTCCAATGCAAAATGTGCTGGTCGGTATAATGATTAGTTTGAGAACACAGTGTCAGCAATGGTCCTGCATAATAACGGTTTTAAAATTTTAGATTTACATTTCTGGGAGCACTTACATTCCCCAGGCCTGGAAATTTGACAAAAAGCAGCAAGTTCTGCTGGTCTATAAACACACACAGGCTGTACACAGAATAATACAATCTGAACCTCAGACAGAGGAGTCACTTTCCAGGCACTGCTCACCACCATCCTGACAGCACAGAGGAATTGTTTATAGGATTATTGGGGAAAACGGCACATTCAAGAAAAATATAGGTCAATCCTTCAAATATAGGGATTTATAGGGATTTAGGGCATTGACAGCCTGCATAATTTAGTACTGCATAACACTATGGGTAACTGGCCAGTGAATTTATTTCAAGTGCAATGGTCCATGTCCTATCAGTTGGATGGTCTGGATCTATAGTAGTATATGTGCATCAGGGTCCAAATTATCTCAGTGATATTAGTTGATTAGGGGTATACTGCTAATATAAGAACATAAGAATTTACAAAACGACAGCAGGCCATTCGGCCCATCAGTGCTCGTCTGGTTCCTGGTAGCTGATTGATCTCACAACTTTGTCAATTTGGGTCTTAAAGGATGCAAGTGACTCTGTCTCAAGAATATGTCTACAGCTATGGCCAAAAGTTTTGCATCACCCTATAGAATTAACACATTTTGCTTCATAAAGTCGAATGAAACCTGTTGAATAATGTTACGTTAACACATTGAATTGCATACCGCTTTGTAGTGTTCCATATACTTAACGAAAAACTGACAAAAATGGAAAAAATCTAACATGAAATACTGTACTACTGTTATGGCTTCCGGTAGACTTTTGCGATATCATTTTGTAATTTCTTTGATTACATGATGTTAAATAAAATATCTAAAATTATGTTCATATAGTTGTTTTTTTTTTAAATGAATGTCTCAATCCTAAAATTCTAGGTGATGCAAAACTTTTGTCTATAGCTGTAGGTAGCCCATTTCAAACCCTCCATATGCAGGAGACTAGCTCCTTGGAGATGGTCAGAATCTCTTTTTCAAGGAGAGTTAAAGGTGTAAAAATTCACTTCTGTTTTGCTGGTCTGCCTCCACTAGGTCCCCCAGCACTCATCCATGTGGTTTTTCCTTGTTTCTTTACTTGTTTAAAATGCAGTCAATGCTGACTAGAGGTAAGAAAATTAATTTGAAAATCTTTGTCAAATTGGGTCACCAGTGTGTTATACAAGCTCATCATGACCTCACTTGGCTACATGGCTCATGAATCAACAGGCAGGAATACAATCACAGGCTGTAATAAACCCCTTTAGTGCTGGGTCTTGACTGCTTTACCTGGCCTGTTTAAACCCTTGGCTGGTGGTCGGGGCGGGGGTGCTGCTGGCACCTGGCAGGGCGTAGGCCTGTGTCCGGTAGCCCTTGACTTGCGGGGAGATGCCGATAGCCGGGGACGACTCTCTCCTCTTGTCCCTCTCCGCAGCCCGGATGGTGTGCTCCTGGAGGCCGCTGTAGGTGGCCGAGGCCGGGAGGGGTTTCTGGGGTTGGTCTCGCTGGTGTGCGGTGGGCAGGGGGCGGCCTGGCTTCACCCCCGTGGAGTTGGGGCTGGGCGTGTACAGGGTGCTGGCATCGATCCCGCTGTCGCTGGAGCCCCCCTTGGCCATGGTGTCCTGGTCAGCCTCCGTGGGGTCCCCAGATTCAAACCAGCGCTCATCACTGTGGCTGCTCGACGCGTTGCTGGACAGAGTGTTGCTGCTGGAATGGCTTGAGTACTGGGCTTCACCCTGGGAATTAGAAACAAGAAGCTCAGATACTGACACCATGGCTGGGGTTTGAAAATATATATATATATTTATACTGGGTTACTGACTGGGAAACTTAGTAAATTCAATGACAAGCATTTCTTCTAGTCAAAAAGTTTGTCATTGAATTTATTAGGTTTACTTTGGTATTTCTAAATTTAACACTATAGTGTTAAATAATTATGGATTGGTTATTAATGAACTGGAACAAATACAAATATAAACAATATAAAAAAATGATATACAGCTCAATATTGCAGGGATACGCACAGCAATGGTAAGTGTAGGGCTTGTTTTTAACACAAGAGCACATCGTTTGAGTCTTGGGTAGATTGTAGCTTGTTATTTGTTTTCTTTTACCTTTTTTTTTTTTTTAATACAATGGAAACAGGAGATTTGTGGATGATGATGTAGAGACAGGCAGAGACAGACATTCTAAAAAGAATTGACCTAATTATGTGATTAAAATATTCATTATCAAACATGTGCCTGACCTCCTCTATGATGCATTCTGAATCACAGAAAATGTACCAGTAACTGTTGTTTTAAATGCACGGTATAACAAAAGAACAAAGCGATAACTGAGTTTGACTCAAGCGCTTCTTTTTGCTCAATCAAAGTCAGTTAAAAGGAAATAAAGATATACGACACATTCCAAAAATATGTGGGTAAGACAAATGCTTGCAAAAAGCTGCTTCAGGAAAGATTACTAGATAATGAGTGAGCCATATTGGAGTCGAGAACCCTCTAGTACAAAAAATCAAATATAATTTGATCAACCAGAGAAAACTACATAATTATCCTCTTCAACAAGAACGTGCAGCAGGCACCCATTTTTACACTTTGCTGGGGAACTGGTAAATCAATGATGACGACACTTGGTCAGGGCATTCTTTGGCTGTGTATTTCTAATGCTAAATGATAGCAAACAAAATATTGAGAAACTTTTACTGTTTGGCTTTTTGGAGTTTTAAGCCCAGCTTCTGCATTGTGTGTGGTGGGGTTTGTTGGGTTTGGATTTGAAGAATAGCAGTTCCAAGTTTAATCTTCAAATGACAGCAAAATGGCGGCATGTCAAAATAACTTGGAATCAAAAAGCATTCATTCAAGATTCTTTTCATTTTTGCATTCAATATGGATTCAAAATGAATGTGAAAGGGATTATTGTGGCATTCAAGAGAACGTTGGGGACTTGTTTGATTGTTCCTAGTGTTTTAGATGCTGCTACTTCACCTGCTAGGCTATTAATTTATAACTCACTGTGTAAAAATTGCTTACTACCTTCTGTTCTAAACGTATTTTTGCTTCCATTTATGCCCTCTCATCCTCTGTGCTAAATCTGAAATAGCGACTTGGGTTATCTATTATTTATTTATTTATTTATTTATATTATAGTCAACTTCCATTACATTTAAGAATCTACTTTGAATTGGATATTTTTTTGCTAAATAATTTTCAATTGACATTAAATTTACAGTATAAGATTTCAAAGACTGTAAAACCACTGCCTCTAAGTTAATTCGCTGTGTGTCTTATTATTACAAGGGGTGTCATCTTGTGCAGATTGGGCAGTTCTGTCTGTTCAAACTGTGTGAAATGGTTATAATAAGAGTCACCCTGCACTATTATATTATCACACATTATGAAGATTGTACTCATGAACTACTATTAAACATGTTGAATGGGATGATATCTATACAGTGGAGAATGCTCGAGGGGGGTGACTCACTCTGGAATGTCTGTTGGGAGAGTCCTTGGCTGGCATCTGTCTGTTGGCGTGTTTCGGGGCACTGTTCATGTCTGGGACCCGTGATGGTGGTGGCACGTGCCACAGAGGCTCTGCAATTAAAGAAAGCATTGAACCATCACGTGGTAAAGAAACAGTCACCAGAAAACTCAAAACCACCAGCCAGTCCACTTGAACACAGCGCTTAATGTCTGTGGCTGTGCGCTTCGCTTCCAAAAACACAACAAAACAAACAGAAACACAATAAACAATGCTGGCCTCCCTGTGGCTAAAATTACAAGGGAGGAGCTTTTAGATTCTGCAACGCTGAGTCAATCAATGCCTTTACAGTAAGTGGAGGTTAAAACAATACTTTTATAGTTGTGCCTTTTTACCCATGAATTTTTTTTAAGTATAATTGTTTTATTTACTTTATTTTCTTGACCACTTTGTTTCCATGTTTTATTGTATTTTACTCTTTTCTTATCCACTGTTTTTCTTATTATCACAAGTGCTTTTTATATAGGGTAAAGGGTATATGCTGTTTTATTTTTAATAATGTACATTTTATTTCAAATTAGTATCTAAAAGCACTCGAAAAAGAGAAAATAAGAAAGACAATAAGTTACAACCATAATAATAATAATAATAATAATAATAATAATAATAATAATAATAATAATACCATTTTTTAAAGCCTGGCAATTGTACCTTTAATTTCACATAATATTGTTTGATTTTAATATATAATATATCTATACATCAAAGATGACTACATCATTGGGTAAAGTAGCTTGTTTCTCCCACTGAACGTTGTACAACTTCGTGAGGTTTATATCAGCAAGGGTTTGTTTTTCTTGTATTTTAATTTTTATGATCTTTTAAAAAGTTTAAAATCCTTCTGTTATTTGCTTGAACCTTGAACCAGCACAAAAGCCAGTGGTGTCTTTATAAAAGCTAAAGATAGGAAAGAATTACGAGGTAGGAAGGCTTGTATTACAAGAATATATGTGTACGTTCATACACATGAGCATGAAAATTACAGGGGTATTCTGTTTTTCTTGCAATAGCATAGAATCTAATAACATTTGAAGGCTTTTGAAACAAGTTTACGCATTCTTTTGCAATACTAAAATGTTCTCAATGCATTGATTATCTATCGATTACTACCTTTCCCATGTTTGATTAGGAAATGGACGTGCACTGCTGAAATATTGTGTTATATTACTTTAAAAAAAAAAAAATGCCGGTCTAGCACAGCAGCTGTCCCATTGCCACTCGGCATAAGAAAAGTTTGAGAACGAGAAAAGGCCATTCGGCCCATCGAGAGACGTTCCTTGTAAGCAAACCATTTTTCCCCACTGGAATGTAAAGTCATGAGCACTGAAATATAATTTAGTCCTCTTCATGAGTCTGTGGAGCCCTGTCTGCACTGTGCCTGGTTTAGTCCTCTTCATGAGTCTGTGGAGCCCTGTCTGCAGTGTGCCTGGTTTAGTCCTCTTCATGAGTCTGTGGAGCCCTGTCTGCACTGTACCTGGTTTAGTCCTCTCCATGGTGCTCTCCTGGCTGGTAAAGCCGGATGACGAGTCTCCACTTGACATCACTTCATGGCTGACGTGCTGCTCGCAGCCGATCAGAGGCCGCTGAGGTGTGCCGTACCTGCAGACACACACAAAACAAGACACTCAGTCAAATACACCAGCAACGTTTAGAATATCAGTTGATCACTATTCCTAATGGTAATAGATGAATTAACCTTGAAATGCAGGACTACAAACTAGGCCTGTGAATATTGTATTGTGTTGCCTTGCATTATATTGTTTTGACTATAAGCAGCTGGATTAGCTCACAGTCAAACACAATAATCAAAAACATGAAAGCAAAAATACTGGTACTAAAAACTCAGCTGAAAGCACCTTTAAGAATGAAGCCTTCATTTTTAATAAATGCCGATTCAGACTGGAGTCTTTGTCTTGAAGAAACGGAGGTGCTTCACAAATATGATAAATGAGTCGAGTGGTGCACCATTAATATGCAAATCAACAGCGTTTCTTAAACATGAATTAGCAATCGCCTAAAGAGTTAGGCTTCAATTAGATTTACTAAAGGATAAAATAGAGGGTATGTTTCCAAATTGCCCTTTAATAACACAGCGAGAAGCAATCTGCAACATTCAGAGGAGATCCAGCACTGAAACCAGGACTCAGAAACTGAGTGGTACAGAGAGGAGGGGACACTTACACAGAGAGAGGTCAGGGTGTGGAATGGGTTATCCAGCCATGTTGCTGATGCTGAATCATTGGGATCCTTTACGACCTGAATTGGTTCTGAGATTAATCCGCTAAGAGGAACCGCAGCAGCGCTGATGTGCCAAACTGCTTCCTTCTCGTTTGTAAATGTTCTTATGTTTTAACAGGGCATGTTTACAAGGTTCAGTGCTGTGGTGCTGCAGGTCTGCTCAGATCATTAAAACACAGCCCAAGATGTTTTGAACTTGATCAACGATACTATATCGCAACATTTCATCCAGGCAGAGTCTTTGGATGTAATGCCATTGAAAAGCATGTTCTGTGTTTGAGAAAATAATCTGCAAGAACATAATCTGCAGCAACAGTTTTTGATAGGTCACATATTCCATACATGCTTTTAGAACTGTATCTGTTTCACAAATTGCCATGCAAACTTTATTAAAGTATAAATATTAAATAGCGTTTACTCCACTACATATTTAAATAAAAGCAAAAAAAAATCTGGAGAAAAACAAATTCATGAGAAAATTCTCTTTGCGTACAGAAGAGCTACAAAAGCCTCTCTAATACAATATGATCTTCCATTGGGGAGCTTCCCAAACAGAGATACGAGGATGGGCTTAAAGGACAGGATATTTGATCAGGATATAAACAAGCCTGCAGATCTCCAAAAACAAAAAAATTGAGACATGAAATCATTTTTTATGCATCTGCAGGCTAGTAAATTATATAGCATGTTATTAGAATCATATTTAACATCCTTTTAGTCAATGCACTAGTCTTTTTGGTTAAAAGAGATCAAACAAAAAAAATATATATATATTACTTGTGGGGGGAAAAAAAGAAATACTAACATAAAATAAGGTTGATTAACCTAAATGCTGACTTAATTGCAGCCATATTTATTTATTTATTTATTTATTTATTAATTAATTAAAAGAGATTCAAATATGTATATTGGTGCCCATTAACCATGTTTAAACACTTCCATGTTGCTACATTATGGCTTATGCTTCTGCCAAAGACAACCTTTAATGATTGCCTTTATAAATCCTTGAATTTGATACTCCACTTTACCACCATTCTTTCTATTGTGGAGCTGAGCGAGTCGTTTTTAGCTCAAGAGCCACTGTTTAACAGCCTTTCACCTCTGGGGGGTTGTTATATGAAACATTATTTTGGTAGCTGAAACATAGCCAGTCGGACCAATTACAGAAACTGAAGTGCTCCCTCTCCCCTAAGAGAAAGGGCGGTCAGTCCAGGGCAGGACTGAGGCAGGATTTGGAGCTCCAGCCCACGCAACTGCTGGTGCTTCGCTGTTCTGAGAATCAATAGAAAAGGACTTGACAGTGCCCCTGAGCAGCATAGCTGATCGCTGTTCCCTTGTAGAGATTATTTTTGAGACAGACAACACTAGTTCTGTTACAGACAATAACAGCACAGGTCATCAGTGGAAAAGCAGAGCAACTTGTTTTAAATTGCATATGCTAAATAGTATGCCATTGCAATACTAAGTTGTTTCTTTTTTTACATACACTTGTAGGAGCACAAAGGGGAGGCGAGGCTGAACTTGCACTGATGGAGGGTAAGCTGCATTGACGAACCGGTCTGATTGTGCTAAGAGCAATCTTGTGCAAAATAATAGGAATGCACACAAACACACACAGTAAAATACTAGGACACCGCAAACACAATCTGTTACATTAATCCTACTCTAATTAGGGTAGCGAGTTTAATACAGTGTGTTATAAGTGTGGGTCCTGTAGTGGCTGTTTTGTATGAGTTTCACAAGCATGTTGACGGTGAATGTGTTGTGTGGCACTGAGACACAGTGCAATGCAAATATCAGGAGTCACCACAAGGGGCTCTGGCACTACTAAGGCATCACCAGACCATGATATGCCTGCAAAATGCCATCTGAAAGGGACTCAGATGCACCAATAGTGTACTAGTGCACCAGTGTGGCGCTCTGACAATACATACTCCTGGCATTAAGACTTTACTGCAAGTTTTCTATCACCTATATAAAACTGTCATGTACTGCTGGGGTAATAAATATTGGTAATCCTTTCCAAGTTCTCATAAATATTAATATAAAGGGGTACATTAAATTGCACACTGTTTAATAACATCAGAATAAACTTTACAAACTAGAGTAGGCCATGTGGCCCATCAATGCTGGTAAACTTCCTAGTAGCTGATCTCAGAACGTTGTCAAGTTGGGTCTTAAAGGATCCCAGTGATTCAACATGACTAGGTCACCCATTCCACCCCCTCATCACTCTCTGTGTAAAGAAGTGCCGATTACATGAAGTCTGTCTCACATAACATTTTCTAAAAGATACACAATAAGTACAAACATGGTTCCTGTTCATTTTCAAGCATATACATTAAACAGTAGTAGGTCAAGCCAGGTAGTTTTTGCAAGACACTGCAAACGCTGGGACGATGTTGCAGTAACATGGTCTGATACTCGGACACAGTTATTTAAGTCTCTTATTTGCAAGATGCATGGATGGCTTCAATTGTGACGTATTCCATTGTAACTTGGTTGAAACAAAAACGATATGGGGTTTGATGAACTAGTGGAAATGCATTCCTAACACATTGGAGTCTCTTTGAGATGCAGATACTATCTAAAGGCACACCTGTCGGAGGACTGTTTGTAGCGGGTGAGCGCCGCCCCTGCGCCGGAGCCCGGGGTCGAGAAGCTGCCCGAGGTGTTCCTGTAGGGCTGCCCTCTGTCGCCCCCTCCTGGGGATGTGTTGCTATAGGGGGTTTCAGGAAAACTCACAGGCCTGAAAGACAAGTCACTCAGTTACCAGATTGGACACAAATATCTTCAGGTAGAAAAGGACCAGCGACGTCTACTACAGCTGCTTTCATTTTTCTGAAAAGTAGAACCCTAATCAGTTAACTTAGGTGCAAATTAAAATGTTCCCATTTTCTGAGGTATACAAATACATTCAATGCACAGCATAACTCTGCCAGCACTTAGCAGGCTGAGAGCGAATAAACTAACTTATTGTTGCCTGTTTCAAAAAACAATATTTTAAGATAGAAGGATAAAGTTTACCAGAAATACACTCAGCAAGTCTATATGATTAAAGGATTTTCTAATGTAGTTTTTTTTTTATGGAAATGAATTAGATTTAGCATTAGAACTGCTTTGTGAAACTAGCCCCCGATGGACAGCTTCATATGATTAATACCAATATAAATGTGATTATACAGTAAATGACTCCACATGACAAATAAGCTCTGAAGTTCCAAGACAGTATTTTAAAATTCAAAGCAAGAATGTTGGATTAAAAAATTTAATTAGCTGCATTTTTGCATCACAATATAAGAGATGTCAGCCAAGAGGCAGAATTACACAAAAGTATACAACAAAACCCCATGAAGCTTGGTTGTTGCAAGAAGAGTATAATCCCAGAACTGCTGAAGGGTAAAACAGACAAACAAGATTTATTCTTCCAATTTTTCAAAGTAAAAACACACTTCAGCACTGTAAAGCTGAAATGACTATATCCTTTATCACTGTAGAATCTCCGATGCCCCTCAACAAACCTGACCTTAATAATCAATCATTTTTATATAGCACCTTTCATAGTGGACCACCATCGCAAAGCGCTTTACAAGATAGTGAGGAACAATGCATAATACATTAAATACAAACAGTAAAAAAACAATGCAAAGCAAAACAATGCAAAGTCTGCCCTGAGCTAGAGGGACCATTCCTTTCCTTGGGGGGTGAGGGTCAGGTTACCATATGACTCAATGTACACCGGGACAGTTTGGGACAGTTCAGGCTTTCCAACTTACTTTGCAATGCATTCTGGTACGTTTTACCTGTCTCAGGTACCTTTCACAGCACTTTCACCACATTTCACTATGTTTACCAGAATGCATTGTGATGTAAGTTAAAAAGCCTGAACTGTACCAAACTGTCCTAACTTATATGGTAACCCTAGGTGAGGGAGCAGTTCAGTCTCCATGCCTCAAGCTTGCCCTGTACTGGAGGGAGGACCCTTTTTCTTAGGCGGTGAGGGAGGAGTTCAGTTTTTATGCCTATACAATCCTTGGAATGTTTGAAATGGTATATAAAGTTGATCTGTGCCAGTAGTGCTGAAGTGTGGGGTGGGCTAAATTGAGATTATAACCTTTACTTCACTTGTGACAGAGGTGAAAGGCTGGTGCATTAACCAACTGCACCACACTGCTTACCGTTTACTCTGCACTGGCTGTGGTTCTCTGTATGGAATCGGTGCCCCTGGCTTCTGCGGCCGGCCCATGGGCTGCTGAGGCCTCCCTGGTGACGCCCATCTCTGGGGCTGCAAGGAATTCTGGGAGGAGGGGCTTGACCACTGCCAGGCAGGGCTGCGGTATGCCACTCTGTACCCAGCAGGCACACTCTCCGGCTCAGGCTTCTGCTCCATCGTCTTCATCTCATACTCTTCAGAGAAGCCCCTGGAACACACGACATCTCTGAGACCTGGGCTTAGTGTTACACTGAACCGAATGTGATTCTTATTTCCATCAACATCTGGAGTCCCACCAACAGTTGTGTGATCTTCAGTGGCTACCTAACAATACCTTACGGCTGAACACAAGCGTAAAGGTTATAATTTTGTATTTAGAATCTGTATGCCATACTACAGTGTTCCCTCAATATTTCGATAATACACAGATAGGCCATGTTGATAGTACAATACAAGCATTATATTTTACAGTATAAGAGCCCTTTATAAATTCACTGTCCCTGTTTTTTGATGTGCAAGTCAGAAAATGAAACTGCGTATTGTACTAGGATTGCATAAGGGGAGTCCAGGATTCAGTGCTGCATCGTGTCACCACGCTGGGGTGTGGAGAGCATGTGAAGCCAGTGTGGTTCTTATCGAATACTGAGATTCTCTGGAAATCGACACTAACACACAGCTGTCATCTAAAACATTTCAGTCGTGAAACTGATTACATGAAAAATATTATTTAGATGTACAATTTAACTGAAATCCAGTTTGCCAGTTGCATACAGCAAATATGTATTGCACATGCAGATATACTTTCTGTTCCAGGTGTGGACAGCTATTTTATTTTAATTGAAATGTTTAGAATGCATAAACAACTCAAGTGGCCCTATTTTTATTTTTATTTTTTCTTTACTGTATACAACTATTCAGAACCCAAACATGCTACTCAGCTAGGTATTTCTTGCAGTTACACAGTTATCTACACTGTAACAACTGTTTCAATTGCTGTTGCCAGAATTCCATAATAACAGAGGCGATTCCCAACCGAATGAACTAGATACTCCTGTAAACAGATTGCAATCGTTATATAATCTCAACAAAACCTTTGCTTGTGGGCATAGTCTGTGGTAAGTATCGTGCTGTTGCTGTCCACTAGCCAGGATTGCTTATTATGAGCTGGTAAGTGGCGTGTCTGTCCTGTCCTAGGATGTGGATCTCTCCTACTTCCATTCTAGACCATTCTTGAAGGCTGCACACGTAACCATGGTTACTCGTGTTGCTACAGCAGGCCGTGCTTGAAGGTGGCTATGTATAGACCAGTTCATTCTTACTGCTAGAGTGTACAGCCATCCATGCTCACTTTAACAGTTAGACCCCGTTCACACTACTGTGCTGGCCTGGGGCCGCCGCATATTTAGGTCTGCAACCCCGTTCACATTTGTGGTTTAAGGCGGCTTTGCGTGTTCACATATGTGACTGAACGGAACGATAGCCGGCATTCAGAATGGAAGAGCTACCGGAATATACAGTAATCCTTGATTTGTAACAGATGATGTTTCTTATTAATATCTATTTTTTTTCAATGCAGCACAGTAGCAATTTTATGGTATATATTAAAATAAAAGAATATTAAACATCATTCTCTCAAGAACACAGAGGTATTTAGAATGCAGGAAACAGCAACTTGTTAGTGTTTTGACAGGTATAAATATTTATTTTCGGAACAGATACTTCACTCAGATTGCAAATGACTATCAAGTTATACATACAAGGACTGACGTTGAAAAGACAAGCTCACGACTGACCACCTAATATGACTGGAAAGACGCGACATTAAATAATAATTAATTCATTATTCAATAACCGGTTACACTTGGAATCATTTTATACCAAAAATTTTTAACATTCATTCCATTTATAATAAACATTCATGTATTACATGTTCCTTCTCATTTATACATATTTCCTGCATGAATAAACATGATCGTTAAACTATTCTATTGTTTACTCGTTATTATTATCATTGTCCTTACTATTCTCTAGTCCCCAACCATTACCAGTAAAGATTGAACATTAGCATCACCCATTCTCTAGAAGATTACTGAACATATGGCTATAACAAAACCCTCACCCTAATCTAAATAAAGCACTACACCGTCATATATCAAATACACTGCTCAACAACATGCACGATACATAACAAACCACGGCTCTATCGTCAGTAGAATAACATTAATAATAATAATAATCACAATAACAGGCATTGAAATATTACAGTGAAAATACTAATTGTTACACTTTCAAATTCCAAGCAAGTTACAAGCTTACCCGCGCCATTAATCGATAAAACAAACAAACTTACATTGTTTTTTACTTCAAATATTACAAATAGTTCCCAGATTGTTGTGAGACGCTGGCGTTGAGCACAGACAAGAATCCCACAATTTGTTGTGGTTTCCTTTCATTCAATGTATGTTTAGCGCTTCCCACGTGTTCTACAATGGTGTGCATGCGAGTGTAATCTACAGCCTTGCTGCATAAAGTACAAAACAGCACATTACCATCGACGTGAAATTCGTCCTTGCCAAACTCCTTGACACGATCTTTAGAGACGATTGTTATTGTTTTCGGCATCTTTGAACAGCTCTGGATACTGACTGAAGTAAACTGAAGCCTCATTCAACACTGAACTTGAATACCGGAAGCAGTTTTATTAGACAGGTATGTTTATGTAAATTTAAAGCCAAGTTGCCTGTGTTAATGTTTATATATTATACTAGTGTATTGATTTGGTTATTATCAAACAAACAAAAAGCGTTCACATATGAGAAAAGGCAGCCCTGAGGCAGCCCTGTGCCGCCTTACATCGCAAGTGTGAATGGGGTCTTACACTGTTATAGAATCCTGCATTGAACTTTTTCTGAAGCTTAACACTAAGACTATACAAAAAAAAAAAACAATTGTAGTTACAAAATCTCATCATTATAATCATCATATAGAGGTGACCACTGAACCAGGCTACACAACAGCTCACTATGCATAGTTTCAGGTTAAAAAAAAAACCCTGCTGATCAAAGCATATTTTTCAGACATACCTTGAATCTAATAAAACAGTGACTTAAAAAAAACAAAAAACAAAACTGCCCTTTCCTGTTTTGGACAATGCAGCCCCAGGGTGCAGACAACAAATCCCATGCTCTACATCACCACACTAATATTCTCATAACCTGATTGTAATACAGCACACAATGGAGTTTCAAAACAACTTCCAGGGACATACATAATCCAGGACAAGTGTCAAAAAAGGAGGCCACAATGACCTACAGCAACAGCATGTGGAGCAGACTAGCCTGACATGAAATTGGACAAGCAGTCCTCGAGATGCACCCTACAGCAGATCAGGTGCAGTGTGGGTCCCCATGTCCTGCATTCTGTGACGGTGGAATAACTCCTTGTAACAAATATCCATGCAAAGCTCTATCAAATTCAGAAGTGATTCTGCAGCTAAATTATAGACATCATAAGCCAACCAGAGTCCGGAAATCCTTTCTGAGAAACGGAGTACGTTTAGAAGGAAGCCATTCGGCCCATCCGTGCTCGTCCGGTTCCTAGCAGCTGGCTGATCTCAAAACTTTGTCAATTCAAGTCTTAAAACATTCCAGTGATTCAGTGTAAACATAAAGGTTCTGTCGCTTCAGCTCGGAGTTGTTGCCATAGTTCTCTGCCTCTTCCTTGCAGACAGGAGCTTGCCTGGAGAATCCTGGCTGTTGAAAGGTCACATTGTCACATGATTTGAATGGAATGAGGAAGGTGCTCCAGTGCCAGCATTTAGGATTCTCCAGACAAGCTCAAATCCAAGTAATGGCAGATTAAAAAAAAACATTGTAGGCACATAGAGAGGGTCCTCAATCCCATAACAAGCGCAAGGTTAGAGTGAAATGTATTGTGAATGTTATCCCAATGTAACTTGAAGGACTTCGGACCGCTCTCCAGTCTCTAAGGCATGTTCTGTGTGCGTACAGTAGACGGACACCACGTGAAGTGATGATGTAATGCTTTGGGACTGCTCAAAGTAAGAAAGTGAATAGGTGCATGTAGAGGTTAAAAATATTCATAGAAAAAGAAGATTATAGCCCAATGCAATATAAGAGGCTAGGAGTGTTCGGTGAAAGTTTGGTGAAGATTGGCGCAAAAGAAAGACAGTTATCATGCTCCCCCTGTATGAGAGCGGAACCATTAAATAACAATTTTCAAACTAGAACTTCCGATAAGAATGCTTTCAGTCTGTGCCTTTTCACACCTCGCTTAGTGAAACATTTCACACTTTTCTCTATCTCTAGAGTATCTTGGCTCCTTGCTTTGATAAACTGGTATGACCACACACTTTTTCACTGAACTACGTTAGCGTTGCTTGCACTGCCGATGAAGACAGACAATAACACAATCGCACCACGAGGTCTGCACATGCAGTCCAGGAAATGGAAAATCACACCAAAAAAAACCAGATAAAAACACTTTAAATCTTCCATCTTCATCCAGTGATACAGTAACACATGCTGTTATAGCAAAACACTAAACTGCAATACCATTCGGAAATCATGAATATTATATATATATATATATATATATATATATATATATATATATATATATAGAGAGAGAGAGAGAGAGAGAGAGAGAGAGAGAGAGAGAGAGAGAGAGAGAGAGAGAGTACACATGCAGCATATTGCAAACAAACCTTTTATAAGCAGCTGCTAGTCCATTATTAATGCAACTATACCTGAAGATCGCACTGTTGTATCACTAAAGCCAGACACTTGCAGAACCACAATACAGCACCTGACAGCAAAACAAAGCATATGTACTGCATCCACCTCTGAAATAAAATGCGCTCTCGCTTGTTGCTGCTACTTACACTCATAGCTCACACCTCAGAAATGTTCCAACATGTCCTCTACATTCAAGAAGGCGTGTTCATGACAAAACAACAGCTCACCACCTCTAAACACTCCTAGAACATGACATCGTTAAAGAAGCACTTCTTCAGGCTCAATCTGTTCCGGCAGATTTTTTAAAACATGCAAGCTGCTAATGAGCTAAGCTGCTTGCAACCACTTCAGCTCAAAGCGCTGTGATCATTCTTCAGTCGTTAAGTGTGAGAATCTAAACCTTTTCCTCCGAGGAGATTTCGGGTAACATTCCAATCTTCTTGAGCTCTGCTGTTTGTTTATTAGAAATAGCCATGTTTCTTTACAACACTCGCCTTTCGTATATTGTATTTATTACTGAGCTGACTCGACGGGTTGCAGGGGCTTTGTTAATAAATGCGATCATTTCCCGTGTATTCTTTGCTTGAGACGAGCAGCTGAAATGGGTGTCAGTCATACCGTACACTTTCCTATTGTTGACACTGGACAGCTGTTGTATAATTAACAGGTTTCATGGTATTCCAATAAAGAACCGGGTCAAACACTACAAAACGTATCTGCCTATTATTAGCTACCAATGTACCACCAAGCCCATTGAGTGAATACTCAAACCAGGGCTTGAATTCTCCTCCAACGGCATCACAGGTCACTGCTCTGCCTGAGTTCCTCGGAACCTGTAGCCTGGGTGTATCACAGGGGGCCTGTAGCCTGGGTGTATCACAGGGGGCCTGCAGCCTGGGTGTATCACAGGGGCCTGTAGCCTGGGTGTATCACAGGGGGCCTGCAGCCTGGGTGTATCACAGGGGGCCTGCAGCCTGGGTGTATCACAGGGGGCCTGCAGCCTGGGTGTATCACAGGGGGCCTGTAGCCTGGGTCTATCACAGGGGACCTGTAGCCTGGGTCTATCACAGGGGGCCTGTAGCCTGGGTGTATCACAGGGGGCCTGCAGCCTGGGTGTATCACAGGGGGCCTGCAGCCTGGGTGTATCACAGGGGCATGCAGCCTGGGTGTATCACAGGGGCCTGTAGCCTGGGTGTATCACAGGGGCCTGCAGCCTGGGTGTATCACAGGGGCCTGCAGCCTGGGTGTATCACAGGGGCCTGCAGCCTGGGTGTATCACAGGGGCCTGTAGCCTGGGTGTATCACAGGGGCCTGTAGCCTGGGTGTATCACAGGGGCCTGTAGCCTGGGTGTATCACAGGGGCCTGTAGCCTGGGTCTATCACAGGGGACCTGCAGCCTGGGTCTATCACAGGGGCCTGTAGCCTGGGTGTATCACAGGGGCCTGTAGCCTGGGTGTATCACAGGGGCCTGTAACCTGGGTGTATCACAGGGGCCTGTAGCCTGGGTGTATCACAGGGGGCCTGTAGCCTGGGTGTATCACAGGGGGCCTGCAGCCTGGGTGTATCACAGGGGGCCTGTAGCCTGGGTGTATCACAGTCCACATGAACTCTAATAGCTGATGTATGATGGACTCTCTGCTGGAGTTTTACTAAGAGACCTGGTATCCTTGGACGGTGGTTTTTGACCACTGGATTCCATCAGTAAGTCGTGTTCAGTAACAATTTAGTCATCTTTTGCAAGTATGAGTATGACATTTATCATACAGATTTTTTTTCTATAGAATATAAGAGGTGTCACTGCTCTAGTTGGTCATGATGTGTGTGGTCAAGTAGGAACTGCCTGGGTTTGAATCCCAGTTTGGCTTCTGACACAGAGTGCCTTGAAGAATATACTTAACTGGAGCTAACACTGGAGCCTGCTTTTCAAGGATGAGGGAATCAAGCCTCAGGGGGACTTTTAACAGTTCTGCACACCTGCGCTCCAACATTTATTTGGGAGTACAGTACATGTGCACAATATGCATGTGTATATGGAAAAGATGTTGAATAAATATTAGAGAAATAACCTGACACTGCACACATCCCACAGTATAAACACTACAGCTGACCTATATTTGACATTTATATATTTCACAACGATAAAATATTTAGGTAAAAATTGAAATTTTTAACACTTGGAAATGTAATGGCAGTACGTGTTGCTCTTTAAAAATATACACAACATGAATATCTAAAAACAGCAATAATACATTATGTAATATTGTGCTGGGTCTAATTTTTCTCCCATTGAAACCATAAAGAATATAGAATCTGCATAGATGCCAACATCGAATGCTAGTTTTATCTTTTTGATAGACGTAAGATATTTCAATTGGCTTCCCTTATGAAGTTTACCCTAGTAACAGCATAGCAAAGTGTAATAAAGCACAATGCAAGCATTGTAAAGCATAGATAAGCACTGTAACGCACATAAAAAAAGGCAAACCACAATAAACTACAGTATGCATAGTATAACCATGGGCAAAGCATGGGAGAACTACTGAATTTCCATACAAATTTATCGTGGTAAACTTTTATAAGGGTTATCCCGAACAAATCAGTAATTGACTAGTAAACCCCAAAGCTACCTGCGTGGCGTGCCGTCGTCAAGGGGCGGGATTATCACCACCTTGACAGTGACAGAGGTCCTCAGGAGGTCGATCATCTGGTCGTGTGTCAGCGTCACCACGGCGACCTTGCAGATCTCCACCAATCGGCTGCCCTGCCTCAGCCCGGCCTGCCAGGCGAACCCGTACTCCTCCACTTCGGCCACCGTGCCGTCAAACTTCACGTGGAAGCCCAGCTGGCCCAGTCCGTTCCGCCGCAGCGTCATGTCCACCGTCTCGCATCCACTCGTCATGACCTGCGCAACCCGAGCAGAGCGAGGGGCGGGAATCACAGCAACATGAGAACGAACAACCACAGCAACATGAGAACGAACAACCACAGCAACATGAGAACGAACAATCACAGCAACATGAGAACGTACAGTCTACTAACTAGAGGAGGTCTTTCAGCCAATTAGTGCTTGTCCGGTTCCTAGTAGCTAACTGATCTCAAAACTTTTTAAAGGATCCAAGTGATTCAGCGCCAACAACATGGCAAGGCAACCTATTCCATACCCTGACCACGTTCTGTGTGAAGAAGTGTCTCCTATCATCTGTTCTAAGTCTATCTCCATTTAATCTCCAACTGTGTCCTCTGGTCCTGGTTTCTGTGCTGTGCTTAAAGTATTGGTTTGGGTTCTTCACACAGAGAGTGGTGAAGGTATGGAATTGGTTACCTCACCATGTTGTTGATGATGAATCATTGGGATCCTTTAAGAACTGACGTGTTTTAGATAAACCGACTACTAAGAACCCGAACAAGAACTGACGGGCCATGAATTTGAAACGTTCATGAATTTCCTTACGTTCTCTTGTTCCTGAAATGTTTTTCATACATATGTACATGAGTTTGGTTTGGTTATGAAAAAGCCTTCTCACCTTGAGCCTCTGCACTATCTCCCTGATGTCCTCTGCTCTGTCCTCGGGCACCCTGATGAAGATGTGGTCTCCGCGGCCGTAGAAGATCTTGATGGTGAGTCGATCAGGGGTCCAGCCGATGACATCTCCGCAGAAGCAGTTGAAGACGACCTCCTTGGTTTCCTGGTCGATCAGAACCACAAACTCGTTGGAGATGCCCAGGGTGCAGTCGATCTCCTCCGCGCGGCTGAAGTCCTGAGAGAAGACGCGCCAGGTGATGGCGGCCAGACTGCCCAGCTCAGCACCCTCACGTGCCCGGGTCTTCTCTTTTTTCTTGGAGGTCAGAGAGATGAGGTTGAACTTCCCCGTTGAGTCAATGGGGGTGTTGGAGACGCAGTTCTCTGCCAGGTCTTTGAGGTACTCCTGGCGCGTGCGAGTCGCCATGGTGTGGAACTTCTCCGACTTGTGCGCTGCGTTCTCAGCGTTAATCACCTTGGCCAGCAGGAAGTCCCGGAATACCTCGGAACGGCGGAATGTCACTCCACATGGGATCGGGGGCCCAAACGGAGGCACATCTTTTGATCTTGTTACAGCCACACTGCAGGGAAAAAAAGGAAAAGTGCAGTATTTTTAAATCAGATAAATGGAGGACGCACAGTACTGTCGTTATTTCCAGAATGAGCAGCCATCCTCATAACATAATTGCATTCCATGAACGTTCATAGAGTATTTGGTTAATAAAATAACAGTTTGGAGATGGCCCCACCTGTAGCAGACGTTCTCTGTGCAAGGGCTGTGCACTCGGACGATGACAAACACGTGCTGGAAGTGGGAGCGGATGTTCTGGGGTGTGAAAGGCAGGGCATCGGGCTCCTGGAAGATGATCGTGACAATGTCGTTTCCTATGTGCCTTTTACGGAGGAGCTGAAATACAAAACAGGGGTACTCCATTTAATTTCCTAAGCAATTGGAACTTGAAAAAAGTGAAGCTTAATTTCAGGACCCCAAGTTTTACCTATGTCATGTGAGACTAGTTATATAATAATAACAAAATGATATAAAATCTGAATCAAAATCTTGGCGAAGGCACTACTGTCACCTCGTTAAGCTGGCCAATAAATGTGAAAAATAAACACTCTGTGGAACACCCTCATATATAAAGGCACTGTATATATTGGATAAGATTTACTTGGATTGTTTTGTTAAATCTATGGACTTTATTTATGTAGAGTATAGCCTAGATCAAAGAACAAATTAGGGAGGGACATGATTGAAGTTTTTTTTTAAATCTTAAAAAGGAGTTAAGTTAACCTGACCCAAAAATGTAAGCACAGTGCATACACCATGACCAGAGAACACAGTTGGAAATGAAGTGGAGATAGACACAGAGATGAGGGGATGGAATGGGATGCCTCCTGTCGTCATGTTGTTGACGCAGAACAACTGGGGTCTTTTAAAACCCGACTTGACCACTTTCGAGATAAATCAGCAGTTAGGAACCAGAGCAGCTTAATATTTACTTAACATAAGTTACTAAACTAAATCAACCCCAAAATGTGCAATAAACTAATTTCAATAGTGGTGAAAGGTTAGTGCATCAGCCCACTGTGCCAGCTACAGTATCTTTCATTTACTAAATAACCTTTTAAAAGAAAGGACCACAGTGATGCAAACAAACCTCAACAGGAAACAGAACATACTGAAGCTGAACTATTATCATCATCCAGATCTACATATTTAAAAGAGTGTGTGATACAGTACTAGCCCATCTGTTTTGTCTGGCCCTTTTAATATGTGAATACCTACTGTACTAATATGTATTTAGGATGACTTATTATTTGTAAAGGCTAATGGACTATACAAACAGCATGTGATCTGTCCCTGTCAAAGTTGTTTGGCGTTGCAGCACTGCAATGAGAAAAGGCTGAGCTCTCTGTTTCAATTTCACTGACTACAGGGAAAACAGAAGGGACACGTATGATTTTGTTCACAAAAACAAGTGATTAGTGCAGCTGACAGTCTGGTTTATGAATGTTTGATGATTGAGGATGGATGACGGCTATGCCATTTCTCATTGTGCCTCAGCTGAATCCCCTCTCTCATTAGCACAGCAGCCTCAAACAAGCACGGGGCGACACTAAGAGACGGCTATTAATAGCAGGTTAGCAACCAAAGCCTACAGCGTGCAAGCTAGCCTCAGACAGTATGCAGAGTGGATCAAGTCATACTGTGACAGTCTTCCTGAAATCTGCAGCTGTGACTCTCCCCAGATCTTCACATGCAGCCAGGAATGTATAGGAGTTACATTACTCAACATCTGCAGTGGAGTGCCTTTGAAATGATGAGCCAATTTCATCTTAAAAACATATACTTTCAAATAGCAGTTTGAATTATTTTGCACTGAGTAGTGGTAGACATGACTATTGGATAACCTTTAATGTTCCAATAATCCCTAACATTTTACAGTACCAGGGAATTATTTATTTATTTATTTTTTTAATTTGGAATCAGCAATTATTTTTACTCATTTTCTCCCCAATTTGGAAAGCCTGTTTTTATTTTATTATTTATTATTTATTTATATTTATCATGTTTATTTCAACTCGGCTCACTGCTGCCACCCCTGCGAGAGACGAAGACGGACACCCGCCTCCTCGGAAACGTGTGCCGTCAGCCGTCCGCTCCTTTTCACTCTGCAGGCCCGCCATGCAGCCACCTCAGAGCTACAGCGTCGGAGGACCACGCAGCTCTGGGCAACTTACAGGCAGGCCCACAGGCGCCCGGCCAGTCTACAGGGGTCGCTGGTGCGCAGTGAGCTAATGACACCCTGGCCGACCTAAGCCCTCCCCACCCGGGCGGCGCGCCAGTGTCGCCGCCTCCTGGGAACTCCTGTCCAGGGTCGGCAGTGGAATAGCCTGGACTCGAACCGGCGACGTCCAGGTTATAGTGCATCCTGCACTCCAAGTGGAGTGCATTTACCGGATGCGCCACTTGAGAGCCCAGTATCTGGGAATTCTGGCGAGTTATAGATTGATCTTAGTCTTATCAGCTCAATCGTACAGCTACGACCTTCAATTGCAATGCCCATGCTAACAGTGTGTACCGTTATAGAAGAAAAGGGGAGGGATGCAAGGAGAGCAAAATGTCACATTGGGGTTGGGAATGGGTGGGGGTGCTCCGGGATATAGAACACTGAAGATTTGTTACATTCTCACAGCTGGAGCTACCTCTCCTGTCCTGCATTACTGTCGCAATGGACGAGGGTTTGTAAGATGGTCAAACAGCCAACAATATACATGTCCTATGTTGTCAGTAACTACCATCGGGTATATTTTCAGAAATGAAATTGTCTTTCATCACATGTGTATCTAATCCTATACAGGCCTGTGCAGACTCGTTTTAAGGTCATTTTTCCTACTTTAAATACATTTTTTTTAATCTGAATTTTACTAATTATTACACCTCATAATGCTAAGTAGCATAATGAAGACTAGATTTGTTTGAAGATGGCACTCACATTAACACAATGGATGCAAAGTAGGAGAAATGTGCAAAATTATAGGAGGCTGTGTGGTCCAGTGGTTAAAGAAAAGGGCTTGTAACCAGGAGGTCCCTGGTTCAAATCCCACCTCAGCCACTGACTCATTGTGTGACCCTGAGCAAGTCACTTAACCTCCTTGTGCTCCGTCTTTCGGGTGAGACGTAATTGTAAGTGACTCTGCAGCTGATGCATAGTTCACACACCCTAGTCTCTGTAAGTCGCCTTGGATAAAGGCGTCTGCTAAATAAACAAATAATAATAATAATAATAATAATAATTGCACAAGTGGGCCGACACAGGATTCGATAAACGTGGAAAAAATAAGACCACCTAGTTACAAAGCAGTGTGCAACAACATTCAGACGGAGAAACCAGCAGGACACCATGACAAGTAACAGACAAACACAAAGTCTATAAAACACTCTGATTCACACGACAAGCCTGTGAGGAAGCAGGAGAGCACGCTGCTTTCATCTGAGCAGGAGACCCGCAGACAGAGACAGAGACCATCCTTCAATTCTGCAGCAATTCCTTTTACAGTTCAGGTAAGGGAAGGTCACGCTAAGCTTCAGGTAACAATGTGACACTCGCTTGATGTAAAATACAAGCGAATGAAAGGCTCAATGACTGTAATTTTGTGAATTGTGACTGAGAAAAGCAGCAGCATGAACAGGTATTTTGTATGGTTGAATATTGCGTCAAAATGTACAATATAGTACTGTATCACAGTAGAGAAATATAGTTTGGGTAGTACAATTGAATTGTATGTACCTGCCTGCACATATGCAAAACTATGACAAACTAATGAATATACTGCACTGTATGGTACCTCTGGTTCACACTAACACCACATTTCAAGAAATGTTTATTTTGAATTTTTGGCCTGGGATATTAAGGTGTCTCGCATTTGTCAACAGGTGTCTTACTTTCTGCTCGTTTCATGTCAGACGAGGCACTGAAAACGCTGGATAGAAAATACAAGTAGGAGGAGGCCATGGAATCCCTGAGCCCAAAAACGTAAGGACTGTTTTAGGAATGTTTTTAAAAGAATGTTTTTGAAATATTCCTTTTAGCAATTAGACGGTGCTCTGCAAAATGAGAATGCACTTCTTTTAGAATTTCTGTCTTTAGAATTTTATTTAATTATGTGAAATGTAAGCTGGGTTTAAATAAACAAAAAAATTTAAAAAACAGTCCTCACAGTTTTGTAAATATGGCTCAAATTAACTTCTGGTATCATTAAAAGCTGATGAAAGCAAAGCCAAAAATGTCTGATATTTACCCTGGATGTCACATTTCTTTGCATAGCTCCCTGAAACATTGCATTTCAACTATACCTGCAGTACTTTGGGTATTCAAATATGACATGCTGCAGCATTACGCACTGGCATGAGTTCACAGCTAATACAGCTGGGACACACCTCCTGTTTAATGTGGGTGAGGGAGTGAGGAATCCGATAGTAAATTAGCCAGAAGCTACTGATTTAGTCACAGGAGTGCTCTCTCCACTATCTTATTGTATATTGCTCAGCATGTAGCGATACAGTTACAGTAAACGATTACAGATTACCATGGCTTTTATTTTATGAGCTTCAATGACACACTGACAGCTGGTTGACTGGCCCTGGTGCTCCGAGCCTCACACATGCATTATTTTACCAGCACAGGCTTTTCCCAGTTGTATATTGGAAGGCTCACATAACGTTTTTGCATGCTCTCCATGCATATGTAAACCATAACTATTAAACACATAAGTATTCAGAAGCAGGCCATACAGGTCTGCTTTAGGGTGCAATCTCAAGAGATTCCCCTGTCCGTACCTGCTGACGGTTGTTTGGTGTGTACGGAAGCATTGTCGAGACGTGAAACATGATCTCGTAACCCTGATAGGACGTGTACAGCGAGTGAGTCCCAGTAGAGTCCGCTAAAAAAAACAACAACAAAAAAACATATGCATTTCAAACAGTATTTGAAAACTGTTAAATAAATATCCGAACAAATATATTCCTTTTGTTTAGAATCACTCTGCATTTAATGTCCTGTTTCAGCCAAAACACCCCTGTGGCCTCCACACAGCTCTCAGCAGACACGTCTAGTTTGTAAATACACCACAGATTACTTTCAAATGAACTAAAAGCGTTTTTTAATTTTGCAAATTTTACATGACATTCCCACACTGGAAAGATTTTTAGCCTGTTTTCTTTGTTAGACATTAAAAGTAACAGCTTCCTATGAGGGCCTGTTTTCAGTCCCGTGCTGTACCCGACTTCCTGGTAACCAAAGTACATATAGCTAACAAAATAATTCCAGTAAATCTCATCTAATAAGTATTACCATTGCCTCGTAGATATCAGGTTCTTATATGAAAGAGGCACACATTATGTCCAACGTGTATTGAATTTTTAATGGTATTTTTTTTATAGCAATTGTAAATAAATATGGTGAACGTCTCCTGTTCCCTTTCCACACAGCACTTCCTGTTGAAGGAACACATCCGACACACATGCGTTGCTTCTAGGAGTTTGAGCCCTCGCAGGAAAACAATTCTGAACATTTCAGAAGACAATGTCTAAAATAAATAAATAAATAAAAAAACATTCTGAATGTTTATCTTTTATCCTCTTTAAAAGAACTCACACTCCCAGAAGCAGGATGCAGAGGCTCGTATTTGAGTGCCAATCACTGCTTTTCCTTCATGCGACTTTATGAAGTTGACCGGAAGTATCTGCAAGGAGCATTTGATAAATATTCTTCTCCAACACTTTTCACTTAGGCAGACCTACGAAATGATGGCACTATACATTTGTTAATTAGCTTCAGAGGCAGGATTCAATGAGTTAAAATGCCCCTATGCCAGGGCTGTGCACAGCCTGACTAATGGAAAGTGAAGCCCAGGTGTTACAGCGGGGGAGAGTGGGAGGGATGCACTCACTCTTGGTATCCAGCTGGGCAGCATACTTGGAGAAGCCCTTCAGGCACACCTTCTCCCCCAGCAGGGACAGGAAATCCTCGAAGCCAGGACTTGCCTCCTCGTTGTTGTACATCTCCTCCTCTGTGCTCTGAGCGGCTTTGCAGAACAGGATCCCCACTTTGCGCTTCTTACTGAGCTGTAACCCACAGACAACCGTCAAGAGTCCAGCCTGGCACTCTTATAGCAACTGCAGCTAACAAAATAGTACCATACACTGTCTCCACCATGCACATCCATTCCCAATATGATCTCAAGTGTACACATGTATTTTCATTTTAACCACAGTGCTACCTCGCTATAACGTGGGTCTCGAGGGACACACAATATGAGCATTATAACCGGGGGAGGGGGTGGGGGGCGCTGTGGGACACATAACACACATGTGACTAAAATACAAAACAAAATAACTCCCTCTCTGTAATGCACATATAGTGAAGCAAAGATGTAGCAGTCCATGAATTAACCATGCAGAAAGCACCATGTAATCAACGCTATATTTTTTACAAAAGAAAAAAAAAGGTAACATTCTCACTCGTGGATCATTTTAATTTGCAGTTTTTAAACTATAAATAGCCTGGCTGTACGGCGGTCGGGAGTTCAGTTCAAAGCGATAGACAAGCAAACGAAGTGCTAGAAGGAGAGCGGGTCAGGTAATTCCAGGAGAGTCTTTCAACAATGACTCTCCACTATAGTGATATAAAGGAGCACTGTACAAACATGTATTTGCAAAAAATAGATCAAGGCTAAAGAAAGCTGTTGTCTTCCGAGGTCTTTTCACCTGGAGAAAGAAACACAGCGCCACGTTCCTGTCCTTAACCAACATGCTTTGAACCCAAAGCCAAGGTGACATGATCTTAAGGCAAGCAAACTGAGAACTTTCTTTAAACCAGCGTAATAGTGTAGCTGTTTTAAAATGAAGACTATATATAGCAAACGGATGAGCATGGCAGGTACAGTTTATTGGATCATTTCATTAGCTAGAACACCTCTACTTAAAGTTGACAGCTGCATTCACGTTTTCATTCCTTGTTTCATTATCATGCAGTTAATTTATTCTTTGCAAATAGATTTTCCTATACAGTGCAGACCCCAGGTGCCCCTCACCCCTTGCTCGTCGAGTTTCAGCAGCTGCTCCGTCACTTTAGGGGTGTTGAGTGCCAGCCGCAGGCAGGGGGTGCTGAGCTCAGGGATGACGTACTCCAGCACATCTTTGAGGGGCAGCCCCCGCACCGTGCCATGCTTCGAGGTGGAGGGCACCGCGTCCTCCAGGATCGCCCCTCGAAGAGTCAGCAGCTGAAAAGCACAGAGACAGCTCACCCCAACGTCCCAAAGCACTCTGAGAAACACACTCAGCAGCACAAACAGTGTTTTGGAAACCATTTGTTACTGGATATTTAAAGGTCAAACTACTAAAAGTTATACAATTCCATTCAATAGCAATAAACTAAATATCGGTGTTATGTTTCACTAGACAGGAGGAGTCATGCAAAGTTACGTGATAGTAATTGACTGCAACAATGATACTTGCCAGACCACAGCAACAGTTAAGCTAATCGACACAAAGCTGATGATGCATAATCTTTTCAGACTGGAGAACACACAAGGAACTACCATTTCTACTATCCTTGCAGAAATATTTGTACTGAAGTTATTGTATTTTGTATCTTGCTCTTAATTGTACTGTAATTCTTGATATGTATTTTTTGTATACAACTTTAAGTTGCCCTGGGTAAGGGCGTCTGCTAAGAAATAATAATAATAATAATAATAATAATAATAATAATAATAATAATAATAATAAATACACAGGTATATATTTATGTGTTTTATTTAAAGAGTAAGTAGCAGGGTTCCGAGAAATATAGAATTACACGTCCCCACGTGTCGCTACAACTGTTTAAATAAATGTACCTGTCATTTTTTTCTTTTCATTGTTAACATCCTGACAACTTTTTACACTTATAACTTTAAAGTCTGTTACTAAGCTCTTTTCAAAATGGCTGCTCTAGTGCACAATAACTGTTTGCTTCACTCCACACATCTGTGACGTACGGTCAACAAGACGGGGACATGTCTAGCAATTTTGCAGACAGCTCCAAACAGGCCCCCTAACTTTAATCGTGTACTACTGCATCATACTTGGGTGCTGGAAAATGAAGACCTTTTTTTAAGATTTTAAGGTCACTGTGTGGAATAGAGGCAGCTGCATTCGCAATCGAACTGGAGATCTGTGAGGTTAACAACACAGCTTTATAACTTTGTGATTCAATGCTAACAAAACAGAACATTCAATTAAAAACTGAACAACTCATTACCTTTGGCTTTCCACAGAGCAGTTTAAAGCCCTTTTGTCCCCAGATACTTGCTCAACTTGCTCAATTACCCACTGCCTCCAGATTTCACTTGCAACTGCATGCTAAGACCTAAGCAGTCACGTTAAAGGTTTTTTTTTTTAAAGGAAATGTGTAGTTTTAGTTGGCCTGACCTCTCAGTGGTGTCGAACCACAATTTTCCAAACTAACAAAAGAGTGAGTGTGTAAGACTGGGCTCGGGTAATACCCTGGGTTTATTGGAATAACAACACACCCTGCCACGGTATTAGCAGCAGCATTAGGAACTACCTTCAATATTGCATTCCACACATGTCTGAAATGAACTAGACCCCCTCACATATAGAGTGACAGAGTTTATGTTTCTTTCCGGGGGAAAGTTTCCGTGTGGTCCCTCAGTCCCTGTACGATTCTAGCCCTGTAAGATTGATACTGCCTTCATTAGCTCAACCACGCTGAATTCATTACATATTTATATAGCCATGATTCACTTTCTGATACCCACAAATAACACGTGTTTCATTACATAGGGTCTGAAGACACAATTAAAAATGTAAAGTGCACACTGTGTCCGGACAGAGCCCTCCCAATGCATCTCATCTGGGGTGTGTGTCCTCTCTCACCTCGCTAGCTCTGAAGATGAGCTGGTATTGATCTGGGGTGTGTGTCCTCTCTCACCTCGCTAGCTCTGAAGATGAGCTGGTATTGATCTGGGGTGTGTGTCCTCTCTCACCTCGCTAGCTCTGAAGATGAGCTGGTATTGATCTGGGGTGTGTGTCCTCTCTCACCTCGCTAGCTCTGAAGATGAGCTGGTATTGATCTGGGGTGTGTGTCCTCTCTCACCTCGCTAGCTCTGAAGATGAGCTGGTATTGATCTGGGATGTGTGTCCTCTCTCACCTCGCTAGCTCTAAAGATGAGCTGGTATTGATCTGGGGTGTGTGTCCTCTCTCACCTCGCTAGCTCTGAAGATGAGCTGGTATTGATCTGGGGTGTGTGTCCTCTCTCACCTCGCTAGCTCTGAAGATGAGCTGGTATTGATCTGGGATGTGTGTCCTCTCTCACCTCGCTAGCTCTGAAGATGAGCTGGTATTGATCTGGGATGTGTGTCCTCTCTCACCTCGCTAGCTCTAAAGATGAGCTGATATTGATCTGGGGTGTGTGTCCTCTCTCACCTCGCTAGCTCTAAAGATGAGCTGGTATTGATCTGGGGTGTGTGTCCTCTCTCACCTCGCTAGCTCTGAAGATGAGCTGGTATTGATCTGGGATGTGTGTCCTCTCTCACCTCGCTAGCTCTGAAGATGAGCTGGTATTGATCTGGGATGTGTGTCCTCTCTCACCTCGCTAGCTCTAAAGATGAGCTGATATTGATCTGGGGTGTGTGTCCTCTCTCACCTCGCTAGCTCTAAAGATGAGCTGATATTGATCTGGGGTGTGTGTCCTCTCTCACCTCGCTAGCTCTGAAGATGAGCTGGTATTGATCTGGGATATGTATCCCCTCTCACCTCGCTAGTTCTGAAGATGAGCCGGTATTGATACTGGTCCTTGTGCTCCTTCGTATCCTCCAGTTTCTCCCTCTTAATGCTGATCGCTACTGGACCCAGCTTCTCATCCGTTCCAAAATAGTTAAAATGCTCTGAAAACAATAAGAGCCACTGATGAGCTGGGTGAAAGAATAAAGCAATTTATCACACTGTACTGCAGACAAGATGAGGAATGGGCATTTTCTTTAAGCAAAAAACACCTCCACACTTGATGAAGCCTATGCATTTCAATACTAATGGACTATAGAGGACCTTGAGCAGTATATTTCCACTTAAGTAAGGGAAGTTAACATATGCATGTAAATTTACAACTGGTTAACTGATAAACCATTCATAAACACTTATAAATTAACGTATACATTGAAGTTTGACTTGAGGGAAGGGACACTTTACACATTGTGAGGGTTTGGAATGGGTCACCTTCTAATGTTAATACTGAGGAACCGGACAAGCACTGCTCGTCCTAATGGATTCTTCATATGTACATTTTCTTTTGTTCCCGTTCTTATGGTAATGATCCAGGTAGTTTTGAACGGTTCCACGTTCCTTAGTAAATGTAATATGTTAGGTAATCTTGGAGGCTATGTTAGGTAATCTAGGTAAAAGTACCTTGCTCAAGGGTACAGGGCAGCAGTGTTGAGTAGTGGTTAGGGCTCTGGACTCTTGACCGGAGGGTCATGGGTTCAATCCCAGGTGGGGGACACTGCTGCTGTACCCTTGAGCAAGGTACTTTACCTAGATTGCTCCAGTAAAAACCCAACTGTATAAATGGGTAATTGGATGTAAAAATAATGTGATATCTTGTAACAATTGTAAGTCGCCCTGGATAAGGGTGTCTGCTAAGAAATAAATAATAATAATAATAATAATAATAATAATAATAATAATAATAATAATAATAATAATATTGTGACCACTGTGATTAATAAGGCCACTTTGCAGTGCTGCTGTGAAACATACATTCCTAACCAATTTCAAGGATGCATCCGTTCAGAAGTTGCATGTACTGACCCTGCTGTAATTCTCTCTTGATAATGGACCATTTCCTTAAGACAAACTAAAACTTGGTTGTCGTTTCTTATTCCTCCCATACAATCAAACCATAGTAGTATAGTAGTACTGCACCCCCATGTGCTCTTACCCTTGCTGTGGAAGTAGCCCTGGTAGTACTGTGCTCCCATGTCCACGTGCTCCATGCTGTAGTGCTTCAGTCGCTCCAGCCGGCAGCTCTGCGGCTCGCTGGGAATCTCCAGCATGGAAATACTGGCGTTGGTGCAGTGCATGTTGAGAGATGGCTCGATGAAGCCTGCGTCGCTGCCTCCGGAGAATCCTGCCGACGACTTCAAAAAGCTGACGTTGCGTTCCCCCGCCCCGCCGATCTCGTTTCGGAAGTGAGGGCAGCTGAGCAGGAGGTTGTTGCTTTGACAGTCCCCCAGATCTGGCTCCAGGTTCTCCTTATAGTTCAAGTCCTCTGTGCTCATGAAGGTGGGCTCCAGACCCCCTAGTCCAAGAGCTCTGGTGACGGCCAGGGAAACAGCAGAAGCAGCCGAGGCTCCTGTTGTGGTATTCCTCCTCTGAGCCACATAGTCGCGGTTTGCTGCCACTTGAAGCACGTCAAAGAGGATGCTCTGCACGTCGTAGTGGGCAAAGCTTTTTGGGCACACCCAGGGTTTGCACGTGGGCTCCTGGATCCTGCCTTCTTCCTGGTCGAAGCCAGCCTTGCCCGGTGTGTCCGTTTCGCCACGGCTAAGCAGTTTCCTGAAGATTGAGGAATCTGTGCTGCCACTCCCATCAGACTTCCCGCTTTTCTTCCTCGCCCGCTCGCGCTCTGTCTTCTGCAGGGGCCTGGCCTCCTCTTTGGGTTGCCCGTTCCTCAGGTCAGTTTTGGAGGCAGTGCTGCTAAGATTGAGGCTGGAGTTTGCTGCGTTGGCGTCTGCCCGCAGAAGCTCGTGGAGTTTGTCCGGCGCGGCACTCCGCTGGTCCGGCAGTTCCTGGCGGAATTCATTGAGCATCTCGAAGAAGCTCTGCTCTGAGATTCCCTGCACGTCGATGGAGGAGGTGCTGCCGTACTCCCTGAACAGAGGCATTCCTGTCGCCATGTGTTTGGTCCCCCTGGCAGGCTCAGGAGCCTCTGTATCGTGTTCACTAAGAGTGATCTCACTGTTACTCCGAGTCCACAGAGGGGCAAATCGTTTGCCAGGGGAACGCGACCAGCCATCCTGAAACTCCACGTCTTTAGAGCGGGCGCCGGGGATCCTCTGGAGACCCCTAAACCCTCCGGACGAGGGGTCCCCCGAAGGGCTCTGTCCGTTGTGGCTGCGGGGAGCAAGGTCCCGGACACACTGTGACCCTTGGTCCGCTTCATGTAAGGGACTGGACAGAAGCGACTCTTTGGAGAGCTCTCTCCTGGGGGCCAGTCTTTAATCCGGCACGCACCCCATTTTGGGCACGGCCGGAGTGCCACTGAGCCGCGGCAGTTCAGCGTCATGTTGCATCTGCGGAGCGTTTCCATTCCGGAAATGTGGCGGGCAGTAATCGCGCCCTGAAATCTCCACACACCCTCCTAACACTGGGCCCACCATGAGGTCATTCTGAACAGCTCGATAACTGGTCATAGTCTGCATGAATTCAAAAGCTCTGCTAGTGCCGAGAAAGTGCCACTCATCTCTGTTTAAATGCCCTCTCAACGTGCTCTGCTTTCAAGGAATGTGAAGAACTGATTGTGTTGAAGAAATAGCAGCTGCAAAACACAATATCCGGGACTGCAATCTCTCCTTCTGCTGCCCTCCGTTTACATGCTTCTGCTTCCTTCCTCCGACTCATTCACTCAAAGTTCTTTGATGTATTTATTAAGTATTTCCCAGGATGCTATTAAACCTTTAATCCTTGGGTCTCATTGTCCAGCTGCTAACCCACAGTTTAAGAGATATTTTGTAAAGTCCTGTAAAAAAAACAAAAAAAAACACATTAATAAATACAGTATCTTGAGAAAAGCACAGCTGACAAAATATTAATAGTGCCGATGCCAACATACAAGAAACACATGCTAAGCTCAAATGACGTGTGTTAGTCACTTCAGTATGAAAACAAGACGCAGGGCATGGCAACATTCCTGCCAGACAAAACTGTTAGAGATGCTTTAATTGACATGATGGTGTTCAGTGTCATGTCACACACTCCTCAGTCAGTAAGACGTATGCATTGTATAAGTGCTACAGCTCAAGGCACCAATAGAAATCATAACTGCACGAAATCAATGGTAGTCTGTAGGTTCCTAGAAGACAGTGACTCAATAACAGCAATGGTACCCGTGTACATTTTTTCTTAGGCATGTATATATTAAAGAAGCAGTAAGATGATTTGAATATTTTTAGCAACATTTCATACACAAGACATTGCACAGTGGGGGTTGGTTTTGTCATGTACAGTGTTTAGCAACTGGGACTGGCAGAACTCCACTGGTTTGGTAAATCTGAACCCAGGCCTTCTGAAGTGAAGACAGTCAGAGCCCCAGTCTTGAGATACCCACCGGGACCCCAGCCGCCCTCCGCAACCTCTCTCTATCGTTCTTGGTCTGTATACAAGTATTATATTTCTACCAGGAAAACCCCGCTGAGAATGAACATCTCCTTTCCAAGGGTCTACTGGTTTTTAATACAGTCATTCCAGCTCAAGTTGTCATCTGGAGTTACTCGACCTCAACCCGAATTTATATCACGGGAGAACTCTCCAAACACACTTTGAGATTAGAACAAGGTTACCCCAGTGAAAAGGGCATTTTTACCATCTGCTCCTTTTGCATGCCCACACCATCTGCCTGGCACCATTATGATTTGTGTAAAGTATCATTGACCACTTGTGCTGGAATGACCCATATAAAGAATGAAAAGAAAGAACAAACTTAGGGGAAAAAAATGAACCACCGAACAATAATAATATAAAACAGCAGCATTAAAGAGTGTCTAGTAAAGGAAATGCAAACTCTACTCACACTTCACTGCAAAGCAGCACAACGGTGTCACTACACAAGGGAATGAAGCCAGTCGACACATCTGTGGGCATTCCACTAGTGTGTGGTAGAACAGCAGTTCAGGCTTTGTTTTCTGTCTGATTGTTTGTTTCTGCTCATCCCTTGAGATTTTGCGTCCCAGTTGGAAGGGAGGCATTTGGCAGATGTCAGTACGCATGCACACGCACACACTGTTTGAGTGGTCTTAATGGTTCAGCTGATCCTTATGTGGAGTTGCCCACGATGAGTGATTTTGCTGTATAACACAAATACAGCAACACAGAATTGTATTACTTTCCATGTAAGAATGGAAAAAATAAATAAAATTCTACACTGTATGTGTAGCTTAAAGGCCTGGGAAATTCTAGTACTTTGTACTTTGTGTGCATGGCATGGTGCCAAACCAATGGAATCAGTGGGTGGAGCATCCTCTGCTGTGGAGATACAAGTTACATCATGTGCATCTTTGTATAGAAATCCTACATTACTGTTTCAATACACTGTGAAGAAGTTCCTGATTCAGCCTCGTCATGTCAGGAATACAACAACAATGATTAACTGCCTCTACCAAAACCAAGCAGCTTTACAGAAAGCAAGAAGCTTTCATGTGTGGTTTCAAAGTGTTTATGGATACTTGAAAAGCATAGTAAATATGCATTTCATATGGGAGCACAATGGTTTTCAATTCCACAACTTGTTAAATTCGTTTGAGCCAAGCAAGGATTTGATAGGATTCCTGTTCTGAAAAACAGCTTTGTAAATAAGTGTCCCAGGCTCCCTTGCTCAGTCATGGAGGATCCCTGTGGAGTGTTTCACTGGCTATAAGTGTCCCAGGCTCCCTGGCTCAGTCATGGAGGATCCCTGTGGAGTGTTTCACTGGCTATAAGTGTCCCAGGCTCCCTTGCTCAGTCATGGAGGATCCCTGTGGAGTGTTTCACTGGCTATAAGTGTCCCAGACTCCCTTGCTCAGTCATGGAGGATCCATGTGGTGCATTTCACTGGCTATAAGTGTCCCAGGCTCCCTGGCTCAGTCATGGAGGATCCCTGTGGAGTGTTTCACTGGCTATAAGTGTCCCAGGCTCCCTTGCTCAGTCATGGAGGATCCCTGTGGAGCATTTCACTGGCTATAAGTGTCCCAGGCTCCCTTGCTCAGTCATGGAGGATCCCTGTGGAGTGTTTCACTGGCTATAAGTGTCCCAGGCTCCCTTGCTCAGTCATGGAGGATCCCTGTGGAGCATTTCACTGGCTATAAGTGTCCCAGGCTCCCTTGCTCAGTCATGGAGGATCACTGTGGAGTGTTTCACTGGCATAGGATACCTCCTCTGTGGATATATGACTAGTCTGTGCTACCAATGCAGCACCTTTCATGAGTGCTCATTAAACGCACAGAAAGCACCTCTTTCCAGACTGGTGCAAGCTAGAACAAGGCCCTGACAGGCTGGGTGTTGGGAATGCTCAGAGCAGCTGTGCAAGAAAATCATTAAAACAATATTCTGACACACTACAGCAGAAACACGAACCTGTCTGAAGACCAACACTACACGGGTCTTCCGGAGCTCACTGGGCACTTAGCCAGTAGGGGTCGCTGTAGCACAGTGAGGGGACAGTCCCCATGGATTTGAGAAGTGCCACAGCCAATGCAGCGGTCCAAGTGGAATTCCTAGCGAAGACCGGCAACTTCCAAAACCAGAACACAAACTTGCACTCCCCTGACTGTATGACTCTGTATGACAACCAATATGTTTTCAACAGTGTTGAATCTTTCTCACTCAGCTCTATTCATACCAGCAATCAATCTGGATCACCTGTTATCACCTGTACAACATTAGATGAAAATAAATTATGGGTGCCCCTGCTTTAAAATTGCAACAGTAACAATGTGGGTGATCTTCTATCTACCCTAAAATCCAGGGTTTCCGTATAAAGGGATTATTGACAATGTTATTATTTGTCTGTGTTTGACATGATGTCATTTAATTAACGCAGTAGTGTTTAATAATTTAGTAGCTGTTCAGTACATTAGCTCTAAATGTTTTACTTCTATTAGTTTCGATGACTTTTTCTCAAGGACGTCGATGTATTGTCTGTTTTGGAAAATGATGCATGGATGTGCTGTGTGAGTAGTTGTACAGTATTCTCCAGCTTGTTAATTTTCTGCCTCCCCGTCCCTGTGGAGAGGATACAAGCCCCCCTGGTTAATGACTAGCTCGCTCACATCCTGTCTCTGCCAGACAGACTTGGCCCTGGAGGACCATTTCAATGCACACAGCTGCAGGTGCAGGACAAGAACAGCCTCTCTTCTCTTTGTAGAACAGCAGGGGGTTCTTCTTGGGGGACGGAAAGGGGGGGTCGATTTTTTAATATAATTTTTGGTGCTCCACATAAAAGGTGTTAATCTACCAATTAGTGTGTATTAATAGATTGCGTGTTAACGCAGGTACGGAAGTTAATAATATTGTTTTTTTAGATTTTTATTTGAAAATATTTACAAAGATGTAACACAGTGCTGGTACAAAATGTTACAGAGCATTCTCAAGCATAAGAATACACTTCAAGCCTTCAGAATTCACACTGAATTCACAGAAACATGTTTTTCTTTTAAACAGACAAAGAATATTTTTACAAAAAGGCAAACAAAACTAAAAGTTATCATATAAGTATATTTAAAAATATTGAATCTGTCAATCTATATGAGGTTGGCGAAGGCAGTAGATACTAAATGCCTCTTCTGTGATTGGCCCAGCCCGATTGAGGCTGGCAGTGTGTGGTTCACTCAAGATGAACACTGTCCCTAAACATACAGTGCTGTCCAGTGTGATCCAAACTAGGGATGGGAATCTTAAACATTTAAAACATATAAACTCTATAGAAGTGGTTAAACATTGAATAATATGCTAGACGTATAACTGGTCACGTGATAAATTTCACAAAACGAACTTTTTTTTTTATGTAGTAATTTTAGTAATGTATTATCATATACAGCAGTCCGTCGCATATCCATCTGCTGTGGTGCCACAGTAAGGGCGGATATTATAAAAAGGAAGGGGTTTGGCAGTTGCCTCCAAGTAGTTGTTCTAATTGGTGCAACAGAGAGATTGACACTGGGGCGAGTGTTATCCTGGGTCGAGGTTAGTGGCGTTGGATTCGAGTACTCGGAAACTGTAATGCTCAAGTTCTTGAGCAATATATTTCAAAAATCCCACCCTACTATCAAAGACCGCAAACCTTTTAATCTCTGAGGCAAAGTTACTTTAAAAAAAAAAAGTAATAGATTCCTGTTTTTTTTTTTTTTTTTAATGACCTTTAAGAAACAAACTATTCTAAAAACATTATACTATCCGAAAATGTGTTGAATATGTCTATAGTTCTATCTATTGAAGAGGACATTTCAATATGCAGTGTGGAGTAGTGGTTAGGGCTCTGGACTCTTGACTGGAGGGTTGTGGGTTCAATCCCAGGTGGGGGACACTGCTGCTGTACCCTTGAGCAAGGTACTTTACCTAGATTGCTCCAGTAAAAACCCAACTGTATAAATGGGTAATTGTATGTAAAAATAATGTGATATCTTGTAACAATTGTAAGTCGCCCTGGATAAGGGCGTCGGCTAAGAAATGAATAATAATAATATAAAAATTTCAATATATACTTTGGTGAGAATGTGATTTATTTATTTATTTTTTTTAAAACTTTGTAGTTAAGTCTTTGCGATGTTAAAATGTTACTTGCTTATTTAGGGTTTCTTTGCTTGGAAAATACTAACCAGGGCTGTCAGTATACCTCAGAGTGTAATACAAAGAGTGTGTGTGTGTGTGTGTGTGTGTGTAGATATGGCTTAAACGCGGACACTGCACAGCATTTAAACTTTCATAGAATTGTACCAAAATGCACATCCCTAATCCAAACACACAGAGCCAAGGACACCGGACCAGTGTGATCCAAACACACAGAGCCAAGGACAGCTGACCAGTGTGATCCAAACACACAGAGCCAAGGACAGCTGACCAGTGTGATCCAAACACACAGAGACAAGGACAGTTAACCAGTGTGATCCAAACACACAGAGACAAGGACAGCTAACCAGTGTTATCCAAACACATAGAGCCAAGGACAGCTGACCAGTGTGATCCAAACACACAGAGCCAAGGACAGCTGACCAGTGTTATCCAAACACACAGAGCCAAGGACAGCTGACCAGTGTGATCCAAACACACAGAGCCAAGGACAGCTGACCAGTGTGATCCAAACACACAGAGCCAAGGACAGCTGACCAGTGTGATCCAAACACACAGAGACAAGGACAGCTAACCAGTGTTATCCAAACACACAGAGACAAGGACAGCTGACCAGTGTGATCCAAACACACAGAGACAATGACAGCTAACCAGTGTGATCCAAACACACAGAGACAAGGACAGCTGACCAGTGTTATCCAAACACACAGAGACAAGGACAGCTGACCAGTGTGATCCAAACACACAGAGACAAGGACAGCTAACCAGTGTGATCCAAACACACAGAGACAAGGACAGCTGACCAGTGTGATCCAAACACACAGAGACAAGGACAGCTGACCAGTGTGATCCAAACACACAGAGACAAGGACAGCTGACCAGTGTGATCCAAACACACAGAGCCAAGGACAGCTGACCAGTGTGATCTAAACACACAGAGACAAGGACAGCTGACCAGTGTGATCCAAACACACAGAGCCAAGGACAGCTAACCAGTGTTATCCAAACACACAGAGACAAGGACAGCTGACCAGTGTGATCCAAACACAAAGAGACAAGGACAGCTGACCAGTGTGATCCAAACATACAAAATACTAATTCTGTAGCTGTTCATTGCACTAGCAGAGTCCTAAACCGAGTCAAATAAAGATCAATCGATTGAGTCCTCATTCAGTAAAATATAACAGAAAACTATAATCCGATCATAACACCAAAGCTGCATAGCTCCCAAAACCAGCCTTGATGGCCCAGTCTAGAACATATGCATGTGCCAGGTGCAGCAAGAATCTACACTAAATATTGTTAATATCAAAAATATAACACGTGACACAGATACAGTACATACGCCCGACTGCACATTATCACTGAGGGGGAGAATGAGTGAATTTTCACTTTCTCTTTCCAGAATATTTTTGACCGAGGATGCGAGAAGAAAAAATATCATTGCTGTAAAATATATGAATGCGATACGTACATCACAGATTAAATAAACAGTTAATGCATCCACTGTAAATACTACAGGGGGAGTTCTGTAACACTGACAAATGAAGCAAACCCTTTTTTTCAATCCAAATGATTGCCTTCTGTCTTCAAAAAGCAGAAACTAGATAAATGTCTCATAATAGCTTCATTGGAAGTCACTCTTTTACAAGCACAGGAAAAGCTTTTAGAAACAAGGTCAATTCCCCTTTATGATGAATAGTCCCCATTCTCCAAACCGGAAACGTTATCTAACATAGGAAGTCTGTAAAAGGAATTTGTTTCAACATGGGAACTCTGCCAGAAAAAAGGCTAATCTTCCAAGAAAGCAAGTTTCCGAACGTTTTGACTGCATGCGTGACTCCAGAGCAATGTGAACACAGCTCTGTGTGTGTGTGTGTGTATATGTGTGTGTCTGTATGTGTGTGTGCGCGTGTGTATGTGTATGTGTGTATGTGCGTGTGTGTGTGTGTATGTGTGTCTGTGTGTGAGTCTCCAAGTTTAGGACTCTGTTGTGGAATTAGAACATAAGAAAGTTTACAAAACGAGAAGAGGCCATTCATCCCATTTTGCTCGTTTGGTTGTTAGTAGCTTATTGATCCCAGAATCTCATCAAGCAGCTTCTTGAAGGATCCCAGGGTGTCAACTTCAACAACATTACAGGGGAGTTGGTTCCATACCCTCACAATTCTGTGTGTAAAAAAGTGCCTCTTATTTTCTGTTCTGAATGCCCCTTTATCTAATCTCCATCTCCCTGGTCCTTGTTTCTTTTTTCAGAAAAAAAAGTCAAAAAAGTCCCCTGGGTCGACATTGTCTATACCTTTTAGAATTTTGAATGCTTGAATCAGATCGCCACATAGTCTTCTTTGTTCAAGACTAAATAGATTCAATTCTTTAAGCCTGTCTGCATATGATATGCCTTTTAAACCCGGAATAATTCTGTTCGCTCTTCTTTGCACTCTTTCTAGAGCATAGGTTCAGCTGCAAATCGTCCCAATAAATCTGCGATTATCAAACCTAGCAAGAACTGCAACAATCACTTACTGAGATATGTTTAAAAAAAATGTGACAAACATACCACCAACCAAACAGAAAGACACAGAGAGACCCCATCTACCCCCACATTCTAATACTCTCAAGAAGCAGAAGCAGCTCTACACAGTACACAAGAACATACTGTAAGAGGATTAACAAATGACAGGAGGCCATACAAGCTCACCCAGTTCTTACTGTATGTAAAACTCCAGAGTGTAAATCTGTACAGTACATACACCTCCACTATATCATTCGGGAAATAATGCGTTTAACAAAACACAGGCGTACAAAAGACCATGTTGCAGCTATTGAAGCACGAGCAATGCAGCCATGTACAGAGCGTGCCATCGTCAATACCTTCAGTAGAGAAAAGGAAGCTTTTATATCAGCTATGCACACTGCATAGTACCTTGCCAAGGGATGTAATTATGTTCCAGCAGTCAGGCAAGAAACATTCAATTCATGCATATTAAGTAAGCTCTCACTTAGCAGCCACATCAGAGGTTACAGTGCAATTAAAAAGCCAGATTAGCCCCGATTTGCTTTCATTGACTTCATAGATATCCAATAAAGTCACCATGATTTGCAGTCCCAAACCAAAACCTGTTAATTACTACCAGTACCACACCAGTGCCATCCAGCTTTCCCTGCAGAACTAACATCGCCTTCATTGTACATGTAGTACCGATGTGAACAGTTGACTGCAAGAGTGGTTTCAGCCGCTACAATGCAATAAAAACAGATCCAAGAATTCAGCTTAAAGTGACACGTGTAAACTTGCCAATGCACATGTCTATGGACACGCCCAATCTCCAGAACATTTCTGAATTTGCCTTTGAGAAGGCTTTCCAATATTGGTGCAGACAAAGAGAGCAGGGTTATGGTTTGAATGGATCACAGAGCTGCTGAGAATCCTCTTCAGTGTTGGCAAGGTGAAGCAATTGTATAGTGTCAGACAGTGCATGTGTAGTGTTCAAAACTAATGTTATATATCATTTTAATTGGAGCAATGGAAAGGTCTTTTTCTAGATTTTTTTTTTATTTTTGAAAAGAAATTAGAAAGGAATGGAATGTTACTCTATACCACTCGCTTATATTTTTTAAATAGGATTTTAGTTACTGCCTGTAATATATTGCACTATACCTTTTTATTAAAATGAATAGGATTTATTTTTTTTTATATGAAAAGCATGTGGTAGGCTATACAAATTATACTGGAATCTTTCTGTTTATTGCAATGTGATGTGTTTTATTGCCATGTTACATTGCAAAACAACTGCGAAAGTTGCAAAATAAACAAGGAAGCTAAATACATTCTGTTAGGCTGCATGAGTAATGCATTACACAATGGTTTATCTATCTATCTAACTATATTACAGTAATTTAATGTACAGCTGGAATAAAAACAAGATGCCTAACACCCCTTAGGACTGGAGTTTTGTACCAGTAGTGACTACTGACTTTCTCCAGTGACTAGTTTATTGAAAGGATCAGTCACTAGTAACCAAAACAATAGCCAGGGAAACCCTGAGTTATGTAAAGTATGTATTTCAGCTACTGTTAAGACACGTTGGCTTATTGTGATGTAACTTTCAAGTATTCGTTACAAAAAAAACAACAGGTCAGATACTGTACTACAGCATCAAATATAGAAACACTGCAAAACCGATACAGTGGCTCCACGTCAGCACCACCACCTACCAAACCGGTTTTAAAATAGTTGTAACATTCCGGAAGTACATTCTATTTTATTGGTTCTGTGGTGTTTACTGAAAAAGGTCATCAATGGTCAGCACTGGGATATCCGTTACCCAGATACACATCAGTCACGTTTTACCGCCCTTGTATTAAGAATCAAATCAATCCCCATTATATATATTATTATTATTTATTTCTTAGCAAACACCCTTATCCAGGGCGACTTACAATTGTTACAAGATATCACATTATTTTTACATACAATTACCCATTTATACAGTTGGGTTTTTACTGGAGCAATCAAGATAATGTACCTTGCTCAAGGGTACAGCAGCAGTGTCCCCCACCTGGGATTGAACCCACGATCCTCTGGTCTGGAGTCCAGAGCCCTAACCACTACTCCACACTGCTGCCCAATGTAACAAATTACCCGTCACGCTTACCCGTCACGCGATTTCCGACTCTGTCACTAGTTTTCTGATACAAAGCCCATCTCTTCAATGTGACAATTTAGATGAATATCCATCACAGCCTGCATTTTTTTTTTAATTCTCTCGCATGCCAAATCAGTCTGTCTTATATTGTGCAGTTACACACCGCTTCCTCCAGTTTCACCTGACAAAAATGCAGCCAAAACAAAGCGAACGAGACAAGCCAGGGTAACAGTTAATCATTAAACAGTTTTAGATACTGTGATGTATATTTTTATTTTTATCTGTGATCTTTAGTTGCTTTTGTGCATTTTCATTTGCAAGTGAACTGTGACATTAGGGCCTTATCGAGCACTATATTCTGCAATTTTGAATACTGACTTTGGACACTGTTTTAATACTGGAAAACTGTTTTTTTTTTTTATCTTTTGGTTTTGCTAAATTGCATTGCCTTTTATGTTTTACGCAGTTCTGTGCATGGATAACATTTAGATTTCATTTTGCTGTTAGGTCGTTAATGGGAGATTTTACATACCGTTACAATGGATTTAAAAGTATGTACTGTATTACAGTTAACATGTCTTCTCTTTAGTTTTGCAAGTGATATTTTCAGAATCATATCATTCTGAATTAAAATACTTCTTGTGTTGAAAATATAGTACTGTACCAACAAAACCAATACAGTACATCTAAATGGAAGCCTACTTATTTTTTAAACACAGTCCTTTCAGATATGTATTTTATATATTGTATCTCTGAAAAACGGACAAGGGTTGGAACGGGCCAAAATGAAATAATCAGATATGCGTCACACACGTTTAACCGTCACTAAAGTCAAAATTTTATAGGGTCGGATATGTGAGTGCTGACTGTATAACAATCACTGCATACTAATTAAGTTAAATTCAAGTCTTCCGCACAAAGGATGTTATTCACAACTTTAAGGAATCATTTAAGGACTGTTTTTTGAAGACTCATGGGCCATATTTTCAAAGCGATTACACCGGTCTTTAAGTACTATTGTTTTTCAAAGGGGTAAAACGCCTGTTAATTTTACAACTAGAACCAAACAACGAAGTACTGTAGTCCATGTTCTCTTCAGCATTCAGAAGGTGAGTGTCTCTCATTTTGTAACATTTTTTCTCCTTTTAAAAAAAAAAGTAGGAGTTAATTAAAGACTGGAGGAAACACTTTGAAAAAATACAGCACTCAGGTTAATCAGTGCTTTGAACATTGTGAATAAACTAATAAACCCTCTCTATAACAGTTGAAGAGAGTAAAGAAACATGTATTTAAAAAAACAAAATGTGTTTGAAAAAAAAAAGAGAGTTTCCCTTCCCTCAAGTAAAAAAAAAAAATAATAATAAAAAATAATGTTCCATGAAATAATCATTTAAAAAAAGAAAAAACCATCAAGGCATTTTTGTGTTTTACTGCAGAACCAGTCTTGATTATGAGATACTGCCTGCACTGCATTGAAAAGTAATCAAGATGAGACAAGTTAAAAAGAAAATAAATTGTCCTAGAGCTAGTCTATAGATGTGTGTGCCACAGGCCTCTCCACTGTGAATAGACAGAAGCCTTCAAAAGAACACTGAAACATAAAGAGCTTCACTGTACTGTACTGTACTGCACTGCAATGAAAGAACTGGATAAATGACTATTGGAATTATTCATGTACATCCTGCAATTCACTTCTTTGTGTTTGCAAACGGAAATTACCCCCGGAGGAAAAAACTAAAAAAGACACACACTTTCTTGTTTCTTTTATTTCCTCCCCACAGCTGCGTAAAAAAACAGAGCCACAAAGCAAAAAAAAAAAAAACAGGAGATTGCTTTTAACACTTCTTCTCTGGAATCCAAATTGGAGAAAGGGCACTGGGGCTGACTCATAGGCAAAAGTGTGCGAGACAAAGAGAGAATGGTGACTATTTGGAGGCAGTCAAATACAAAGGCTAAGCTGCGATCAATCCCTATATAATACTCTGTCAGCAATCAGTTTGTACCTAAACACAACACCGGCAAAGCAGTCACTCCTCAATAGGGTTGTAGTTAGCCTCACCCTTTTCTCCAGGGTGCATGGGGGTGTGACTGATCTGTACAGAGCGAGGGGGGCTGGGAGTGACAGATCCAACAGCATGAAGCCCGGAGAGCTGAGGGACGGGAAGAGGTGAAAGGAGGGGGGCGTTTCAAACGACTCCACCACTAACACACCCTCTCTAAAAACGTATACTTACACCAACACTACCACATACCTATAAACGATTACACTGATGTCACAATACGATACGTATGACGATATGCAGGCCGTGATTCAATACATATCACGATACATGTGACGGCCCTGATGGGCTACTTGTATGATGCACACTAAGATCAAGCGATCATTTAACGATACCGATACCAACTATAGAACTCATTCATTCTTCATTCATCTAATTCAGTTGTATCATCTCTCAGACTTTGATCAATTACATGCAACGTGTACAAAATGTTTTGTTTTTTTTACTAAATTCTACTGTAACTTGTTAAGCTGAGAAAGGAACTTTCAGCCATGTCAATAGAATACAGTATCTATTCTCACAGCTGTAAAACAACATTAGAGCTATCAGTTTGGCCATGCCCTACAGCAGGGGTGTTCAATTCGGTCTGGAGGGGTGTCCCTCCTGGCTTTTGTTCCAACTGTGCTCTAAATTACTTAATTAGACCAATAATTGGTAATAATTGATCCAATTAAGTAATTTAGGTCAAAGTTGGTACAGAAGCCAGGAGGGACACCGGCCCTCCAGGACCGGAATTGAACACCCCTGCCCTACAGTATATACATCATATGTCCCTGTAAAAACGTAAGTGTGACACATGGAAGGACAGACAGGTTCCTCCATATAGTAAAATATGGGCTCATCTTTGTTCATATTAACTCATGTTCAGTAGGAGGGTGTGGATTTTGCTTTTTTAATTGATTCCCTTATGAATTTACTGCACAGAAAGCATGAAATTGCACGACTACAAGTCTGTTCTTTGCTAGCAATAGTGAAACACAATACAGGGTAAAAGAGAATTAGTTGAAAGACTGATAGTTGAAGATGTCTGTGAAGGCCTGTGATTTAGTCTTAGACCATGCAGATAATTAAATGTTCATACACTCCAACTGCAGTACTAACTGCAGGGTTTAGCTGCCAAGTATCACTCGCAGTTCTTTAGAGGGCAAAGAGTCCAAATGGAAACCTTTGCATCTGAAACGTCTACAGCAGCTTGAGTGTGAAGTGAAGATGCTGAAGATCAAGGCACTTACTGTACTGTGTTCACCGTGTGGTGACTGATAGACAGACGTGAACAACGAATAAGCGTCCCGAGGGCTCTAAAAAAACAGGTTAGAAAGCTTACAACATTAAAAATAAGAAAAAAGTTCAAGATCACAATAAAAACTAAGAAAAGATGAAAATAGTACAGCCAGACTTCAAATTGTTCCGGAACGTGTGTGACATCATGACATCAATCCTGTTTTGTGTTCAAACCTACAATCCACAGCAACTGCTTCAGGTACCCAGATGACATTGATGCAAGTGCCTGAATGATGCACAACATTACACGGACTACACCAGGGCTCCTCAGAGATTCTGGACACGGGCACAGTTGTATGGCAAGCTCACCCTGCTTTCAGGACACTGCACTACACTATACATACAGGTAGTGGACAAAATGTTCACCCCAATGTAAAGTCACTTAATAGGGCGTTGGGCCACTATGGTATCCCGCTCTCAGTAAGCCTAGCCTGTAGGGGAGGCCTGATGGTCCAGTGGTTAAAGAAAGGGGCTTGTTATCAGGAGGTTGCCGGTTCAATCCTAGCCACTACCTCACTGTGTGTGATCCTGAGCAAGCCACTTAACCTCCTTGTGCTCCGTCCTTCAGATGAGACGTAAAACAAACAAGGTCCTATTGTAAGTGACTCTGCAGCAACAGCAGTTGTGATGCATTGTTCACCCTCCCGGTCTCTGTACTGTAAGTCGCTTTGGATAACAGCATCTGCTAAATGACTAATTAATTGAGGGGCTCTTGAGAATTGTGATAAACTGCAGAGCGGATACAAATACTTGGTTAAGCAGGTTCACGGGTTAACACTTAATACCAAACCGTCTCCCTCTCAAACTGTTTAACAACAAAGATCAAAGGAGTGGAACAGGACCCCTCTGTGAAAGCGGAGCAGTGAGGGAGCCAGCACACTAAGCAGGTAATCAAGGCGTCAACACCTGGAGAAACCCTGTGTGGCACCTGCAGGAGAGGGAGGAGGGCTGCTGGACTCCACACAATCAGTCCTAATGGCACAGCACACTGGAGCAGCTGTATCACTCACATTACTGTGCAATTACTACTAGAGCAGCACTCCCCCCTTTCTTTCTGTATATTATTAGTAGGGTTGTACCGATTCATTGTGTTTCGTGACACTTTCTTTACATGATAAATCATATCGTAATAGGAGCTACTCTACGTATCGTCTGTCATAATGATACCCAAAGCACAACATAGCTCACTGCAGTTTATAAATGGTCCATTATTAAATGATCATTTGATATTTTTATGCATCATACAAGTAGCTCATCAGGACCCTTGCATGTATTGTCATAGAAGCATTTGCATGTGGTTTCCAGGTGCAACCGAAAATATTTCTGTACAACACTGCACGTATGTTTGTCTAAAGTCCTTTAAATGTATGCATTTGTTTCTGTAAAATATGAAATGGATGTCTTCCATTCAACAGAAGGATTACGTCAGCTAGGAGATAGTGATTGTAACAATGGCAGGTCTTAAGACCTTCACCCCTTAACTCTGTATAAATCCTTCCAGTGTTTTTAACATTGCCACATGCTACAAAAAAGACAGGTAGAAATGTTGGGGAGCCGATATTTAGATAGGCAAGGAAATTCAAAACTAAAAACGACCCCAGAAGCTCAGCTTTCCATCAGTCACGATTTTTTATTTTAATTTTAAAAAATGTTTTTAAAACAGTTTGTGTAAGCTCGATAGGGTTTGAGAAGGAAACATTAATGCAACAGATACACAGACAGGAAACTTAACACACAGTGACCAAAGGAGTTTTTGTTGGAATATTAAAAAACACTTCTGTCACTACCACCAGGGATTTTATAGGAGGCTGTGTGGTCCAGTTGTTAAAGAAAAGGGCTTGTAATCAGGAGGTCCCCGGTTCAAATCCCACCTCAGCCACTGACTCATTGTGTGACCCTGAGCAAGTCACTTAACCTCCTTGTGCTCCGTCTTTCGGGTGAGACGTAGTTGTAAATGACTCTGCAGCTGATGCATAGTTCACACACCCTAGTCTCTGTAAGTCGCCTTGGATAAAGGCGTCTGCTAAATAAACTAATAATAATAATAATTTTCAGAGGATGGGTACCCAGCCTTTTAGTATTATTACTATTATTATCAATTATTATTATATTGGGTTTAGTCACAGAATCAGAGGGAAATGGTATTGGTCATAAAGTGAATCATCAAATCGTTCTGCACAGGCTGAGGAAGGGGAGTCTGAGACACTTCCCACACTGCTGTGATGAATTCCACTGGATTCTGAAGGTTAAACTACCGATGACAGCATGAAACTCTCTGGTGAAAGTCCACACTGTTTTTACAAAGGACAGTATTACTGTTTGCTTTGCATTTTCTGCTTATTTAAATAAACCAGTACAGAATTCACGGGGTACAAACTGTGCAGGAGTGTCTCTTTAGTGCATTTCTGAAAATAAAATATGTAAGACTGCCAGGAAGGTGGCAGTTGCATCATGTTCAGATCAATTGAATAAACCCCACAGAATCTAGAATATATTTCTTACTGTATACTGTAAATGGAACGGTATAGTGAAAAAGATGCATCTCTGTATTTTGCATGCTCATAATTGTAAATGTAATGGTTGTATACAAAGTCCTACATCATGATGCTCCCCTATGGGCAGATGGCTGCTGTAACAAGCACAGTACAGGAGAAGAATATATTAAAAAACAAGCAAGTAACAAGCATCCACACCACGGCTGGAATCCAAAATAAGAGCCACCAAAAAATGGCAATGCAATGTTAATCACAATTTAATAAGCGGTTCTCTGCAGCTGGATGTATCCCCAGATTGCATAGGCATGAGAAAAGGTTTTAAGAGCAAAAAGGCTAAAGCTAATCCTCACAAATGTGTGTTTGCAAACATCATAAAAATGTGAAGGGCACTTCTGTCCCACTCTGGCGCCCCCTGTGGCAGGACAGCATCACTGGCAATGGTGTTTATACCAGGAAGGAAGACTCTGGCACAGAAGAGCTGCAGTAAAGAGTGAATGTGCACGTTTAACTTCGAAACACAAAACAATAAACTAAACACAGGAACAAAACAAAAAGGCACCGTGGCCAAAATAAACAGGTTCAACAAAAACTCACCAAATGTAAATAAACGTGGACCTGGCGTAAATACAACACAACACGGAACACAGAACACAAATCTCCACCTCTAACACCGACATCAACCCTATCCTTACTCACTAACAACCGCGATCACCCTATTTATACACCTGTGGCTGGAGCCTTAATTAATCATGAAAGAATCATTTTAACCTCCTTCCTGCCAACCCATTATTCCCCACACCAACACATACACACGTGTGCCGGCAGAGATAGCGCAACACTGCCACAGGCAGTAAAAAAAATCCACTCATCCAGTCTGCAGATATCATTACCACAAGAAACAGCGTGCAAAATCCTGGAGCTCTGAGCAATGAACTGTGTGTCAATCCACGCCAGCAGCCATTCCAGAGGGACACTTAGTCCTAAATATTGTAAAGATCCTCCAGGATATATGAAAACTGTTTAATGTACCATAGCAGCTGATCCAGGGAATACGGGAAGCCTCTGCCACTGTCGACTGCACTTCAAGCAGGTTTTGTGTTTTCCAGAACAGACTACAGTAGCTTTTGTTTGTTTGTTTTTAAATGTCAAGCATAAGCCTGGCACACCCGGGATCTGATCCGCACTCTCACCTGGGAGCCCTGCCAGCCGCGGGGGAGGCAAGCGGGGCGTTGGCCAACTCCTTACTGGTGAAGAGACCTGTGATACAAAACACAGCTGTGCGCTGTCAAGAAAAACAAATCCATTCTCAAAAATGAGTTGTGGCTGGGGGGCGGGGTGCTTTTGCTTTAGAGGGCCCTCTCTAATGTTTGAGGATGGATGCACATAGAAGACTAGTCTCTCTCAGTTGAGCGTCACAATGAAGGTTGCTGCTCAGGAGCATTGACTGTGCTGTAGCACCACACAGCAAGACGATCCTCTGTACACGTGAATGACTGCGAGTGAATGTGATCAGTGAGGAGCTGGAGGATTATGGTTGTAAATGATTTCTGGCTAAGGAGCATGAAGGGTTAAACCGATCTCATGCAAGTTTCAAAAGATGTGTACCAAATGACCTCTTCATATCTAACAATCACCCCATTAAACACAAAATTACATCATCTACATCCCAACATACACCAGACACAGTTAATGCAAACAAGCCTAATGGATGCACTGTCCTTTTTAAAATTTAAGCACATACTCTAAACAGCCGGGCAAACAGTCCGTCAACCTTCTCCTTCTTCGTCTAAAGCTGTCATTGGTACATGGTAATCAGTTTGAGTTCATGATACTGTTTTGTTTAAAGTGGTTTATTGTGTACCGATATATTGTGATACTTTCTTTACATTATATATTGTATCGTAATAGAGGTACCTGTACAGTATGTATCGTCAATTGATACAAGATCAAAAGCACAGCACAGCTCAAAGTAATTCAACAAATAGATCTTGAATGAAGAATAAGTGTGTTGTAGACACCAATTGATTCTTGGTGGCGATGGACCCATGAGATAAGGTCAGGATAGGCTTGTAAAGCTCTGCTCATTGACAATAGTACAGATACAGCTGTGTAGTAAACTATGGTAAGTAGGAGGTGCTGCTACATAAGAAAATAAGAACATTTTCAAATGACAGGAGGCCTGTCGGCCACACAGCAAAGTCGGGTCTCGGAAGGTCTCAATTAAACAGCATCAACAACATGTGTGAAGAAGCATCTCCTTCCCTCTGTCTTTCTCCACTTCCATTCCGTGTCCTCTGGTCCTGGTTTCTGCGCTGTGCCTGGCTAGGTTAACTTTTTCAACCCTTTTGATTTTAAAGACTTCAATCAAGTCCCTCTAATGCTTCCTTGTTTGAGACTGAATAAATTCAGTTCTCTCAATCTTCATAGCTCATTCCTTCAAGCCCTGTGATTAGTCTGGTTTCTCCTGGCCTCTCTTCAAGGTCACTTTTATTACCATGTGGGTTCTCTCATTTGTAATTGTTTTTGCTTAGATCATTATTTACCAGGTTTACTGCAGTAATTATTCCAGCAAAAAGGTCAATTTTCAACCATCAAAGCCCTGCTTCTATAATTGGATTTCTGGAGTAAGGTTTGTACAATGACTGCCGGGGATGCAGCTGGATTATTATTATTATTATTATTATTATTATTATTATTATTATTATTACAAACTTGAGATGATACAATTAGAGGTGCAATCAACAAACATGGTCCTAATGGAATATCATACAGGTACTGTAACAATCAACATGAACAAATACAAATGAAAAACGGCACGTGCATAAACGGAAAGCATGCATTGAGAAAACTTGAAATCAAGAAGATGCCTCACCACAAGACAAATCCAAAGGGAAGAGGTGTTTAGTGTAGCAGTGTCCCTGGGTAGCTGGCTGTGTGAGGCTGTGAATAGGGCATCAGGGTGATTAACAGAGCAAACAATGTTTAATTGAAGCTCACAAAAAAGCCATGACGATCAATAATGAAATAATCAAATAATTGATGCATCTCTAAATACTGTATTTTACTATTACTACCTAGTCTACCACAGAGTGTCTAGAGTTCTGGATGTTATCAAGTTGATGTCGTGGTTTGATTCCAATAAAAAACTAGAAGCTGCCTCACATCCAGCTGGATAATGAAGTGTTTACAGTCAAGTCAGACAGCATTTTGCACAGAGCTCTGGAGACAGTACAATATTTAGTGGGCTTATTGGCTCTTCTATTCTATAGACTGAATGACTGAAGAAATCCTTTTTATTCAGCTCGGCTGCCCAGATTGAAAACCAACCAAGCTTATGACCGACATGCACACCAGCACAGTGAAGAATGTCACTGAATGGACAGGCACACCCGTGGTACTGTGTCCCACATTACAGAACAGTGCTGAGGGTCAGGACTCCTGTGCAGGCATGCTCTCTACGACAGACCGTTAGATACTGTGATATATTATACAGCACATTGGAAGCTAGCTATGCACAGGGGTGTTAAGAGGATAGAGTTTTAACGTTATCCAAATGTTAAACATTTATAATTCGGTCTAGAAATACTCAAATAAACTAAATAAATTCAGTTTGATCCGTTTTTCTGACCTAGACCTAACCCTAACCTTATAAGACTTCTAGTGGAAGAGTTTGTCATTGAGTTTTTTTCTTTGTTTCTATTAGGATTTCTAAATGAGGCACTACTGAGTGTTTTATAGTTTATATGTATTGGCTACGGTATTTAGACAGTAGTACCTCCACAATGTGAGGTGACTTACTTAGTGTTCAGTCTATTCCATATACACATTAGGACAGATCTAATCTGATTCACATTGATACTGCAGTCATTCATTCTAAACTCAATGGATTGCTTCTTAATATGGGATATCTGAGTGGCTATCAGCCTTGCAATAATGTTAAAGACTAATCGTTTGAACGTTCAGGAAAATAAACCCATTCTGACACCACCACTATTATGCAATCCAGTTATATATCAAATACAGTATCAAGTTTATTACGAAATCCTTCCAGTAGTCGCTACGAGAGTCGAGTCAAATACATGGTGCAATGGTGTCAAGAAATAATAGTGAACTGAAATCATACATTTTTTAAATGGTATTGCTTTTTCTTAATGCTGTATTTATTATACTGATAACATTTAATAGCGAACTATACCTTCAGCCTTCTGTACTACAGCTGTTCCTGTGCTGGTGTTGTTTCAATGGAGTATATTTTTAGTTTTTTCAGTCCAGTAGAGGAGGCCATTCAGCCCTTCAGTGCTCATCCGAATCGTCAAGTCAGGTCTCAAAGGATCCCAATAATTCAGCATCAGCAACATAGATAGGTAACCCATTGCACACCCTCACCCCTGTGTGTCTCACTGTCTATAAAGGTTTTTTTAAGGTTGAGGAGTGTTTTGAAGAAAGAAAGTAAACTCCAACTCATCTATAAAAGTGCAGATCTGTGTTGCGTTATCTATATAAAACGCTGTGTCGTTCTTTATACTAGTCTTTAAATACAGTGCATGTTAACATGTCATGAGCAGAGCTGGTTAAACTCATTGTCATAGGAACAGCGAGCAGGACCCTGTACCCTGTCAGTCATTCACCATACTGCTCGGAATGCAGTTTCAGATTGTTTCGCTATGGCTAACATGCCTGTCTCAAGGGAGGGTGTGCTTGAAAGCAAACAGTGGAAGTATGTAGTAGTACTAATGTCCTGGAAAATGTGTTTGCCCAAGATAAGGAATGAATACATGTTCATATTTTATTACAGTGACTTTTGTACTGAAAAAGTACAGCATTTTTGGTTGTGTTGTTTGAGTAGACATTTAATTAATTAAATAATTCATTAGACAATGGGTCAGAGGTTCTTTACTCCAAAGTCTATTTTTTTTTTTGTATGTGTGAGGAAATTCAATCTGTAATGTACAAAAATAGCAATAGTTGGAAATTAAGTGGATACTTAGGAGAGGGGTGAGGGTGTGGAATGGGTTACTGATATCACTAGGATCCTTAAAAGACACACCTTGACAAAAGTTCTGAGATCAATCAGCTACTAGGAACCGGATGAGCACTGATGGGCCAAATGCCCTCTCGTTTTATTTTTAAATTGCAAATTGTAAAAACCTGCACAAATCTGTCTGAATGAAAGCTCCCCAGTATCTCTCTATGGAGAATATGCTCATCTACAGAAACAACACTACTGGCAGCAGTGGCACTGATCCTTTGAGCTTTATACAACACAGACGAGTTATGACGACTCAGAACCGCACTGATGCAGAATTTTGGTCTGTGTGAATTGCCTATACCGTCACAGAGTCATATTTTATGCCGTCTCTGATATCAACTCGTCTTAACTCCAGTGTGAAATGCTATGCCGATACTGAAGCGCTATAGCGGGCGAGGATTGAAAGTCAACATCCCACGTGACTGCATATCGGACATGGTGGGTATTTTGGTCGTCAGTGTTATAAGCTTTCATTTTTTCAAATACAATGGCTGATCAAGAACGAGGTAGTAATTGTAATACACAAGAAGTTAAGGAATTGTTAACTTTCTGGGCCGATGAAGAGTTGAATTCACAAACAGAAGGGACGTTTCGTGATGCTGTCATTTATGGGCGAATCGCCAACATGATGTGGGAGCGTGGATACAACCGTACCAAAAAACAAGTTATATCAAAACGGAAGGCCCTAAAATTAACATACCATAAAATAAAAGACCACAATAATATTAATAATGCTTCCCCACTTAAATATTTTGATTTAAATTGTCCACATATTAATAGAGAGGACAAAACGAGCACAGGAAAGTTTACAGTACACTACAGTTCTCTTTCTTTTGAATATATTGTATCGCTGCCTTAGCAAAATAAAACATGCAACTTACATTGTGCCTGAAGCTCCTGCAATTTGACACTTGACACAGCAGGTTGTTACATTGTGTAACATACAATTTAACGCAAACAGGATACAGTCAAATTTGACAAACGATGGAGCCTTTTTGTTTTGTGATTTTGTTTGGTTTCCGTTGCCATGAAAACGATCTGTTGACTGACAGGTTTGAAAGTTGTACTCGCATGATCCCTTTGGCTGTGTGAAAGGGTTATGACGGTATTATACCGGCATAGATTGTAAGTCGCCCTGGATAAGGGCGTCTGCTAAGAAATAAATAATAGATTGTGCTTCGTGCTGTATGAATGGGTATTTTAAATCATTTTTTAAACGTCTCTGAGACGGCTCAGTAGCAGCCTTTTTGTGTGAAAGGGGTATTGGATAGCATTACCATAGGAGAAGCATAGCAATGTGGAACAAAGCATTGCAAAGACCAGCAAGGTATGGGAAAGCATAGTTTACTGCAGTGTGCCATGGTTTGCAATGTTGTTTAATATTCTTTACCATTCCTCTATGTGCATTACAATGTGTATCTATGCTGTAACATGCTTCCACTATGCTTTTTATATTTATCTACATTTAGATTACCCAATTATTTTACCCTGATTCTCTCCCCAGTTATTCCCCCTCACCGCAGCAATTTCCCATACAGTCAGGAGAACTGAAGGTTCAGTGAACGTCCTCCGATCCCACGACCGAGCCAGTGTCCTCTTCTACACCCAGGAACCCAAGAGCGGATGTCAGCAAGCTACCGGACAAAGGCCAGCCCTGTAGTGTCCATCTGAGCTTATTAGACGCCTGGCCAGTAGGGTCTACTATAGCGAGATGAGGAGAAACAGTCCTGCTGGTTTTGACTCCCTAACCAACCAACCAACCTAACCAACGGGAGCTCCAGAGCCAATGCAACGCTCCCTTTGGAAATCCCCCGCGAACACCACCGACTTTGCACAGTCAGGACAGGAACCTGCGTATCCCTGACTGTGACTCCCCCTGCACACCACGCGGCTGTGGCTTTACCAGGGGGAGACACTCGGAAACACCAGCTGATCTCACTGAATGGATGGTACTGTGGTGAGGATGGTCACATAGCTAAAACTGTACGTTACAAGCTATAACTGGAATACAACGGTCTGGAACATGATAGTTTGGGAACATGAAGAGCCCATCAAGACCATTCACCCACATGCCCCAGGGTTGCCTGCATCTCAATAGGACAATAGGAATGCAATAGGACAGAATCTACTTGTTTTTTATGTTCCTAGTGTTTTAGATGCTACTACTTAGGCTATTTCATACAAATATAACTGTGTAAAAACATGCTAACTTCCTTTACCCTTGTCCTACTCTCTGTGCTAGATCTGAAGCAGTGACTTGGGTTAACTATCAATACCATTTAGGTTTTGATTACACGTTAATTAAAGTGATTGTAGCTTCCAAAATAGTTCCATACATTGTCTCTGTTATGCACATCCATTCATTGTATAGGTGTCAAATGTGCAGCTTTCAAAGGAAGACATGTTATATCAAACATGCATCATCTACGTTAAAGAAATCTGTTTACAAGCCATGCTTTTAGACTGTCTTGCACTTCCTGGTTCTTTTCCCTTCCATTCCCTCCTCTGTCAATAACCAATCAGCTGCTTCCCCTGTTGACTGACAGGCATTAAACCAGTAACATGCTTTGACCCACCGCTGAGGTGAAATGATCCACTGCAGATAACCTGAGAATAAGGCATAGAAACTGAGACCTTCCTTTAACTGAGAGTACAACCACATATAATGTTTTAACATGAAAATACAATGGAGGTGTAAAACAGTTGAGAGTGAATTCTTGTAACTGTTCCTCCTAGCTCATTCCATTATTATTATTATTATTATTATTATTATTATTTATTTCTTAGCAGACACCCTTATCCAGGGCAACTTACAATTGTTACAAGATATCACATTATTCTTACATACAATTACCCATTTATACAGTTGGGTTTTTACTGGAGCAATCTAGGTAAAGTAACTTGCTCAAGGGTACAGTAGCAGTGTCCCACCCACCTGGGATTGAACCCACGACCCTCCGGTCAAGAGTCCAGAGCCCTAACCACTACTCCACACTGCTGCCCATTGAGTCCCGGGATCAGCTTAGTTGACCTTCTCTGTACCTCTAAGTGCAATAATGTATTTTTGTAGTGAAGGGATGAAAACTGGACATAATGTGTTGCAGTGCAACACAAATCACTTTTACAAAAAATACAATTCCTAGGCGTCTGTTTACTACATATTTGTCACAATAGACTTCAAACTGTCACAACAGGACTGTGAAGTGAAATAGTGGTTCTGCCAGTCCTGCTAGATTTTTGTTCCATTTCAGATAAACACAACACATGCAATTCTTGCCTGTTGTGTGTGTGTGCCATGCATTTCTCTTTAGCTTTGTAATACATGTTTAAATGGATATAGTGTCTCACTCTGCACTATAGAGATAGAAGATATTTTAAAACAGTAAAGTCTGCTTTCTGTATTGTTCTAATTTACACAAATGGAAAGGGAATGTAAACTAAATTTACGAAATGGAAAATGACAAATATTGAAATGGAAATCATTGCACTGAAAATAATAGTATATGACTCCACAGCACAAGGTCCCACCATCCAGGTTTGAACCCAGGACTCCAGAGGTGAAAGGCTATGCACGAATCCACTGTGGTACCTCTTCCTCCCTATGTAGTTGAATCCTTACTTGCAAAGAGGTCTAATTACTTGGCATTACAGTCAGTACTCTTGGATACAATTACCCCAGTATCCTTTGTGCATTGTGCTGTGCAGTTCAACATCACTAGGCTTTCGAATCAACAGCACTTCCTGTGGCAGTTCCCTTTGAAGAGGTCTAAAGAGACTTGCAGTACATTGTTAATCTCATGTACATTAACTCCAGTGCAAAGGAGCTGGAGCTGGCGTTGGTCAATGGGTTTAAAACTTCTGTGGTATTGTATTTTCCCGTCGAGCACCGAGAGAAGAGAGACAGATAGAGCCCAGATTTTGGTGCTCTCAGGTCTCTAATTATATGGAAATGTAAAAGTATGGCAGGAATGTATCCCTAGCAAGGGAGAGGAGCTGTTTTAAATATTACACCGGTCTTTAGAAATGCAGACAAAGACAGAAGAACAGAAGACCATTAATCCCATTACTCGCCGCTACTATACCAAAGCTATCCGGACCCCCAATCCAGATCTTCTGTTGTTTCTGGAGAATGAATCTAATGCCCCCCGTGGCTGTGCTTGCCCACGTTGCGTTCAGCCGAGACCGAGAGGCTGGCTTGTACGGGCCATGGAATCGCAAACAGAACAAGTTTTTTTTTGCTCTTTTGTTTCACTTTATACAACCCCAACAGCTTTTTAAAAACAAAGCTCTCCCCAGGACTGCCATGCTGTACAAGCCGATGAAGGGGAAGCTCTGAGGCCGGAGCTCCAGCAATGCTCCAGCATGCTGTCAGTGCAGTCTGCTGTAGGAGTGGATCTGTCCTGGATGAGCTGCTGCACTGAGGTCCTGGTAGCTCTGTGGACAGAGTGCCTCTGGCCTTGCTGAATACCCCCTGAGTGTAACTCTTCCACCACTCGAAATAAGGACTGTCATCCTTGTAAAATAAATGTTGCAAAATAAATTAATCTTCAGCTTTCAAGTTCCAACAGAGGAGCACACAGACAAACACAACTTCAGTTTTAAGATCAGCACAATAAAAAATAAAAAACAGCAGAAAATCACCAGCAACCCAACCTCAATGCCATCTCTACCAGTGCCATCTCTGTACCAGTTAGGTTTGGTTTGATGCACTGGTACATTATCCTTGGTCATTGTTAATTTGCTTACCAGTTTTCAGTGCAATTCTTCTCTAGTGATGTATACAACTCTGACAGCATCTTGCACAACCTAAACAAAACAAAAAAGAGATATGTCAGCTTTGGCACATCACAAGATCAATTCATATTGGACCTTTATCACAGTGGTGATCACCCACATAACACTGCAATGGAAACTGCATTTTTCTTTGTATCGTTATTAAAGGGGAGTCATGATACTACAGTTATTAAAATTAAAATGTTTAAACATTTTAAAACTTTGGAAAGCCTCTGGTTTAAGATTAGTGCTGTGACAAATATTCAAACATTGCCTGAAATGTATTCGTTGGCAAAAATGACCATGTTATAAAATGTGTCAAATAGATCTCATGCAAACCAATACATTACAGATATCGAAAATTAAGAAATAAGAAATTAATAAAGCCTTAAAAAGTGTTACAGCACCTCCTGCAGTGTTTACAAGAACTTGATAGTTTAGATTTTTTATTATTCACACATCATTGGAAAATAAACTAGGCAGTTACTTTTTTTCAACTTTCTCGGGAACATTAGCCAAAAGAAAGAGATTTTTCTTCTAAAGTTTGCAGTGTATCCAGCTCATGCTCCCTCCTGCAACAGTGCTGATTCAAATAAGTGGCGTATGTTGAAAAATGATTTTCATTCAAAAGAACATAGGCCTATAAGATGAACTGCAGTCTGATACACTTGGAAAACATAAGAATGTGGCAAAAAACATGGTCATTTCTGCAAACGTACCTATGGTAGAAAAACTGGCTGCCACTTGAGGGCAAAATTCCTACTTAATAAACCCTTGTCCTTGGGTTGAAGGCTGAGACTAGCCAAGTTTACACAATGCTTGTGTGAAAACCCCAATTCGTTGTTTTTTTTCTCCTGAAATTAACACAAATTTAAACAGCGGTCCCATCCAGGGCATCTCCCTCACAGCAGCAGAGGGCCTGAACATTGCCAGGCATTAATGTGGATTAATGCTGCTGAACGCGAGCCTGTGCGTGTCTGCCTCGACCCTGACTGAGACAAAGCAGAGAGCCGAGAGTACGAGAACACAATGGAGTCACTGCAGGGCCGGCGACGTGACGAGAGCTGACCTGACACATTGGCACCTGCCCCTTCAGACTGTTAAAATAACTCACAACACACATCCAGCACTGTGCTGTCCACAGATCTGAACTCTCCTACACACCCACACACAGTTAATGCACTAGATCTGTTTCTGGTGTCAAATCCAGCTGTTTAAAAGTGACGCTAGGAAACTGCAGGGGCCAGGGGCCAGTGGACAGTGGAGTAAATCAACCACATGTCAAATACATTTATAACAACATAAGAAAGTTTACAAACGAGAGGAGGCCATTCGGCCCATCTTGCTCGTTTGGTTGTTAGTAGCTTATTGATCCCAGAATCTCATCAAGCAGCTTCTTGAAGGATCCCAGGGTGTCAGCTTCAACAACTTTACAGGGGAGTTGGTTCCAGACCCTCACAATTCTCTGTGTAAAAAAGTGCCTCCTATTTTCTGTTCTGAATGCCCCTTTATCTAATCTCCATTTGTGACCCCTGGTCCTTGTTTCTTGTTTCAGGTAAAAAAAAGTCCCCTGGGTCGACATTGTCTATATCTTTTAGGATTTTGAATGTTTGAATCAGGTCGCCGCGTAGTCTTCTTTGTTCAAGACTGAATAGAGTCAATTCTTTTAGCCTGTCTGCATACGACATGCCTTTTAAACCCGGAATAATTCTGGTTGCAAATTATCCAGTTTAAAAAAAAAAAGAAGGATACAGAAGTTGCCTTAACCACATCACCATTTTTTTAAAACGCTACTTGTAATATCCTAATGCTAAAAGACAGAAATGTGCTGTGACAGTGGCAGCCAGCAGCAACAGCAACATGGCCTGGAGATGGCCAGCAAAGGGCTGAGAAGACACGGCAAAGAAAACAAGGCTGATGAGCTGAACACAATCACCCTGACACCTATACAGAGAGGGAGATGCAATAAAGAATTTCAGCCCTCGGAGCTGAAAAGCTCACAGCTAGGTTACACGGACGGACGCACGTACGCAACCATTGCAACGAACTCACTGCTGATAACAAGAATGATTATTTATCGTATTTAAAATCGATTGGTCGCCCTGATGGCCTCGCTGATATATGACATTATAAGCATGGCCATGTTTGCAGTTGTATTAGAAGGCTTTCATGTTGATCCTATTGTTTTGTGCTTCTTGCTTTTATAACAACATGTTGTCAATGCATTATTACATTGTGAAGAGTCTGCACATTTTGCTTTTCAATACTAAAGTGTTCTCGATGCATCAATTATTGGCAATTCTTACCTGTCCAATATTCGATTAGGAAAATGACTGTACAGTATATCTACATTTATCCTATTTTCTCTTTTTTACTTATATGTACGGCTTCTGATTTTCAGTTTTAACCGATAAAACCCGATAAAACACCACCAATACAAAAAAAATGTAATCGGTGGATAGCCAATAAACACCGGAAAACACCGGAAAAACTGTGGAAATGGTTAATCTATTCACGTTGACTTTATCCTTTTCACATTAAAAAAAAATACAACCTACTACAAAAATAATAATAAATACATTTCCCTGTGCTGCTGGGCAATGTCCCGCCTTCCTGACTTGTATCTATCATTGATTTGTTCTGAATACTTTAAACCCGCCCCAACTACTGAGTGACAGCACATTCCTACATTTCTATTGGAGACTCCGCTTGCGAGATTTAAAACAAGATTACAATCAGGATGGAGGCTTGTTAGCGGGATTTCAAACTGTATTACAGTTAAGATATGGAGGATTTAAAATAGAATTGTGGAGAAATGTACAAAAATGCCTCCACACAAAAACCCCAGAAGAATGTGCCCGTGACCATAGGGATTTAGTTGTGGAAGACAGCAAAGGAAAGAAGGTATAACTTAAATGTGCAAGTACTGTCGAGTTACTATACATATTGTGACACACAAACACACACACAAAAAAACATTCAAGCATTTTGGAAAGTAACCGAAAACACTAAATTTCATACAGTATATCAAAAACGAAAGCTCCGAAAAAAAAACGATTTACATAAAACTCGAAAATAGCTAAAAATAAGCACCGAAAAATACAAATAATAAAACCCGAAAAACAGAAGCCCTACTTATACGACATCTTTATATTTTAAAATGTATTTTAATATCCCATTACACACACACACACACAAAATAGTCCTGGATCCGTGTATGATAAAACACTCATCAGTCACCTGAGCAGACACACAGCGACACTCTGCAGTGTTGCAGAAAAAGGGTGCGTTTTCATTTCCTGTCACCCTCCTGCTCTGACTCGTGGTGCTGCTGATCCTCACCAAGGACCTAAAACCTGTCATTAAGCGCAATCCCGAATACCAAGTCCTCTTAATCTCAACACTCTCGCCATGGCGACCAGCTGCGCCCTGCTCCTGTCCCCTCAGGATCCAGCCTATCCATTTCCAATCCCTGCATTATCTATAACCCCCTGGGGTTTGATTGAAATTACACTCAAACTTTAGTACCAGCAGTATTTTGCTAAGTTGAGAGCACTGGTTTATAAGACAAACTAATAGTTGTGTAGAAATGGTGTAATGTAGTCACTAGCAATTTCTCTCTGTGGTATATGAAAATGGTAGAAAAATGGCAAGGTATGTCAATATCAACACTAACAAAATACATTTGTATCAATCTCCAAGAAAGTGCTATACTTCCCTGGAGGTTTCGGGCAGAGGTTTTCAAGCTGTGTAATGCTTCCTACAGTGCTTATAAAAACAATGTTTTTTTCTTTAATATTCATATCTCTGGCACAAGAAGAATCTATAGGATATACTTTAGGCTACTTACTGCATGAGCTTGTCCACTAACCCTGCCCTTCAGTCCTGACCCTCCTCCAGTTCCTTGTAGGTGATCTTTGAGATGTGGGTTACACTACTATCCCCCACTAGCTTTAAACCTCAATTTCTCAGTAATGACTCAGTAATTAACTCCGTAAGACCACGGCAGGATGTGAGTGGTGCAGGTAATGATCTAATGTCCATAACAAAAGGTGTATTTACAAAAAGTCCTTAATTAAATATAACACTACCCTCTTCCCAGCAATGTCACCGAGGGAACTGCAGTTAGTTTGAGGTCCCAAAACCAATAAAACAATAAACAATAAATACAGTTCCAAAGTGCACACAAGTGCTGTAGGGGTGTGCAAGGCAGGTGCCGTGAGTGCTGGGACAGGTGGCAGTGCTGTGGAGGTGCAGGTGATCCAGGTGGTCATGCTGGGACAGGCTGCAGTGCTGTGGAGGTGCAGGTGATCCAGGTGGTCGTGCTGGGACAGGCTGCAGTGCTGTGGAGGTGCAGGTGATCCAGGTGGTCGTGCTGGGACAGGTTGCAGTGCTGTGGAGGTGCAGGTGCTCCAGGTGGTCATGCTGGGACAGGTGGCAGTGCTGTGGAGGTGCAGGTGCTCCAGGTGGTCGTGCTGGGACAGGCTGCAGTGCTGTGGCGGTGCAGGTGTTCCAGGTGGTCGTGCTGGGACAGGTGGCAGTGCTGTGGAGGTGCAGGTGCTCCAGGTGGTGGTGCTGGGACAGGCTGCAGTGCTGTGGCGGTGCAGGTGCTCCAGGTGGTCGTGCTGGGACAGGCTGGCAGTGCTGTGGAGGTGCAGGTGCTCCAGGTGGTCGCGCTGAGACAGGCTGCAGTGCTGTGGAGGTGCAGGTGATCCAGGTGGTCGTGCTGGGACAGGCTGCAGTGCTGTGGAGGTGCAGGTGATCCAGGTGGTCGTGCTGGGACAGGTGGCAGTGCTGTGGAGGTGCAGGTGCTCCAGGTGGTCATGCTGGGACAGGCTGCAGTGCTGTGGAGGTGCAGGTGATCCAGGTGGTCATGCTGGGACAGGCTGCAGTGCTGTGGAGGTGCAGGTGATCCAGGTGGTCGTGCTGGGACAGGTGGCAGTGCTGTGGAGGTGCAGGTGATCCAGGTGGTCGTGCTGGGACAGGCTGCAGTGCTGTGGAGGTGCAGGTGCTCCAGGTGGTCGTGCTGGGACAGGTGGCAGTGCTGTGGAGGTGCAGGTGATCCAGGTGGTCGTGCTGGGACAGGCTGCAGTGCTGTGGAGGTGCAGGTGCTCCAGGTGGTCGTGCTGGGACAGGCTGCAGTGCTGTGGAGGTGCAGGTGATCCAGGTGGTCGTGCTGGGACAGGCTGCAGTGCTGTGGAGGTGCAGGTGATCCAGGTGGTCATGCTGGGACAGGCTGCAGTGCTGTGGAGGTGCAGGTGATCCAGGTGGTCGTGCTGGGACAGGTGGCAGTGCTGTGGAGGTGCAGGTGCTCCAGGTGGTCGTGCTGGGACAGGCTGCAGTGCTGTGGAGGTGCAGGTGCTCCAGGTGGTCATGCTGGGACAGGCTGCAGTGCTGTGGAGGTGCAGGTGCTCCAGGTGGTCGTGCTGGGACAGGCTGCAGTGCTGTGGAGGTGCAGGTGCTCCAGGTGGTCGTGCTGGGACAGGCTGCAGTGCTGTGGAGGTGCAGGTGCTCCAGGTGGTCGTGCTGGGACAGGCTGCAGTGCTGTGGAGGTGCAGGTGCTCCAGGTGGTCGTGCTGGGACAGGCTGCAGTGCTGTGGAGGTGCAGGTGTTCCAGGTGGTCGTGCTGGGACAGGTTGCAGTGCTGTGGCAGTGCCGGTGCTCCAGGTGGTTTTACTCCAAGCAGTCTTCAAAACTCTTAAAGCTAAACCCATCCAAAACACCCCAAGACATGTAACTATTTTTTTTTTTTTCGTTGCTTCCTTGCTAGCCAGGTATGCAGTGCAGCAGCAGAGACATATTATTATTATTATTATTATTATTATTATTATTATTATTATTATTATTATTTGTTTATTTAGTAGACGCCTTTATCCAAGGCGACTTACAGAGACATAGGCATGAAAGAGTCAGCATTGGATCACGTGTCGTCATTCTCAGTATCGGAGCTTGCGAAGATCAGGCTGTAGAACCAGTTTATTCTAAACCACGACAGGTGTTACTTTAATAACAGGCTCAGGAAAGAAAGCACGGCTGCTTGAAGAAAGTGCAACTGCATGAACTGAACGAACACAAAAGCAGACACCCGGCTGGTAAAGCAGACTTGCTTGCCAGTATCCCTGCATTTTAAACTCATTTTGTTGCTGGTGAATTGCTGGGGATTATCAGCTCTGCAGATTGAGAAAAGCCCTGCCTATCTTTCCACAGAGTAACACAAGCAGAGTCTTATACCCCTTCTCCACTGGCACATTCGACCCGCGAGGGCTCGGTACGGTACGGGTACTGGTGGTTCTCCACTGGCTATCTGTCGAGCTGAGCGAGAACCAAACATGAAACTCTGTCCTCACAAGACATCTGAATCCGGCTGCGAGCCGAGCTGAGCCGAGCCGAGCCAGGGGGCGGGGTTAAGGATTTTCATCATTACGTTGACTCAGTCAGTACACTCCACATACACAAACAACAAACATGGTATGATGAGAGAAAAATACGTGCGTCAGAAATGAGAAAGTTTATGCTCAAATTTATGACTATTTGAAGCAAATGGATATAAACCGCGGGTACGGTACACTTAACTCACATACTCGAACATAATTCTACCAAATATCTCATCCTTGAACTTTATTATATTAATATAAAGAAAAAAAATGCAGAAAATAAAACAATTCAAAACTTATTTACAAAAATAGTCAAACATACCATACATACAACTACAGCTCTGGTTGGGCTCAAGCAGCTTCTTTTTTTTAAATTTAAAAATCATATTTTTAAAACCTTCTTTTTTCCCTTTCGACAGAACTAACTGAACTTTAGTAAGTCGATATTTTCAGTAAAATTTGTGGATTATAAAGAAATCCCTAAATATATTTACAAAACAGAGCGATACAAGATACAGCTGTACCGTTGGTCTATTTGTTTTTGAACACCATTTGTTTGCACATCTTTTGGCCAACTGAGTTAATTAATAACAATAATTAATAACTTTTTTTCGTTGCGTGTGACGTCAGTAGCACGACTCGGCTCTGCAGTGGAAAAATAACCCAGGCTCCCCTTAACCGCACCGTGAGGGCTTGGTACAGCTTCTGCACGGCTGTACAGAGGAAAAGAGGCATCAATGGACACGCACACTAATAGCAATCCGATCCAAGACTACTTAATAGTAAGATGTGCGCATTCACTGAAGTGCTGGGACAAGCATTGGAATATTCAAACAAACACGACTTTTTCCATTTTCGTATTCGAATCTACACATGGATCAGAAAGATGCAAAGGAAACCAATGCATGAATCTGCAGTAAGCAACACCCATTCTACTGAGTGTTTCTTCCCTTTCTTTAATAATTTGAGGTCCTGTGTTTCTCACTTGAGATATAGATAGATAGATAGATATTATAAAGGCAAAGTGAAAAGGCAAGCTTCATCCTGCATCCATTACTGCACCACATTGTGCCAATGGTACAATTATCTTCTTGTGTGGTTTTTGCAACAACCTCAACCCTATAATATGCATGGGGGTGGGGGGGACACATTCTTAAACAGTTTATAGCAATGTCAATATATATTTAAAAAAAACAATAATGTGTTTAAGTCAGGTATCTTAACATTTGACTTTAGCTCTTTGTGCTGCTGGCCTCCCTCAACACACGCTGTTCATCTATCAGTGAACACTGCAACAGATGGCCCTGATGGTAATTAGCATTTGACTTTGTGCAGTTCATGAATCCTGTCTCTCAATGACAGGCTCATTCACAGCGATATGCAAATACACCGGGCAGGTGGCACTACAAGTCTTCTGTCCCCTCTGTGAATGTTAAGGGCTATGCACAACGGACGCGAACGACCAGAGCGAGCAGATTCGAATGAAGCATGCACAGTGGGAGCGAAGCGAACAACACGAATACAGCAGGAGTACAAAAAAAACAAAACAACTGGAGCTAGTCATGAAAAGAAAAGACTGTCTCCTTTTGTGGAGACTAAATAAAATTAATCAAACACAAAGAAAAAGAGTACGGGTGCACCACACACTAAAAAAGGAAACATTTCTGGGAATACCACCGGCTTGTTAAAGACCTCGTGATTTTTATTATTGGTCAACATTATTAAAACAAAGAGGCGTCATTTTACAGAAATACGAAACCAGTGTACGGTCACTGACTAAAATTAAAGTGAAATAAAGCGAGATGACGTGCCATTCATTTCCAATTGGTCTGCTATTTCTTGCCATGTAGCATCCTTCTTTTTATTGTCTATATAACCACGGACACTGGCATCATAAAGAACATTATATTTTTCGACTTTAATAATTAAATTCTCATTGATGTCCATTTTTTTTTTACTTATGTGGTAATCTCTGCATGAGCGAGACAGTCACAGTCTGACTTCCTTTTACCTTACTTCTGATTGGTCATGAATATCTTGTGGCCCAAATAGAACTAAAACAAATGTATTTCTAAATTCGCTTGCGCCTTGCATTATAGCGGTTTACAGAGTATACAAAGGGAAAGTGACAGCTCCCCTCCGCAGCCATAGCGTCTGCTGGCTGCTGCTATCAAAGATCATGGTTTAAGGCAAAAACGAAAGTTCTGAAAACATCAGACTCTACAATGGCCCATTCTGAACACCAGCTCTCAAATGAACCAGGACTAAACTCACATCACAACTTACCAAAAAGTTAATGAGGAAGTAGCTTCCCATATACAGTTATTTTGTTTTTTTACTGTTTCCTTAGACAGTGGTTCTTTTTGCAGTAACTTTTTGCTATTGTCTGTGTTACGAGCCCAAGTTCAGGGGGCTGCCTTTATGAAAGCAAGAGCCAGAGGATCAAGTGAACACAGATTACAGCAGAACTGCCATATCCGACTACATGGGTCCATCGGATATGAGAAAATATATTATCTCAGAGGGTGTCGTTAAACTACATTGTAGCTGCTTTATTAACATCACGGCATTATGAATTAACAATGTCAGTGTGTACGGGATTGCACATGTACGATACAAAGAAAATTGTGTGAGACTTATTATAAAACAAAGCCCTCTAATACAGTATTTGGCAAAATGGCGTTTAAAAAAAAAGTGCACACAAAAACACAAACTGTCTTTGAAAATTGGCACAAAAAAAATTGTTTCAGCTTTTTAACATGTGTGAAATATTTTTAAGCACTTGCGTGCAATTGTGTTATTTATAGAAATAAAAGAAATGAAAACAAAACAAAACCCTAACTCACACATGTTAAGCACTAACTTCACTTTTTTTTTCCCCAATCCCTGACTAGCATATCGGACAGCTAAACCGTTTACCAATTCAACAAAATAATCTTAAACACACACAAACAAAAAGGTTTTTACAGACTACAACTGACAGCCTCTCTCTCTCTTCACACAGATTGGAGACGACCTAGAACAGGGCCGCTGTCCCTCCTGTTTTTTGTTCCAGCTGTACCCTAAATTACTTAATTGGACCAATTAAGTGCTTATTAGATGCTTAATTGGTCCAATTAATCAATTTAGTGTATAGTTACAAAAACCAGGAGGGACAAGGCCCTCCAGGACCAGGGTTGAGTAGCCCTGACCTAGAACAAACTTTTTGTCCTGTTTAAATACCTGCCTGTTATTTCCAGGCAGGTGACACTAATTAAATTAAATCAATTAGAATAAATAATTACACCTGTGGCTGTGCAAACACACGTTTCTGGCAGGGACAGACATTAACCCTATCCCTGCCAACCACAAACACATTTTTTCAGGCGGGATCCGCCCTGCCGCATTATGACAGTAATAATATGAATCCCTTGCTTTCTTTTATTGAACATGGTTAAACTAGGCAGCTTGCTTTACATGAAGTGCGCTTGTAAAAAGTGAAACTGAATTCCCAACTGAATCTGTTATTTCCAGCAAAGAGCTCAATTTACTGTTTTATTATTATTTATTATTATTATTATTATTTATTTCTTAGCAGACACCCTTATCCAGGGCGACTTACAATTGCCACAAGATATCACATTATTTTTACATACAATTACCCATTTATACAGTTGGGTTTTTACTGGAGCAATCTAGGTAAAAGTACCTTGCTCAAGGGTACAGCAGCAATGTTCCCCACCTGGGATTGAACCCACAACCCTCCGGTCAAGAGTCCAGAGCCCTAACCACTACTCCACACTGCTGCCCTGTTTTAGACCCATAACATGTGCGTTGATCAGTTATCGTCAGTACCGTTCAGTAGGCGGCAGCAGCCTGTGTAAATGACACATGCCAGTCCATCGGTATCTTACAGGATCAGATTGGAAAGGTTTCTGTACTTGGAAAAAGAACTGCTCAGAGTTGAACTTTGAACTTTGCGAGTCAATGACAGCTTTGCTATTCTACATGCAAGCCCTCGGTTCCACCCTCGTACCGAATAAACACAATGCACACCCATGTGCTGCACCCCTGTCCTCTCATGACAAAACCCAGAAACAGAAACACAGAGAGGAAGAAAACAGCTGCTGAATATTTATGGAGTCTCGCGGTCAGAGTCAAATGAATGCTGAAACAACTCACACAAGTTTCACTTTACTCCTGGTCTCCTGAACACCAGCATTCAAGGTAGAGTCATGAGAAACAGTGTCTTGCATGGCCAGCATCACAGCCCTGTATCCGACACCCCTCCCAGCCCAGCTGCATCTCCAGCCTGCAAGCGGATAGCTCTGGGTAACTGATCTGTGTGCAGCACACGGGCTTTAGCAATCAGCCACTCTGCCAGAGAAGTCAGACAAATTACTGTTAATGAATCATTAAAAACAGGACAATCAGCAACAAACTTCCTAATCCAATATCTAACAGGCATTAAAATCAACAATAATAAAAGCTTTGGGAATACTTTAGTATTCAAAAAGCAAGAAGAAAAATACACACACACACACACACACACACACACAACGAAAAACAAGCATGTGCATATTAATATTAGTATAAATATAACAGATGCATTAGGACAATTTTATTATTAAAAAGCATGAAAAAAAGAAAAATCTAGACATACATGTGCTAGTAATACAACAGTAGTCTTTGATTTATATAGTGCATGTAACCGCCATGGCCATCTCAATACACTTAACATGTTGGAAGGGCGAAACTGAAAGAAATTTGTTCTCAGTTTTGATTTAAAAACAGGCACTGAGCTGGACTCCCTAATGGCAGCCCCGCTGTGAAGCATGAGGCTCCAATGGGCAGCAGTGTGACTAATCGATCAAGAAATGGTTAACGCAAAACAGAATCTATGGAGATCAATAATTGATTAATTGGTTAATAGTTCATGATTACTTTATTTAACCAGGAAAGTCCCGTTGAGATTAAAATCTTTTTTCAAGGGAGACCAGGTCAAGAAGGTGGCAATAAAAAAATAAAAAATAAAATAAACACAGCCGATACAAACAAGCGAATCGGATTACAAGAAACTGTTTAGGAGCACCGGCCAGAACAAAAACATGTCTCAGCTACATAGGTGTCAATTTTTAGTTTGAACTCCTTAAAGGTATCAAGAAAGTTTCAGTTTGTTCCACAACCAGTAACCTAGAAAACTGACAGGCTTTTTTTTCCCCCCCAAACCGCTTGGATGTTTACTTTGTCTGGTTACTTGTTTGTCAAACAAATTATACAGTAAGTCCTGTAATTGGGTTTGGCCAAATGAACTAAGAAACCAAGCCAAATAAAATTATTTTACACTGTGATTAAGTGCAGTCAACACAGCAGTTTGGACTTACTGTTTAAAGTATTAAAACATACTTCCATTACTGGCCTTATGTTGAATTCTGGCTGAAGGTTTACTACGGTAAAATCATAGCACAGTGTAAGCAAGCACAGTGAAAGCATGGTAAAGCATAGGCAAGCATTGTAAAGGATATAGCGGTATGGTAAAGTATATTAATAAACATGGCAAACCAGGCCAATCTACGGCAAATGCTTGGTATAACACTGGGAAAAGCATGGGGTAAAACTGCAGTAATTTTATAAGGTCGGTAAGAGACTTTAAGACTTTCAAATCCAGAGGCAGAATTCTATGAATCGATTACGTCACATGACTTGCCTTAATGTCACGTTTCTGTCAAATCGTGTAATTCAACCACTGCTTTCATCCCTGAAAGAAACTTGCCTTTCATGTAGAAACAATTATGTAAAGTACTTAGCAATGTTTCAGCATGATTGCTTTCCGATGACCTGCTTTCAAGTTCACACAGCACATGTTGTAAACACGGGCTTGGGCAAAGTAACTTGATCAATAGTGGACTGTTGGTGAATTCTTATGTGCAGTGGTGTCTGATTAGGCTCAAAGATCAAGTCAATGCACTAATGGCTTGCACATTAAGGGTACAAATGGAAAGTTAAGCATCATTAATAATATAGCAGACCCCAGGTCTGTGAATGTGTTATAGATTAGTCCCAAGAGACCAGTTTATATGGCTGTTCAGATGCACTCCTCCAACACTGTACTGCACTAGCCTGCCATATTTCACAGGCACTCAAATCCATTTCTGTTTTCTTGCTGGCACGAGAAATGGAATTGGAAACGGAGGTGTGGAACCCAATCCATTCTCAATCATTAAGAACTCTCCTGTGCAGCACAAACTGCAGGCTTGGCAGCAATGGAGACTGAGAATGAACAGCTGTCCTTATTTATACACAGAGCAAGGGCAAGAGCAAGCAGTGGCAATGAGAGCATCCACAAACTGCCCTGCAAGATTGATCAAGCCTGCCCTGGACTGAGGGAGGGAGCAGTTCAGTCTCCATGCCTCTAGCCTGCCCTGGACTGCAGAGAGCACCCTTTCTCTTAGGGGGGTGAGGGAGGGAGGGAGCAGTTCAGTCTCCATGCCTCTAGCCTGCCCTGGACTGCAGGGAGCACCCTTTCTCTTAGGGGGGTGAGGGAGGGAGGGAGCAGTTCAATCTCCATGACTCTAGCCTGCCCTGGACTGCAGGGAGCATCCTTTCTCTTAGGGGGTGAGGGAGGGAGGGAACAGTTCAGTCTCCATGCCTCTAGCCTGCCCTGGACTGCAGGGAGCACCCTTTCTCTTAGGGGGGTGAGGGAGGGAGGGAGCAGTTCAGTCTCCATGCCTCTAGCCTGCCCTGGACTGCAGGGAGCACCCTTTCTCTTAGGGGGTGAGGGAGGAGGAGCAGTTCAATCTCCATGCCTCTAGCCTGCCCTGGACTGCAGGGAGCACCCTTTCTCTTGGGGGGTGAGGGAGCAGTTCAGTCTCAATGCCTCCAGCCAGCCCTGTTATTTCTGTAAAGCTCAGACTTCAAGCCCTGACACTGCCATAAACCACCATCAATGACAGGGTTAGTAGGGTCTGCTAATCATTGACATTAAAGACAGTAATTGCGCAGGCAGACCAGTCTGTTACAGTGCTGTTTGACATTGCGACCTGCAGAACAAGCACAGGTTGAATGAAGATTCATCTTCATTGGACACTTTAAGCCCTGCCTCATCAAAGGGTTCAGAGGTCAAATAAGCAACATCCTTCCTGGTTTTCAGTGCTGTCTGAGGACCTGTGTGGACTGCTTCCTAAATCATGTGGCAGTCAACAGATTCTCTTTCTGAGTAGACCTAGATTATATACTGGAATTCTGCATTGAAATGGAGTATTTCAGTCTGCTCCGTCCGATTAGTGACAACACAGGGACATTAACGTGACCTGTTTTAAATTCAAACAAACTCAAACCAGTTTGAACCCAGGAAAGGCCTCAGGATGTAATTGGAGTCTCCCTGCTAGATGGTTACAGGCCCAGCACACCGTCTGTATGCAATTCTACTGTTAAGCAGAGACATTTCCGGCAAATAAAAAATAAATCAGTAGGCTATTTTATTTTAAATAAAGAGGTTTTAACACTTTTTTTACAAGTTACTTTAAATAAGTAAATTTGAATTAAAAATAGTAAGTATTGATAATAGATTTTCTCCTGTGTGTATCTGTTACAATTAATCCAGATTAAACACAATGGTCTGTATTCTGATCACAGCGCAAATGCGAGTGCAAGCGAAAACGGCCTTGCCCCCGATTCTGTGGTGCAAAAATGGAGGGGAGGCGTAAAAAAAACCAAACACTGCGCTGAAATGGTATTCTGAAGACATGTCCTGCACCGTTATAACGCCTGCCCCATCGCCACATATCGGCATAAATTTCGGGGTGTGGTGTCATTAACATATTTGCCGAAGCGATTCTGATTAACCGGGGTCCCAACTAATAATTGAGCACTGTGTTAAGACCCGCTGAAACCAGGTTTATTTAGTGGTGCAATCAGGAACTAAGAATTGAACAGACTATATAAAAGCAAAGTAGTCCTAAGTAACAACTGCATGTGTTTGGACCGACACAGAAATAGGAACTCAAAGAAAGAAAAGTAAAATAAAAAAAGAACCTAACACGAAAAAACGACAAAACGTACGAAACTAACAATATTATTCGTAAATTAATAATAAACAAATATATGAATTAAAAAAAAAATCCTATTTTGCAAATACAATGCAGTACTGCATTTATTTTCATGGCAATTATCACAAGTGAAAATATTTGCGTACAGTATATGGAGAGCAGCATAACCGGCACTTCTGTATCTGTGTGTGTGTGTGTCTGTCCTTTCTTTCCCTGGTTGTTGCTAGTGCTGTGTATGTGCGTGTATCATGAGCAACTTTAAACGAGTTAACTGCTGTGTAAACTTGCTTTGTTAACGTGATTGAAATGAGTCACTACTATCGGCAGACCTGAAACAAGATATCGGTTTCGCTGCATGATAATGTACGAGCTTAACTAGTTTAAAACATTATAACGAATTAGAAAATGGATCAGAGATTTCCTTTAACCTTATTGGTCAATACGAGGACTTAAAATCTCTGATGAAGGACCCTTAATGTTATCTTTCAAACTATGTTTAATCACTGTTCCAAATCAATCCGCCCGAAAATACATAAATATAGTATTCGTGTAGTTTGCCTGCTTGTTGAAAGAAAGTTTGCGTTCTTTTAATGCACACGCCCTCTGAATGATCAGTCAATGTAAGATATTCTGCTTCCTCGCTGTCCTATCTATTTATTTAAATTTAGTACAGTAAATAAAGATAAAAAATAAAATAAAAACCGAGAGTGTTTGCTGTCAGTGGCAATACAGTAACCACAATACTACAGCAACTAGTCTCCGTTTTGAATGACGAGTTGAAATCAAACAACTGCACGCAGTCTGATTAGTTTCAACAAGTTTATTTATATTCAGAGGGGTCTGCCCCGCACGGATTAGCTTCTCCAAAAGTGTGTATTCTGATCAAAATAAAAACCACGTGCCCTCTGGGCTTGTAATATAATGGATTTTCAATATAACCAGGGCTTTAATTCTCATGAAATATTTCCTGGAGCCCCCCCCGTTTGTGAAAAGATCATGTAAAGATTAAAAGTACAGCTAACTTTTTTTTTTTTTTTTTTTGCATTTGAGTGCACGTTCGTGCATGTGTGTACGTTTCAGTATTTAAGATACCGTTAGGTCCTAACATTTATTAGCAAAATAAATCAAATAAAAAGTTTTAGTAATTAAAAATAATCTGGTTATCTGCAGTGTGTGTTAATCCTGATCGTGCTGTTTGTTCAGTAACGTGTTCACAGTGTGTGTTCATAAAGGCAAAGCCTCCTCTGATCCTGCTTTAGAAGAGATGCGACGTGCCTGTGTTACTGTGATATGCTTAACCACTGCGTCTGCGATTGCACTCCTTTCATCAGAATCGAGCCCAATGTATTCTTCTTTAAAAGAGAATGAAATATAAAGATGGGAACTTTTATTAATGTCATATACTGTAGAACCTGAACCTGTTTGCAAATGTTTATGATCAAAACTATATCTAATGTAATCCACGGATAATCTATTTTTTCTGTCAAATATTTACTGTAACTGATTTTACAGTGTCTCGTACTCAGGAATTAAAAATAGTAATACATTTTTATCACAAGAGCATGTCGATGCATACATAATTTATAAAAGATGCTAAATAACTGCATAGTAAAATAAGTTTAAACATATATTTATTACTTCCTTTGATTTGACATTCATTCACCAGAAGGCATTGCAGAACTATGGAAGAATGCAGAAGCAGATCAAAGTCAAGGAATGTATTTTAGCTACACTTAAATACTGAAGAAAAGTTTAGAACAGCCAACGTTTTTTGGATTCAATTTTTTTTGCTTCTCAATTCTTCCTTATACTTATTAAAAATATGCCGTGGTTCTCAAACAAAAGTAGATTTCTTACATTTTCTTAAATATTTTTTTTTAAAAGTGTAGTGCTGGGCTGAACATGGATTTACAATGCAATCCATTCAAACCTTTATTACTATGCAATATATGTAAAGAATAATGACTCATCAATACACAACAAATCGTTACAGTACCCCTCATTTTTTATGTTTGAGTACATTATAAGGTTGAATATAAACACAAATAAGCCCAGAATCTCACCAATAACCTTTTTTGCGAACCAGTATCAAAGTACTGGCTAAACTCTATGTCCTGCCTTCCACTACTGTACTGTTCAGCAAGCCAAAAACCACATCTTCCACATAAGGAATGTGTTGCTGCCTTTTCGTACTTGATCATTTCCTATATTTTCACATTTGCGGTCCTTGTGGTTTGAGATCGTTACTGGTATTTAGCCAGTTTGCAGATTTGCTTGAGTGTGCAACTTGCTGAAGGGACTGGCCAGTAGTATGAAAGTGGGGGCAGGGAAAGCCCTAGACTGCATAACGATACACTCAGCCCAATCACAACCCCCACTGGGGAAGCCACAGGGGAGCCCTCATAGCAGCTATTTCTATAGGACTGCTTCTAATCCGCATCATTGAATAACTGCTGTTTTTTTCTTTGCTGTACAAGTTTTTGCTGCACAGCTGTTGTTGAAAGAAAGGACACAGCCAGGTAGTGGAGATGAATTACACAGAAGCATGCTTCAATGGGAAATCTGCAAAAAGGACAGCAACACTCTCAGTGCAGCCCCCAGGTGATTAATGATCCAGCAATGAGCAGTTATGAATGAGGGAACTGAATCCGTTTAGCCTAGACCACAGAGGGAATAAGAGGGAGTCGGCTGTCAGCTAGCAACACTGAGCACAGAAACCAGGACCAGAGGACACAGTTGGAAAGCAAGTGGACAGACAGGACAGAGGGCATTCCATGTTCTTGGATGTCTTTGTTACCGTTACATGAAGCATATTTATCCTTTCAGGGAGTTTCTGAGCAAGTCTGAGCAAGGTAGAATTTCTGTTTGGAGGTCTGTATTAAAACAATGCCACTAGGAAGTGCACCGGTAATTTCTTCCCCCCTGAAACAGTTAGAGATTTGTAATGCAGAAACAACAGGTGCACACCCCCAGTGTATCCCTGCTGGCCATTTGTATACAAGCCCTTGGAGGTAAAATATGCTGGTGACTTTATAAAAGTGCTGACAGAGTACTCAATAATGAATAAGAGCACATGGGATCAAGGGGTGATACACGCTACAAAATGACATGCAATAACAGCACTTGGGATATAAAGAATTCCTTTAAAAGCTCAGCAGATAAAAAGGTACATCTGTCTTTTCGCAGAAACGCTTTGTTTTTCTGCACAAAGTAGTTACAATCACTTCACTGACAAAACCACAAAACCAACTGCATTACCATTCAAGCAATCTATTTAGATTTTCATGTTACGTTTTATCTAAAAGGACAAACCTTTGAATGAATACTCCCTTGTTTTGGCCCACTCCTAGATTTCTTTCATGTTGGTGACAATAATGAAGTACACTTTACCTTTCAGTGGAGGGACAAATATGTGTTTAACTTGTTCTAAATGTTCAAATCTCTGTACAGCAGGTTCATTCACTAGAATTTCACAGGATCATTATGTCTGATCTGATCTAGGTCTTCAGTGCCACATGCTCTTTTTATTATTTGTGGTGACTGAAGCCTTCATCAGTTTAACTGCTTTGATACCCTTGATGCTGGTGAATCACCCAGGACTGCATCAGGCATCTATCCCTGGGTATCCCAGGCGTACCCCTGACAGTAACATTAATGCAGTCCAGGTGGATTCCCTGGCACTGTGCACTGCTCCAAACAGATTCAGATGTGGCTTACTCCAGTGGGTAGAGGTTGATCAATTCAACCCCTTAGTTTCATATAAGGCTTCCCTTACAATTTATGAGTGCGAGTGTTTGAAGTTATGGATGAAGTATATTTGGTTTGCCTTAATAAATGTAAGACACAACAAATATATACTGTTATATACTGTTTCAGCACTACAGTTTAATTACACGATTTCTGAATGCTAGTTAGACACTTGCATTGTGTGAGTTTCCCTAATGTAGATTGATAGTCTCTTGAAAGACACAGTTTCCATGCAATACGAGTTTTCGATGGTTGTTGGCGGTTCTTTCCCAGCATGCCTTGCAGCTAAGGCTGCATTCATTTGTTTACAAAACCGACTGGATGGACGCTATTGCTTTGCTTTCGACAATCCTAAAAATTCTTTGTGTTCCTATAATAAACGGTATGAGAATATTTAAAAGCACAGAGAAGCCTGCTCACCCTGGATGTGGATTAAATGATTATGCTCACTCGTCACTGCAACGTTCTTTCATCCCTCCTGGTTTGGGAAAGGGTCCGAAAAAAAAATCAGGGGCAGCTTGGATTGGCAGCCAATGCGGGTTGGCTAAATGAACGTGGAAACGCAGTATCAGGGGCAGGAAGGTTTTCAACCAGGGTTGAGTGGTACATGGAAATGAGGTATTTGTACATTTTGCAGGATTAACAAGTGAAGCATTTGTTTGTTGCATAGAGCAGGCTAATCCTGACTGATAGAGAAGTCCTGTTTGAAGTGACCAGGCAAGCTGCTGTGTGTGGACAGTCCAGGCTGATAGAGCAGTCCTGTTTGAAGTGACCAGGCTAGCTGCTGTGTGTGGACAGTCCTGGCTGATAGAGCAGTCCTGTTTGAAGTGACCAGGCTAGCTGCTGTGTGTGGACAGTCCTGGCTGATAGAGCAGTCCTGTTTGAAGTGACCAGGCTAGCTGCTGTGTGTGGACAGTCCAGGCTGATACAGCAGTCCTGTTTGAAGTGACCAGGCCAGACAGCAGCAGTGTGGGGACCCAACACGATGACACTAACCTGGAACAGGAGCTCCTTTAAAGGGCCTTTCTGAATCATATGCAATCCTTTTAGCTACATCAACACATTTACTGTACAGCCTTGACACTGTTTAAGAATTCATAAAATACTAATCATTTTACCATTCTGTAAGCCTAGTGTTTTTAACAATATAATCAGTTAATTTTCTCTATTGTGGTAGTTTTTATAACATGTTAATGACTTACAGATCATGAAAGTTTTATCACGTTATGAAGATGATGTGCATTAACTGTGCAGCACACATGAAATGGTTCTGTACTGTCTTGTAACATGAATGCTTTTATATGTGTGACACCAAAGGAGAATTTTACAATTAAACAGATTATCAAAATGATTTATGATGCAAGATGGGTGGTCTCTAATCCCTGCTCTGCTCCTGTATTCAAAGCATTTAATCCAGACACTGCAATATATCAGCTCAAAGCTGCCGAGCTGTGTGAAGAGTGTAGGCCTGTTTGATCTTTGATGAGGAGGCTAAACCTAACACTAGACTCAACGCACCTTCCCGTTAGAGCACACACTGAACTCGAAACAGCAGACGATGTGAGTGGCAATCATACCATGCCCGAGGATGCAATGAAGTACTGCAGGGATCAGAAACAGCATTCATTTTAATGACCAGCTTTAAAGTGGCTTTCTCAAAACAGTGTTTAAATCAAAAACAACGCTAACCCCTTCCTCTTTGAAACTCCCCGTCAGCTTCTTTAGATATTAGACAGCACCACGGATAACAGCTGAAAGAGCTCAAAGCAAATTATACTTTGAAATGATACTGTAAATAGCCTCTTAACGTCACAACCCATACAGACACCTGGATACAGGTTGCAACAGCCTCATTTTACCTCAGTGAATTAACTACAATACAAAGGATCATATCCAGCAGTGTGTATTTCAGGCAAAAACATTTCATTAACTAGACAATACATTTTTATATAATCCCTGCCAGTGTCTTCACAATAAGCAAAGTGGCCATTGACACATTTCATAAAGTAGTAACTTATTAACTTGAATAAACACATACAATAGAAGTATTGCATGTGCATCCTAAGCTGGATACATTATACATTTCTTCACTTCCCTCAACAATTTCTCTCATTGTAAAATAAACCTGCAGCCCTCTATTCTGGCTTCAGTTTTTGTTCCAGAGTCAAGAGGAATTAGGAGGACTTTATTGAAGTCTTTAAAACATTAATAGGAGTTAACCCTAGCCTGGCGTAGCACAGAAATCAGGACCAGAGGACACCGCTGGAAATTAATTGCAGACAGACTTAGAACAGAAGGCAGAAGACACTTCTTCACACAGAGAGTGGTGAGGGGATGGAATGGGCTGCCTAGTCATGTTGTTGAAGGAGACACTTCTTCACACAGAGAGTGGTGAGGGGATGGAATGGGCTGCATAGTCATGCTGTTGAAGGAGACTCTTCTCCACACAGAGAGTGGTGAGGGGATGGAATGGGCTGCCTAGTCATGTTGTTGAAGGAGACACTTCTTCACACAGAGAGTGGTGAGGGGATGGAATGGGCTGCCTAGTCATGTTGTTGAAAGAGACACTTCTTCACACACAGAGAGTGGTGAGGGGATGGAAGGGGCTGCCTTGTCATGTTGTTGAAGGAGACACTTCACACAGAGAGTGGTGAGGGGATGGAATGGGCTGCCTAGTCATGTTGTTGAAGGAGACGCTTCTTCACACAGAGAGTGGTGAGGGGATGGAATGGGCTGCCTAGTCATGTTGTTGAAGGAGACACTTCTTCACACAGAGAGTGGTGAGGGGATGGAATGGGCTGCCTAGTCATGTTGTTGAAGGAGACACTTCTTCACACAGAGAGTGGTGAGGGGATGGAATGGGCTGCCTAGTCATGTTGTTGAAGGAGACACTTCTTCACACAGAGAGTGGTGAGGGGATGGAAGGGGCTGCCTAGTCATGTTGTTGAAGGAGACTCTTCTTCACACAGAGAGTGGTGAGGGGATGGAATGGGCTGCCTAGTCATGTTGTTGAAGGAGACACTTCTTCACAGAGAGTGGTGAGGGGATGGAAGGGGCTGCCTAGTCATGTTGTTGAAGGAGACTCTTCTTCACACAGAGAGTGGTGAGGGGATGGAATGGGCTGCCTAGTCATGTTGTTGAAGTAGACACTTCTTCACACAGAGAGTGGTGAGGGGATGGAAGGGGCTGCCTAGTCATGTTGTTGAAGGAGACTCTTCTTCACACAGAGAGTGGTGAGGGGATGGAATGGGCTGCCTAGTCATGTTGTTGAAGGAGACACTTCTTCACAGAGAGTGGTGAGGGGATGGAAGGGGCTGCCTAGTCATGTTGTTGAAGGAGACTCTTCTTCACACAGAGAGTGGTGAGGGGATGGAAGGGGCTGCCTAGTCATGTTGCTGAAGGAGACACTTCTTCACACAGAGAGTGGTGAGGGGATGGAATGGGTTACCTAGTCATGTTGTTGAAGGAGACACTTCTTCACACAGAGAGTGGTGAGGGGATGGAATGGGTTACCTAGTCATGTTGTTGAAGGAGACTCTTCTTCACACAGAGAGTGGTGAGGGGATGGAATGGGTTACCTAGTCATGTTGTTGAAGGAGACACTTCTTCACACAGAGAGTGGTGAGGGGATGGAATGGGTTACCTAGTCATGTTGTTGAAGGAGACACTTCTTCACACAGAGAGTGGTGAGGGGATGGAAGGGGCTGCCTAGTCATGTTGTTGAAGGAGACACTTCTTCACACAGAGAGTGGTGAGGGGATGGAATGGGCTGCCTAGTCATGTTGTTGAAGGAGACACTTCTTCACACAGAGAGTGGTGAGGGGATGGAATGGGTTACCTAGTCATGTTGTTGAAGGAGACACTTCTTCACACAGAGAGTGGTGAGGGGATGGAATGGGTTACCTAGTCATGTTGTTGAAGGAGACACTTCTTCACACAGAGAGTGGTGAAGGGATGGAATGGGTTACCTAGTCATGTTGTTGAAGGAGACTCTTCTTCACACAGAGAGTGGTGAGGGGATGGAATGGGTTACCTAGTCATGTTGTTGAAGGAGACACTTCTTCACACAGAGAGTGGTGAGGGGATGGAATGGGTTACCTAGTCATGTTGTTGAAGGAGACACTTCTTCACACAGAGAGTGGTGAGGGGATGGAATGGGCTGCCTAGTCATGTTGTTGAAGGAGACACTTCTTCACACAGAGAGTGGTGAGGGGATGGAATGGGCTGCCTAGTCATGTTGTTGAAGGAGACACTTCTTCACACAGAGAGTGGTGAGGGGATGGAATGGGCTGCCTAGTCATGTTGTTGAAGGAGACTCTTCTTCACACAGAGAGTGGTGAGGGGATGGAATGGGCTGCCTAGTCATGTTGTTGAAGGAGACACTTCTTCACACAGAGAGTGGTGAGGGGATGGAAGGGGCTGCCTAGGCATGTTGTTGAAGGAGACACTTCTTCACACAGAGAGTGGTGAGGGGATGGAATGGGCTGCCTAGTCATGTTGTTGAAGGAGACACTTCTTCACACAGAGAGTGGTGAGGGGATGGAATGGGCTGCCTAGTCATGTTGTTGAAGGAGACACTTCTTCACACAGAGAGTGGTGAGGGGATGGAAGGGGCTGCCTAGTCATGTTGTTGAAGGAGACACTTCTTCACACAGAGAGTGGTGAGGGGATGGAATGGGCTGCCTAGTCATGTTGTTGAAGGAGACTCTTCTTCACACAGAGAGTGGTGAGGGTGTGGAATGGGCTGCCTAGTCATGCTGTTGAAGGAGACACTTCTTCACACAGAGAGTGGTGAGGGGATGGAATGGGCTGCCTAGTCATGTTGTTGAAGGAGACTCTTCTTCACACAGAGAGTGGTGAGGGTGTGGAATGGGTTACCTAGTCATGTTGTTGAAGGAGACACTTCTTCACACAGAGAGTGGTGAGGGTGTGGAATGGGCTGTCTAGTCATGCTGTTGAAGGAGACACTTCTTCACACAGAGAGTGGTGAGGGGATGGAATGGGCTGCCTAGTCATGTTGTTGAAGGAGACTCTTCTTCACACAGAGAGTGGTGAGGGGATGGAATGGGCTGCCTAGTCATGTTGTTGAAGGAGACACTTCTTCACACAGAGAGTGGTGAGGGGATGGAATGGGCTGCCTAGTCATGTTGTTGAAGGAGACACTTCTTCACACAGAGAGTGGTGAGGGGATGGAATGGGTTACCTAGTCATGTTGTTGAAGGAGACTCTTCTTCACACAGAAAGTGGTGAGGGGATGGAATGGGCTGCCTAGTCATGTTGTTGAAGGAGACACTTCTTCACACAGAGAGTGGTGAGGGGATGGAATGGGCTGCCTAGTCATGTTGTTGAAGGAGACACTTCTTCACACAGAGAGTGGTGAGGGGATGGAATGGGCTGCCTAGTCATGTTGTTGAAGGAGACACTTCTTCACACAGAGAGTGGTGAGGGGATGGAATGGGTTACCTAGTCATGTTGTTGAAGGAGACACTTCTTCACACAGAGAGTGGTGAGGGGATGGAATGGGCTGCCTAGTCATGTTGATGCTGAATCACTGGGATTCTTACCAGACATGAGAACGTTTTAAGATTAACCAGCTACTACAGTAGGTACCGGTCAAGCACAGATGGTCCCAATGGCCTCCTCTCGTTTGTAAATGTTCTTATGTTCTAGTTTAACACACGTCTAGCTTCCTCTAGAAGAGACTATCAGCTCAGTGTCCTACAGTATTGAGCCCTAGTGGCTGATAGGAACAGGCATATCCGGGACAGTCGACAAACCCAGGTGTTTACTGGGGCACAAAATTCAGGAGATAAAGTTGAATGATCATTGCCAGCGAATATGTTATCAGAGATTGTGTCTGCCTATTTCAGTCTCCACACAGCTGCAAGCTGATAAAAGAACAAAACTTCTTTGCTTGGGCTCCATAATCAAATGAATCTGATCTATGTCATGCTCTGCTGCAGAACACACAGTGCAGCAGCACAGAAAGAAGGTTTGTCTCCAAACCACACGCAACAACAACAACCAGGGCCGAGCATGGAAACTCTGAGTGTGCACGGCGGGACAAAGACTAAACAAACAAACTAAACCAGAAGAAGCAGGGAGTCCAGGGTACCACTCATCATGCAGAGCCTGGGAAAGAGGTAGGCTAGTGCCCATGTGCACCGGGCACATTGTCCCAACAGCTATGCTCAACTGTAGTGTAATACACATTAGGTATAGACAATGTCGACCCAGGGGACTTTTTTTTACCTAAAAAAAGAAACAAGGACCAGGGGTCACAAATGGAGATTAGATAAAGGGGTATTCAGAACAGAAAATAGGAGGCACTTTTTTACACAGAGAATTGTGAGGGTCTGGAACCAACTCCCCAGTAATGTTGTTGAAGCGGACACCCTGGGATCCTTCAAGAAGCTGCTTGATGAGATTCTGGGATCAATAAGCTACTAACAACCAAACGAGCAAGATGGGCTGAATGGCCTCCTCTCGTTTGTAAACTTTCTTATGTTCTTTTTACGGTTCAAGGTCTAGATTAATAATGCATGGGGTGCATGTATTGTCAGGGGTTCTCAAACTGGGGTTCAGGACCCCCTGGAGGGGGGCTCAGTCAATTGCAGTGAATATTTGGTAATGTTATGAAAGACTATCTGCTTAAGAATTAAAATGTACATGCATTTCCAGAATAACCTTTATGACAACTGTACTTGTGATAAAGGTTGTCTCCTCAGTTCAACACACTAAAATGCAGAAGAAAAAACTGTTTTTGTATCAACCACAGATGGAGGAAAAACTCCAGATTTCGGTCCACTTGAGATGAGTTACCCATTGCTAAAACAGTGTTCCACATTTTGTTAGCAGAATGTACTAACTTAACAGCAAAGCAAATGAATAGCGTTTGATTAAATCAAGTGACTACAGCCAGCCAAGCACACCAAGGAAGCTGTGGGGTTAAACAGAAAGCCTTTCATGCTGTTCAGGTGAAAATGTAATCAACAACAAAGCCGTGGAATGCAAGATTTCCAACGCAATTCCAACACAAGGTCCAGCATTCCCTGAGGCACAGCGAGAGGATGAGATGTTTCTCATTAATTGTGTTAAAGGTGCAGTCTCCCGCAATCGGGTTCATTTTATACTAAAACATGATTCTGTTGGTTTAGAGTATCACATCCTTCCACAGTGCAGCCTTCTGTGCACCATCACAGAGAAAGCTGGATGGCAACCCTTTCTGTTTATTACAAAAGCAGCTTGAACTCTGAACTCTGCTTCTCACTACTAACCAAACAGTTTGTTGTCCAGCACCAATTGCAGCAGCAGGAGGTTATTATGACATACTCAAGCTAGGCTATACTGTTCAGCTCAGGCGGACAAACAGAATTTAAAGCTGGCTACTTTTGCCCCCTCAGACATTTTTCATGATAGTGAATCACAGCTGATATTTTATACATGGGTAAGAGTTTACCTTTATAAACCCTGTGCTATTGTCTCTCTACTGTATGAAACGCACAGCAAAACATTTCTAAAAAGGAGGTGTATAATGACACCTTTCATCTCCAATCCACTATGCTGCTCCACTATCCATCAATCAAGCAAAACGAAGCTGGCTGTGCAGTAAATCGTTCTCTGAAGGAAGTTTGTGTTGAAAGAGTTAATATACTGTCTATCTCAATGTGTATGGTCCTTTCCAACAGAATGTATCATGTTACAGTATATACTTAGGAGTAGTGCTGGGACAAATATCCGAATATTCTAACAAATATTTTTTGACATGTATTCACATACTAAAATCCGATGTTCGTATTCGCTAGAAATGACAAACATACCTTGCACTTATTTACCGCCTCACCAGAAATTGCCATTCAAAAATGGCAAATGAAAAAGAGCTCTGTGTGATGTGGGTAATATATATATAAAATAATAATTAAAATAATACACACAGGATCAACACAGCAGCTCTTGAGTCTCTATTTAAAAGTTTTAGTCAGCATCTCATGGGACCTCACTTAAACAGTGCCCAACTTGCTGGAAATATAGACTGTATTTTTATATACATTGTATATATTATATTTTTTGTTGCGACTTTCTGTTATGTTGAATGTAATAAACAAGATGATGGTGAGTTTTTTTCCCTTCATTTTACAACGCCATGCCCACATTTGTTTTATTTGAAGAGTTTTGTAGCTTGTTCAGCATGTCTATGGCCACTGTTTACTGTGAAGAAACGGCAATGGCAAGGAATGAAAAAAAAGTTTAAAAAAACAAATAAAACGCGTTGTGAACTTGATGTACTCTTTATTTCAGGAATAAACAAAACAAAAAAACTGCTATTTGGCATCCTTTGTTTTGTCGTTAATTCACTGGGGTAAAGTTATTCTTTACTCCTGGGGTGTTGTTTCACTTTAACGTGTCACACATTGGAACGTCTTGCTGTAAAATAAAGGCACACACACAGGGACCACGCCCCCTGCCTCTGCTGCTATGCTGTCTCTGCCTGCGTTCTGAGCAAACATCCGAACGAATATTTAAGTTATGAGCGAATATCCGAGCATGAAAATCCTGTGTTCGTCCCAGCACTACTTAGGATAAACAAACTGGGGTGTCAACATCGGTTGCTTCCTGATAGAGTACAGCACAATGGGAAACAGTGAAAGACTGTGCTGAGGAGACATCAAAACAAATTGACTGCTGATTTGAAAACAGATCCAGCCCCAAGGTCACTGAATGTGCCTTTGTGCTGTAAATGATTAGCCAAGCGAACAGCGGGCCAAGTGAACCAAGGAAGCTGTGGAGAGCACGTCACATTTTATGGCATTTAATTCAGCAAAAGGCTAAAAAATAAATAAAAACTATTCAGCATCAAGGCAAAGCAGGAATTCTCCCCCCAGAAGAAAGAAGATTTGCCCAGGCTTGCTGTGACAGGACGATGGGAATAAACTAGACTATGATCTTGTCAGAGAGCTCAGTTGCGGAGCAATTTAAGAGAATTCTAGTGCTCATAAAAGGTGAGGGACAATATCAATGACCCCCACAGTGCACCTGAACAATCCTCACCTGAACATCTACCCTTCTCTGCCATTCAATCCTGGCCCCAGCTGTCTGTCAAAGGTGTCAGATTGTGACCATTAAAAAGAGCATTTTCTAGCAAGAGCCCATTTGATCAATGCTCGTCCGCTTCTTTGTAGATGATTGATCCAAAAATAGGGCAGCAGTGTGGAGTAGTGGTTAGGGCTCTGGACTCTTGACCAGAGGGTTGTGGGTTCAATCCCAGGTGGGGGGACGCTGCTGCTGTACCCTTGAGCAAGGTACTTTACCTAGATTGCTCCAGTAAAAACCCTACTGTATAAATGGGTAATTGTATGTAAAAATAATGTGTAAGAAAATAATGTAATTGTATGGAAAAATAATCTTGTAACAATTGTAAGTCGCCCTGGATAAGGGCGCCTGCTAAGAAATAAATAATAAATAATATAGTCAAGTCAGATCTTAAAGGAACTCATTGATCAGCATCAGCATCGTGGCTTGGTAGCCCATTCCTCACCACTGTACTCTGTACTCACCACTGTACTGTACTCTGAAGGGTCAGAGCACCCTGCCCATTCCACTCAAGAACTGAAAGAAAGCTCACCCGCGGAGGCAGGTGTATGAAACTGCTGTCCCAAGAGCCGTCAATACAGCAAACTAGCAGATCAAGATGTCTGTCCCAATTGCTTATTAAATACTGAAGTCAAACAATTGGAGGAAGTAATTGAAACAAATCTAAACACATTGAGGCTCGTTAGCAACAAGTTGCTTGACTAACTTCACAGCTTACCTGCTTTAAAAATCCATAGGCAGATCACCCAAGCAAGTATTATTGTATTTGGTGTTAGTAAACTTTACTTGAAGCAGACATTGTACTGCAAATACAAGCGGACAGTCTTTTATTTGTTATTCGTTTGCTGATAGAAACAACATCTTTGCGGTCTCAGTTTGGTTTTGTTCTGGTGTATTGCTAAAGGCTCTTCTGCTTGTAGAGCAGGTAACAATGCTTACCAAGGCAGAGGAAGTGGAAAATAAACGTACACTACAGGGCTTATCAGAAGAGAAGAAGATGAAACTAGTCTAGACTCTGCTGCGTAACAACCATTCCCTTCTGAACTTTAGACTGTGGTAGCAGAACAGGAGTTAGAAATGATCCAGTCACACCGAATTAGAAATTACTAACGACAAACCAACTGTTAAGAATTTTTCAAAACCCCACTGTATAGATCTTGCGTATCAATGTAACTGAACATATTAAAAAAACACACACTTTTATGTTTCATAGTAGTTCTGCAGTGCAAACTTTTTTTTTTTCTGTGATTTATAAATAGTTCATACGCAGTGTGTAGGGTTCTCTTATTATAACAGAAATCATTATGAGCTTCACTTTGCAGTCACCCAAACTGCGCGAGATGACTTCTAACAGCAAGCAGAGACTCTAAACGCAATTTATAGTACAGATAGAATTGATTAACCTGACATTGACTTCTTACCAAAGAAGTAGGATTAATAATACCAAACACTCACTCAATCAGTATCTGTATTTCAATGAGTCTGGTTGTATTCCAGTGATAGAAGATCATGAGTATCGGGTGGTTTTCGGGTTGAGAAAGTCAGAACCGTTTCATCGTATGTTTCAACATGTTAGAAAAGGGAGTCACTCAGCTGCTGAGTCACCAACTACTGGTGACTCACTCAGAAAATATGGTATTGACGAAAATTTCCTTTCAGATGATTTCCCTACCACATAATTACAGTCTCCCAAAATAAAACGTGCTATTCTTGTCTAACAAGGCCATGCCAGACAAACACTATGCGATGGGATGAACACAGCGCCCAGCGCAGTGGATCAGGCCCCGCATCACACTGCACTGTGCTCAGAAGAGTTAGCAGGAAGCCCTGAGGCACTGAAGAGCATCTCAAACTACAGGTCCAACACGTTGGCTTGAAGATACCAAAACAAAGGCTGATTTGTACTAAGAACCATGTCTTCAGGCACAGAGATAAGAAATGCAAGCCTTCCAATTCAGAGATCCTTCACATTTTAGTGCAATTACTGTACTATTCCTCAATGACTTTTTCATGATTGGGTTTTTCAACAGAACACCCCCTCCCCATTCAGTCTTGAGCCTCTCAAAACAACCGACATCAAGAGCTGTGAGGTTGTGTTGTGAGCCAGGGGCTGAACTGATACTGAACTCACTGACGTAACAGATTTGAGATCTCTGAATGGATGCTGAACTCACTGACATAACAGATTTGAGAACTCTGAACTGATAGTGAACTCACTGACGTAACAGATTTGAGATCTCTGAACTGATACTGAGCTCACTGACGTAACAGATTTGAGATCTCTGAATGGATGCTGAACTCACTGACATAACAGATTTGAGAACTCTGAACTGATAGTGAACTCACTGACGTAACAGATTTGAGATCTCTGAACTGATACTGAGCTCACTGACGTAACAGATTTGAGATCTCTGAATGGATGCTGAACTCACTGACATAACAGATTTGAGAACTCTGAACTGATAGTGAACTCACTGACGTAACAGATTTGAGATCTCTGAACTGATACTGAGCTCACTGACGTAACAGATTTGAGATCTCTGAATGGATGCTGAACTCACTGACATAACAGATTTGAGAACTCTGAACTGATAGTGAACTCACTGACGTAACAGATTTGAGATCTCTGAACTGATACTGAGCTCACTGACGTAACAGATTTGAGATCCCTTAATGCATTGTGTAGGTGCCTGTATACTCGCCCCAAGTGGTTTAAGTGATGGAAGCATGGGGGGTAGGGGGGGGGGGACTCCAACACGGCCCCTCTGGTTTCTAACCATTTCACCACAATAAAACTCACAGATACACAGGAACTATACTATTACAGCTGGGTATATACTGTACATCCTCCAGCATGCAACAGGTATTGATTAATTGATTATTGATCGCCACCGTTTTTATTTTGCGAGCCTCAATTAAACATTTGTTGATTGATTAAGTTGCCCTGGAGTCTTACAAATATAATATATAACTAGCACATGCATATTTATATTTGAAGGCTTTCATGAACAGTATACATATTTTTGCCGAGCATTTTAATAACATTTTTTTTAGGCATGTATTTTATTTATGTACAATAATACGCACGAGCACATTTTCAGTTTATTTGAAAGGCTTTTGCAAAGAGTTTGCGCTATTTTTTTCTTCTTGCTGATGAAGAATACAGTTGATCGATTATAGTTGATTACTACCGGTCTGATATGCCAGTAGGGCACTTCTGAGAGCACCTCTGATAATTAGTACCTGGATTAGTCAGTAAAATTAGATAAAACCCCAAAAGGACACACAATTCTGTCTGCTATCTGGACCAAGCAGTTGGCAACACAGGGTTAAACTTCCAGTCTGAATGGGTATCAAGTTTTGAAAATATTTATTAATAATTTCTTAGCAGACGCCCTTATCCAGGGCGACTTACAATTGTTACAAGATATCACATTATGTTTTACATACAATTACCCATTCATACAGTTGGGTTTTTACTGGAGCAATCTCGGTAAAGTAAAGAAAATATAAAACTGATGATTTCCTTCAAAGACTAGTACTTTGTGAATGAGAGAGCAGCCAGCTACAGTGGAAACATGCCTGCAGAGCTGTGGCAGTCACATGGTGCTGTGCTGCCTAGCTGTTTCTCATTCTTTCCCTGAGAACACAAGCAGACTACAGAGAGAGACAGTCCCCTATAAATTACCATAACGCAAACTCTGGCATGCCTTCTCCTTTGAGTTAAAGAGCAAGCTTTGCATTCTGGGTTTACATACATGTTTGTGATGAATGTTGGCGCTCAGGAAAGTTGCTGAGGATGCAGTTTAGTCTGCCCCCAGTGCAGTACCAGACCTGAACCCACCCCCCCTAGTCCTTTATGCACTGCGCCAGCTACCACAGAACTTCACATTCATCACTTTAACGAATTCTGGTCACTTGCAGAAGTGCAATCAGAGCCCTCCTGGCAGTGACAAATGGCATGAATCACGTGGATGGAAATCATATCCAAATACTGCTTCCAGTATGCACTGGGACAAGCATTCAATATTGTACAAACACTGCTTGAAATGTACCTGGTGATAAAAATGACCGTGTTTGTATTTGTTCATACAGCAACATGTATACATGACAATCAAAAAGATATCATGCAAAGTAATGCATACATGACACTGACAAGAAATAAAACACATTCTACTGTACAGAAAAGGGTTTCCTTTCTTTAACAGGTAAGCAGCACCCTTTTCCCTGGGATCATTCCAGCCACAGCCAGGTGCAAGATCAACTGCTGGACTGCTCTCCAGGAAACAGACACCAGCCTGGAAACACAGGAATACACAGTGCCCCGCCACGCTGTACACTCAAAACAGTGTAATCAAAAAGTTGACATACATCAGCAACATGTACAGAATTGTATAGAAGAAGAACTGGCAATTAAATATTTAAATCACAATCTAATAAGCAATTCTCGGGGCTCCCGAGTGGCGCATCTGGTAAAGGCACTCCGAGTGGAGTGCAGGATGCTCCCTATAGCCTGGAGGTCGCCAGTTCAAGTCCAGGCTATTCTATTGCCGACCGTGGACGGGAGCTCCCCGGGGGCGGCACACAATTGGCCGAGCGCTGCCCAGGGAGTGGAGGGCTTAGGTCGGCCAGGGTGTCCTCGGCTCACCGCGCACCAGCGACCCCTGTAGTCTGGCCGGGCACCTGCGGGCTTGCCTGCCCAGATTCTGCATTGTCCTCCGACGCTGTAGCTCTGAGGAGTCTGCAGTGTGAAAAAAGCAGTTGGCAGACGGCACACGCTTCAGAGGGCAGCGTGTGTTCGTCTTCGCCACTCCCGAGTCAGCGCGTGGGTGGTAGCGGTGAGCTGAGGCTAAAAATAATTGGATATGCCAAATTGAAAGAAAATAATATAATAATTGGCAATTACTTAATTAAAAAAAAAAAAAAAAAAAAAATCTAATCAGAATCTAATACTCCCAATAACTTAAGCTAATTACTGTTAATACCAGGCTTCATGACAATTCGATAAGCTGTTCAGCAGATATATAACTGTGTGACACACTGTACGATCCCGATCCCCTATTTACTTCTGGCTGTGAAAACACATTTTAGAGTCCAGATTAGGCTGAGCATGCACTAGCTGTCAAATAGTGTGAAGTTGTTGGTACTGCTTCAGATTCAGGAGCGAGTCAATCTGGGTCCGGTTCTGTGTGCTGCTAGATGATACAGAGTAGGCACAATGCTTCACGTTTTCCAACATTGGCCCAACTTGCAAAAGTTGGGCCAATTTCTTGCAAAAGAAATGTTTTTTTTGTTTTTTTTATATGTTGCGATCCTAGTTTTTGTTATGTGCAATGTAAAAAGAGAATTCAAATAGCAGGGATCATTAAAATAATAATCACCTGAAATACACACAATTCTTTTTAATTGTAACTACTCTATAGCATGTATTGTTTTTTAGTTAATTGAAGGGCAAAGTAAGGTCTTTCTTACTTCTGGGATTTATTTCACATATCAGGGCTTTGATAACGTTTTGCAAATAAACAGCGATTGGAATTCTTGTCTGAATCTTGAATGCCTATCCGCTGGCCCAGCACTCTATTTTCGTTTGTAGAAAGCAGACATGGCTGACCGTTTCTCTCTAGGTTTGGTTCTGTGTTGGTTTGTTGTTGGTAGACAAGCTTCTTTCCTACCTTGCTTGACAACAAAACCACACGGCTCCAACAGATTGCTGTGTGAGGAGAAATACAAACACAGCTTCTGTGTTGTTAATGGGGAAGGAAGATCAGTCCGATTACTGCTTCGTACATCCAAACGCTATGACTGTAATGTCACTGAACTGCTGGAGAAAAGAAATGTGTAACACCTTCACCTTTAACCATTGCTAACAACCAAGTTCTCAAGCAGACAGCAGCACTATAATTGCATTGCTCTACAAAGCCCTGTGCTCAGAGCTGCTTCAACTACAGCCTCTATCAGAGTAAACAACTCCCTGCACTCAAGAAAGCCTCTAAATTGAAAACAGCACCAATCGGAAAATGCAATCCATCTTGACTGTCTTTCTAAACAGGTTTTTGAAATTAAATTATTTTCTCACAAAGCAGAGTGCAAGCCCACTTCATTTTTTCCAAGACAGTTAATGCGTCAGACTCTGCATTTAGGTTTTTATACAATTATAAGACAGGCCACCCAGAAAACTTCAATATCTGCTGTTCCCAGTTTACTTCTGACATGTGTTCAAATCCCTGCTTCTCCCTGGTGCACAAAACAAAAATTCTCAGCAAGTCCAACTAAAAATGAGCCCCATAAATCACAAATAATAAGTGTTCCAGACGCCCCTGCAGTGTTTACAAGAAACGCATTACTTTACCTTTGCTCTATCCTGTGTTGTCCATACCACAGCAAAATACTTTTCACCAAAATCAAGATTTCTTTTATAGTCGTAGTCACATTTCGTGGGTAAATCAACTAAGGAATTACTTTTCTTTCAACTTTGCTTGGAGATAGAGATGATTTCTTGTAAACCTCGCAGTGTATCCAGTTCATGCTCCCTCCTGCAACAATGCTGGTGATTCAAATGAATGGCGTATTGTGGGAACAGAAAACCAGTTTTGTTGCAGGAGGGAGCGTGATCTGGACACACTGTCATCTTTATAGGATAAATGATTTTTCAATGGAAATGTATTCCCCAGTTTGATTAGAAATATCAAAAGAGCTTGCAATATGTTTAACAATATAACCCTGCAATAGAGACAACACAGGACCAGCAAAGGTAGCAGCTTCCCTTATACTCTTTTCTGTGGTTGTACTGTGTGCACAGCAGAAAGCATGGATGAGTCAGAATGCAGCATCTGCTTGATAAGCCTGGAAGAGCCTGGGCCACACAGATCACCTGGGGTAGGAATGAGACACACGCTCCAAACTGCTTCAATCAAATCAAAATGGCAAACAATAGTAATACAGGTATGAAACAGCCATGGAACCTGAAATGCAGAGACTGGCGCTGTGCTGAAAAACTAAACAGAATTCCAATTCCAGTTCCAATGTTCCCATCTGAAGCTCCCTTGGTGCAGTGTTGGCCATTGATAGTGGAAACGGTGTCTGTGCCAGCTCTGAGTTAAACCATTACAGACTTAAGGGAGGCCAGCATTCAGGCTCCCGGAGCAGGCAGACACGGAGACAGTGTAACAGAGATCTGCTGCGGACTGGGCTGGAATTAAAAAGTCACTTCAAGTTACACTGTGCAGCAGTCACAATGCAATCGTTTAAAAATACAGTACGAGTACCTCCCATATCATAGGATCCAGGTTTTCTTTGCCTTGCTTGAACTGAACGTCAATGGAAAAGAATCATTAAGGGGCATATGCAAATAATACAGTATTAATTGACCACCAAGTTTGCACACTTTTTTAAAAACAAGAAACAAACTGAAAATGGGCTTGGAACACAGAAGGAGCCTTAGGAGATCTTAAAGGATACATAAGGACCTTTTAATTTTATTGTGTTACATGTTCCCATGTGTTGCTACACCTGTTTTACGTATTATTATTATTAATAATAATAATAATAATAATAATAATAATAATAATAATAATAATAATAATATTTATTTCTTAGCAGACGCCCTTATCCAGGGTGACTTACAGTCGTAAGAAACACATTTCAAGAATCACAGTATAAGTATTAATACAATTAAGAGCAAGATAAAATACAATGACTTCAATTCTAGTAAGTCGCTGGTAAATCCATCTCAGTTACATCTGTGAGCAGGAGGATGATGGGAAATGTAGTTCTGAGAGGTTCATGCAGGTACATGGGAAGCCATCTTGAGGAAGGGAATGCAATTTAAAAGTTTCAAAAAAAGTGGTCAAAATGTAAAGAAAACAAAACAAAAAAAACAAATTGAAACAATACACACACACACACCTTACATAAATAGCTGTAGCAACACATGGGAACATGTAACACAATCAAATAAAAAGGTCCTTATATACCCTTTAAATAGCCTCCTGGTATTTTTTAATCTTTTTTTTTAATCTATTTTGTGTTTTCTTTTAGGAAAAGATTGTGTTCATTTAGCTCGGGAGAAAAGCTTTGCATGTATTATACCAAAACTGAAAACAAAGAAACAGTTCAAAAGCAAACCGAGGAAAACTGCCTTTTGAGATCCTGTTTGTCTGAGAAACATTTCACAGGGCTTCGGTTTGATTTCTGCTTACTCTGAGAATACGCCAAATACTTTAAAAGTCACTACTTAAAAGTCACTGTCAAAACAACCCAAATTTTTACTGCTTTTTTATTTACTGAAACAGTTTTCACAGAGAAAAAAAATGTGGTTTTAAATAAATAACTAGCAGATGGTTATGTTTTCAGGTTGAACAAGTCCCAATTTCAAACACTGCCCAAGCCAGCAAACTGTGCCAAACACCTACTGCTTCTCACAAAACACAAGCGCGGTCTGGGCACCAACAATTGAACCCATTTTTTTTTTTCTCATTCATTTTAGACTTCACAGCAATACAATGAACTCCTTGCTGTATTTTTTTGCAGTCAATTCAAAAGGACAGCATTGCATAAACTGTTCCCCTCAGCTGCAATAACCACCACATGAAATGTTAAATGTGATTTTAATTTATTATGATTTGAACACAGAGGAATCTGATGCGTCTCACTGGAGCGATGGCATCGCATCGTGTCAGTCTGCTTAAAGGGTAGCCAGACTATTTATTAATCTTTCTGTTTTTATAATAGAGCTGCAGCTGAGCCAGCGAGATGTGAGAAATGAAACGGAATGGAAAGACAAAAAGAAAATAAAGCAATCTAGATTCTGATGTCACTGCGCTGGACATATCCACTCTCCCTGTAGGTGATCCTGCTTTTCAAACCACTGTACATTACGTTCAGCGCGCCAACCTGAATCGAACCACTTCTACTACAAGTGCTGTTTATGGAGAAAATCATTCAGATTTGTTACATGACTTTGGTTTTAGCTTGGGAAAAGGCACACATACCAAAATCAATATGTAAAGCCATTTAATAGAGTAAAAAAAAAAATTAATTGCTTAGCGTTTAAAACTCATTATTTATTTTGATTCGATTAATAAACCACTGATAAAATAAAGTGTAAATCAAGTTTTTAGGCTGCCTGCTTGTTTGTTTGTTTTTTTTTTTTTTGACTTTCACAATTTCTCACGGTCCCAATATGTGGGCTGTGCTGTACTGCTGCTGCAGAGGGGCGTTTCAAGAGAATGACTGGGACTGTGATCGTTTTAAGGGGGTTCACACGTTCTTTAAACAATGGTGGCATAGTACTGTGAGGCCATGGTTAAACAATAGAAATTCAGTCGTGAAAACAAACATTTTTATTGTTAATGATATCACTGACCTTTAAGCATGGCTTAGTCAGAGGATTAAGAATAGTACCCCATAGCAAAGGTCCCAGATATGTTGTTTCAATTGGTTAAAGTCCGCCCTGCTTTTGTCAATCTAGTCTCAGCATTCATCGATAGCTACTGAGATATGAGCAGAAGGGAACTGAGAGTTTCACATGCACTGCCTCACTATTAGTGCTTAGAGTGTAACGTACACTCTTAATATTAGTGCTACTGTACTCTGCACACGTCATCTTCCTGGAGGTGCGACTCAGTGAATTCCTCTGCTGTGCTTCCTGTATCGCAAAACCTTTGTACCCAGGGTTAAGCATTATTGTTATTCAGATGGCTTGTAACTGCCAAAAATAATATGTAATGTAATCACACCCCCTCAATCGCGCCACAGAATTCTACAGACTGGTGGTGCTTTACTATTTAAAATGTAAACAAATACCATTTCATTTTGAATTAGCTGGAAAACAATAATATACCAAAAATAAATAAATAAATATATAAATAAAGTAAATAAGGCCAGTACACAATCAAATGACCTGTAATAGACCTTTCTGATCCAGTCACTGATGGATTCTGTTATGTGAACGAATATGAACATGGTCATTTTTGCCACCATATACATTTTAAACAGCGCTTATTTAATATTCGAATAGGAGAGGCTGATGTGTTTCCCAGATCAGGCTGACAGTGAAAATTGTATTTTTACTGAATAAAGTGTTCCAGAACCCCCGGCAGTGTTTTAAGAAACACATTACTTTACATTTGCTGTATCCTGTGTTGTTCATATCACACAAACATATACTTTTACAAAGCTCCTGTAAGAGGATCACAGAGATGAGATTAAAAAAAAAGTCAGTGTAGCTATAATGGAAGGTTGTAAAACACGGATCTGAGCACTGATGTAAATAAGGACATGCAAATAAACATGGAAGTGTACAGCGTGCCTCTCTGACAGCACAGCGAGACTGGCTTTAGGGTAATCAGGCACAACACTAAACCCACCCGAGTTTAACACAGGGGTGAGCTGGCCAGCCTCCGCAAGTGTTCTCCATGTGCTGTGGTCTAAGGAATGATCTGCCGCTTAAGATTAGCAAAACTAAAGAATCTTTGACAAGTGTTTGACAGATATTGTAGGGAAAATAGTGGTATAGAAAAGAATGATGACAAAGTCAATATTTAGCTTAAACACCTAACACTTTCACATGGGAATCAGTGAGAAGTAACAAGTCACTCTTTGAGTTAACCCTCCCAGAAGATAAAAACAAAATAAAGTCTCTATACTGATGGGCTTCCAACACTGCTATTTAATGTGTTTAACCCTGAAGTTGAACCGTTTTGGATATGAAACAGAATCTATCCTTCCTGATCTGCTTCTAGCGGTAGTGCTGTGAAGCTGTGGAAGCAGTGTTAGTAGCCTGCCTTGCAACTCGCTGAGTGCTTCCTTCATCAGAGTTGTTTAAAATGAGTAAGTCTGTCCCTGGAGAGGAAACGCATCCGTTTTCTAGCAGGTGACCTGGCATATGAAACGATACATGAAGTAGACATGCAAGCTTCGAAGAGGAATTCCACCAATGCTGCAGAGTTAGTGAGCACTGTTGATTCAACAGCATATCATATACCAGGTGAACAATGCCTGCTCTGGTTCAGATCATACCAATGGAAGGTATTCCACTTACCTGCTGGGTAAAGGAGATAAAGATCTGAATGCTACGTTTTAACAAAAAGCTTCCCCTCTTTCCAAATCCAGCACCACTACCGGCTGTGCGGTCTGACCTGACAAACTCATTTCAAATATCTGGAGCCCTCTGGTAGGGGAGCAGACAGTTCAGTTTTAACGCAATCTAAATGTTAAACGTTGAATCGTTATCAGACTTGTATGTTAAACAGGGCCGGTGTGTGTATACAGCAGTATTTATTACATTCAGTATTGCATATACACATTCATGCTGTATACAATGTTTCTAAGTGTTCGGTGGCTGCCTCTAATCAAGTATACTTTCTCTTGCACTCTTAACAGACCTGACAAAGCCAAGAACCCTTCTAAAGATATTAAAAGTCATGAACTCTAAATAGGAAACATTTAAACATACATTGGGTGCTTATGGGTTATCTGAGTGGTGAGCAACATTCAAAATGTAAACCTTTTCAACATGTCTGATCTTTCAGTTTCAACATTATTAAACTGAATCTAACCCTCGACCCTCTTGCACTTGACTATATGACATCCTGTGGTAACAGAGAGTGTGACCATGTGCTGTAGCTGCTGTGAAGACGGACCGAGGCATCGCGTTCTCTGTGTGACTGTGCCTCCTCACGGTCTGTGTGTGACTCCGCCTCCTCGTGTTCCTTATGTGACTCCGCCTCCTCATGCTCCTTGTGTGACTCCGCCACCTCGCGTTCTCTTTTTGACTCCGCCTCCTCGTGTCCTCTTTGTGACCCTGCCTCCTCTGTGTGACTCCGCCTCCCCTGTGTGACTCCGCCTCCCCTGTGTCCTCTGTGTGACCACGCCTCCTCTGTGTGACTCCACCTCCTCTGTAACTCCACCTCCTTGTGTTCTCTGCGTGACTTTGCCCCCTGCATCTCCACGGTGGGTACAGTCCTCTTCTGACAGTGAAGCCGTCTGTTCTCTTAATGGGGAGGCTGACAGGGGCTAAGGACAGCAATGAATCTGTCAGCACCCTCTCTTCCCCTTTCTCTCTCAGCATTGCACAGCTCCTCTCCACATGAAGGGAATTGTTTAGGCTGTTATCTGACAGGCCCTCCTGCCCCCAACGCTGTAAATAACCCCACCCGCCTGCCTCTCGGAAATCCCTGCTACCCAGCTGTCGTTCGCTCAGAGCCAGCATTTCTTCCAGGCAAGTGAACGTGCCAGTGCGCTAACGTCTTCCTGTCATGTCCACAGGCACTGCTGCAGAACAACATCTTTTACTGAACCTTCCTTTCATCAGGAGGTGCCACTAACAAGATAGACCTGCCCACTATTAGTATATCTTTATAGAAACGTTTCCAGCAGTGCAGTGCAGCGTTTCCACATTGAATGATAACTACAGCAAACCCCTTATAAACATTTACCACAGTAAAAGCAAGGCAAAGTGTAATAAAGCACAGAGAAGGCACGGTAAAGCCCAGACGGGTATGGTAAAGCACATTTATATATTACATTTATATATTAAAAAATCATGGGAAAACTGCAAAACTACACTGCAATTAACTGTGTCAACTTTTGTAAGGGAAAAAAAATAAAAAAAACTACATAAAACTTCACAATCTTGGCACACATGAGCACAATGGTAAAACTAATGAAATGTGCACGTCTACAGTAGATCCAGCCATTTACTATCCAATACAGAATGAAGTACAATAAACTCGGAACAGCAAATCAAGTTAATGGCATACTGACCGAGTTCAGTGAACAGCTAGTTAGCAAAGCTAGCTGAAGCATGCACCCAGCACCTCGGACAGGATTATGTGTATGTTAGGGCTGATGTTGCAATACAATATGCATCATGTATTCATACGAAGTATAAAACATCCTTCATTCAAGAGCCTTCAGTGAACTGCAATGAGCTGTGCTGTGGTCTTGTATCATGATAGCAACCACAATTACGATATGATACATATTGCAAAGACAGTATCACGATTCATCGATACGTGAATTGTTACTCTATAGGAAACAGATAATCCCCAAGCCCTGGTGCTGGTGAACACTGAATTAAACACTAACATATGGACTCAAAGTTATAATTAAACTGCAGTAAAAGCCACCTGCATTTCCCCTTGGTTAGTGACCCCATCATTCACATTCTGCCAACACTTCGCTGTTTAGCCAGGGGCTTGTTCATTATGGTAATGAAATCAGTAGATATATATATATGTTCTAGCTAAACCAACAGATTACATTTACAGTAAACATTGTATGTGTTAAATACAGAGGTTTAAAAAAAAATGAAGCTTTTCACCTTTCATAAATCTTTCTGTCCCAAAAGAGAAACTTAAGCCCCACCCCCAGCACAGTCAATACAGCTGCAAACTCTGGAATGTAAGTTCTAACAATCTAATCTGGTCATTAAAGTAAAGGGCTGATAGAATTACCATGGGGGCATAGACACTGCACTGGAATTAGACACAGGCACGCGTAGCCTGTCGTACGTGGCACCATACAAATTGCTAACGTTGGCATTTTTTAATAAGAATTGTGCTGGCTATCATCTGTCTGTTTGCATCATATTTGTTGTACTTTTTAAGTGTCGTTTGGGACCTTCTTGAACACAAAATGTAATCATTTTCAAATAAATCACTCGATATTTTCAAGTGCCTCAGTCTGATTCTACCCACAAAGTACACATTATGGGTTGTGACTGTTTAAAATGTTGTCTGAAGGTTTAAACACAACTGTAAATACGCATGTTACATATGTGTGTTTACACAGTGGTACAGTGACTTTACAGTGTGTTTACTTAGAATTCATGTTTTTTTTTTCCATACATACTTGCAGTGCAGGCTCATGACATTAATATTGTAGTCGTCTATTTAGACTTTATTGGAGTTCTTGATATGGGATAGTGGCTGCCAATACTCCAAACATGTTTCACCTTAAACACCCCTTAATACACATCAGCCACGTGACACAATACTCCCCTAGTTCACTCATTATTTCATGACACAGAGCTTGCTGGCTGTCCCGTTTGTGTACTGAAAAGCAGTTCTGGTTCAGGGCACACAGGTTTCCAACAGGAAATTGAGGGCCAGACAATGGCTCACGGGAGCTCAAATACGTAACGGAAACAAATTAAGTAACTTTTTTTTTTTTGTAATTATTATTATGGAATTGTTAACACCCATTGGAATACGGGCTAAAATAAAGGTTTAACTCTGTTATACGTGTATGTACCGTTTCAATCCTGTTGAAATGGCTCACATACTGTAGACTCAAAAGACAATTTACCTGCATACAGTTTGTTTAGTTAAAAATAGACCAGATTTACCCCCAAACAAACTGATAAACATTAACACACAATACCGGTAAGCAACGAGAAATTCGCCAGGAAAAAAAAGACATTTTCCCATGGCACATGTAAACATTGATAGAAAAAAAACAGATATATTTATTACACGTTTAACTAGTGACCAGACCTGTAATATTCGCAACCCCGAACCGCTCAACGCTTGACTTTGATGATGACAGCTGTGTTTGGTTGGGGTTGGGGTTGGGGTTGGGGTTGGGGGTTGGGGGTTGTCGTTTTTACCACTAAATTATGACAATTTCACAACATTTTTTTTATTTTCAATACATGCAATTAAAAGTCTTTAATTCACATCGCTTACAATGTATTTTGTATATTGGTTCTTTACAGTGTTAACATTATTAACTCTGCGTAATAAACCCGTACCAGCTGGATTACTACCTAGCCATTGCCTGTATTGGTATATTATCAACCACATTAAATACGAAAATCCGGCTTCTGTGTTGTCAGTTCGGCGTACATTACAATAACTACCAGTTACAACTGGAAAGTATTCGTGGCGTCTCGAGCGGTGAATGCACAACTTTGTCGACCACGAGCAAACTGTTGTCCAACTGGACACAATCCCATTGCGATCCTACAAGTCGTTATTTATATTACTACTTGGAATGACATATGGCAAGCCAATGCAATGATCACTGGGACGTCTTGTAGTATCGTTAGGGGGCTCGCCTAATCAAATGCAATGTTCAACCAACCTTTGGAAAACTCAAAACCCCACAGTGCCGTGCAAAGTACGAGGCTGCGCACTGTGATAAAACAGATCAGGAAGGGCTTTTATATATTGTAATTAAAAAAAAACACATGAAAAGAACCCACAGTTTGAATCGAATGAAACTAATAAAAAAGAAGACCACAAAGAAACGACTATGCAAACATGCAATTACTTTGTGCCAAGCTTAACGTGAAAGAAACGTCCGATCCTAAAACATATTCATGAATTAACAGTGTTACTGTAAAGTAATAATTATACTGGCTGTGTACTAGTACTGTATCAGTTAAAAAGCTACAAGTTTAAAATAGCTCCGATTTCTCAGTTCTTACCTGTTTCGTTTCCCATAGTCATAAAATATGTAAATCGGTGTAGTGTAGGTCAATTGTGCTGTACAGAATTCCGATTCCTCCAGTTAAATTTGACTATATTATACTCCGCAGCGCACACGGCTTGTCTCTCTCCAGCCAGCTAGTCACCTCTCTTCAGCAAGCCAGCTGCAGCTCGGCACCGATCCCCGGTCACACTGCGCCTGCGTCCGATGCCTCCGTGATCGCGCATTTCGGTCACCTTCAGTGTCCGCCAGGGGGCGTCATTTTCGCTCTTTGTATCACTTTGTAACACAAGAACGTCCTTACACTGTCATGGTTTTATGAAACTAAATAGAGGAGAGTGAGTTCAGCCAACTTGATGGTTGTCCTATTTGGTTGGTTCTCTGAAATATTTGACTGCAATGTAATGTTTACACAGTTTCACAATCTGTACCATACTAAAATGTCTTGTCTAGTTACTCTATACCTATTCTACAGCTGCTGTAGGACTGCAGTTCATTATAACAGTAACCAGGCGTACAGGTCAATCCGGATCAACAGGGTGTGGATTAGCGAGTCTACTGTATATACTGTATATATTTAAATAAACGTCATATGGATGGAACCCGAATTCATTTGCAGGCATAAACTGGTCTAGATCCTTTTTGTTGACGTGAAAATGATCTGATTCTGAAAATAAAGTGTGATGTTGGGGGTGGGGGGGTCAGTTTTGACAACAGACCTGTGCCTGTTACCCGTACGAGTTTATAACATCCAGACGAGACACTTAATAGACTTGTCCAATTAGGATGAAACTTCTTAAGGATCTTCATTACAAATCGAGTGTCTCGTAACGTCAGGGTATTTGTCACTGTAAGAGGGGCGTGGGTTTCCGGTGACAGACTGGAGCGAGACTGGCGGTTGTGGTCGACACGCCACGCCACGCAGGCGCGCAGGTTTTACTTATAAATATAGATATAAAACACTTCACAAACACATCCAGCAAAACAAAAACCGACCTAAACAAACAGTGGCCGAGCGCTGCTCCCGCTGCAGGAACCTTCTCCCTACCTCAGACTTTGAGTGGGATTGGAATATCTCCTGTACTGATCCCTTTCAGGTGATATTAACACATTTCTCCCTCTGGTTCACACATTCGTCGCCTGAGGCAAAAAGAACAAAGAAACTGGCTTTTCAGATCATCTTTATAGCAGGTTGCCAGGGTTAACTGACATCATTTAGCACCTGGCCACCTTCCACAGCTGTCTCATTATACAGGGATTCTAACTCTCAGCCCTGCCACATCTAGCACACACTTAAATATAAATAAAAACACCCAAGTCCCATGTGCAGGGCTTCTGCCCTGTCACAGTCACACATACATCTGAATCGCTTATCCAATGATGGTGAAACTTACTGAAAACATTGTTTAGAATGTGGGGGTCAATAGAGGGTTGTGTTTAACATAGTTAATAAATACAATTATTATTATTATTTGTTTATTTAACAGACGCCTTTATCCAAGGCGACTTACAGAGACTAGGGTGTGTGAGCTATGCATCAGCTGCAGAGTCACTTACAACTACATCTCACCCGAAAGACGGAGCACAAGGAGGTTAAGTGACTTGCTCAGGGTCACACAATGAGTCAGTGGCTGAGGTGGGATTTGAACCAAGGACCTCCTGGTTACAAGCCCTTTTCTTTAACCACTGGACCACAGTGTATTACTACATTTCTTCTGTTTCTAAGCTAATCTTTCCAGGTTATTGGTGAACTCCTGATAAAGTCAAACTCCACTTGTCACATGATCAGTCCCTTTTAAAGTAATTGGAGCTAGCACAATATTTGCATAACATGTCTCTGTCATGCACATGCATTCTATAGAAGTCTCAAACATGCAGTTTTGAAAGAAACACATGTTATGTATTTTCATGTAATTGGGACTACACTAGGTTAAGGAAATCTCTGTTTGCAAGCCATGTTTTTAGACTGTCTTGCACTTCCTGGGTCATTTCACCTGGCGAATGAAATTGTCCCCACCCCTTCACTGGGTTCTTTCCTTGTCAATAACCAATCAGCTGCTTCCCCCTATTGACTGACAAGCTTTCAGCCAGTAACATGATCCGGAAGACAATGCTGAGGTGAAATTATCCTGGGAGTGCAACTGCAAACAGGTAACCCAGGAATAAGGCAGAGAGACCAAGAGCTTCCTGTAACCTACAGCAGCACTAGAGATCAGGTTTTTAAATGTGTGCTCTAACACGCTGATTTTAAAAGTGCACAACTGAGACCTATGTAGCTCATGGAAGTGCAAAATGGTTATGATTGATGGAATTATTTCGCTAGCTACAATGACTTTAAGTGATATTAAAATGGTTTCAAACAAATCCCAGAGTCCGTTATTTTAATAAACATATTGTCAAATTATTTTGCCTACATCCAAAGTGAGGTTTCTGATCAAGAGAGCACGGAGGATCTCTCCTCCAGAAAGCTGTCCACTTTCCTTTTTGGGAGTTCTGTACTGAAATGTACAACACACTGCAGGCAACACCGGAGAATGCATTGGAATACTTCAGCAAGCTCGCAAGACACTGCAGCTGTCAGTTCGATTCTACTCTTTTCTTTTTTAATCTAAAATAAAATTAGATTGACAGTGGCTTTGTCATGCCAGTGAAAAGCACTTCTACCCAAAATGCACTGAAACCACTGGGTGAAGAGATCTGCAGTCAGGGAAAGATCTGATGGCAGCAATTAGTATCAGTGCACGGAGTGTGACTGACGCTGTATTCCCTGTGTAATTACCCACTGCTTTGAGAATGCTGCTTTATTTGAAGTTGACTGGATGCATTTAGGAGACCCACATGGTTTTGCTGCAGCTCTGACAGACCCACCTGCTCTATATAATTTAATGTAGTTTTTGTTGCCTTTTCAGTTTGTTTTAACATTTATCTTATATGAAGCTAGTTTGAGTCCAACAGCGACACTATCAACGCTGCAAGCCCTGCAGCACCCTCTCCTGTACATTAAACCTGAGACGATTCTCACAATGCTCACAAACTACTGTATCTGGTATGCAGGATGCCCCTCTTGTTTGCAATCACTGTGCACTTAATTTTCATTTCCAGTCATCACCCCAGTGGTTTCTATTAAGCTCTCACACATGTCTTCCCTCTCAGCTGGTACAGTGTAAGAATGAAGCCTGTAATTCTGCAGCACTCTGCCCCCAGTGTATGTAAGAAATACTGCACAGTGTTCTTGGTGTTATTTATCTACAGCCTGCAGTGAGGTGCAGAATTTAAAAATTATGCTTTCCGTCCATCCATACATCTTTCACGCTCCATAACTCAAACTATGTTGGTTATGGAAGTCATTGTCAAACAGGTAGACTGCATCATTTACAAAGATTGTGGGAATCAACCTTTGACTTTTAACCCTCAGGTAAAGGTCACGCTGCTCCTGTACCAGGGAAGCACCCTCCTGATCAGACTCGAGGAGCTCCTGTACCAGGGAAGCACCCTCCTGATCAGACTCGAGGAGCTCCTGTACCAGGGAAGCACCCTCCTGATCAGACTCGAGGAGCTCCTGTACCAGGGAAGCACCCTCCTGATCAGACTCGAGGAGCTCCTGTACCAGGGAAGCACCCTCCTGATCAGACTCGAGGAGCTCCTGTACCAGGGAAGCACCCTCCTGATCAGACTCGAGGAGCTCCTGTACCAGGGAAGCACCCTCCTGATCAGACTCAAGCTGCTCCTGTACCAGGGAAGCACCCTCCTGATCAGACTCGAGGAGCTCCTGTACCAGGATGCCATGTGTAGCAGCAACATGCCCAGGGCAGCCACAAAGAGGTGTGAAGGTCAGTGACTCCCAGCTCATTATCAGTCTGCTGTTTATAGATTCCATATGGCCACGCTGCACATCCAGCTGTTCTGAACATGTGGGTAATGCAGGAGCAGGCTGGCTCAAGGGGTCAGACTGCCTAAGTTGCTAAGCTGTTTCACCTTCTGCACAAACCCTGCTCAAGTTAAACTGCAAAGCTGCAGATAAACAACGAGGCGTTGACACCCAATGCTTAATATTTAAGAACAAGAATAGATTTGAATGACTTTTTTTCTTTCACCTTATCTTAGTATGGCTCTTGTGATCGTTTTCAATACATCTTACTGATATTATTCAGTTTGTGTGTTTCTTTTATTTTTTGATAAGTCACCTGTGTTGAGGAGCTGGTAAGCATTGAAAAGCCCAGAGATGTAAGGCAAAGCATGTTAAAAGATGTGGCAAACCAAGGTAAACTATAGTGAAAGTGAAGTATAACTACAGGTAAAGCATGGGACAACTGCAGATTTACTGCAGTGAACGTTTATAAAGTTACACAGCTCTGTGGTAAATTGTGCAGAGGAGGGAACGAGGGGGTTCGATGGCTGGATCTTTAAAGAATATTTCGAGCTGCAGCTTAACCAAAACGGAAAATATATTTCTTTAAAATGTAAACTGTGCCTGAGAAGTAACTATCTGTAACTGTAACGAGTTGCAATTAAGTAATTGATAACTGTAACTGCAAATAACATTATAAAATGGATATTATCAAAAAGAACACATTCACAGAGCTTTTTAAAAGTTTCCACCTGTTTTTTTTTTCTAAAATATGCTTCTAAGTTTGTTTCTTACTAGAAAAAGCTTTCAACTAAAAAAAAATGGTAGCAACTTTGCACAAAGCTTTGCAAATCTGACCCAGTTGCTTCAATATTTAGCTTTCTTGCACTTTCTTTAATCTCGGGTGCACAATCTTTACAAGAATACAACTATCGATTTTCAACTGTGCTTTTCTTTCTTCATTATTCTTAAGCCCAGCGCAGGAGGAAGAGGTCATTAAAACTCCCCTGCAATACCCCTTTGATATCCTGCACAGCAAGACCATCCTTGAAAAGCTCATTTGCTGGTGGGAGGCTGCCTTGTGCCTTTCAAGTGTCTAATTGCCCTGGGATTAACGCTCATATCTCACTCCTGGTAAGTTGCTCTTATTAAGCAGACATGGAGAAGCCCTGAGCAGTGAAAGCTCGTATTTCAGTTTCATGAGGAATTTTGGAGTGACCCTTCTAAAAGTTTACCTCAGTAATTTTACAGTTTTCCAGTGATTTTCTAATGGTTTGCAATTTTTTTTTTAATATGCTTTACCATACATGTGCCATGCTTTACAATGCTTGCCTATATTCTAACTTGTATTAACGTTTTTTTGGGAAATAAAATAAAGTTTCAGAAGCTTTGAAGACTATAAGGTGGGAATTGTTTTCTACAGACATCCAAAAAGTGATATATTTACTGTGGACGTTGTTTCACCTTTAAGGGGACTACCACAGGATAGATCTGAAATGAACTTACCTACTGCCACATTCTTATCATTTCCATTTGTGTCAAATCCTATGAAAGCCCAATTGTGAAAAACTTGCAGATTTTAAGGCAATTTTTCCTAGTTTGCATCCATGTTTTAATGTGAGCGCCACCTTCAAACAATACCAGCTGTTAATATTTATCACATCTCATAATGCTGAACACCCTGAACCCTGAAAACGAGGGCTGGAGATGCATGCAGAGTAGGAGAAATGACCCCAGTGATCATTCCATTAAAGGTGAAACAATAAATCATTCATTAGCAGAGTTTACTGTTCTGATGAGTTGTTGGCTAATCTACTGTAATTCCTCTTGCTCTTAATTCCCCAATCAAACTCACAATTTCATTTTTTCTTAATTTTGTTTTTATAAATAAATACACTTTGAAATTCATCAAACTGTGTTTTCGGCTCCTCTGACCTGGTCAACATGCTCTAAAACTAGCAGTACCACCCTTATAAAAACAACAATGTAAATGTACAAACTTTGCTGTCCTTTTACTGTGGTAAGCTTTAATAAGGGCACTGGACCATTGTGCAGCTCTATATGGATAATGACCATACCCTGACCACTCCCAAACCGACCGCACCAGAGCACCAAACCCCCTCCCCACACGTGAAAGAGCGTGCCGACCGGGCAGTGTGTGCCAGAGAGAAGGTGGCACACAAAGACTGTTCATTGTCACACACTGGCACCACAACAGGAGCTCCCTGTTCAGTAGGGCCCAATTAAGTCAGCTGATAAACAATACAGCTGGCTGCAAAAGGAACATATTAGTCCACTTTACTACAAAAACAATGTCTACGTAAGACAGAATCTACATTTTATACAGAGGGCAATGACCATTAGTTATGTTACGTGTTACGTTTAAACACTATTTTTATTTCTTTTTTTTTATTTTACCAATAAACCGATTAAATGAGGATGGCAAAAAGTGAAAACCAAATTGTAAATGTATTTTTAGTTTAAATATTAATCTGCACAGACAAAACTGGTGCTGTGCGCCCTCTTGTGGTTGGTTTATGTAATTGTAGCAATTGCATTTATTATATCGGTAGCCTTTTTACACAGTTCACATAGTTGTTGTCCTAGTTAACATAATAATCCACATCAGTATCTTTATTCCTGTCTTTTTATCAATAACTGAAAACGTCGATCCATTGATAAACGGTTTCCTGGAATATATACAGTACTGTGCAAAAGTTTTAGGCAGGTGTGAAAAAATGCTGTAAAGTAAGAATGCTTTCAAAAATAGACATGTTAATAGATTATATTTATCAATTAGCTAAATGCAAAGTGAGTGAACAGAAGAAAAATCTAAATAAAATCCATATTTGGTGTGACAACCCTTTGCCTTCAAAACAGCATCAATTCTTCTAGGTACACTTGCACAAAGTCAGGGATTTTGTAGGCATATAGTCAGGTGTATGATTAAACAATTATACCAAACAGGTGCTAATGATCATCAATTCAATATGTAGGTTGAAACACAATCATTAACTGAAACAGAAACAGCTGTGTAGGAGGAATAAAACTGGGTGAGGAACAGCCAAACTCAGCTAACAAGGTGAGGTTGCTGAAGACAGTTTACTGTCAAAAGTCATACACCATGGCAAGACTGAGCACAGCAACAAGACACAAGGTAGTTATACTGCATCAGCAAGGTCTCTCCCAGGCAGAAATTTCAAGGCAGACAGGGGTTTCCAGATGTGCTGTCCAAGCTCTTTGAAGAAGCACAAAGAAAGCAGGCAGCGTTGAGGACCGTGAGCGCGGTGGTCGACCAAGAAACTTACTGCAGCAGATGAAAGACACATCATGCTTACTTCCTTCGCAATCGGAAGATGTCCAGCAGTGCCATCAGCTCAGAACTGGCAGAAAACAGTGGGACCCTGGTACACCCATCTACTGTCCGGAGAAGTCTGGTCAGAAGTGGCCTTCATGGAAGACTTGCGGCCAAAAAGCAATACCTCCGGCGTGGAAACAAGGCCAAGCGACTCAACTATGCACGAAAACACAGGAACTGGGGTGCAGAAAAATGGCAGCAGGTGCTCTGGACTGATGAGTCAAAATTTGAAATATTTGGCTGTAGCAGAAGGCAGTTTGTTCGCCCGAAGGGCTGAGAGCGGTACACGAATGAGTGTCTGCAGGTAACAGTGAAGCATGGTGGAGGTTCCTTGCAAGTTTGGGGCTGCATTTCTGCAAATGGAGTTGGGGATTTGGTCAGAATTAATGGTCTCCTCAATGCTGAGAAGTACAGGCAGATACTTATCCATCATGCAATACCATCAGGGAGGCATCTGATTGGCTAAATTTATTCTGCAGCATGACAACGACCCCAAACATACAGCGAAAGTCATTAAGAACTATCTTCTGCGTAAAGAAGAACAAGGAGTCCTGGAAGTGATGGTATGGCCCCACAGAGCCCTGATCTCAACATCATCGAGTCTGTCTGGGATTACATGAAGAGAGAAGCAACTGAGGCTGCCTAAATCCACAGAAGAACTGTGGTTAGTTCTCCAAGATGTTTGGGCCAACCTACCTGCCGAGTTCTTTTAAAAACTGTGTGCAAGTGTACCTAGAAGAATTGATGCTTGATGCTGTTTTGAAGGCAACGGTGGTCACACCAAATATTGATTTGATGTAGATTTTCTTCTGTTCACTCACTTTGCATTTAGTTAATTGATAAATATAATCTATTAACATGTCTATTTTTGAAAGCATTCTTACTTTACAGTATTTTTCACACCTGCCTAAAACTTTTGCACAGTACTGTATATATATATATATATATATATATATATATATATATATATATATATATATATATATATATATATATATATTTCATTTCTATAACTTGCTTCCGAATGTGATTATATTTAAGGGGCTTTTTTTCTTATAGTTTTGTACTGAAATGTCACCATATATTAATATGTGGTGTGTTTTCATCGTTCCAGTATTGCAGAGGACAATGCAATTCTAAGTTGTGGCTTTGAGTAGATATTTGTAGTTGCTCTCGTTATAATGCTAATTATGGAAATAGTGTTATTTTAATTTTAATAATATTAAAAATATGTGTGACAGGGCGGAGACTAGACGCGAACCGGCGACGGCAACCGAGCGTTTAAACCACTATGCAAAAGATCACGTTACATAAGCATAAATATTTTTGCCCAATTTTTGTCCTTTGAATGCTCACAACTCCACAGCACATGGGTTAAAACTACCCCGAAAACAATAATTTCATACAGTAAAAAGCAAAAGCCAAAAAAAAAAAACGATTTACATAAAACTCGAAAATAGTATTTTAAAAAGCACCGAAAAATGAAATTAATAGAAACAGAAAAACAAAAACGCTAATTATATGCATCCCACAAGAATAACAAAACAAAAAAAACAAACAAACAAACAAACTTGCAGACACCTAGAAATTGCTCCCGCCAGTACCTGTAAACTGTTTTCGTTAGTAGCAATACGATGATGGTTTCATCTCCTGCACTGAATACAGACCACAATGCCAAACGACAGGTGACACACAGGACTACGTGGCTGTCTTATTACTGTACAAATAAACATGTGTTTATGTATTGCTGCATCCCCGCTAGTTTAAAATCTGATCAACACAATTTAAGCAACACTGCTGCGTTTCTTTAAAATAGTGTTTATATTTGTTTTATGTAAATCATTAAAAAAGCTATATATATATATATATATATATATATATATATATATATATATATATATATATATATATATATATATATATGCTTATTTTGCTTTAGGTTGCCTTGATGTATTATAGCAACAACATTAGTTCAAAACAAAAGAAAGAAAACATTCAATGTTTAGAACATAGCATTCGTGACTGTTATGTAACGGAGAGGATTTCACTTCGTTAGAAGTGCAAAAAATAAGCAGAATCCACGCTTTCCAGACAGAGTTTTCAAAAGATTTCAATAACGTTTCACCTGCATCTAGTTCATGCATGCCAAACTGTATTCTGAAGAAAAACACAAAGTCACTCTCACTTGCTGTTGTTATGTGTTGTTACGTAAATACACATGTCCTTGAATGTTGTAGTTGATACTATCAACTGACTATTAAAGTGCTGAATTTAGAAATATTCCAAGGAACGTTTCAAAAAGAAGTCTTTTTCAAAATCTTGAAATCTGTCTGGATTCAGAGAGATTGTTTAGTGCTGATCTAGCACTACAGGGCAAAACCAGACGTTCTAGTACAAACGTTTGTCCCTGAATTTAAGTTTCTTTTGTATTCCTTTATATTCATAAAATAAAGCCACTTTGCTAGTTTTGCTAGTTCAGTGGGCTCCACACAAAGGTTAGCTTTGATAAATAAAGATATAATATAACATTTAAGATTACCAGTTCAACTTAAATGTTTGTAGAGTGACAGTAGCGGGACTCGTGAGTCCATACAAACCAGCTGCATTCACATTCCTTTGCCAAATATTGTTTTGCTTTTGCAAATTCTTATAGCTAATTATTATGAGTTATCCTGCATGGCGGTTAGAGTCACATGACATGCAATCCATGGCACAAGTTCCCTGGTTATCATTGGTGGAAGCATAGGGCATCTGCTAAGAAATAAATAATATCCAGTGACTTATAGTTTGCAAACAGCACTGAATCAAAATGCCAGTGTGGTCAATTGAAAGTACTTTTCTTGAATATTGATGCTCAGTGCTGATTTAGAACGTAGCAAACAGAAATGGGAAGTGCTTGGAAATTCTAATTCATTTCTTGACCCTTGTCAATGTTGCATTTGCTATTTCAATGTAAGTGTTTTGCTATTGATGTTTGATGCTTTCACACACTATTTTACTTTCACCTTTGATAACTTTGCACTGGAGCCAAATGCTTTGGAATTTGATACAGTTTGTACATCGTTCTAAAAAAATCTATTGTAACAAGTCAGCTTGTGCTCTGACTACTGTAGCTGTGTTTTGATTGTGGATCCTTACTCTGTGATGCAGCGTTTCATAGTCCAGTTTGCCCTAGGCAAAGGGCTTGTCAGGAATGAAAGAAAAAAGAGGCTGTAAAATAGACAGGCTATTATAAGATTGAAACCCTTATCGCTGGCTTTGGAGTGTCCTAAAAGATAATGTTCTACAGAAAAGTATGTAATCAATGAAATTACTTTCAACTAAGATGGTAGGACATTTCACGAACAAGAAGCCATTCAGCCAATCAATGTTGTTGTCCTAATAACTGCTCGTTAAAGCAAAAGGATTTTCATCAATTAAATCACTTGTATGATGTTATACAAATATAATACCCTTTAAAAGAATACAGATCTTGTTGATATTTGACATGTTTAATGAAATCATAGGCCAATTTTGTCTTTGAGCAAACCTGAGCATGGTGTAATTCTCTAATGAGGCCAGTAAAAAGACTCATGTGTTTGTCAGATTTTCCATTTGAAGTCTTTAACAAACCCACCGTTTCGTGGGAGAGGGGGTTACTGGTGAGTTTCCAAAACCAGTCCCCACGTGTTGCTACAACTGTTTAAATAAAGTACCTGTCATTTCTTTTCATTATTAACATCCTCACGACAACTTTTTACACATGTCTGTTTCAAAGCTCTATTCAAAATGTCCGCTCTAGTGCACCAGGTTTTGAGATCTGTCCTCTCTAAATCACTGCAGGACGATTGATTAAAAAAAAAAAAAAAAAACATAACAAACAAGCTGTGTTACCTGTTTGACAATGTGGGCAATAATCCTTACACTATCAGTGCACTAGAGCAGACATTTTGAAAAGAGCTTTGAAACAGACTTTAAAAAATTATAAAAAAGTTGTCAGGATGTTAACAATGAAAAGAAAAATGACAGGTATGTTATTTAAACAGTTGGAGCAACACGTGGGGACGTGTAACACTATATTTTTCAGAACCCCTCTACTTAAATGTTGTTATTAATACTAGGTTGACTCACGTGCGTTGTATGTAATGTATGGTTCAAGTTCTTTCGAAACAGAAATATCATAAAACAGAGATATCAGATGAAAGTGCATATAAGAATAAACTGAGCTTTAGTGACATTTATATAATAATAAAATATAGAATATGTTATAGAATATTTATAAAAGTTATAGAATAAAACATCACCGTGGACTAAATGCTGGGAAATGTCTAACAAAACTCAAATAAAACTGAACACTGAAACTCAAATAAAACTGAAGCAGCAGAGCTGCCCTTTTTTTCACCAGTGTAAATTTGCACAGTAATTTCGCAGCTTTCCTCAGTGATGACGAACAAAAAGTCTTCAAAGGGTTAAACTGACCAAATAGCTTTTGACTAGCTGTACCTTTGACAAACACAAAACCATTACCTCCTCCTGCTTAATCCACAGCGTCCTCTCAGCTTTCCTGTGTACCCACAGGTGAAAGCTCTTTGTGTGCTCATAATATGCACCTGTCTGCATCTCAACAAGAACACTTCCATTGGCAGCTGCCAGGCAACTATCGAACAACAGCCAGTGAATATCTTAGCCTCCCTGTGACAGATGGCTGACAATGGCAGGTTTAACACCTGTCAATATTATACTGTATAATACCTCTCAAACCCCTTGTCACGATCAGCTGCCTGGAGAAAGAAACTCCCTAACTGATTTTAGCACCTTTTTTTTTTAGCACCTTCCAGGCTATTTATGGCCTGCTTATTGTAATTAGACCCTGTTTGGTGAAGTGTATTCTGGGAGTTGTAGTTCCTTCTGGGTATGTCACTTTTCCACCTTAAATAATACACTTTTTACTATTTAAAAGATTTTTAACTATTCAAAAAACATATTTACTGTAATCCTTGTTCATCAAAGGTCACTGTTATATTTAGATTATTGTCTTGGTAGTGCACAAAGCAGAAAAAATGAGGGATTTGAACTAAACATAACTACTGACTGCCCAGTGTAAAAATGGTGGAACTTCTTTATTATTATTATATAGATTTGTGAATTATAGGAATCATGAAACAACGATGGAGCACTTCACTTCAGTAAATTCACAGTACAAACTTGAGACAAGCATGGGTTACCAAATGCTGTTCAAATCTATCATGGGAAACTACTAAGCAGTAGAAAAGCAAGACTCATTTAAGTAACTTCAAAAGACACCCCAGCTATTCTCTGCTGCTTTATTGAACACAGAGAATAGCTGGGTGTTGTGACTGCAAAACATGTTCAACAAACATAACGTGCCACATGGGGTAACCCCTACATTGTGTAAAATGTACGCAGTTTAGCTTGTTTCCAACCACACACAGAAACATGCCTGTCAGAACCGGATACTTTACATATGATAAGGTCCTGTTAGCAGCTCAGTCTGGTTCCAGCTCTCAGGAGTGTAAAACAGACAGCCAGACCTAAATATCAGTGGCAGCTCTTTTGTATAGAAGTATTGAAATGTATGCAAGGAGAGTGATGTCAGTACCATGGGGGATAACTTATAGCCTTTCCCCAGGTGTGTACTGCGAAAACCCCACTTATTTTGGAGTACCAGAATTAGACAACCTGTAAATGCCCTGTAAATGTGGAGTAGTGGTTAGGGGCTCTGGACTCTTGACCGGAGGGTCGTGGGTTCAAGCCCAGGTGGGGGACACTGCTGCTGTACCCTTGAGCAAGGTACTTTATCTAGATTGCTCCAGTAAAAACCCAACTGTATAAATGGGTAATTTGATGTAAAAATAATGTGATATCTTGTAACAATTGTAAGTCACCCTGGATAAGAGTAATAACAATAACAAACAAATCCTTGTCTTGATGCAGTATTCTCAAACAAACAAGACATGATACTGAAGGTGGAAATAGTGGAACCATTGGGACCAAGTAATCACAGCATGATACAATTTAAAAGCCTTGCTGAAAGGTTTGTTATAGTACAGGATGAGTAGCACGTTTATTGAATTGATCTTTTATACTGGTTTTCACCAGTGAGGATGTGACGAAATTGTGCCTGGCTATTGACAGCCCAAAGGATATGCTAGCGGCATTTAATATAGATCAAGACCACCAACCCCCCTGGACTGGACAGCATCCATAAGAACATACATAAGAAAATGTACAAATGAGAGGAAGCCATTCGGCACATCAGAGCTCGTCCAGTTCCAAGTAATTGATTGATCTCAGAATTTTTGACAAATTGGGTGCTAAAAGATTCAAGTGATTCTGCCTCAACAACATGACTAAATAACCAATTCCATACCCCACACAAGATAAAGCAAGAAGGAAAATTATCTCTTATTGTTTGTATTACAGGAGAGACCCAGCAAGGATTCAGAAATGATCCTGATAAAACTCTTAAGACTTCTTTGAGAAACTGCAAGGGTCGATGCAAACAGATGTAACAGATAATAGGACATAATGTGGACTACAGCCTTTGACAAAGTGCTACACAAAAGATAACCCTTAAACTAAAAAGGGACACCTCTTCACACAAGGAGTGGCTATGGAATGGAATTGACGGGTTAGGGTCAGGGTTAGGGTCAGGGTTAGGGTTAGGGTTATTGATCAGCAATGTTCTGGCTTCTGTCAGCTACAAGGGCTGGACACATAGGTCCCGAGAACAAAGGAGTGAAATTATAGTTGTGAAACTTATTTGCTAGAGTATTGAACGAAAAACAAAACAAACCGAACGAGACACTGCGCATAGCCTTCCTGTTGCGTCTCTCTCACCTGCCTGCTTTCCCCCAGGCTACACGACAGCCAATGGCAGGCCACGGACAGACAGCACCTCGGCCAATCAGAGTTTACATCGCCCTCAGAAACTGTAGAGTAAAAACCACGCCCTCCTGGTCTGAAGGGCTGTCATTTGAGACAAGCATCCTTGCACATTTTATTTCATGAAGTATTCAAGTGACGCCTTTCCAAAATAACAGAAACAGCAATATCATTACCAATAATCTAGCAACAACGGAAAGCTTGAGCAACACAGGTTATTAGGACCACGACTGGCGCAATCCCGTTTTATTTACGGAAATGCTTGGTGGACTCTAGCAGGTGCTCCGACATCCGGAAAAGCAGGAAATTGACAGGACAGCGAGCATATTCAACAGGTGTAGCGCATTCCTGCGCATCATAATACTGTCAGAGTGCAACCCTGGGACTGGGGACTGCTGTAGCATTATACACGGCAAGCCTAGTGCTGGACATGGAGCTATTCGAGCTCCACCTGTCAGTTAAATTAAACATGTTCTAGTTGTACGTTTTTTTTTCACGACCAAAGCATCCAGGAAGCGTTTTTTATTCCCTCTCTCCCCTGTCCCGTTGATGCATTGGACTACACTCCCAGCATGCACTGCCAGGGCCGGTGTATTTGGATACAGTGCAAGGAGTCGCAGCTGACAGCTTATGAGAGTGAATGGAGCATTGGAAAAAATATACTGCATACAGTCAAATAGGGGGATTGTAAACGAACTGCAACACACACAGCAGAAAACATCATATTGAAAACGTTAATCGTGGTTTGAAGAAAGAAAAAAATACATGTACGAGGCAGGTGTAAAAATGTGAGAGTAACAGCGTCGTTAATCGAAGCAGTGGGTGAGCTGGCGACAGAGCCGGCAGTAATTGGTTGTTGAATTATTGTCATGAAGATGGTGGAGCCGTGGTATGCCTGCTGGTTAAAGCGAGGAATGAACACAACACTACCGATGGATTGTATTTTAACTTCGCCAAGGAAACAAAGGGTCTACCTTTCAGATTCCTGTCTGGGTTGGGATAACCAATAAACCGTCAATACACACTGAAGAGTGTAGCGAAAGGCGTTTGGGGAGGAAAAAAAATGCAGCCCAGGCTGTATAGCTTTTGATCTTCGCATAACAATACAGTATAGGAATGCTTAGCTGTTGTGAGGTGAGAGAAAAAAATAAGCTGATAACATATTGCAAAAACACTGGAATAGCGATATATGTATTTATTACATATATTCAAAATCTCAGGGACAGACTGGAGGTCTGAAAAAGATGAAAACTGCAATATTTCTTGTTTTAGTTGCAACGCACAAAACCTGTGAAAAAGGGAAATGCAAGGAAGGTATATGTGCAGTTCTGAGTAGGGCTGCTTTTATTACGTTTTACGTTAGACTTCGCTAAAATAAGAAGACATCATTATTGCGTTATACAGAACAACTACACAGAAATGTAGTGCCGAACATTTAAGATTATTTTTAAAACAATGACAAGGCAGGGAGAATTCTTTTGAATTGAGAATTTGTAGATGGCTGCTGCAGTTTATATTATAGAATGCTGTTGACACTGGTTAGCTTGTACAGCGCTAAGGCGAAATGAAGACCGCGTTAGCTTCTTAATGTTGGGTTTCAAGACTAGGTGATTATGTTTGGCCTCATCTTCCCAGAGATGGTACTGTTTGTAAACTGCTGATTCTGAAAAAAAAAAAAAAATTCTAGTGTAAGAGAACAAGAAACGAAGCAGTATATTAAGAGGGCCAATAACTCATTGCAAGTGCAATTTAAAATAAAATTATAATTTATTTTAAAAATATGAAGTTTTATATGAATGTATTTAATATATTGGTTTGTTTTAAATAGAAAGTCAAGGTGTGCTGTCAGTGGCATTTCAGGATATTGCAAGCTTGTATTTGTAGTGCATTATAGAATGTAATTTAGTATTGGTAAACGATTGCATCTGTTAAGTCCTGTATCATTTGTTTTCCTTTGTGTACAGAGTAGCTTTAAACATCTGCTTTTAAATACAGCATAACATGTGCAATTTCTCTTAAACAATACACCAAGGATTGAGCCAGCAGGCATGGATGGAATACTGTGTGTTCCTTGTTAACCCCTTGAGTTTATCCTGCAATGTGAAGGAGGCAGCAGGGAACCTAGTGCATACTTTCAATTGACACCTCAACCACAGCAAAGACAACTGCACACAAAACGATGGGATTCTCCTGAGTGGATGTGTAGACACCCTCCTCCATCCAAAAAAAACCCTTCAATAATAATCTCACTTGTAATAATGGAACGATTTCTAATGTGCGTCCGTTATTTCTGTTGAAGTCCCCTCACTGGATTCTCAGAGACATGTGCAATCTAATTTATTTGCACCCTAACCCAGCAGGCTCATTGTCACAATGGCTAATAAAATGAGCTGCCCGTCCTCTCTGTCGCCTTCCTGTAATAGTGGGGGAAGCATTAACAGGCACGATCAACAGCATGGGGATGGGACGTCGAGTACGACTGAAAATGGCAGTTGCAATTCGTCCACGTTTTCCTCCAGTTCACTGGACCACCCCCAGCACACCGGCCCCACCGCTCTCTGGACTGCGGTGTTTGACTACGAAGCGACAGCCGATGAAGAGCTCACCCTCTGCAGAGGGGACCTGCTGGAGGTGCTGTCCAGAGACTCCAATGTGTCCGGGGACGAGGGCTGGTGGACGGGCAAAATCAAGGACAAAGTCGGCATCTTCCCCAGCAACTACGTCATCTGGGATCCCAACTACACCAAAATCCACGGCAGTTTAATGAAAGAGTGCCCCTTACCTCTGGAGATTGATTTCCAAGAGCTGCGTTTGGAAGAGATTATTGGGGCTGGCGGCTTCGGGAAAGTTTATAAAGGCATCTGGCGAAGTGAGGAGGTGGCGGTGAAAGCAGCCAGGCAAGATCCGGATGAGGACATCAGTGTCACCGCGGAGAACGTCCGGCAGGAGGCCAAACTCTTCTGGATGCTCCGGCACCCCAACATCATTGCGCTGAAAGGGGTGTGTCTGAAGGAACCCAATCTGTGCCTGGTGATGGAGTATGCCCGTGGAGGGGGTCTTAACCGAGCCCTCTCTGGCAAAAAGGTGCCCCCACGGGTGCTGGTGAACTGGGCTGTGCAGATAGCCAAAGGGATGAACTACCTTCACAATGAGACCATCGTGCCCATCATTCACAGAGACCTCAAGTCCAGCAACAGTAAGTACATAATAATCATTATTCATCAAATGGCTGTTTTATTCTCTGACCTTGGGAGAGGAGATGTATGCTGGTGCCAATAGAGATTATCCATGATAACCCCATCTTGACCTGTCCTCCAGCGTGATGTTGAAAGATCTTGATCTCCAAATACAGGGTCTGGCCTTTCCTCTTGGGGACTTTTTAAGGCAATGCCATGTTTGGAAAAGCAAGGCTGTGGTGTGATAGGCCTTTCAAAGTTAGTAGGTAAAGATGGTGCGGTCCTGAATAAACTCAGTTCTGATGGTGTTTTCTGAGACGTGGCCACCAGGAGTTGAGGTGCTGGTAGCAGTAAGTCACCTGTGCAGCCACCACATTGAAATGACTTTTGATCCCTTCCTAAATATTTCTTGAGTGAGCAAGAAAGTGGGAATCAACAGGCCCTGCTCCGAAAATGTTCTTTCAACACCATTGCTCCGATAGAAGTGAAGGGTGTGTTAGCTTGTCTGGTTTTATTGTTTGCATACAGTAGTGGGATTCAGCTCTGACCCCAACCACACTGTAAAAAGGTCACAGATAATCTGTAACGGGATTGGTGTATTAAAGATGCAGAAAAAACATGTCAAGCCTCATGTAAACTTAAAAATGACAGCTTGCCCCCATTATATCTTATTCCCCTTTCAGGCTGGGGCTGTATTACAGGCGTCCAAGCAGCCATGGGTCACAATTCCATTTCTGTATCCAGAGAGCCCTTGTCTAAAAACAGCTGCAGAGACTTGAAAGGGGTCTGTTATTGGCTTGCTGTAAAGGCAGGCAGGGTACACAAGCAAGCCATGTTACTGTGTGGGCTTCCCTACACATCTCTGCCAGAGCATCTCAGTACTGCAACTTACTCCTGCTATTTACTACTGCAGTGTGATTATTAATGGCATGATGAATTACTCTGAAAAGCTGTATAGAATTAGTCCTCCTTGGTTAACTTTTTTTTGTTGTGTTTCATTTCTTTCAAAGATTCTGACAACGGATTCCAACGTTGCATTCCACATAAAACAGCAAGAACAATGTGTTGACAAACTTATTCATGTCATTGAAGCTGTGTTGCACTAAAGACATTTTTGGGGGATTTTGTTTGGTTTTACTATTTTTCTTTTGATGGTCTGAAGCATTTGAAAAGTGAACTGCAGAGCAAGGTTCAGTTTAATTAAACAAATATTTAAAGCAATTGTTGTTCTAGTTTCACAGAAATTCAAACTTTGGTGCTAATGGGAACAAAACTAGGACTAGCAGGGCTAGTGACGGGAGTCTTTATTCCAGCCATGCCCTAGAACCATGAAACAGAATCTCATTCCACCTTCTAGGCTGTATCCAAATGACCTGGGACTCGTGACGCAATAAGAAAACAGCAGTTACTGTAAAGGTCCTAAGAATAACCTGAGCCACTAAAATACTAGCATAACAGACACCTTGGCTAGCCACAGCCCTCCCTGATCCTGCTTTGTTTCCAGTACATTTCTGTGTGTACAGAAACTGGATTTCGAAGAGTATTCCCTGAAGGACCTCTAATGGATGGATGTAAAGGTTTTCATGGTTCTTCCAGTACTGTATACCATTTTGAAATTCATTTTCCAATAATGCACACTGGTCTCTTTCAAACCAAAGGCATACTGTTCGTCATTACTCAGAAGCATGGCGTAGTGCAGTGCTTTAGAGACATGACGTTCTGTTGTAACTGTAAGAATCTTGCTATGTGGAAGTTTCAGCAGTTTCAGGATTTTTGATGCTTTTAAGTGATCACATTGCAGAGGCACAAGCTCAGTAAACAGTCCATTCAATACACTTGAATAAGGGTAACATAAAGCTTAACACTGTGGATGCCAGTTTTTTTCCACCTATTTTCCATCACAATCCTGTTTAGTACAGTAATCCGTTGCGTGTCCGCCCGCCACATATCCACCCTAACCGTTTATCCACCATGCTCACTCTCTTCAGCAACGTTAGTTTATTATTGATCAGAGAAGATTAGTACAGAGATTGTAGATCCTACCAAAGTTTTCGTTCTGTGTTGCATGTGCTCCTTGCGCTGCCATTGCTGGTAGTGTCACGTGAGCTGTTCAGTGTGTTGATATTGTAGCGCGGGGGCAGCTGATTTGCAAGACAATGTAGGAATGGACCTGATTATAGACTGGGGAAGGGGATGGGAGTGCTCTGTAATGTGTGTTTGTAAACTGTGTTATTTTTGTTCAGATCTGTTAGCGTTCACTGTGTGTTTTGGTGCTTGTGTGACTTAGAGCTGTGAGTGCGTCACTGAGGGGGTTGGGAGCAGGTCTGACACGACCAGTCAGAGACAGGGAGTGTTGGACCAATGATTGAGGAAGGGGGAGGGACTTGAGTGTGTGTGAGGAGATGACAGTTTGAAAGAGAGAAGCGGGATCTGGCGGTGGGAGAATTGAGAGAGTTAAGAGAGGTTGAGTTTGTGAGTAAGAGGAGCGGAATGAGAGCCATTGTTCACTAAAAGCTAAAAAAATATTAAATACAGCGGTTTCCTACTGATTTGAACTGTTGTCTGTCTCATTATATCCTGGAAACCCTGCAGCTCAGCTCTACAATATGTAAATAAATCCTGTTCGTCTGCGGAGCGTATCAGCTTCAACCTCCGTGTGGATCTCCTGCCTGTCACTCAGCAGCAAATTCATGCATCCACACGGCAGACGGATCACAAGCATTAATACCCTGTATCTTTCTCATCAAGGGATTTAGGGGAGCTCCCTAATAAAAGCTGAATCTCAAAACAATAACAGTATTAGTATAGTAATTGTTACAGCTGTGTATAATGATATTTAAAACAGGATTAATCCACCTTTTTACATATCCGCCCTGACTCTGGTCCCATTACAATCAGATACACGACAGATTACTATATTACATACAACCTGTAATATAAAAAGCATGTTCGTTAAGCATGTAACATGAATCAGAAATGGAGAGTACATCACAGCCCAAACTCCTTTGGGACACGGCTTACCAATAGCTAGCTGTGGTGTGTGGGTCAGCGAGGAGGACAGTAATGTACAGCACTGTGAGAGCATCACCTCACAGTACTGCTCAAGTGCATCTCAGACATTCTCTAGCAGCTGTGCTCATGTGTGCTGAAGAGACCTGCTAGTTTTGTTATGTATTTGGCTACTCTCCTCTAAGGCTCTAGCCACACTTTCCCAGATGCGGGAATAGATAGTCTAGTGCCCTCCAGGATGGTTGCTAAACCTGGGTCTATAGTTTGTTTGTTTTTTGTTTGTTTTTTAGGGACAGACCCACAAGGGCAAGTCCCTCAAACACGTTAGTGCAACTGGCGTGTGGTCTAGTGGTTAAAGAAAAGGGCTTGTAACCAGGAGGTCCCCGGTTCAAATCCCACCTCAGCCACTGACTCATTGTGTGACCCTGAGCAAGGCACTTAACTCCTTGTGCTCCGTCTTTCAGGTAAGTGACTGCAGCGGATGCATAGTTCACACACCCTAGTCTCTGTAAGTCTGCTAAATAAATAAATAATGATATAAAGTGGCCTTGTACTTCAGAGGGTGGCACTGGGGGTGTGTGGAGAGAGCTCCTGCAGATCACATGCTGAAGGCAGCAGTTACATTGTTCAGTCAGGTATGTATCTTGCTCTTGCTGTGAAAGTGAGGTTTGACAAGGACACTCAATGCCTGTTTGCAAGACGGTTTCCCCTTCGCATTTTCATGGGACCCCACGCATGGAATTCCTGCTACAAACTGCAAACCAAATGATTACAGCTCCACCGATTACAACTCTTTCTGCAAACGACAGCACGTGTTTCAGTTCTTGCAGTGATTGATTAATTGTGGAATGAGAAACATGTCATTGTCTCGTAGACTGAAAAACAGTAAGATGTTGTTCGGATGCACAGAGCTTGTTTGTTGACACCATTGTCATTGTTACTTGTTAACAAGGCTAACATGTGGCCCTTCTGTATCTGCTTCATGTGTACAGGCATGCCTGCTCTGCCCTCGCTCAATGCCACCACTCTGGCCACTGCCCCCAAGTGGTGTAATACTATATAGATATGTTATGACATTAAATTGCGGTTTAGCTTGTAGCAAATCCTATTTTTCCATCATATGAAAGAAAATTTTAAAAATGTGTACACGTGAATTACTGCCTCTCACTGGCAGGGTCTCACAGCAGACCCTGCCAGCCAGGTGCGTGCAGGGCTGGCCTCCAGGGGGTGATAGCTCATTGACATCCGCTCTCCAGCTCCTGGGTGTAAAGAGACGATTGGATTGGTTGTGGGATCGGAGGGCGTCCGCTGACCTTTAGTTCTCCTGAGCTGAGTGGCTGTAATTGGACATTCTAAATTGGGGAGAAAATCTGGTAAGATAGTTGGGCTCTAATAGTTGCTGGTACTACTTTACCCATCTTAGTTCCTGTGGAGTACTCCATTCTAGCAGACAGTACATAGGGGGTCTCAGAACACTGAGTCTCTGAACATGCCAGCTTTAATATCACTGTGTTGTCTGAATCAAAATATGATAGATTGCAATCAAAACAAGTAAGAGGCTTTCACGTTATAGGCAGGTTCATTGATTTTTCTCGTACTACAGTACTTAGCAACATAAAATGCATTAGGAAAGAATCATTCTAGTTTCAAACTGATTACACCTCTGATCCTTATTTGAGCCATTTGCTCAGATTGATTTTGCATTATTCTTACCTCCAAGAGGATTTTAGTTGTGTGTGTGTGTGTGTGTCTCAGTGCGTGTCTGTGTGTGACTCTGTGTCTGTGTGTGTGTCTGTGTCTGTGTCTGTATGGGTGTATTTATTTGTTTTCCGCTCCTTGAAGATTGTGGATGGGACCCTTATAAAAGGTTGGTGGTAAAGGAATAGTAAACGGCTTGGGTAAGCATTGTAAAGCTCAGAGAGGTATGGGAAAGCATATTAAAAAACACGGGAAACTACGGAACATCATGGGAAAACTGTAAAATTACAGCGCAGATTTACCATAGGAAAGGTCTGTAAGGGTAAGCTCCTTGTCATTGTTTCATTGCATGGTTTTAGCTTGGAGCAGCATCACTGTACCCAGGGTTTCTGACCTGCCAGCAACTGCTTCTGATATTATGATCCTTGTTTCATAGTTTCTCACTGGTTTAAACTCACACTAGCCCTGCACTGAGGTCAGGGTTTCAGAACTGTCCTCAATGAAGTATATTATTTCCATGATCAACCATTTCCATGCGATCAGACCCTGTTAAATAATGAGCTCCTCCCTATAGCTGCATGAACAACTCCTGTTAGTAAACTAAGTGACTCACGCACGACTTGTTCATCTGTGATGAGAAGTGCGATTGTAGCTTCATCATTTCAGTAATATACCTAAACAAGGGGCCCTGAAATCCAGGACTGTGGGAAGGTCTGTGAGTCTCTAACCAGCAGTGTGGAGTAGTGGTTAGGGCTCTGGACTCTTGAGGTTTGTGGGTTCAATCCCAGTTGGGGGACACTGCTGCTGTACCCTTGAGCAAGGTACTTTACCTAGATTGCTCCAGTAAAAACCTAACTGTATAAATAATGTAAAAATAATGTGTAAAAAAAAAAATGTAATTGTATCTAAAAATAATGTGATATCTGGTAACAATTGTAAGTCGCCCTGGATAACGGTGTCTGCTAAGAAATAAATAATAATAATAATAATAATAATAATAATAACCCTGCTGTGTGATAGAAGTATACTGGTGAAATGCAAAAATAAAAACATTGCAAATCCATTATACTGTACTATACTCAGAGCTGGGCACATTACTGAAAAAAAGTCGCTACTCATTTGTTAAAAAAAAAAAAAAAAAAAAAATATCCTTACTTATTACTTAATAAAAAACGTAGCGTGTTATATTACTCAATATATTTATTTCCGTTGTGACTATTGTTTATTTTTTAACCACTGTATGCGTCTGGTAATTCATTTATTAAATGTTTTACAGTTTTCGTAGCATATATGCATTTCATTTTTGGCGTATAAACAATGTACTGTATATTTCCTGACTAAATGATTTTGCATTATGAATAGAAAATCATACAAATGTTAGAATTCAATAGAACCACGAATCGCAAATCAACAGCAACAACAAAAAAAAGGTCTATAGAAAAACAAACTATATGGTAATAAAGCATTAAACATTTTTAAAAAAATGATTGGATGATGCAATAAACACGGGCACCACTGTGTAAACAAGCAAACAAAGAAAAAAGTGGCACATACAGTGGGCCTCCTCTCAATCTTGTCCTATTAAACTTCAAAATACGCGGTGGTAGACCATTTCCTCTGTTTTTGAAGTGTATCATCAAAACTGGCATGTAAGGATACACATTTTTTGTTCCTAGTGCCTAGCCTTATTCAGTGACAAAGCTCAGAAAGACTGATTTGATTGCCCCACGGCTTGTTGCCATGAGACATCCTGAAAGAGAGATGGCGTTATCGGTGGTGAGACACGGACATTAGAGCAGTCTGGCGCTTCGGGGTTAAAAAAAAAAACCCACTGATGTAGATGGACAACAGAGAAAAGGTGACGAGACAAACTCGTTTCTATTTTGCGAAAAGTAACTGATATTGTTACTCAGATAAAAAAATCGAATGCGTTATATTGCCTCGTTATTGACAAAAGTAATATTATTACAGTAGCACGTTACTCAAGCTATCCCAACTCTGCCTATACCCATACCATGCCACCAGATACAACTCGTATAAAATCATGTGTGTCCTGCTTTTACTTTTTATAAGGATTAAATGATGATTTGAATTATTTTAAATAAATGGAGACAACCGATTCATTCACCCAAGTCTAGTACAACCCCCACCCCACAAGAACTGCACCCAAGTCACACTTAATGTCAGGTTCTGTGTCGGCTCAGGAAATTTCACAGGACTGAAGTGCCAATAAACGTGGCAGAAAAATCACTGCTGGGGTTGGTTTGTTTCCGCTTTGCAGAATGGGAATGCATATCTGAGTAATTATGTATTGGGCTTTAACAAGGTAAACTCTACATGCTACAGCACTTATTCCCCTGTAAAAGCTTACCACAGTTTTGCAGTTTTCCCATGGTTATACTATGCATTTACCATGGTTTACCCTGGTTTGACATGTTTAATAATATAGGTACAGATGATATATTATTAACCACCTCTATCTAGTTGTATAAACACAAACATTGTTCTACAAATGCAGTAAATGGGTTGTCAGCAACGCTGTGTTACTGTCAATCAGTGATCAGGCTTTGCAGCACAGGTTTGCAATCAGAAATGTCAGTATGTTTCCACAACAGACCGTTGCTTTAACCCTTTGTTGATGCATTTTTTCTGTAAACTTGTTCCTGTGACACTCGATCAGCAATAGAAATGTACTCGCTCACCTCGAGTCCTCCAAATGGCAGCTTACAGCTTGTTGAAGGTAACTTTCTCTTGCCTTCCTCTCTACTCGTCCGTTTATCACATCTGTTGCTCCTTCTTCAAGAAAACTAAGTTCTGCTAAGAAATCCTGCGCGCCCGACACTGAACATCCTTCCTCGTTCCGTTCCAATCATGTGACAATGTGACCTTTCAACTGTCATTTATGTGAGACGGGCAGAGTTGAGAGATCACATTGTCACATGATCTGAATGAAATGAGGAAGGATGTTCAACCCTGGCCGTTGGGATTCTCCAGACAAGCTTAAAGCCAGGTAAAGGCAGAACAATGCCAATAATTCAATATGGGAGCAAGAGAGCCCAGAGCCCCTCAGAATGATTGCACACACTTTATAGCAGTGTGGAGTAGAGGTCAGGGCTCTGGACTCTTTACCGGAGGCTCGTGGGTTCAATCCCAGATTGGGGGACACTGCTGCTGTACCCTTGAGCAAGGTACTTTACCTAGATTGCTCCAGTAAATACCCAACTGTATAAATGGGTAATTGTATGTAAAAAAAATAAAAAATAAAAATAATGTGATCTCTTGTAACAATTGTAAGTCGCCCTGGATAAGGGTGTCTGCTAAGAAATAAATAATAATAATAATAATAATAATAATAATAATAATAAAATGTAAGTGGAGATTTCCAACAGACTGTCAGCCCTCTATATCCCTAGAGTCTAATATTCTCAATAGCTTAGTGCTGAATAATGTTAATGTCAAGGTTAATGACACTTGGATATAAGTTGTTAGCTTTAGGCATATCTTCTATTTTGTTGGCCGTCTCCATATTACCGGTTTACCAGTCATTTAGTTGTCTCCTGAAGGATTATAGCCATTCACGCGTTCAACAAACGCACACACACACATAAACAAATGCTGGGTAGCTGACCCTAACAATGACAGCAAAGCTGTTGGCAGCGTCTATGGCTGAACTCATTGTCCGTTCTGCAGCTGCACATTGTCGGTGCCCGTCCCTTAGAGCTTTCACTGAAGTCTGCAGAGCAATCGCTCGCACCAGCAGAGCTTGTCAGCTGGGTACTGGTGTCTGTACAGAAACACAAACACTGGACCAGTGGAGACCCCGCGGTCGGGAGCACAGCTGTCTCTGAGAAGGGAAAGCCAGGGGGCAGCTCTGTTTCAGAGACGCTTCATAGTGTCGTACAGAGCTGTCCAGTCTTATTGGTAAAAATGCATACCGATGGTCAGGGTGTTCTTAAAGAGCCATACAAGAATGTATATATTACTACAGTGCCGCCCTTTATAAGGCAGCCGTTTATACTGCGGAACAGGTTATAAGTTGGTCATGGCTCCCATAATGCCATTACACAAGCACTTGTGTTCTCGTTATAAGGCAGAACAGAAAGCAGTCTCTTAACTGTGGCTCTTGACTGCAGCATTAGGGGGGAGCACTGTGACAAGGCAAAAAAGAAAGACTTTAACATAAAGTACATTTAATTTACTATTAATGAGTCATTTAGCAGACACTATACATCACTTACTGCTGCTGCAGAGTCATTTCCAATAGGACCTCGGATTTATGTCTCATCTGAAGGACGGACTAAAATTGAATTGGTATAGAGTGAGTTTTAAGAAAAGAGACTTAATAATATAGATATGGTTTAACCAGACCATACAAGGAAACAGCTACAGTGGTTTGTGCTCAATAAACATGTGTCATGTGTATCACTGCATTTTGATTGGACAGTACTTGCTTTGACTGATGGAATACTTTTCTTCTAAATCAAAATGCTTTGGCGCTCAGTGACTGAAGAGCCACCCATGGGACAGCCTTGGTTCAGAAGAGCGATTATCCCTCACTGCGCTGGGGATGAAATCCATTGCGAAGGGGATTTAGTCAAGGCAGTTGTATGGATCTCGCGCTTCACGTTCTCCATATACTGTATCTGCAGAACCGCTTATCCAGATGTCATGAAACATTTATTTTAGCAGAAGATATTGAGAGATTCTGCCGATACATAAGAACATAAGAAATTCAAGAACAAGAAAAGGTCATTCGGCCCACCTACACTCGCTCGCTATGGTGCCAGCATGCTCCATTAGCACTCGGCAGGTGTCTGTCGTTTCATCCATCCGTCTGTATGCCACACTAACTGGAGAACTGCATGCAAATGGTGATTAAACTGCACTGTTCTGTGCATACTGTTGATATATCATGTCATCAGCTGTTTCATCATATTGATCATTTTGAATTTACAGCTGTGGAAGAGGATGTATGTTACTGTACTTGTTAGATATGAAATCTTGAACTGAATTGTTCTGAAGGGGACAGATAAAAGGGACTACACCTTTAAGAGGTTTAGCAGCCTAGCGCTGTGTCCGGGAGTTCATTCCCCTCCTGTTTGCTCAATCTGTCGGCGTGACCTCACCTGAGAGGGTCACTCAGCCTGGCTGTGTCTCAGTCAAGTCTGCCTGCGTGACGCTGGGACACGTTTCCCTCATGATTGAGTATCACACTGACAGGGACCTCCAGGAATACATCTCCCACCTGAGCGGAGCGATTAGGAAAACACTTAGTGAGCCTGTTTAGAAAAGCCTAGAAACTCCTACTAAATTACTGCCCAGTGAACTACTTTATGTCACTCAATAAAGTGCAGAGTAAGTAAATCAAACGGGCATTTTTAGTACCCATTATTATCTGGAGCTGCCCATAAGTACATACTTCTGTACATATATCTAGATAACCGCTAAATCTATTGTGATTGCAACAGCATTCTGCAGCACAATTGAGAGTAGCAGAATCTGTGCAGGAACCTGTCCGTGTGTGTGTCACACTGACATTATTATGTGTGCACGCTGGGGATGTACTGTACTGTACTGTATGTAAATCATGCTGTTGATCTTCATCTTCACAATGTTAATTGTGTATTCACGGCCATAGCTGTGTGGTAGTACTGCAGCACACTGCTGTTATGTGGCTTAGGTGCCATGAAAACACTTCAAGCTGGATGACTTTGGCTTATTGAAGTAGCGCTAATAAATAATTGACTTCTTGGTGTTAGGCTGTTTGACAACCTCAGTTGGGAGTAGTAGTAACAAAGACCAAGGTACATCATAAACTTGGCAGGGAGTGACTGCTGACTTTTGTAGTGCAGTGGTTTGTTAGCAATCGTAGCAGTCACCCTTAGAAAGGTTTCACACAATAGTTTTACTCTGCTTTTCCCATTGTTATACAGTAGAACAACCGCATGTCCAATCAACCATGCAGATCCTCGTGTGGTTTTCTTTCTCTATGGCAACCACTCGGTGCTGTGTTACCATTCACTCAGCAACAACAAAAGCATAAATAAAGCACTGGAGTCTAGCAAGTGCAAGAGAAAACAAATTGTTCTTTCTGTTGATACAAAGCTAAGTATAATACAACATCTTGAAAAGGGAGAACAAGCAGCAAAACTGGCCCATGAATACAACGTGGGCATCCACAAGATCTACGACAAGAATAATCTGAGTACATTTACAGGGACGCAGACAGCAGTGCACCATCCAAAGTCAAGATAATTAGGGAGTGTAAGTGTGTTCACATTTGCAGTAAATGGCACGAAACATTATTTTTTCTAACATCACAAAATGACACTGCTGTATTAAAATGCAGTAGATCTCTTGAGTTTTTAGTTATAAAAATTGTTTGCATTCATTTTCAAGCACAGGTGATCAATAAAAGGATCTCATACACCAGGGGGCAAACATTAACCTGCCCCCTGCAAGATGCTGCCTCTAGCTGATGTAATTTATACATTAGTAAAAATACCACGTAGAACAAATGCAGTATTTCTTACGTACATTTGCAATGTGTTAATGGCAGGGGGGCAGGTTAATGGTTATACTCTGCTGGTCCATCTGTACAGAGAGAGAAGACATGTTTGAGAGCTCTAAAGACACTACAAGGAGGATGAGTGAAAAAGAAAATAATATGCAGTGATTGTGTGCAACAAGAATACATTAGTTAAGATACAGTAATTGTGATATTTCAGAACCACACCATGTTACTCCATTATTCACGAGGGAGGGATCGTTGCTGAAACATTGAAAACAGCTACAGCAGCTTTTTCACAGGGACGCACAGCACCTCTGTATTGGAACTCTTCCGATCGATTAAAGAGGGCATGACGATCCATGGGATATGATATTTGTGTTGTGGGCGGTGCCAGGGTGCAGCGATAGCAAACAAGCCCTGAGGGGAGTTTCTTATCCTTCTGTGTGCTGTACACCTCCCATGACAGAAACACTGTACCAAATGTCAGGGACTTTCCCGACATGTTTATGACACAAATGTTTATATTTCCTAGAAATAAGATATCAGTAAGAATATACTATAGCTACTCATAAGCTGCTGTCCAGTACTCTTTTTATAAGGCAGTACGGAGCAGGCAGTATGAAGCTTGTCTCTTTTGACTACTGAGCTGGGTTTAGAAAATTCTCCAGACATGGACCTGTAGTTTCCTCTATGGGAAACTTGTAACCATAGTGAATGGTTACATGGGCAATATGCCCACAGCGGAAAATCAGGCCCCCAATGTCTTGTCTGTTTAGAATACCCGTATAAAACATATCCAAGTAAAAATGAAGATCAAAGTTTACTTCCATCTTAAAATATTTGGTATTCTGTGAATATCATCGTTTTGTAAATCAAGTTTGTTTTAAATGATACACAGTATGCTTAGTAATAGAATGTATTGTCTGTCACAATAAAAAAAAAAGATCTGGTGACTAACTTTTCATGACATACAGTAACATAAAAATAACTAAAGAAATGTAACCACATGGGTGGTGTAAAGAATGTGTTTCTAATAATACAAATGATGTAATTGGAACCATGCGCGTAATATCACAGTCCATTCAACTGTGGCATCGCTGTCAGCAGTATACCCAGAATCTAATTCTGTGTTAATTTTCTTTCACACAATCCCCGTCAAGCACACACATGCTAATTGGAAAAGTTCTCTTAGCTACTGAAGAAAGAAATAATGTAGGCAAATTGTGATAACCGTCAGGGAATCCAGACATAATCCTGTATTTGAACTGAATTCACAACAGAGCCACATGTGTCTGGACAACACAAAGTAAGCTGGCCATTTGTTTTCAGAGATGCGTATGAAAATGTTTGGACTAAAAATATGCAGTGTGCTTTTGAAGTGTGGCTAATTTGTTTAGCTTTCAGTCTATGGAAATTGAAGGAGAGGATACAGGGTGAAGTGGCTGTCATTACTGTGACAAGAGTATTTCAGGTGACATTAGCGTTCTCAAAGCATTCCCAATACTCACTATCTCCCCAGCCCTTATTTATAGACCGAAAGAGCTGAATCTACTTGAAACAAAGAATAAAGGGCGACATAAGTGAAGTGTTTAAAATCTGTAAAGAAGTTCACATAGTTAACCCGGACCAATTCTTTAAGCGCAGCACAGAAACCAGGACCAGAGGACAGCTGGAAATGAAGTGGAGACAGACTAAGGGGATGGAATAGGTGACCTAGTCATGTTGTGGATGCTGAATCATTAGGATCCTTTAAGATCCAACGTGACAACGTTTTTCGATCAGTCAGCTGCTAGGAGCCGAACAAGCTTAGCTGGGCTGAATGGCCTCCTCTCGCTTGTAAATGTTCTTATGTTCTTATGAATTCTCATAACTCCATTCTCAGTGAAAACTGCACGACATGAAGGGCCCGGTTCCAAAAGTGTTCACTTTCTGTTTTTACTAGACCTGGGACAAAATGCATTTCTTTCAGCATTCTTTCATTATGAGTTAAATATATAATTAGTACCATCAGTAATGAAATCTCTCAGAAATACAAAAAAAAAAGCTGACACAGCATTACATTATCTGTAGAGAGAAATACTCTTGCCTTCTGTCCAGCATGGGGATGATTGCTGAGAATATTATGGAGATTAAAATGGCCAAGTCAAGTGCATCATTAGTAGTAGTAGTGCCTGTTACATAATAAATTTGCGGGGTATTTTAGCCTCTATTATGAATTGTTTGACTTAGACATTTGTGTAGCATTTTTTCATAGCACAGTTGTTTTTTGAATACCATTTTTTACAACATAGGAGGTGTGTGGTCCAGTGGTTAAAGAAATCCCACTTTCAAATCGTTCACACACCCTAGTCTCTGTAAGTCTCCTTGGATAAAGGCGTCTGCCAAATAAAAAAAATAATTAAAAAAAAAAGGTTTAAGTTGAGTGTTATATTACAGTACATGACTGAGTGATACAAGCAGAGGATACAATGCTTTTAGTATTTTCAGCTTCCTTGTTTGTGGTGAGTTGGTTATAATTGATCAGTTATTTAAGACTTATTATGTATTCATAAATGTATCGTGTACCAATATGAATACATTTTAAAAGTATTTATTCATTGACACTCAAATTGTGTTAATTTTTTTAATGTTTACACCCTGCACTTGTTTGTTGAGAATTTCACCCCTGGTTACATTGCATGCATTCATGCAATTTGCAGCAGCAGTGTGGAGTAGTGGTTAGGGCTCTGGACTCTTGACCGGAGGGTCGTGGGTTCAATCCCTGGTAGGGGACACTGCTGCTGTACCCTTGAGCAAGGTACTTTACCTAGATTGCTCCAGTAAAAACCCAACTATATAAATGGTTAATTGTATGTAAAAATAATGTGTAAAAATTAAATAATAATGTGATATCATATAACAATTGTAAGTCGCCCTGGATATGGGTTTTACAGGACTTGCTTATCCTTTACCATGCTTTCACTGTGCTTTATTACACTTTGCTATGCTTTTACTATGGTAAACCTGTATAAGGGGTGTACGTTGTACATTATTGTACTGTTACCTAGCACTATATTTTGTTACACAGCAAAAACAGACAGAGCTGTTGTATTTCTTCTGTGTTTTATTGCCTATTTTGACATTTTTCTTTTGTTCTGACCCTCCCTACATGATACTTCTGCCCATTTTGCCTTTAAGCTACACACTGCTAGACAGCACACACTTGCACTCACACACACACACAAGCACACACAAGCACTTAAACAGACGCACACACGCCCACACACACACACACACGCACGCACGCACGCACACACAGGCAGATAGATGTGACTTACGCACACATGCAGCCAACCATCCTGATGTGAGAGGCATGTGTCAGCTGCTATCTAAGCTGTGAATGTGCTCCTCTTGCAGAGGACAGCTCTGCAGATTATGAAATACACTGGGACCGAGTGGGATGACCTGATAACACAGCGCTGACATGGTTCTCAAAGCAGGGCCTGGTTTTATTATTCACAGGACGTTTGTGACATTGAGATGTTATTTCAGACTTCAGGTAAATATCAACAAATTGGTTTAAACTGGACAGTATGAATTTGGAGAGAGGCAGTAAAGGAGATGTTATCAAGTCACCCCCCACACACTTTGCATTTCCATTACAATTGTATGACGTTTGTAAATATTAGGAGTGGTTCTGGGTTATGTTGCTCCAATACTGACATCATTTATAATTTTTCTCTAAATCTACCTTTATCTGGCTTTGAGTTGCTTAGAGCATTCCTTCCTAGTTGATTTTGCAATTTCAGGTCAGGTTAGTTTCGAATGATAAAAATGAAGATTACAAATTAGAAACTCAGGTATTTCTTCACTATGCAGGCAGCCTTTTCATTGGAAACACCCTGCCTCTGTTAATACAGATACTCTTGGTTTTATGAGAGGAGCGTGTGAGACACTAATTAAAAGGTTTTACATATTTTGGAAGGATGTTAACTTGTATTCCCATGTTAAAAATATCTTCTCTATATGTGTGAAATCTAATCAGTATAGCCCTGGGCTACATCATTTGCATCTACATCTTTGAACTGCTTGCTGCTGTAGATTTCAGCAGGCTCACTGCCATTGACATATTTACAGTAGAGAAGAATCCCGTCCAGAGAACTTCCATTATTTCTACATGGCTACAGTGAACAAAAAGGATTATGCTATTATGTTTTTAAAAGATTATTACATTTTTAAAACTAAGTGATTTATTCAATGCTATTATTAGGTAGATCAAGACAAACCCCCACAACACAGAAATCTGAATAATTCATATTGTCAATGTCATGAATCTTTTGGTGAGCATGCCATTGACCATTCTGCTGTATGCCAGTGTAGCAAACATCGAGAAATCAGGGTGAAGCGATACAGGTAGTCATGGGGAAGCACATGTAAGAATGGTAAAATGCAAAATTACAATGCAAATTTGCCATGCATTATTGGTAGAACTCTGTTCATCGTAGGCCGAATGCTATGGGGTGTGCGTTGCGCCTGTCTCAGTGCTGTGGGGTGAGCGTTGCTCCTGTCTCAGTGCTGTGGGATGAGCGTTGCTCCTGTCTCAGTGCTGTGGGGTGAGCGTTGCTCCTGTCTCAGTGCTGTGGGATGAGCGTTGCTCCTGTCTCAGTGCTATTCTATGAGCGTTGCTCCTGTCTCAGTGCTGTGGGATGAGCGTTGCTCCAGTCTCACTGCTATTCTATGAGCGTTGCTCCTGTCTCAGTGCTGTGGGCTGGAGCATTGCTCCTGTCTCAGTGCTGTGGGATGAGCATTGCTCCTGTCTCAGTGCTGTGGGATGAGCGTTGCTCCTGTCTCAGTGCTGTGGGATGAGCGTTGCTCCTGTCTCAGTGCTGTGGGATGAGCGTTGCTCCTGTCTCAGTGCTGTGGGATGAGCGTTGCTCCTGTCTCAGTGCTGTGGGATGAGCGTTGCTCCTGTCTCAGTGCTGTGGGATGAGCGTTGCTCCTGTCTCAGTGCTGTGGGATGAGCGTTGCTCCTGTCTCAGTGCTGTGGGATGAGCGTTGCTCCTGTCTCAGTGCTGTGGGATGAGCGTTGCTCCTGTCTCAGTGCTGTGGGATGAGCGTTGCTCCTGTCTCAGTGCTGTGGGATGAGCGTTGCTCCTGTCTCAGTGCTGTGAGATGAGCGTTGCTCCTGTCTCAGTGCTGTGGGATGAGCGTTGCTCCTGTCTCAGTGCTGTGGGATGAGCGTTGCTCCTGTCTCAGTGCTGTGGGATGAGCGTTGCTCCTGTCTCAGTGCTGTGGGATGAGCGTTGCTCCTGTCTCCTGGGATGAGCTTGCTCCTGTCTCAGTCTGGATGAGCGTTGCTCCTGTCTCAGTGCTGTGGGATGAGCGTTGCTCCTGTCTCAGTGCTGTGGGATGAGCGTTGCTCCTGTCTCAGTGCTGTGGGATGAGCGTTGCTCCTGTCTCAGTGCTGTGGGATGAGCGTTGCTCCTGTCTCAGTGCTGTGGGATGAGCGTTGCTCCTGTCTCAGTGCTGTGGGATGAGCGTTGCTCCTGTCTCAGTGCTGTGGGATGAGCGTTGCTCCTGTCTCAGTGCTGTGGGATGAGCGTTGCTCCTGTCTCAGTGCTGTGGGATGAGCGTTGCTCCTGTCTCAGTGCTGTGGGATGAGCGTTGCTCCTGTCTCAGTGCTGTGGGATGAGCGTTGCTCCTGTCTCAGTGCTGTGGGATGAGCGTTGCTCCTGTCTCAGTGCTGTGGGATGAGCGTTGCTCCTGTCTCAGTGCTGTGGGATGAGCGTTGCTCCTGTCTCAGTGCTGTGGGATGAGCGTTGCTCCTGTCTCAGTGCTGTGGGATGAGCGTTGCTCCTGTCTCAGTGCTGTGGGATGAGCGTTGCTCCTGTCTCAGTGCTGTGGGATGAGCGTTGCTCCTGTCTCAGTGCTGTGGGATGAGCGTTGCTCCTGTCTCAGTGCTGTGGGATGAGCGTTGCTCCTGTCTCAGTGCTGTGGGATGAGCGTTGCTCCTGTCTCAGTGCTGTGGGATGAGCGTTGCTCCTGTCTCAGTGCTGTGGGATGAGCGTTGCTCCTGTCTCAGTGCTGTGGGATGAGCGTTGCTCCTGTCTCAGTGCTGTGGGATGAGCGTTGCTCCTGTCTCAGTGCTGTGGGATGAGCGTTGCTCCTGTCTCAGTGCTGTGGGATGAGCGTTGCTCCTGTCTCAGTGCTGTGGGATGAGCGTTGCTCCTGTCTCAGTGCTGTGGGATGAGCGTTGCTCCTGTCTCAGTGCTGTGGGATGAGCGTTGCTCCTGTCTCAGTGCTGTGGGATGAGCGTTGCTCCTGTCTCAGTGCTGTGGGATGAGCGTTGCTCCTGTCTCAGTGCTGTGGGATGAGCGTTGCTCCTGTCTCAGTGCTGTGGGATGAGCGTTGCTCCTGTCTCAGTGCTGTGGGATGAGCGTTGCTCCTGTCTCAGTGCTGTGGGATGAGCGTTGCTCCTGTCTCAGTGCTGTGGGATGAGCGTTGCTCCTGTCTCAGTGCTGTGGGATGAGCGTTGCTCCTGTCTCAGTGCTGTGGGATGAGCGTTGCTCCTGTCTCAGTGCTGTGGGATGAGCGTTGCTCCTGTCTCAGTGCTGTGGGATGAGCGTTGCTCCTGTCTCAGTGCTGTGGGATGAGCGTTGCTCCTGTCTCAGTGCTGTGGGATGAGCGTTGCTCCTGTCTCAGTGCTGTGGGATGAGCGTTGCTCCTGTCTCAGTGCTGTGGGATGAGCGTTGCTCCTGTCTCAGTGCTGTGGGATGAGCGTTGCTCCTGTCTCAGTGCTGTGGGATGAGCGTTGCTCCTGTCTCAGTGCTGTGGGATGAGCGTTGCTCCTGTCTCAGTGCTGTGGGATGAGCGTTGCTCCTGTCTCAGTGCTGTGGGATGAGCGTTGCTCCTGTCTCAGTGCTGTGGGATGAGCGTTGCTCCTGTCTCAGTGCTGTGGGATGAGCGTTGCTCCTGTCTCAGTGCTGTGGGATGAGCGTTGCTCCTGTCTCAGTGCTGTGGGATGAGCGTTGCTCCTGTCTCAGTGCTGTGGGATGAGCGTTGCTCCTGTCTCAGTGCTGTGGGATGAGCGTTGCTCCTGTCTCAGTGCTGTGGGATGAGCGTTGCTCCTGTCTCAGTGCTGTGGGATGAGCGTTGCTCCTGTCTCAGTGCTGTGGGATGAGCGTTGCTCCTGTCTCAGTGCTGTGGGATGAGCGTTGCTCCTGTCTCAGTGCTGTGGGATGAGCGTTGCTCCTGTCTCAGTGCTGTGGGATGAGCGTTGCTCCTGTCTCAGTGCTGTGGGATGAGCGTTGCTCCTGTCTCAGTGCTGTGGGATGAGCGTTGCTCCTGTCTCAGTGCTGTGGGATGAGCGTTGCTCCTGTCTCAGTGCTGTGGGATGAGCGTTGCTCCTGTCTCAGTGCTGTGGGATGAGCGTTGCTCCTGTCTCAGTGCTGTGGGATGAGCGTTGCTCCTGTCTCAGTGCTGTGGGATGAGCGTTGCTCCTGTCTCAGTGCTGTGGGATGAGCGTTGCTCCTGTCTCAGTGCTGTGGGATGAGCGTTGCTCCTGTCTCAGTGCTGTGGGATGAGCGTTGCTCCTGTCTCAGTGCTGTGGGATGAGCGTTGCTCCTGTCTCAGTGCTGTGGGATGAGCGTTGCTCCTGTCTCAGTGCTGTGGGATGAGCGTTGCTCCTGTCTCAGTGCTGTGGGATGAGCGTTGCTCCTGTCTCAGTGCTGTGGGATGAGCGTTGCTCCTGTCTCAGTGCTGTGGGATGAGCGTTGCTCCTGTCTCAGTGCTGTGGGATGAGCGTTGCTCCTGTCTCAGTGCTGTGGGATGAGCGTTGCTCCTGTCTCAGTGCTGTGGGATGAGCGTTGCTCCTGTCTCAGTGCTGTGGGATGAGCGTTGCTCCTGTCTCAGTGCTGTGGGATGAGCGTTGCTCCTGTCTCAGTGCTGTGGGATGAGCGTTGCTCCTGTCTCAGTGCTGTGGGATGAGCGTTGCTCCTGTCTCAGTGCTGTGGGATGAGCGTTGCTCCTGTCTCAGTGCTGTGGGATGAGCGTTGCTCCTGTCTCAGTGCTGTGGGATGAGCGTTGCTCCTGTCTCAGTGCTGTGGGATGAGCGTTGCTCCTGTCTCAGTGCTGTGGGATGAGCGTTGCTCCTGTCTCAGTGCTGTGGGATGAGCGTTGCTCCTGTCTCAGTGCTGTGGGATGAGCGTTGCTCCTGTCTCAGTGCTGTGGGATGAGCGTTGCTCCTGTCTCAGTGCTGTGGGATGAGCGTTGCTCCTGTCTCAGTGCTGTGGGATGAGCGTTGCTCCTGTCTCAGTGCTGTGGGATGAGCGTTGCTCCTGTCTCAGTGCTGTGGGATGAGCGTTGCTCCTGTCTCAGTGCTGTGGGATGAGCGTTGCTCCTGTCTCAGTGCTGTGGGATGAGCGTTGCTCCTGTCTCAGTGCTGTGGGATGAGCGTTGCTCCTGTCTCAGTGCTGTGGGATGAGCGTTGCTCCTGTCTCAGTGCTGTGGGATGAGCGTTGCTCCTGTCTCAGTGCTGTGGGATGAGCGTTGCTCCTGTCTCAGTGCTGTGGGATGAGCGTTGCTCCTGTCTCAGTGCTGTGGGATGAGCGTTGCTCCTGTCTCAGTGCTGTGGGATGAGCGTTGCTCCTGTCTCAGTGCTGTGGGATGAGCGTTGCTCCTGTCTCAGTGCTGTGGGATGAGCGTTGCTCCTGTCTCAGTGCTGTGGGATGAGCGTTGCTCCTGTCTCAGTGCTGTGGGATGAGCGTTGCTCCTGTCTCAGTGCTGTGGGATGAGCGTTGCTCCTGTCTCAGTGCTGTGGGATGAGCGTTGCTCCTGTCTCAGTGCTGTGGGATGAGCGTTGCTCCTGTCTCAGTGCTGTGGGATGAGCGTTGCTCCTGTCTCAGTGCTGTGGGATGAGCGTTGCTCCTGTCTCAGTGCTGTGGGATGAGCGTTGCTCCTGTCTCAGTGCTGTGGGATGAGCGTTGCTCCTGTCTCAGTGCTGTGGGATGAGCGTTGCTCCTGTCTCAGTGCTGTGGGATGAGCGTTGCTCCTGTCTCAGTGCTGTGGGATGAGCGTTGCTCCTGTCTCAGTGCTGTGGGATGAGCGTTGCTCCTGTCTCAGTGCTGTGGGATGAGCGTTGCTCCTGTCTCAGTGCTGTGGGATGAGCGTTGCTCCTGTCTCAGTGCTGTGGGATGAGCGTTGCTCCTGTCTCAGTGCTGTGGGATGAGCGTTGCTCCTGTCTCAGTGCTGTGGGATGAGCGTTGCTCCTGTCTCAGTGCTGTGGGATGAGCGTTGCTCCTGTCTCAGTGCTGTGGGATGAGCGTTGCTCCTGTCTCAGTGCTGTGGGATGAGCGTTGCTCCTGTCTCAGTGCTGTGGGATGAGCGTTGCTCCTGTCTCAGTGCTGTGGGATGAGCGTTGCTCCTGTCTCAGTGCTGTGGGATGAGCGTTGCTCCTGTCTCAGTGCTGTGGGATGAGCGTTGCTCCTGTCTCAGTGCTGTGGGATGAGCGTTGCTCCTGTCTCAGTGCTGTGGGATGAGCGTTGCTCCTGTCTCAGTGCTGTGGGATGAGCGTTGCTCCTGTCTCAGTGCTGTGGGATGAGCGTTGCTCCTGTCTCAGTGCTGTGGGATGAGCGTTGCTCCTGTCTCAGTGCTGTGGGATGAGCGTTGCTCCTGTCTCAGTGCTGTGGGATGAGCGTTGCTCCTGTCTCAGTGCTGTGGGATGAGCGTTGCTCCTGTCTCAGTGCTGTGGGATGAGCGTTGCTCCTGTCTCAGTGCTGTGGGATGAGCGTTGCTCCTGTCTCAGTGCTGTGGGATGAGCGTTGCTCCTGTCTCAGTGCTGTGGGATGAGCGTTGCTCCTGTCTCAGTGCTGTGGGATGAGCGTTGCTCCTGTCTCAGTGCTGTGGGATGAGCGTTGCTCCTGTCTCAGTGCTGTGGGATGAGCGTTGCTCCTGTCTCAGTGCTGTGGGATGAGCGTTGCTCCTGTCTCAGTGCTGTGGGATGAGCGTTGCTCCTGTCTCAGTGCTGTGGGATGAGCGTTGCTCCTGTCTCAGTGCTGTGGGATGAGCGTTGCTCCTGTCTCAGTGCTGTGGGATGAGCGTTGCTCCTGTCTCAGTGCTGTGGGATGAGCGTTGCTCCTGTCTCAGTGCTGTGGGATGAGCGTTGCTCCTGTCTCAGTGCTGTGGGATGAGCGTTGCTCCTGTCTCAGTGCTGTGGGATGAGCGTTGCTCCTGTCTCAGTGCTGTGGGATGAGCGTTGCTCCTGTCTCAGTGCTGTGGGATGAGCGTTGCTCCTGTCTCAGTGCTGTGGGATGAGCGTTGCTCCTGTCTCAGTGCTGTGAGATGAGCGTTGCTCCTGTCTCAGTGCTGTGGGATGAGCGTTGCTCCTGTCTCAGTGCTGTGGGATGAGCGTTGCTCCTGTCTCAGTGCTGTGGGATGAGCGTTGCTCCTGTCTCAGTGCTGTGGGATGAGCGTTGCTCCTGTCTCAGTGCTGTGGGGTGAGCGTTGCTCCTGTCTCAGTGCTATGGGGTGAGCGTTGCTCCTGTCTCAGTGCTGTGTGGTGAGCGTTGCTCCTGTCTCAGTGCTGTGGGGTGAGCGTTGCTCCTGTCTCAGTGCTGTGGGATGAGCGTTGCTCCTGTCTCAGTGTTATGGGATGAGCGTTGCTCCTGTCTCAGGGACAGCGATCCTGTCCTCTGGCAGTGTGAATGATCACAAGGAGGAAGCCCACACCAGTATGTGCCTCTTTGTGCAGCTTCCTGCTAACATTAAAATGAATGCAAACTAAGCAGTTGTCACATGCCTGCTCACAAGGAAGGGGCCAAACTAAAATAGACAGGGTAATGTGTTGGTCAGAATGTGTGGTCACATAGGTCTTAGCCTGGTCTGGGCAGTGATGCAGGGAGAGAGCCCCTTTTCTGTTGAAGTGGTTCAGATACTTCAGCAGGTAAAAGACTCAATCAGCACTGCAGCCCTGTCTACAGGTCTTGGGAAGAGAACCCATCAGACTGCTCCAGTACAGGATCACGGCACTCATGTAATATACTCATGACGAGTGAAATAACCACAGCACTCCATGCACTTTCACAGAGTCTGCTGTTTAGAAACCGAAATTAAAAACAAGCGAGTTTGGAGATTAGTTTCCTTTCATCAAGCTCCACATCTGCTTAGCAACGCAGGAACAGTGCGATTCGTGCTGTCGTTCTGTTGTTGGATTTGAATGAATTCAAGATTTTCCAAAAAGAGATCATTAGGGCTGTACAGATACTCCGATTTTCAGAGTTTAAGTCAGCAGCTATTCATTAAAAAAGAAAGAGACACATTAAGTGCAAAACACATTATTGAGTAGCAATGAAGGATAATAAAACATCTGCTGGTAGTGTTATTTAAAATAAAATGACTGATGGTTTCCCAGATTGTTACTGAATAGCTGCACAGAGCTCTTGCACAGCTTACAAAGTGACCACATGAATTTGCATACAAAAATTTCCCAAATATAATCATGTTCCCCATTTTTACTTACCCCATTTTAATAGTTATCTTCATTATTTCTGTAAAGTTACTGACAGATGAAATAGTAGCCGTATCAGTCCAGAGATGATAGACAAAGAGGAGACATGATACCTTTTATTGGACTAACTAAACAATAAAGGTGTGTGAAGAGTGGTTAAGAATCTTTGAATCTAACTTGTAACTAATAGGTTTCAATAATGGGGACTTTTAATGACATACTTTTTAACTTAAAAGTACTGTAGTCATTTTAATTATTAAATGAAACCAGCTTTGGATTACGTTTGGCGTATCAAAATACAGAGACACTCTGCAATCCCTTTACCAGCCAGTAACATGGGAGCAGAATTCCTTTATCAATACAAGGGAGGGATGTAAGACATGGGGGTCTCAGGAATCCTTGCTTACTGACATGGGTAGCAGTGTAAGGAGGGCTGTAAGACTGGGGGGTCTGTAAGACAGGTGGGTCTCAGGAGTCCTTGCTTACTGACATGGGTAGCAGTGTAAGGAGGGCTGTAAGACTGGGGGGTCTGTAAGACTGGGGGGTCTCAGGAGTCCTTGCTTACTGACATGGGTAGCAGTGTAAGGAGGGCTGTAAGACTGGGGGGTCTGTAAGACAGGTGGGTCTCAGGAGTCCTTGCTTACTGACATGGGTAGCAGTGTAAGGAGGGCTGTAAGACTGGGGAGTCTGTAAGACTGGGGGGTCTCAGTCCTTGCTTAGTGACATGGGTAGGAGTGTACGGACACCCGGACAGACAAAATTCCTTTGAAAAAATAGCCTTAATTAGGTTATTGTGGGAACTGGCCCCACTGCTTCACCTCTTGCACACAGGTGAGCTTAAAAGAAGACCTTTAAATCACAGTGAAACAACAAGACAGCACTCAAACTAACAATACCAGTAGCAGTACCTTCGTTTGCCACTGCCCATGTGCTTCACTATCCGGCGCCAGTGCCTCCCCTCCCCTGGGAACCAGAAACTGCCAGCTTTTATACACACCCTCCTCATCCCATAACAACAGAACAATAGGGTTTAAATCAAACAGTTGCAAAGTATTTTCCATTTGTAGAGACCATATTCTTTCTTTTCACTACAAACTAAATATATTCCAGTGATAATTCAATCTGAACAAAAAGTCATTTTCCTTTTGTTTTAACTGGTCATGTGAGCACACGTGCCATAACCCCTTTACTGCAACTGAAAAAACACAGGGCTTAAAGGAAATGACATTTAAACTGAAACAGATAAGGCTATTATTGGATGAAACTGATGGAATAACGATGTGCATTTATGAACTGAGGAATACAGGAATAAATGAAAAACAGGTACCAGTACAAAACAAATCAGGTTTTCAGCCAAAAACCTACAGAATAGACACTGTTTAAATGTGAGGGGTTTTCACCCCCATCCTAAAGAGCTACCTGCTTTTCCTTCTCAGAATCCTACTGGAAAATGAAGTCGAGAAATAAGTGCTGGAAATACATGCATAATACAGAACATGCTGATAGTTATTCACTCATAAAGACATTAGCCGGTTTCAGTTGACTGCAATCTATAATTTAAACGCTGCACCTCATGCTATTGATGTGTTTTGTGTAATTCAATGCATATTACACCATGCTTGTCCACTGAGCACCACTTCAGGGACATCTGTGACTCCAGCAGTATCACATAGAAACTGAGCCTCAGTAAAGGGTGTGACTGTAATATTTCGGTTGCTGCTTCATTATTGCTGTGAGGCTCATTATTGGAGTGCACGTCTAGGCTGGGAGTGTATTTAAGTTTCATTTACTTTTTAATTTCAATGTCTTTTTGAGTTTCAGGTAATTTTTGTAGTTTTGCTTATGGGTTCACTTATCATCAGGGCTGAAGAAAATGAAATATTTATGTTTTATTACCCTTAAGTTCCTCCATGCAACCTTTAGAATTTGACCAGAAGTGTAGCAAGGAGATCTCAATGTAGTGTCTTCACAGAGTTTCAAGCAGCTACAGTCACAGCGGCTTTGTGGTTGTGTTCAGTCTGTGTGGTTCCCACACTCCCCACAATGAAGGGAGATTTGATCAGTCTGTGGTTCCCACACTCCCCTCAATGAAAGGAGATGTGATCAGTCTGTGGTTCCCACACTCCCCTCAATGAAGGGAGATGTGATACCTGCTGCTCATTTTCATAGCTCTGTGTATCTCAGGCATCGTACACCTTTTTGGAAAGACAAAGCTGCTGTAGCGAGTAGAGCACCCTGCGGTTTTCCAGCTGCTCTTTGGTGTCCCAGCTCAGCTCCTATTGCACAGCCTGCAGTAAGAGAGCTTGACTCCTATTGCACAGCCTGCAGTAAGAGAGCTTGACTCCTATTGCACAGCCTGCAGTAAGAGAGCTTGACTCCTATTGCACAGCCTGCAGTAAGAGAGCTTGACTCCTATTGCACAGCCTGCAGTAAGAGAGCTTGACTCCTATTGCACAGCCTGCAGTAAGAGAGCTTGACTCCTATTGCACAGCCTGCAGTAAGAGAGCTTGACTCCTATTGCACAGCCTGCAGTAAGAGAGCTTGACTCCTATTGCACAGCCTGCAGTAAGAGAGCTTGACTCCTATTGCACAGCCTGCAGTAAGAGAGCTTGACTCCTATTGCACAGCCTGCAGTAAGAGAGCTTGACTCCTATTGCACAGCCTGCAGTAAGAGAGCCCCCTCCTGCCTTCACAGGATTGCAGCAACTTTTGCAGCGTCCCTGCAGCTTTCAGGATAGCAAAAAGGATTGCTGATTCTAGACACATTTGGGGGTTGTTTTTTATTTCAATTTAGTGCTCACATACAGCAGGAACTCTAGGAACCTGTATAAAAGTTTACCACAGTAATTTACACGGTAATCTTGCAGTGCTTTTGCAGTGGTTATACTATGCATTTACCATAGTTTGATATGTTTTGTTTTTTTTTAAATATGATTTACCATGCCTTTCTGGGCTTTACAATGCTAATCTATGCTTTATCAAGTTTTTACTATAAGTAAAATACTTTGCCATGCTTTGCATGTGAAATAATATATACTGTGTACAGATATGGAGATACTGTATAAGGAATAGATTATTTTGCACAGATCTCTATATAGACTAGAACTGGAATGCAAATACAGTGCAGATCTTTGATCTTTATCAGGCTGGGGAGGGGGCTGTGGTTAAATATTTGCTTGTACTGCAGGCTGGACGGCATGTGCTCTCTTACCTGTACTGTACTGTGGGATAGCTGGGGAGAGAGGACATCTACTGTACTGACCCTCTGCAGAACCTGTAGGGAGGCTAGAAAAGAGAGCATGTGCATGCATCCCTATACCCCCTTAGAAAAGTGTACCATAGTAAAAGTGTAATAAAGCATGGTAAAGCAGAGGTAAGCATTGTAAAACCCTGACAGGTAAAGCAAAGCATATAAAAAAACATGACAAATGGTAAATGCATAATATAGCCTAGCCAAGCGAAAACTGCAAACAAGCAAATGTACCAGGAGGCAGTACTACAGCCTTTTCTTAAGGTGATGTAACACCATGAATGGTACCTGTTGGGAACTTCCATTCGGTATATAGGTCTCAGATGTGCAGTTTGGAAACATTGTGTTTTAAAGTGTGAGATCTGGTGCTGCACTAAGTTCAGTGACTCTCTGTTTGAAAGCCATGCTTCGTTTCACCTGGAGGGTGAATTTGCCCCCACACCTCAACAGCTTCTTTCCTCTCAGTAACCAACCATCTGCTTCCCCTGTCGACTGACATGCTTTCAGCCAGTAGCATGCTTTGACCCCGAAGACACTGCCGAGGTGAAATGACCTAGGAAGTGCAAGTGTAACAGATTTCCTGCGAGTAAGGCGTGGAAACTGAGAACTTTCTTTAACCTAATAATAAGAGTGAAGGTTGCGATGCAGTGCTGCTGTAAGGCTGTGTTGCCTCCTTGTTTATTAAACAAAAGTAAACAGTTCAGGTTTGCATCCAAAGCATTTCATAAAAAGTAATAATATTTTTTTTTTTAAAAAAAGGACCAGCGGTCCTTTAAACACACTTTGTAATGTGTGATAACAAAACAAAAGCCTAGCTCCACTGGAGCCCTAAACATATACAAACCAGAGGCTACTGTATACTGCCTCTTTCTAAAACTAAATACAAAACAAGAAGTCATATGTCTTCATTTAGTTGAATATGGTTTGTTCAAAACTAGTGTGATGATAAAGTTTCTGATCATGACAGGTATCAACAGTACAGAACAGTATAGAATTAACAATGACATGTTCAATCACAATCTGAGAAGTGATTCTCCAGATATATGAACAAATGTAAGTGTGACAGACAGATGGCCGTATGTATGGACAGACAGACAGACACCCCCTGATATCTCCAGAATCTGAGACTCAATATTAAGAACTGCATCTGTTTAGCAATGTTCCAGAATGTTGAACAGTATGATTCTGAGCGGCTGTCCTGCATAGTAATACTTCTAAATCAATAGAACCTAAAGCCCAATGGGAATTGAGTCTTTTTAAAAGCATTTTTATTATTCTTTTTTTTTTTTTAGTAAATGTAACAATTTTCACAGAGCAACTGTTCATTCGGGCCACTGTCAGTCACACACCTGAAAACACGAGACAGCTGAGCTGTGTTTCCCATTACAGCTACATACTTCGCTTCCTGTAGTTCTCCTTTTATTGCAGCTAGCAAAACCTGAGACACCGTTCTGAATCTTGTTAGAGGTACCCGAGAATACTGTGGCTATTGCCAAGTGATTGCTTAACATGCTGTCACAGAAAGTATCAGAGAAAGTCATTCTACATTAATGACCTCTATTTGAGGAATTGGTGCCTTCATTGTGCCTCATTGGGATGTATTGTATCCCTGCACTTCTGCTCATCCAGTTGAACATCAATCCGGGTTTGTCCAGAGGTTTGGAGTGTAACAGTGACTCACATGTGACTTTGGGAATGCTCATGTTTTTGTGCTGACTTCGATAGATATCCCAGATTGCTGTAGCCAGTGCTGTTCCATATCACTTTTTCTGTACTGAACAAAAGACAGCAGCAGTATTATTTTTTTAATTGACAGCTACCGGTAAGCCATGGATACCTTTCATAATTTACATTTTGGAAGTGGCGAGTAGACCCTTCCTTTCCTGTGTAGGTTCGGGTATTTGTGGTATATGCCTCCCTTTTTAACACACTCCAATTTTTTCTGAGAAAGTTCTTCTTGAAAATTGATTCGTAACCAAATCGACTACGATGTCTCCATTGTCTGATGAATTATTTTTTTATTTGTACAAAGTAATTCAAAATATTACTTCATTGTTCTCAATATAATTCTCAATAACGCTCTATAATAAGCAATATCGCTCAAAATTCAGTTATTCTTACATCGCTTTCCCTAGCATATTTATGTCCCGCCTCTGCTCATTAATGATTGGACAGCTGCAAAACCAAGACAGATCTTTGACATTCCCATTGGTTAAACTCCCAAGAACTTCAACTGAAACAGAGAACACCCTCAAGTTTATGTCCCGCCTCTGCTTACTCATGATTGGACACCTATATAACAAGGGGCAGATCTTTGACTCTCCCATTGGTTAAACTTACTGAAGACCTTCAGCCTTGGTAGAGAATGCCTTCAACTGTTTATGCCCTGCCTCTGCTCACTTATGATTGGACTGCCGCAGAGATCTTCTATTGGTTGAAATACTGTACTGGCAGGCTGAGTTTTTTACATGAAAGTAAAGCGAATGTGTTTATGTGTTAATTACATTTGTCTATTGGATTTTGTCATAATTATTTTGTTTACCTATATAATGTTTAAGTGCATGTCTTTTTTTAAGCCTGATATTTCATTTCAAGATCTAGTTTAAATGCACAGTTTGTATTGCGGAGGAGTATGTTTGCAAGAAGAAATCTCAGTTATTCCTGTGTTAATAAACCGTGTTTCTATAATCCGTGCGGCCTGTTGATGCACACTTTATTACAGTAGGCTACTTTTAAAACATAGTGTATTGTATGGTGTCGGTACTAGATCAAAATACACAGAAGCGATCTTTGTGTTCATCAACATGGACACTGTCACTGCTTTGGAAACCAGAGACAAGCGATCAGAAAGCAGACTTAACCCTATCCTGGCAGTCTGAGTGAGAAAGCAGTTACAAATTAAAAACTCAAAGCAAGATCAGTGACTTTTTTAAACCAGCTCTCTCCGCCTCTGAACAACGGATATAATATACCGGTAGGTGTGTAATGTAACTTTTTTGGTTGTCGGCACAGGGATATATTGTTATGCATACTAATGTGTGTTTTCCACTTATTCTGGCACACTTCACTCCCTATCTGCACAAATGAACGGATGTCTGCTGTGTTTACATGAGTTACAAGCACAATCCAGTTGGCATGTATAAAGTTAATTGGAAAAAAAAAAAATTGACAGTGCAAACATTTGTGATCAAAAGTAAATTGAGCATGGTATACGTTGTATTCTGTATCGCTACTGAAACTAATATATTTAAAGTGCCATAAAAAAAAAACATCCAAGCAAAAATCTTTCTATACATCCTAATGTAATAAAGAACAACTTGGAAAAGAGCTGGGATGGTGCTTTCTTGGGAGGTTTTTACTTCATAATCTACTCTTTCTAAACAAAACATTGAAAGGGGGGATTTGTTGTTTTCCTAAACATAGCTTTAATTAAAGTTGTATTCTATTGTTGTTCAAAATGTGATTAAAAGTGCAATTAATCGAGATACATTTTTTTAATTGCACGATTAATCGAGATTCATTTTTAATTGCACGATTAATCGAGATTCATTTTTTTAATTGCACGATTAATCGAGATTCATTTTTTTATCGTTTGACAGCCCTAATATATATAGTCACCACCGCTTAGAACGGGTGTGTTTGTGTCAACGTGATTCGCTCACAGCAAGCGATGGACAGTATAAACTCCTACACAATAACCCAACATTCAAAATGTCCCCCAATCACCAGTACAATAATCAAAATTCTCATTTGCTGCTGAGTGACAGGCAGGAGATCCAGATGGAGGTTGAAGTTGATATGCCATGCAGGTGAATAGGATTTATTTACATATTGTAGCGCTGAGCTGCAGGGTTTCCAGGATATAATGAGACAGACAACAGTTGCGGTTCAGAGCAGTAGGATACCACTGTATTTATTTATTTATTTATTTTTTTTAGCTTTTTGTGAATAATGGCTCTCATTCCTCTCCTCTCACTCACAAAGTCAGTATCTCAACTCTCTCTCTCTCTCAATTCTCCCACCGCCAGATCCTGCTTCTCTCTTTCAAACTGTCATCTCTTCACACACACCCAAGTCCCTCCCCCTTCCTCACTCATTGGTCCAACACAGGACTGCCGACAACCGTCATGGGCCCCGGGGAAGGATTGGTATGTCCCTCTGCCCCACCCATGGTACTACATTCATCTGACTTTGTAGTATACTGTAGTCTAAACCAAGCTTCTAAACCAAGCAATGATGCTTGCAATCTTAGCAGTGTCTGAGGAAGATCATTTCAACCGATACAGTATTCTGATAATGGGTTTGAAGGAAACTGTCAACGATGCGGTTTCAATAACTCAATTAAAATCTGCAGCAGGATAGTTTACTCTCTCAAAGTAGTTATGTTTAAGTTATTTACAGTATTCAAACTTTTTTTTTTAGGTAAGTGAATAAATATATTTTTTGTACAAACCCCACGTATAATAGTCATTAATTGGAAGCTTACTTACCATCAAATAACATACGTTTTTAGCATAAACTACATTTTAATGGTGTTGCTATACACTATTTTATTTATCCCGTGCCAAAAATAAACCACTCAGCTCTGCTCTTAACTAATAGCCTGTATTGGTAAATATATTTGTATTTTAAGCAATATAACCGATCATTCTCTAATTGTGTTTACCACCAGCTGAAGAAAGTACTTCATTTATTTTACAAATACAATTTTTCTAACAAACTGCTGCACCACGTTGTTTTGAGCAAATTATAGATCTTAATAATAGAATAATTCATACGTGGTATGAATTATTCATATGTGGTATATATTCATATGTGGTATATATTGTGCAACTTTAGGGTTCTTTTAAAGTTTTTAAAAGTCTTAAAAAAAATACATAAAATTGCTGTGCCTTTTTTCAGCTTTCTGGTGTAGTAAAATATGAAATGCGAAAGTTCAAATCATTGTGTGAAAGGAAGTGTTTGACAGCGCCTGGATACACAATCATTACACAACAGAAGCACATCGGCTCGGTGTGCAGTATGGTAGTTTTTCTTTTTAATGTGGTGGTGGGAACGCAAAGGGTCTTGTGCAGGGCTAGTTGTTTTAAAATATTTTATATATATATATTTTTTAAAAGTTCCCCTTCATCAGGGCCCCTTGGGCGTTGGGCCCCTTCGAGGCGTTGGGCCCCGGGGAAATTTCCCCATCCTCCCCACCCTCTCGATGGGCCTGGTCCAACACTCCCGGTCTCTGACTGGTCGTGTCAGACCTGCTCCCACCCCCTTAGTGAAGCACTCACACACAGGCAGTCTCTTAGCTCTCAGTGACACAAGCACCAAAACACACAGTGAATGCTAACAGATCTGAAGAATAACACAGTTTACAAACACACATTATTTACAGAGTACTCCTATCCCCTTCCCCAGCCCATAATCAGGACCGTTCCTACATTGTCTTGCAAATCAGCTGCCCCCTGCTACAGTATCATCTCACTGAACAGCTCACGTGACACTACCAGCTCTGGTGTTGTCAGAGTTTGAGTTTGTAGTTTTTCAGTACTGTGCAAAAGTTTTAGGCAGGTGTGAAAAAATGCTGTAAAGTAAGAATGCTTTCAAAATAGACATGTTAATAGATTATATTTATCAATTAACTAAATGCAAAGTGAGGAAACAGAAGAAAAATCTAAATCAAATCCATATTTGGTGTGACCACCCTTTGCCATCAAAACAGCATCAATTCCTCTAGGTACACTTGCACAAAGTCAGGGATTTTGTAGGCATATAGTCAGGTGTATGATTAAACAATTATACCAAACAGGTGCTAATGATCATCAATTCAATATGTAGGTTGAAACACAATCATTAACTGAAACAGAAACAGCTGTGTAGGAGGAATAAAACTGGGTGAGGAACAGCCAAACTCAGCTAACAAGGTGAGGTTGCTGAAGACAGTTTACTGTCAAAAGTCAAACACCATGGCAAGACTGAGCACAGCAACAAGACACAAGGTAGTTATACTGCATCAGCAAGGTCTCTCCCAGGCAGAAATTTCAAGGCAGACAGGGGTTTCCAGATGTGCTGTCCAAGCTCTTTTGAAGAAGCACAAAGAAACGGGCAACGTTGAGGACCGTAGACGCAGTGGTCGGCCAAGGAAACTTACTGCAGCAGATGAAAGACACATCATGCTTACTTCCCTTCGCAATCGGAAGATGTCCATCAGTGCCATCAGCTCAGAATTGGCAGAAAACAGTGGGACCCTGGTACACCCATCTACTGTCCGGAGAAGTCTGGTCAGAAGTGGCCTTCATGGAAGACTTGCGGCCAAAAAGCCATACCTTCGACGTGGAAACAAGGCCAAGCGACTCAACTATGCACAAAACACAGGAACTGGGGTGCAGAAAAATGGCAGCAGGTGCTCTGGACTGATGAGTCAAAATTTGAAATATTTGGCTGTAGCAGAAGGCAGTTTGTTTGCCGAAGGGCTGGAGAGCGGTACACGAATGAGTGTCTGCAGGCAACAGTGAAGCATGGTGGAGGTTCCTTACAAGTTTGGGGCTGCATTTCTGCAAATGGAGTTGTGGATTTGGTCAGAATTAATGGTCTCCTCAATGCTGAGAAGTACAGGCAGATACTTATCCATCATGCAATACCATCAGGGAGGCATCTGATTGGCCCCAAATTTATTCTGCAGCATGACAACGACCCCAAACATACAGCGAAAGTCATTAAGAACTATCTTCAGCGTAAAGAAGACCAAGGAGTCCTGGAAGTGATGGTATGGCCCCACAGAGCCCTGATCTCAACATCATCGAGTCTGTCTGGGATTACATGAAGAGAGAGAAGCAACTGAGGCTGCCTAAATCCACAGAAGAACTGTGGTTAGTTCTCCAAGATGTTTGGGCCAACCTACCTGCCGAGTTCCTTCAAAAACTGTGTGCAAGTGTACCTAGAAGAATTGATGCTGTTTTGAAGGCAAAGGGTGGTCACACCAAATATTGATTTGATGTAGATTTTTCTTCTGTTCACTCACTTTGCATTTTGTTAATTGATAAATATAAACTATTAACATGTCTATTTTTGAAAGCATTCTTACTTTACAGCATTTTTTCACACCTGCCTAAAACTTTTGCACAGTACTGTATATATATTCACCCAGCAGAATGAAATACAAATAAGTTATTTCATGCTAGATCTCTTAACACTTGTATCACTATGTTTGTCGTTTATAGCTTAGGATGTCTGTATCCCCATGTGCAATACTGAAATGAGATTTTTCTGGCTATCAGGTTTACTAAAATAATGTGATTACCCCTTAAAGCAGTGCGGCTGAGAGTCCTTGTGTGGCTGTTGTTGTCTTGCAGTTCTGATTCTGGAGCAGCTGGAGAATGACGAGCTCTCCAATAAGACTCTGAAGATCACTGATTTTGGCCTGGCCCGCGAGTGGCACAAGACCACCAAGATGAGCGCCGCGGGGACCTACGCCTGGATGGCCCCCGAGGTCATCAAGCTGTCCCTCTTCTCCAAGAGCAGTGACATCTGGAGGTAAACTAGCCATGCGCACAATGAGACCAGAACCCCCTACAAACTGCACACACATTGCATTATCTTTACAGGGTCCCGTGTGGTCCGCAACGCAGCGGTATATTTTTAAACATATTTTTACTCACATATCGGGTCTCAAATCAATTGGGCAGTACATTTCTCAACATTTACTTGGGAGCATTTATACAGAGAAAGAGAATGGCTCTTATAAACTTTCCAGTGTGTCCAGATCTTTGTTCTGTGCCCTTATCATAGCTATAGCAAATACAATATGCTGGCTTGCGAGACACGTGATTCTGTTGCGGTACACGTCCTGCCCTTGCCTTTCCATTTAGTTCAATGCGCTGAGATGCCTCTTCATTAAGATAGGACCAGTTTACCAAAAAATGTAATTAAATCCTCTAGAGGAAAATAGGGCCAATTTCACCTTCCTTTCCGTAACTAACACTAACGAAAAGGTTTGCTGCTGGGGTCTGAGCAGATTTGTTTATTTTTAATTCTGTTTTTGTCACCCCAGTTTCGGGGTGCTGCTGTGGGAGCTCTTGACCGGGGAGGTTCCCTATCGTGAGATCGATGCCCTGGCTGTGGCCTATGGAGTGGCCATTAACAAGCTGACCCTGCCCATCCCTTCCACCTGCCCAGAGCCCTTTGCCAGACTGCTGGAAGGTATGAAACCAGGGACTCAAGTTACTCCTCATCTCACTCAATGGGTCCCAACTCACCGGCTCTGGTCCATCCCAATCAATTCCTAAATGAGTGACAGCCAGCCTGTGCAATGAACTCATTGAGGATCTGGTTAGAAACAATATATGGACTGGAACAGATCTTGAGGGGATGGAGTTAGAAACCACTAATTTGACTCTAGGGGTGGAAGGACCACTAATTTGAGTCGAATAGTCAAACAGGTTGACTAGTCACCACTTCAAACCCTGTATTTGATAATGTCTGGTGCTCTGTTTGGGAATGTTTTGTAACGCTGTGCTGTTTGTGCACACTACTTCTTTTTTAAAAAATAACATATTAATGTTTTAAAATGCACTTCCGTCCGTCTGAAACCTCCGCTTCACAATCACTTCACAGTCACGTGACGTGGACTACCAGTTCCGGAGGTCGACTGTCGCTTTTCTATTTGACTATCATTTCTGACACACTGTAGCTGGCCCAAACAACAGTTGCAAAGGTCAAAATACAAGTCAAATAAAGACACCAAAATGCACATCCCTAAACAGTTGCAAAGGCCCAACTATACAAAATAAGTCAAGTGCATTTTAAAGGTTTAAACAGAATTCACTGATATGTTTTGGAATTGAGAGTTTAGGTGCACAGTTTAAAAAAGCAGATGTCCAGAACAAGCAAATACATTAAATCAAATCTGTAAGGCCAGTATATAAACAGTTATATTGGCTTTAAAGTGCAGTGCAGTGCAGTTTTAGAAACAGGCCTTTATTCCTGATATAGGAGCCGTGCTGAAGGTACTGTATTGGGAATAGACTCCAGAGTAGGGTTACCATGTGACTCCATGTACACTAGGACAGTTTGGGACAGTTCAAACTTTTTAACTCACATCGCAATGCATTCAGGTGCCTTTCAGAGCAGGACTTCACTTACCAGAATGCATTGTGGTGTGAGTTGAAAAGCCTGAGCTGTCTCCCTCTGTCCCAGTGTACATGAAGTTATATGGTAACCCTACTCCAGAGATAATGATTAATTTGCCCTCTGCTCAAAGCCGGCTGAAGAGCTCTCCTCTTCCCTCGTGATACTCTATGCTGCTGTCAGCTTGCACTGTACTGTACTGTATGTGCTTTTCATAACACTGCCAAACTGTTAAATATGAGAACCATTGCATGCCATTTAAAAGGCTAGTGTTGGAAAGCATAATTAAAATAAGTGCATACTGCTGTATGGGAAACTGCAGAGTTCCCCGGAGTCTCCTGCTGACAGGTGTGTCTGTCTGTGTGTGTGTTTCAGAGTGCTGGAGTCCTGACCCACACCACAGGCCCTCCTTCAGCACCATCCTGGAGCAGCTTCTGTGCATTGAGCAGTCGGCCATGTTCCAGATGCCCCTGGAGTCCTTCCACTCTCTGCAGGAGGATTGGAGGCTCGAGATCCAGCAGATGTTCGATGAGCTGCGTACCAAAGAGAAGGTGCTCAGAAATACAACGGGAATCCCTTCAAACGAATGGAGTTACTTTTCACAATCCAATCACAGTTTAGAGGATCTAGTACCTCGTTTCCATACACCACTCAACCCTGGTTGAAAACCCTGCTGCCGCTGATACTGCGTTTCCATGTTCATTTAGCCAACCCGCATTCACTGCCGATCTAACCTGTTTTTTCTGACCTTTTCTGTATCTGTTATTCTACGTAACACAAAAAACAATTTTCGTAACATAATCACAATCGTTTTGATATTTTAATTCACAAATCATGGGGTCTTTTCTCAATGGGAATCATAGTGCCTCCCGATCATGCATTCTCCTGTAACACCACTGTGCTTTTTCTGTTACCTCAATAGCCATTCATTTCAACCAGAGCATCAGGGTGATTGCAGGAGGTGAATGATCTGGAAGCACCATGGCCCTCAAAGGACCCCATTGTTCTTTATTAGTCTCAAGCTGATTTTGTGGTATTCAGGAATGATTACCCTGGTTTATTCCCAGAAAGTTCTATTCTACAACCAGATTGGTTTGAAACGGAGTCTGTAACACAGATCATTTTCAGGATTTCCTAAGACAAGCTCAAAGAAGCTCAAGATCAAAAAGTAGATTTAGAGAAAAGTGATTCTATCTAAATATGGGAGGAACAGAACCTAGAAACAGCACCATAAAATAGTGAGGGGAGTGTTTAAATGAAAATAAAGCCGCATGCTCTTTAAGTAAATGCCTCTGTCTCTCGGTGGGTCGCAGGAGCTGCGCAGCTGGGAGGAGGAGCTGACGCGCGCGGCTCTGGAGCAGAAGGAGCAGGAGGAGGCGCTGCGCAGACGAGAGCAGGAGCTGGCTGAGCGAGAGATCGACATCGTGGAGCGGGAGCTCCACATCATCATCCACCAGATGTACCAGGAGAAGCCCAAGGTGAAGAAACGCAAGGGTAACTTCAAGAAGAGCCGGCTGAAGCTGGGCAAGGACGGCAACCGCATCAGCCTGCCCTCAGGTACCACACCAGAACACCTTCATGTGAACTGAACTGAGTGGAGATAGACTTAGGAGGGAAGGAGACACTTCTTCACACAGTGGTGAGGGGATGGAATGGGCTGCCTAGTCATGTTGCTGAAGGAGACACTTCTTCACACAGAGAGTGGTGAGGGGATGGAATGGGCTGCCTAGTCGTGTTGTTGAAGGAAACACTTCTTCACACAGAGAGTGGTGAGGGGATGGAAGGGGCTGCTTAGTCATGTTGTTGATGCCGACCCGACCCAACCCGACAAAGATTTGAGATTAACCAGATAATAGGAACCGGGCGAAAGTGTAGTCTAGGCCACACTGCTAGCTCTCAAATTGAATCCCTGTCTGGGAGAGTGTCCTTCTTGTGCACCAAGCGCCTCACCTGGAACACTCCTGTTATATGCAAGCTCTCAGTTCAAGCTACATAGAATCAAGTGGGGGGGTCTAATATGACCGTTTTGCAACATATAATAGGAAAAAAACCAGACATGCAACGATGTATCATTAACTAGCCATGTTGCTGAGGCAACATGACTGGGATCCAGTAAGACCCAACTTGACAAAGTTTTGAGATCAACCAGCTACTGGGACTGATGGGCCGAATGGCCTCCTGTGTTTTGTAGATATTCATGTTATTATAACTGACAGAAGAGCCGTGAAAGAATTGGACAGCAGATGTGTCATGATCAGGGCAGGGTTTTATTCTAAATACATATCAATGTGGATTAAGAAAGCCTAAAACTAAAGTTTAGTATGTACTAACAGTAAAGGTTGGTTCATACTTCAGACTCCGACATCATTTCTGGTCGAGGGTCTCTGATCGAGGGTCTCCAATCAGAATAACGTCATCCACACTCTTGCGACGTGCGTCTTTTTTGGAAAGTCATACAGCCTTTTCTCATGCTTCTGCGACCTGAATTTGCACAGGGTCAGATAATGCTGAAGAATTTCAACATTTGCTACATGGTTGGAATGAAGCTGAGCAGCTTCATAGCTGTCTGAGCCTGACGTATAGCATTCATCTGCGACAGAAATATGAACCAGCATTAAGGCTTCTCAGAGTTTGTATCGGAGTAGGTGGGTGCATGTTTGTTCTGTTTCTTTATTTGATATCTTTGTCGGGACCCCCTTTCAAATCAGATACATATCTCGAGGGTCTCACCCATGATATAAAGCAATACTTTGGGACAGTCCCTGAGTGGCACAGTGGTAAAGGCATGGCCCTGTAGTGTGCAGGGTGAGTCATACTTGCACATGTTTGCAGCCTGGCTGTGCAGACTCACTGATCTTAGCTGAGGATTCCACTGGGAAATTGACTCTGGCGCTTCCACTGGTAAGGGAGGCTAAATCATCAGTGAAAGTTTCTCCTCGTCCCTCTATTGGCTAGACGCCGAGTGAGCTTAAAGAGGACATCTGGCTCTTTCTCCTCCACTGACATACGCTCTATTCCTCCTGGGTATAAAGAAGAATTGGATAGGGGATTGGAGGATGCCTACTCACCTTCAGTTCACCTGAGCTGTGGTGAGGGTTGCTGTGGTGAGGGGATGTAATTAGATGGTCTAAATTGGGGAGAAAAATGTGGGTAAAAATGAATTGAATGACTCCAAATCTCTGTCTCTGTCTGTCTTCCCTCTCCAGGTTTTGAACACAAGATCACCGTGCAGGCGTCTCCCAGCATTGACAAGCGGAAAGGCCAGGGCCCGGACCGCTGCAGCCCCCCAGGCAGCCCTGTCATCATCCCCCGGCTGCGGGCGATCCGCTGTGAGTACAGGCCACTGTGATTCAGCTTGGGATGGAAACCAATTTATCTGTTCACTTACAGTGCCTTGCATAAGTATTCACCCCCCTTGGACTTTTCCACATTTTGTAGTGTTACAACCTGGAATTAAAATGGATTTAATGAGGATTTTTTGTCACTGATCTACACAAAATAGTCCATAATGTCGAAGTGGGGAAAAAAATCTACATATTTTTCAAAATTATTTACAAATAAAAAACTGAAAAGTCTTGATTGCATAAGTATTCACTCCCTTTGCTGTGACACCCCTAAATAAGCTCTGGTACAACCAATTGCCTTCAGAAGTCACATAATTAGTTGAATGGAGTCCACCTGTGTGCAATGTCACATGATCTCAGATTAAATACACCAGTTTCTGGAAGGCCCCAGAGTTTGTTAGAGAGCATATCTAAGCAAACAGCATCATGAAGACCAAGGAGCTATCAAAACAAGTCCGGGATAAAGTTCTAGAGAAACATCAATCAGGGTTGGGTTATAAAAAATATCCCAAACTCTGAACATCCCCCGGAGCATCGTTAAATCCATAATTAAAAAATGGAAAGAATGTGGCACAACCGCAACTCTGCCTAGAGAAGGCCGCCCACCAAAACTCAGTGACCAGGTAAGGAGGGCATTAGTCAGAGAAGCAACCAAGAGGCCAATGGTAACTCTGAAGGAGCTGGAGAGATCCACAGCTGAGATGGGAGAAACCGTCCATGGGACAACTATAACCCGGACGCTCCACAAAGCTGAGCTTTATGGAAGAGTGGCGAGAAGAAAGCCATTGCTGGAAAAAACCCATATCAATATCCCATTTGGATTTTGCCAAAAGGCATTGGGAGACACAGCAAACATGTGGAAAAAGGTTCTCTGGTCTGATGAGACCAAAATTGAACTTTTTGGCCTTAGCGCAAAACGCTATGTGTGGCGCAAAGCCAAAACTGCTCAACACTCTGAGAACACCATCCCCACGGTGAAGCATGGTGGTGGCAGCATCATGTTATGGGGATGCTTTTCATCAGCAGGGACTGGGAAACTGGTCAGGATTGAGGGCAAGATGGATGGAGCCAAATACAGAGAAATTCTAGAGGAAAACCTGTTTCAGTCTGCAAGAGACCTGGGACTGGGGCGGAGGTTCACCTTCCAGCAGGACAATGACCCTAAACACACAGCCAAAGCTGCACTGGAGTGGTTTGAAAACAAGAACTTGAATGTATTAGAATGGCCCAGTCAAAGCCCAGACCTCAATCTGATTGAAGAATCTGTGGCAAGACTTGAAAATTGCTCTTTACCAACGGTCCCCATCCAACTTGACAGAGCTTGAGCAATTTTGCCAAGAAGAATGGGCAAAAATTGCAGAATCCAGATGTGCAAAGCTGGTAGAGACTTACCCAAAAAGACTCACAGCTGTAATTGCTGCCAAAGTTGCTTCTACCAAGTATTGACTCAGGGGGGGTGAATACTTATGCAACCAACAAATGTCTTTTTTTTTGTTTAATTAACTTTTGTGTCACAATAAAAAATATTTTGCACCTTCAAAGTGTTAAGTATGTTGTGTAAATCAAATGGTAAAAATCCCAATTAAATCAATTTTAATTCCAGGTTGTAACACTGCAAAATGTGGAAAAGTCCAAGGGGGGTGAATACCTATGCAAGGCACTGTAATATGGAAACTGATGTCAGTACTCTGGCTTGAAACACTAGCCCTGCCCACTTTCCTGGGTCTCAGAGACACCCTCAATGCAGTTTACTATTTCAATAGCCAAGAGCCAGGAGTTTGATGGTAAATAGATTGCCCCTCCTGTACAGCTGCATGAACAACTCCTATTAATAAACCTACAGACTCATTTATTCATGCTGTGATGAGAAGTGTGATCAGTTAATTCAGAGCAGATTTATCAAGGGGCTGATTGTTCAAACTCCTGGAACCTGATCATTTCAATACTAGATCTCTCATTTCAAACTCAGGACTGGTTGCAGGGCTAGTGTGAGTATCAAGACCTGTTCTACTAATCGATGTCTGCTTGACCTAAATTAATACTTTATATAGTCTACAAATTCCTGTCCGTTTGCTGATGATGTGTTGTCTTTGCGGCAGTGACCCCCAGCGACGGCAGCAGGACGTGGGGGCGCAGTGCGGTGTGTAAGAAGGAGGACCTGGCTGCCAACAAGAAGAAGGTGCGCACCTGGAGCCCCAGCTCCACACACCAGAGAGAGCGCATCGGAGGAGAAGACAGGTACAGACTCCCTCATATCATCGCACCGTGCCCAGGCTTGACCACAGACTGCTGAGATGCTGGTGACATTATTTGACATGCCAAATTATAATAAATGATGATTAAGAGCAATATAATGGAACACAAATAGAGGCGTAATGAGTAACCGATTTCCTGATGGAATACAGGACAGGCAACAATCGACAATGTATTGTATAGTATTGTACGCCTGGACACATGAAGAATTCCAAGTGATTTTATGGGATACAGACTCCTAAAACATGCTTTGCATTTCTCCTCGCTGCTGTGTCTGTCCAGGTTGAAGTCCCTGGGGGAGGGGTGTAAGCAGTGGTCGTCCAGCGCCCCCAACTTGGGCAAATCCCCCAAGCACGTCCCAATCTCTGGGGGATTCGCCAGCCTCAACGAGATGGGTAAGGAAGCACGCCAGGCTGCGTGCTGTCAGGAACACGACGCAGGGCGTGTTGAGAAGCTCACACACTGTAAGAGTGTGTGTGGCTATTTTTAAACTGCTGTACATATATTGAAAGCATCCTTATGAATTTACTGGATTATATAGAGTTGTACAGATTGTTTAGAAATACCTGTTTCGCCTATGTCTTTCTCAATGTCTTTGAACAGATTATGTATTCACTTGAAAGTGTAGTACAGTAGGGGAAACAGCCATGTATCCCTGGTTCCTGGTTCACACTATATGTCTGTTCTTTGGTACAGAAGAGGACTATGATGCCAGCTCCCCTCAGACAAACCCCCCAGACGACGCTGACAGTAACGGGGTGGAGGAGGACAGCGTGCCCCCTCCCTCCAGCTGCACCCCCACAGATTGCCATCGCCGCGGCGCCCAGCGCAAGAAGAACAGCCTAGTGCTGCTGGGCTGTGCCTCCATACTGGCCTCCATCGCCCTCGGCAACGACCTCCTCCAGCTCGGCCGACAGCAGGTAACTGGGGGGGGGGGTTAACGGCAGATTAAAGGGGTGTAGCTGCAAAGTGGGGTGCAGCTGGGGTGCACTTCCATTCACTATACCACACTGAATTATTTTAAAATGGACTGTGTTAGTAATATTTAAGTGTTGATATCGGCTGCTTTTATATTGTGAGTGAACCTTTTTAATAGAATCAGCTGAAAGCTTTCCACAAAAGTCTCCTCTTCAAGTGAAAAGTGGAAATTGAAGGCCTGTTTAGTATGGACACTGCATTGTGTGTGGCTGTGCCCACATCTCAAGGGTTATAGCCTAGAGAGCAAAAGATTGAAATAAAATAAGATGTGTAAGTGTGCATGGACGTTCTGCCACCTCCTTAAAGTGAAAGTAAATTGGTTAATTTTCCACACCATAACCACTCATTCGTTGTGTAGATCTCAGATGTGAAGTTTTGAAAGAAACATACGTTACAGCAAGCATGTACTTTTATTTTAAAACATGACTTATGGTAAGACACTAAGTTAAAGAAAGCTGGCCCCTCTAAATAACTAGGTGAAAGGTTCTTCCTGATCTCTGACCCTGTGCACAATGCTGTCTTCAAGATATCCCAGGATGAGTTGGAAGCCAAGGAGGAGAAGAAGAAGAAGGAGGGTCTGTTCCAGCGGACAGGGCGCTTCCGCCACAGCACCAGCCCCGCCAGCAGGAGAGAGGAGTCCGTCCTGCCGTCCCTGGAGCTGTCCAGCTCAGTCACCCTGCTGTCCCTGTCCTCCCTCTCCGACTGCAACTCCACCAAGTCACTGCTGCCCTTCGAAAGAGAGGACCTCTCCGCCACCAACCCCCTGCTGGACCTCAAAACTGAGAGCTTCAAGAGAGACCCCAGGCAGTCCCTGACCCCCACGCACGTGAGTGCCGCCCTGGCCGTGTCGCGAGGGCACCGGCGCACCCCGTCGGATGGGGCGATTCAGCCCCGGGTCCAAACCCCCACCCACCACAGGACTCCGTCTGATGGCAGCGTGCCGGTCCTCCCTGACACAGGTACACCGTGTTTATTGTTTTTATTATTTATGGGTTCTGATTTTATGCAAATGTACTACAGTATATCACAAACACATGTAGCAAATGTTTCGTTTAAACAAAACATGATATCTGATACACTAGGTTAATTGTTTACTTGCCTTATTTTTAGGAAGGCTGTTACACTTTCAGCAGTGTCTTCAGGGTCAAAGCATGTTAACTGGCTGAAAGCATGTCAGTGCATTGGGAAGGGTGTGGGAAATTGGGACCAGTCCAGACAGCATCTTTATTGCAACGCTCAGACTAGACAGTCTTCTGGACAAACCCTTCTGACAAAAATATAAACAGGGTCTTTTCAGCTAGACTTTGACTAGCACATCCTTTTTCTTCCTGTGCCCCTGATATTTGTTTGATTTCTAAATCACTGACCTGCCTCTCCAGGCTCCAGGGATGTGGAGGTCCCCCGCTTGCCCGACCCCTCTACCCTGTTCCCCCAGGTCCCGCGGCGGAGGCCTCCCCTCGAGAAGGACACTGCCGCGATCGAGAGGCCCAAGACGCTGGAGTTTGCACCGCGGCCACGCCCCTCCTCCGGCCGGGCCAGGATCGACCCCTGGAAGTTGGTGTCGTTCAGACGGACGCACAGCTCCTCTCCCGGCAGCAGCTGTGACAGCCCGCAGGCCGCGGAGGAGCCAGTCCCAGCCAGACAGACCCTGCTGGACATAGACATGGATGGACAGAGTCAGGACAGCACTGTCCCGCTGTGCGAGACCGCCCCAAGCGCTGAGCTAACTGAACCTTGACCCCTGAGCCTGGAGAAAACGTGACAGCTGCAGCGTGGAGAGATGACTTTAAGCAAGCATCGCAGCAGTCCAGCTGGTCTTCAGAGAAACCACTATTAAAATCGTAGTGCTGGAATGCATGGTTTTTTCATGTACTTTCAATTTTAACCTAATATTAGAATATTCTTACATTTTACCTTTAAAACTATAATATTACAGTAAAATAAACCTGGTATGCCAGTAAATTACTCATTTACAAAAAGAGAAAAGCACAGTGTGTTTGTTTTATTTATGCATTAATGTTCATTTCAATATCTTTTTCATACAGTCTTTTATAGATTCTAGTATATAAACTAATACAAATATGGTCATTTTTGCCACAGAACACATTCCAAGCAGTGTTTGTTAAAACATTCAAATAGAAATACGGGTGTTTGTTTTCGAGTAGGGTGAACATAATCCTGCCTGGGTAACAAGCATAAATACAAATGAAGGATCTTACCCGGAGCCTGCTGAACTGCGAGGGTTAGGCTGAAGACATTAGTGATGCGCTGTCCTGTTTTCATCCTCTTGAGATTATATGGGTGAAAAACCGCATGGCTGGCTTGAGCCATCGCTCACTGGTAATGGAAAAGGAATTCACTTTGAAACACCCATTCAAGATAAAAACTGTGAAAAACATGTTGGTATCTCTATGCTGCTACAAGATTACAATAGAAATGTTAGTGAAGGTCGTTGAACCACAGTTAGATTTTAATGAAAAAAAAGGTCCTTAGTCTGTTAACTTCCAACAGTCTTTGACCTGTTGAGAACCGAGCAACAGTTGAATTTGTGAAGTCTCCTTCATCGTCCACAAGTAATGGTTTAAGAAATGGGCAGTTGTTCTTCTGCACTGCTGGATGCATCAGAAATGGACGATTCCAAAGTGCTGGTCTTCAGTATTCATTTTGTTTTAAGAATTCATAGTGACCAACGTCACTGCCAGGCGCTGCACAAACAGTGCTTCCCAATTCACAAGAAAAGAGTTGCACTGTAATGGCAGAATGTTTATATGTCTGTCTGCTATACAGTGCTTGCCCAAAAAAGTGTGTGAGTCGGTCTTGGTTTGAGTGTTTATATGCATGTGGAAAATATGGAGAAACCACCAAGACCCTGTATTGTTGGAACTACCTTTTGGAGAGGAATTACAGAAATGATCATGACTGTCAGAAATGAAACAGACTCCTGGTGACTCTGCTCCATAGCGATCAGACTCATTACAGGAGTCCAACCAGTAATAAGATTCATGTCAGTCGAGTCTTTTAACAGCAAGGTGAGACGGGTACTGTGTTTCAAGAGATGCCTTGCAATAACTTCTGTGCAAACAACATATACTGGGAACACCCTCCCTGTTACAACAATCTGCTTTTTCAAATGAAATGCACATTTTAAATGCTGATCTTGCAGCAGCAATCTTGAGAATTAGACAGTTTTGGGGTCTCTATGTTGCTTTCACAGAAGGTATGACATCTCCATATACTAAGAGAGCACCAGACACAGGCATGTCAGAAAGGCTTTTGATAAGTACCATGCTTGGATGTATCTTTGTAAATGCATATTTCTTTGATGTTTTTTTTTTTTTTCTCAAACTGAGGGTGGTACATTTGGGCTGCATCTTAAATTCGAGGGTGTCTTAAATTCGAAGGAATACAGTAAATAAGGTGTTGCTTCAGTTCCATAGACATATGTAGGCCACTTCAGCTAAACTGTTTTAATAAAAGAGTCTGTGTCATCCAGTGTTCTTTCTTTAGTTTCCCTGGCAATACACGGCTGAGCTCTTGATGGCGCTGGTGCTTACTAATATAAAGACCCTTTGGCTGATCTAGTCTGCATAAGAGCAGCTCATTATATCAAAGCACCCTAGCACAAGAAATACTAATGTAGCAAAAATGATCACAAACATCATAAAAAGGCAAGATAACACAAAAAATAAAGACAACATGGACGCTTAGAAGATTTGAAACCTCACATGAGTACAAATATCGCTGTGTTTTTGTAACCCTACCAACTTGCTGACGTTGATACAGGCTGTAGTGAACAGAAAACAGTTTACCAGTCTCAGACCTGGCTTTTAATAGTTCTAGAAACACTATGAGCAAGGTTGTCCTAAGAAGCAGGGATGACTTCGGAGAAAGCTGAGAGTGCTGTTTAACAATCCCATGTCCTTCCTGTATCCAAAACAAGGAGGGGTCAAAGCCAGCTCTTTAGGTGTGATCTTGTGAGCCGCAATACACTGACTGATCCCCCTGGTTTAGGTGTGTTCCTCTGAGCTTCAGAACTGACTGATCCCCCTGGTTTAGGTGTGTTCCTCTGAGCTTCAGAACTGACTGATCCCCCTGGTTTAGGTGTGTTATTGTGAGCTGCAATAGACTGACTGATCCCCCTGGTTTAGGTGTGTTCTTGTGAGCTGCAATAGACTGACTGATCCCCCTGGTTTAGGTGCGTTCCTCTGAGCTTCAGAACTGACTGATCCCCCTGGTTTAGGTGCGTTCCTCTGAGCTTCAGAACTGACTGATCCCCCTGGTTTAGGTGCGTTCCTCTGAGCTTCAGAACTGACTGATCCCCCTGGTTTAGGTGTGTTCTTGTGAGCTGCAATAGACTGACTGATCCTCCTGGTTTAGGTGTGTTCCTCTGAGCTTCAGAACTGACTGATCCTCCTGGTTTAGGTGTGTTCCTCTGAGCTTCAGAACTGACTGATCCCCCTGGTTTAGGTGTGTTCTTGTGAGCTGCAATAGACTGACTGATCCTCCTGGTTTAGGTGCGTTCCTCTGAGCTTCAGAGCTGGATAGCACAAGCATCCCTACCTTGCCATCCCCACTGGGCCCCGCAATTCAGACAAAGAGGAAGCTTCAGACAGGATATTGAAGGCCTGACAGGCAGGGGGATGTATTCTGCTGTTTCATGCGCAGATATGGTATTGTTTTTATATTCAGAATTTTGTGGAAAATGTTTGTCTTGGCAAAAATCGGAATGTTGTTCTGGACATGAAAGGATCGTAAAGGAGAAGTCGAGTCTGTCTGTACTTTCACAAAGGTGTCCCCCAACTCTATTACAATGTGCTGTAAGCAGACATGCTGAGGAAACGGCAAGCACCAACCCCCAAGCATTGCAGCAAGCCCAGGAGAGGGTCAGCATGGTGTACATGCTCCCAGTGTATCCCAATGATGTACATATTTGTATATATATAGAGAGAGAGAGCGCGCTACATCTTTGTTGAAGATGACTGATTTTAATGAATAACTTGTTAATTTAAATGACAAAGTTTGAAACTGAAACCTTGTTGAAATAAAACAACAAATATATAAATACATGAATAAATACATATCTGTACTTTCTTTATGTATACTAAATATGCTTGATTGAAATGCAAACTCCCGACGAAGGCTGAACGAGCCAAAACGTACAGATTATTATTAATAAAAAGTTTTATTAAAAGTTACTGTATACATAAGCAATGAATAAAGTAACTTTCTACCTGTCTACAGTTTGGGTATTTTCCCCCTAAAATAGAATGTCCAATTACACTCCCTCACCACATCCAATTGCCTCTTTACATCCAGGTACTTTATGGTGGATGTCGGCGAGCTGCCAGCCTCTGGAGGACAAAGGACAGCCCTGCATGAGCTCACCAGGCGCCTGGCTGATAGGGTCCGCTGTAGCGTGATGAGGAGAAACAGTCCCTGACGGTTTTGCCTCCGTAACCCGCCGCAGTAACCCCCACCTCACTAACCCCCACCGCAGAATCCCCAGTGAAGCCAGTCGACTTTGCACAGCCAAGGCATGAACTCCCCCTGACTGTATGATTCATACCACACGATCGTGTCTTTAACAGGTCACCCCTCCGGGACCCTTTCAATTTGATTACTGAGCTGCTCGAAAGAGCTTGGAAAATGCCTGGTTAGAGAAAGGAGGCAACTGAGGAAGCAGTGGCTCTGAGCCAGGCTCACTTCACTTGGCACCATGACCAGGTGCTGCAATGCTTGGCATTTGCACTGGAGGAACAGCGTAACAAGATCAACAGCTCTTTGCCAATATCAGCAATAGCTGCACACAGAAAACGACATTCCAGGACATGCAGGAGAGCAACCAGCAGGGAAGATTTTTAGCACTAAGATTGGAGGCTGCTAGAGAATGCAGGTAGAGGTTCTCAGACCCAGGATTGCTACAGCTACCCTTCGACCTGACATTGTCCTGTGGACAGTCTCAGCACGCACTGTTCTCCTGGTGGAGTAGCAGTGCCATGGGAGGATTCAGGGGATATGTCGAGTTAGCGGCTAAGGTGGAACAGTGGGGGTGGAGAGTCTAGGTTTGTCCAGTAGAGGTGGAACAGCGGGGGTGGAGAGTCTGGGTTTGTCCAATAGAGGTGTAACAGCGGGGGTGGAGAGTCTAGGTTTGCCCAGTAGAGGTGGGTCAGGGGGGGTGGAGAGTCCAGGTTTGTCCAGTAGAGGTGGGTTATCGGGATTCATCGCACACTGCATGATCCGGCTTCTCAGAGATACTGGATTCAGTGGACAGGAGTTGCAGCACCTGATGACCCATGTGAAGTGACCCACCCAGCCCATTCCAGACAGCTGCCACTCCAACTTGAACTCCCAAAAATCAGTTTACTTAATCCAATTATTTGCTGAGGTTGACATGTTTAAAATGAGTTTAGGTATTTTACAGTTTTACTGTAAATGTTGGTTGCAATCATCGATAGCAAGACGCAGTGGGGTTGAATTGAGTGGGTGGTCCAGTGACATCACTAAATGGGGTGTGTCAATTAAAATGAGTGTCGTTGATACAAGGATTATAGTGTCTGTCTTGGTAAATATATGGATACACAGAAGTCTGAGTATGCATTTGATTGGTTTAATTTTACAACATCTCATATTGATTGGTTTAATATTACAACATCTCATATTGATTGGTTTAATATCACAACACCTAAGTTGTTGTAGCTCGTCTGACAAACTAAAGTTTGGTACTGTACTGTTCTTCACACAGCTTTCAGTTCCGCTCCCATGATTCCTTTCCTGTGATTTAAAACTTTTTTATTCCCAGTTCCACCTGTTATTGCCAGTTTAATTTCCATTTCTACCCATTCCCACAAACATAAAGAGAAATGTATTCCCGTACTGTGGAATCCCGTCCTAATGTCACTCTCTAACAGGTTTTAACAACTTGTGGTCCAACGCCTGGCTCTGTGTCTTCTACTGCGCCAAGATCCTCTCGACCCAGTCCTGCTTCTTCCTCAGGATCAAGCAGAACATCTCCCAAGTGGTGGGCTGGGGACTCCTGACCAGCCTGCTCAGCTGCTGCTTCTTCAGCAGCTACATGCCCCCATTGACCTTTGTCCTCCCAACTCTAACTCTCCCACCAATATGACTGTCCAGTCGCAGATGCAAAGAGTCTGGGTGCTCTTTGCCACCATTGATATGCTGCTGTTGGTTGTTTGATGGTGGTGTCTTGCATGGCCATCATCGTCTACCTGCGCAGGCATGTCAGGAGGATGGAGAGCAGCTTCAGTGAATTCTGTAGCCCACGTCTTGAGAGCCAGCTGCGGGTCACTCGGACGATCCCCTTCCAAGTGACTCTGCACAGTCTGCTGCTGGACCAGCATTATTATCTACTTGCTGAAAGCCTCCAGCATTCAAGGAGTGTATGAAAGATATATGTTACTTCTGTGTGGGAACGTCCACTAATCTTAGGTCATATGGCCCTCAGACAGAAAGATACAATTCTGTACAGGAAATGACTGTTCATAACATGACTATTAACATTACTGTGGTTAAAAAAAAGATCTATCAATCTGGCTCTCCATTGTTTTGTCATTATTATAAGAGCGTAACTAATAATGTGAGTACTCTGCTTGTTTATATATTCATAATTAACGTTTTTATAAATGTTCTTCTTGATATCTTGTAGTGTGTTAGGTATTGCTATTGCTATTATTATTATTATTATTATTATTATTATTATTATTATTATTATTATTATTATTACAGCCAATATAATGTGCTCTCAAGCACACTGTACAAAATTCAGGTAAATGAGATTTGGTTCAATATCTATCATATATATTCAGCATCTTTACTTCAGGCTTCATACAGTATATTACATTGCAATATAGCCACCCACTCAGTTTAGCACACAAACGGCTTAAATTGAATATATTTTAGTAAATACGGTTTCTATATTTTTGATAGAAGGCTGTGCGGTCCGGTGGTTAAAGAAAAGGGCTGATAATCAGGAGGTCCCCGGTTCAAATCCCGGCTCACTCATTGTGTGACCTTGAGCAAGTCACTGAACCTCCTTGTGCTCCGTCTTTCAGGTGAGACGTAATTGTAAGTGACTCTGCAGCTGATGCATAGTTCACACACCCTAGTCTCTGTAAGTTGCCTTGGATAAAGGCGTCTGCTAAATAAATAAATGCTGTAATAAAGCCATATGGTGCAGTGGGTTGCTATTATTGTTCTGTGGTGATTGTTGTGAAAGGCATTACTAACAATGGCATGATATATGGTCAAGACTGTCTGATTTAATTGATGTTATTCTGGAAATATGCTACCAGCTGTAGCAAATAAAGATTGCCATAAACGAACAGCAGAGCTCTCCCACAGTTAGCAAAATGTAATAAAATAATACAAAGTATACCCACAGGACAAGCACAATTACCGTAGTAAACTTTTATAAGTGCTGATGCTTTAAGAACTCCCCAGAACGCACGTCTGTTGTGATCTACTATGGGTGAATTGCAACGTACGCGACTCCTGTTTACCCCTTTAGCCCTTTATGAATAGACCCCAAGATGTTTAATAAATAACACTGCTCACAAAGGCAGTTATTAAGAACATTATTCACTGGTATGTATCATTATTACATTGAAATGGTATGTTTTAAACAGTTGAAAATAACCATCACACAGCAATCAAATGCAAAACTACGGAAGCGTTCTAGTGGCAATTAAAACAAAAAGTATCTCCTAAATAGGACTTTTTTTAAAACGTCTGAAGCAGCTGCAACAGTAACGTCATCCTTGGCAGGAATAACCACTAAACCAGGGGTGTCAAACTCCAGTCCTAGAGGGACGCAGGGTATTCTGGTTTTCATTCCAACTTAAGCTCTCAATTAACATAATTGATCTAATTATTTGTTCAATGTGACATGTTTAATATTTTTCAAGGTCTTTTACAGTTGATGGCTTTAAAAAATGCACTTGATTCAAGGTACACTACCTATGAAACATTGAGGCCTGAAGAGAAGTGTTAAATGTGTCCAGTTAATCAAATAATTAGACCAATTAAGTAATTGAGAGCACGGGTGGAACGAAAGCCAGAAGACACTGCGGCCCGCCAGGGACTGAGTTTGACACCCCTGCACTAAACTAACAGGAATGTTGGCAATGTGAGCTTCACCATATTGCAATGCTCTGTATCCAAGATAGTAATATTAAAATAAACAGTCATGTGACAGAATCTTCCCCAATGGGCGAGATTCTTAAAGCTATTTATACCAGATGTGGATGAAACAGATGGTTTAACAAGCGATCGCGTGTACACGTGATTCTCTGGATCCTGGTGGACGGCTAATTTACATATAGTGGACAAGGTCATCGTGAGCTGCTTTCACAGCACACTGATAGCTCTGATTTTGAATTTACAGTGGTTATTATAGTTATAGTCTCTTAATGTTAGAGTAAAATCATATTGCGAAAACACAGCAAAGCATAGGCACTGTAAAGCCCAGAGATGTGTGGTAAAGTACCATAGATATGGGAAATTACCATGCAAATTTACAGCAGTAAACATTTAATATGGATACTGTATTTTAAAAAAAACAATACAACTTGTGGGTAACACTGATCTCATAAGGCTACATGAATGGCCTGTATAAGGAAGTGCAGCTGCATTATACAAATTAACAGTGTCTACCCAAATGCCCATCTGCTTTATTTAAAAGCAGTATGTCCAATTCTATAGTGTGAGTGTCATTATGCATGCATGCAACAGGACTATACGGTATAATGCTAACCACAAGCATTTAGAAGATTGGGTGTGATATACCTGAGTCTAGGTGACTGGACGCACTCTTGTGTTCAGGCTTGAGGACTAGCTGTGATTAAGCAGGGGGAGAATGTAATGGCTCTGCTAGCAGCTGATGAGTTAGAAATACGTACCTGCCTCTCCTTGCAAGCTCTGTAGTCGAATGCTAAGACGCAAGGTTATCAGTTTGAAAATAAGTCGGTCAGTGTTGGACGATATGAGTAACAAGCAAGAGCAAGGTATTTATATTATTATTATTTATTTATTAGCAGACACCCTTATCCAAGGCGACTTACAATTGTTACAAGATATCACATTGTAAAGATATCACATTATTTTATTTTTACATACAATTACCCATTTATACAGTAGGGTTTTTACTGGAGCAATCTAGGGCTTAAGGGTACAGCAGCAGTGTCCCCCACCTGGGATTGAACCCATGACCCTCCGGTCAAGAGTCCAGAGCCCTAACCACTACTCCACACTGCTGCCCAGGCGTATCATCAAAGGCAGCATCCCTTCCTTATACCGGCTGTGTTACTGTGTTTTTCTCTATGCTTTATTACCTTTTGATATGCTTTTACTATGGGAAACTTTTATAAGAGACTATAGCTATAATAAAGAAGCATGTTAGTGACATCTGCCCCCGCCACGGCTGTAAATTCAAAATTAGAGCTATCAGTGTGCTGTGAAAGTATATCACCCAGACTTTGTCCACTATATGCAAGTTTGACATACAGACAGATGGACAGATTGCATTTGTGTGCTAAAGCATGTCCAGACCAAGTTGAAGAAGTGCTGGTCTTGGTTTATCTAAAAACTTGAGCTGCAGGCGCAGACAGACAGACAGACAGACAGACAGACAGACAGACAGACAGACAGACAAACAGTGCTCTGTATATCCTAGGTTCTGCTACTCATTAACCTGAGCTGAAGACTGTCCAGACCAAGTTTCATACTCGCTTCTCCGGATACTGTATATGTAAAAATACAGTGTGTGAGAGACAGACAGACAGAACTCAACCTCCACATTATGTTACACTCACTAACTTATACTAACTTGTCCTTATCAAGTTTCATCAGAATTTGACAAGAGGTTATATAAGTGAAAAAAGTAAGTGTGTCTTATAGTACAGACAGCCTCCTTATACCCCACATAACTTGTGCTGAAGAAGGTGATTCACTGATGGTCCACGATGATCCTGGAGGTATTAGAGGCTTCTCTATCTGTGTCACCTCCATGCCCGTTATTTATATCATATGGGCTTTAGACATACGTGACTGCAGTCTGTTTTTGTTATATTACTATATTACTAATATACTAATTAGTTAATATTACTAATTAGTGAATGGAAGTACATGAGGGGTAAGATGTATGGAAATATGTTGTTAGCTACAACCCTCTTAATTAAAGCTTTGTCATGTGCAAGTTTGCCTTATTTGAAAGACACAAAGAGCACCCTGGCATGAGGCCCGATATTTGTTTTGTTTTATCGTTTTACTGCTTGTTTGATATTTTCGGGGACCAAATACTGAGGGACATAAAAGGTACAAAGTCTTCCCCATAAGGAACTGCTTTTGAGTGGCCTGCTTTGAGCTGAGATGTTACCTCATGTCCCCCGTGTGAGTACATGGGTCTGTTTGCCAGTCCTTCTGTGATGATCTAATTGTATTAGTAACGCATGCTTTTAAGAGCTCCAGTTGTTTTTGAACGATTTCACAAATACGATAACAGCTGCTCTGTGTTTGGAGAGGTCTGGCTAACAATAAGTGAGGTGAAACTATAGCTGTGACACTGTGTGTGTGTGCGAGTGTCAAATCTGTCACAGCTTTTGAGAGATCGTGCAGTTCAAAGCTTCGGTTCACTAATGAGTATGGTAAGTACCATCACATTTATTAATTATTTTATTTATATAAGTTTGACAAATATACTATAGTCATAGCCCTTTATTTTGTTCTTATTTTATATCAAATGTCCTGGGAAATTGTTCATTTAATGAAAAAAATGGGGGTGGTCGATAAAGCCTGTATTAAACTAAACTATATTTTTATTAACATAATTGTGACCGAATGTAAAGTCATGCATTTTCTTGGTGTAAAATCAGTATTTTTACATGTGTGTGTGATCCAGATTTTGGGTGTAAATCTCTAAAGTCTGCAAATCAGGGCCTTGATTGCAGTACATGTTGTATTAAGTGTTGATTTGCCTATCATTGGAACACCCTAAGGAGCTGTTCTAGCAAACTGAGCAAAATTAATCCAAGAGTTGAATCTGGCAGACAGATCCAGGAGGAAGTAGTTAATGGGCTTTGCGCCCGGTTCTGGTCACACTAGAAACTATTCCCAGATTTGATGCAGTTTAGTTTCTCTTCAGTGTAGACACACTTACGCTGGAGTTGACTGCAGTGCAGTTCTTTGATCTGCGTGTGTGTAAAACACATCTTTGTGTGTCTGCATAACGAGCAGTGTTGTGTGATACACTGCAGATTCTGTCCCCTGATTCTTCTGTGTTGTGGTTAAGATGCTTGCTTGCAGTGTGTGGGGTCGCCGGTTCGCGCCAAGCCTTCTCATTATTTTATTTAGTCTCCCCTGCTGTGCCATGCAGTGACCTGAAATCTAGTCTCCTGAAACCAAGTTCCAAGCCACAGTGTTCCCTCAGCGTAACACTTGAATGTTTCAACGTTCCTTCATTAGAATGGGGGTCGTCACGGAAATGCAGCATTGAAATATCTGGAAGACGTGATCAGTGAATTTATTATTATTATTATTATTATTATTATTATTATTATTATTATTATTATTATTGTTTATTTCTTAGCGACTTACAATTGTTACAAGATATCACATTATTTTTACATACAATTACCCATTTATACAGTTGGGTTTTTACTAGAGCAATGCTCAAGGTTACAGCAGCAGTGTCCCCCACCTGGGATTGAACCCACAATCCTCCGGTCAAGAGTCCAGAGCCCTAACCACTCATTAGTAGCTTTAAAAATGATAGATCAACAAAGTATCAAGTACACGTCACCATATGTGTGCATCTTTTATATAGGAAGCTGTGAGACCTAATATAGCAATTCATATCAGATTTACTAGAATTGTGTTCGCTCTGTGCACATTCATTTAGAATTGCTATACACTGTTTGTGCTTGTTCTAATATTCACAGTACTGTGTGAATTGCAAATATTCCTAAGTGGATAGCAAGACATTAGACATCCTTTTCAGTTTTACAATAAGTGATACAAACTGACTATTTTTACTGCTTTTGGGGGTGCTGCATTATAACTTATAATATTCACAGGCATTGAAACAAAATCTGCAAAAATATTTGCGTTCGCTTTTTATGCAGTCATATGCAAAATGCAAACAAAATGCATAACCATGCAATGATCATGAACTCTGTTCAACTTTTATTGCTATAATATAAATGGTAACTATAAAGCTGCCTGCATTACAGAAATGAAAGTGTTTGCATCTTTATAACTAAATGGAAAACCATGCTTCCTGATAACATGATAAGTTGAATGAGATCCTGCTGATCAGAGTGCTGTTATATATAGTACCTCACAGAGGCCTTGCTAGTGCATTGGTTTATATACAGTATCTAGTTCACTTATCTAGTTATCTGAAAATCAGACTTCCTTGTTGCAGTTTCTTTAATTATAATCATGTATACTCTATACAGCGTAATAAATGTAATTCATTAGCTTGTACGACCAACACATGGCTGATCTTTCTAGGCTTGTCTCTCTACCCAAAGATGACTGAGATACCAAAGTGATCAGCTTCAGGAATAATAAGTGAGGCTTAATGGTCATCCTTTCTGGTGCTGACACAAATTGACATGGTCTTGCCAGTGAGACGTGGTTTTAGTGAATATACAGAAATGTTAAAAAAATGAAAAAGCTAGCTAATAACAACAACAACAAACAAAGAAGAAAGTTCTCAGTTTACATGTCGTGCTTGCTGGAAACCTGTTGCACTTCCAGGTCATTTCATGACACTGTCTTCTGGGTAAAAGCATGAAAAAGTATGTCTGTCAATAAGGGAAGCAGCTGGTTGGTTAATGAGGACAATATCATCCTCCAGGCGTAATGACCAAGGAAGTGCAACATTATCTGAAAGCAAGGCTTACAAACAGATTTCTTTAACCTAGTGTCTAAAATAAACTTCTATTCCAAACGTTTGTCATTGAATTTGATTAAGTTTCTTTTAGAATTTCTCAGTTGAACCCTATTGAGTGTGTTATAGTTATAAAGAATTTAACCTCATCGTCACATCACATTTTATTTATATAGCACCTTTCATACAACATGTATGAGCACAGTACAAGACAAAACAAAGAGAATCACAATAAAATAAATGGAATGGAAGCACACAGCTCAAATCATTTCCTTAGCTTCAATCACCTTTCATGGGATATGCCTGTCTCTCTGCCACATTATTCCAGGATTCCCACAAGAAGATGGAACGCTCAAGGTCCTTGTATGCTCTAAATCCAAGCACAACCCTGGCACAGAGAGAGAGAGGAGCAGGACTTGGGTTCAAGGAGCAACTGAGAAGAGAGAGCCAGTGGTGAGACTTTACCATCTACCAAAACATTCTTTACTTGGTTCATTTCCAGATAAACGAAACTGACCCGTGCACATGTGTGACTTGTTAAGTTAGCGTCAGCATTTCTTTAAATGCCTTTACGAGTCAGATAAACAGTTCTCAATATACACACAAGAGTCCCACAAAATCTTGTGATAAAGAGTCTCAATGGACATGCACACTAATAGTCAGGTCAAAGACGTTTTGGTTTGAAATTTGAACATTTATTAACAGATCGACAATGTGCAGGATAAAGTGCATGAGTACAAACCAAACATACGCTTCAGTCACTCATAAAACAATATTACTCATATAGCCAACAGAACACACAAGTAAATTAGCTCATTAATGATGTTAATAATTAGCAAAGCACTCACTGGGGACAATTATTGAAAAATCTAATCACCTACATTTTGTTTTGTGTTTTATAATTACTGAATGTTACACAATATCAAAAAGTACACTGGTTACAGGCATGACATCATTTTAAAACAAATGCCTAAGTGTATGTACTGTATTGCAGTGAATATGAGAGCTGTGTATTAATTATTATTTTGTCCTTTTCTTCAAGTAGTGAGCTCTCTGGAGACAAGTTCACCTGTTCAATATGCTTGGATGCATTGTCCAACCCGGTCTCGATTCCGTGTGGGCACAGGTTCTGTATTGGGTGCATTGGTAAATGCTGGATTCACAGCAACACCTCCCACTGCCCTCTGTGCAGGAAGATGTTTAAGAGAAGATGGTCTGATCTGAGCTTTAACAGAACCTTCGCGGAGATTATTGACAAGTTCAGGAAGACCTGCCCTGAGGGTAGCTATGCTGATCCAGGGGATGTGCCTTGTGATAGCTGCACTGGGAGAAAGCGCAAGGCTGTGAAATCCTGCAGGGAGTGCTGGGCTTCCTACTGTGAAACACACATCAAGCCTCACCATGCTGACGCGGCTTTCGAGGGCCACAATCTGGTGGATCCACGGAGGAGCCCTCAGCATAACCTGCACAGTCAGTATGAGAGACTGCTGGCTCTGCTGCGCACCTCCACAAAACACCTGGACCACAGCTCACAAGAGACGCAGGTTAGAAAGCAGAGCGGAGACTAAATATTGGCAACTGAGCAATACCAAAGTTAATCCTTTGCTTCCATATAGAAAGCCATGCAAGTATGTCATCCATAACTTCAAAATTCAATGATTTGGATGACATTTCTTCATGGTTGAAGATAAGTGTACCTGCAAGGCGTGGGGTTGAGGTGTTTATAAACATGGAATTGGCTACCAATCACTTTAGGACCCGACTTGACAAAGTTTTGAGATCAATCAGCTACTAGGAACCGGACGAGCTTAGATGGGCAGAATGGCCTCCTCTCATTCATAAGTTTTCTTATCTTCTTATGTTATTTACTATACACCAGCATAAGAAGTTGTGACAGGAAGATTGGTAAAAGAACACATTGAAGTAATTGGATTTCTAATTGTCACTTTGTTCTTTCTCTTCAACTCTTTTCTAAATAGTCCCACAAACAAGCGCCCATGTATTTAACTCGTGTATAAATGCACTCCCATTACATCAGTTCGTGCGCCGATTTGCACGGTTATCAAACCACTTCTGATGCCACAAGCAAAACCATAGTGGGCTAGTGGGGAGAGATAAGACTTGGAAACTCATAGTAGGTATGGATTGAACTTTGACAAACCCCTCTCAATCCCCTAGCCTATTACGAGTTCTCTATATTCCTTGCTTTTAAAAGGTTTTTGAAACGACGAGATCTCCTTTAGGGAAGTGTGTCAGGCTGTCCCAGGAATATGAACTCTTCTTTATGTGTTGATACAGAAGCAGCTGATGGAGGTGCAGACCGACATTACAATTCAAATCCAGGTGAGAATGAATAAGCTGACGGAGCTGAAGCAAGACGTGGAGTTACTCAGAGTGAGTACTGTGAGCTCTGCAGCAATCGTTTAAGAGTAAACCAAGAAATATGAAAGAGGTTTGATTACAAGAAGTGTCATTGTAGTGCCCTTCTAAAATGTAATGTCTTGCCTCGTCAGTACAGTGGAAAATAGGGTATATACGATACAATGCATCAATTATGAAGCCAACAGAGCATCCCATTGTTCTATCAACACATTCCTCAACCTCTAGTTCATTTGACACTATCATTAAAATGCCAAGAAAGTCATTCTTATTTGTAAGTTATTTGCACAAATGTGACTAACAAAACATGCACTGTGTTTATTTCTTAACATAAAACTGTTGTGTTAGCCAGGGGGTCCCCTGGTAAATGTAGGGTTGTGCAGGGTGAGTCATACAGTGCAGGTTTGCGTCCTGACTGTGAGAAGTCTCCGGTCTGTGCTGATGATTGCAGAGGGAATGATGCATTGCCTTTGAGTCTGTGGGTTTGGGAAAACCATCAGGGAGTGTTTCTGTAGCGCACTTTGCTGACCAGGCACCTGGTGAGCTCAAGCAGGGCTGGCATCTGTCCCCCAGGGGCTGATAGCTCTGACATCCACTCTCGAGGTCCTGGGTGTAAAGCGGCAATTGGCTTGGTCGTGGGATCAGAGGAGCTGTTATGGGGAACTGTTGCATTGAGGGAACGTAATTGGACATTCTAAATTGGGGAGACAATGGGGGTAGAAATGGGGCACTCAAAAAGTAAAAATGTTACCCAGTCAAGATCCCATTTTCAGTCTTCCAATTTAAATGGGCTCAAGAACATCATTTAATGCATTAAACATATTAAAACTAAAAAAACTAATGCACTAACATACACTGAAGAGGCACTAGCTGAAACACGTGTCTTCTCAATCAGAGCTCTGCACAGAAGGAACTCGAGGAAGGTGAAAAGATCATTAACGAGCTGAGCCACAGCATTGAGAAGATCCACACAGAGCTGATATTGCAGATTGAGGTTAAAGAGAGGAGTGCGCTGGACAAGGCTGACAGACACATGAAGCTGCTGGAGCAGGACATCTCGGAGCTCCAGGACAGAAAGGCCTGTCTCCAAGAGCTTTCAATGACAGGGGATTACAGCCCCTTCCTAGAGGTAACATATATTGAGCTGGAAGCCTGTTTGCAGATTCCACAGGGAGCATTGGCTCTGGTGCTGCTGCGGGTTAAGGAGGCAAAATCGTCAGGGACTGTCATTGCACTACAGCAACCCCTACTGGCCAGCCTCCAGTGAGCTCAAGCAAGTGAACACCTGCAGGGCTGGCCTTTGTCCTTTCCAGAGGCCCGTAGCTCACTGACATCCACCGTGAAGCTCCTGGATGTAAAGAGGCGACTGGCTTGTGGACCTTCAGTTCTCTGAGCTGCTGTGGCGATTTAACAAAGAATTTATTCTTTCACAAAATGAATTAAAATAGGAATGCTTTGGAAATCTGACCTATTGGGGGCAGCAGTGTGGAGTAGTGGTTAGGGCTTTGGACTCTTGACTGGAGGGTCGTGGGTTCGATCCCAGGTGGGGGACACTGCTGCTGTACCCTTGAGCAAGGTACTTTACCTAGATTGCTCCAGTAAAAACCCAAATGTATAAATGGGTAATTGTATGTAAAAAAAAAAAAAAAAATCTTGTAACAATTGTAAGTTGCCCTGGATAAGGGCATCTACTAAGAAATAAATAATAATAATAATAATATTGATTTTAATTAGGATTCAGTTTATCTAGACACAGGAGGAAAATCTCCTAACAAAATGTTGATAGCAACCAATATTTGAGCTTAAACAAGATGAAAGTGGACTTCACTGTAGAGCTGACTTCTGTTTTTACAGAAGCACTGTGAGCAAACGCAGCCCGCTTTTAGTGTCTGTCTCTCTTGCAGAACCCCCAGTCTCACTGCTCCTCTCTAAAATCTAGTGATGTCTCCAGCATGACTGTTGATACAGATTTCGCTTGTCTGGCTGTGAGCAAAGCAGTCTCTGAACTTAAAAATCATCTGCAAGACTTCTGTAATGGAGAGCTAGTGCAAAGAACCAAATCAGGTTTGTACAACATGCTTTTCTTTGAATGAAAAAATGTATTGAGAATGGACAGCTTACTTTAAAATGCAATTTATAAATCCCATATAACCCACTATTGTAAGGTAAACATAATAGGCGAGGCTCAATAGGCATTAAGGCATGGTTTCAGTATTCACTAATATCATAATCTCTCTTATTGAAACGCCTTGTTGACAATGTTCTGCAGTATTCCTCTAATAGCACAAGTATTCAGTAAAGCCATTACTCTTGATTATACAACCTATTTATGTTTTTTTTTTGCACTAGACCAAAACAACTACAGACATATTCGCTCAGAGAGAAGCTGTCGATCAGCAATACAAGAATAACTTGGCCAATTATCACATTAATTCATAAATAAAGCATGTTATTATTTTAATGAAGAGAACTTTTACTCCAAAAGACTGTCTGAGTTGCATTTCCAAACCCTTTTGATGTTGTGTATATTACTTGTAAACATGCGTGTCCTTACTTCATATCATGGCATATAGGTATTTATTGTACATTACATAAATATAATAGCCATTATTTCATATTTGTAAAAATTGACCCTTGGGGGATGTGTAATTTGGTTTTGGTAAATTGCTCATGGTTTTGAACGGCTGGTTCTCAAACTGCCCCAGTGAACATGCAGTCGTACGATCAGCATACTCACCTTAAATGGGCAGGGGAGCGAGTGAGATGGGATTCGAAGCTGGACTTCAGTCTCTCAATGATCTGTCACATCCTTATCCTATACCTTTGTACTCTTTATTTGCTAACCATCAAATACTGACAATGCATGACAAAGAACAGACAAATACATATTTTGTTTTTATTGTGAGAATTGCTTCGATTTATTCTTGCTTTTTATCATTTATGTGTGTTTTTTTCTTTCAGATCTGGAAAAGATTCATAGATACTCAGGTATGTTATCTTTCAGATCTTATTTCACAAGAGCAGGTTGTAGCTAACAGAATAATTCCATAATGCTTGTCATGCACATTCATGCACTATAGAGGTCGCAAATGTGCAGCTTTCAAAGAAACACATGTTATAACAAACATGTGTTGTTATTTTAAAACATTTGGTATTACATAAAATAATGTTATCAGTTAGCTTGCCTAGCTTTCCATGAAGACTGTTACTTCTTTATTTCCTTGGTCTTTTCACCCCAGCAGTGGTCAAAGCATCTTACTGGCTGCAAAGCATGTCCACCATTAGAGAAAGCAGCTGATTGGTTACTAATAGAAAAGAAGTTACTGGGGGTGGGGTCAATTTCACTCTCCATGTGAAATAACACACAAAGTGCAAGACAGGGCTTGCAAACAGAGTTTTCTTTAAACTAGTATAGTACAAGATACATGCTTTAATAAATGAAAATGTAATATGTGTTTCTTTCAAAACTGCACATAAGAAAAACACTTTATTTATACATATATTTAAAATATACTTTATTTAACCTGTAGCCTACATTTAATCTCTTAAAAGACTAGAGTCTATATTATAGATCCTGTACAGGAACTGGTGGCTTAATACATCTGAACGTGAATAGTTTGGCGATACTGTAAACATTCAGTAAAAGTAAACTGTATGGAGGCATGACAGCATTTATCATTAATATTCTGTCCTCTCTTCTCCTTAGCTGAGGTGACTCTGGACCGAGATACAGCAAGCCGATATCTCATCCTATCCAAGGATGGGAAAAAAGTGAGATACGGAGATGCCTGGCAGAATCTCCCTGACAAACCAAAGAGATTTGATATCTCTCACTCTGTCCTGGGCAGAGAGGGATTCACCTCAGGGAGACACTACTGGGAGGTGGAAGTGGGGTACGGAAGGCACTGGAGATTAGGTGTCACCAGAGAGTCTGCCCAGAGGAAAGGGAAATTCACCATGAACCCTAAAGGGGGCTATTGGGCTTTGGAGTTGTTAGAAGAAGATCAGTTCAGTGCTCTGGCTGACCCCTCAACCCCCATCCCTCTGATCCTAAAGCCCAAGAAGGTGGGGGTGTTTCTGGATTATGAGGAAGGGCAGGTCTCCTTTTTCAATGTGGAGACCAGATCTCACATCTGCACTTTCACTGACTCCTTCACTGAGAGGCTCTATCCATTCTTTTGCACTTGGGACACGAGGACAGAGCTTATAATTCTCCCATGTCAGAGCATGAGATTTAGACACATTTCTGTCTCATTCTAGACATTCAGTTCTCAGTGGGCTTGCTAGCTTTCCAAAGTCATGTTTTCCATAGTTATATTCTACGGTGGCTCATTGAGGACATGTAAAAAAAACTAACTTTTTTAGATAATTTGCCTTCTCCTCTCAACAGAACGGTGTGAAATGGCAAGATCCTGATCATTTATCTTGTGATCTCGACAAAACAATTATTTTCCCATATCCTTAATAAGCCACCGTAATATAAATGTATTTATTTAATTATTGGTTTTTTTTAATTGTAATGTTTAATACTGTTATTTGTATTCAATAAGCCACAGGTCTAATGATATCTAAAATAAAACTAAAAGCTACTATAGCAGCAACTACTGACCTGAAAAAATGATCAAGTTTTGCAAATTTTTCTTTGCTGAGATGGCATTATTACTCAATTACTATTTATTTTGGCTTAAAGTGCCGTGTTCTGTTTTGTGCAACCTTTTATTAATTTTGTTTATTAAAACACTGAGCACTGCCGCGTCTCAGATTCACTGCAAGTACTGCCTGTCTGTGTGTGATTCTTACTGGCCTGACGTCATCCCTGCAACTAGCCTGTCACACCCAGTTGTAAAATAAGTGGAGATAGAACAGAGAGTGGGAGACACTTCTTCGCACAGAGAGTGGTGAGGGGATGGAATGGGCTGCCTAGTCATGTTGTTGAAGGAGACACTTCTTCACACAGAGAGTGGTGAGGGGATGGAATGGGCTGCCTAGTCATGTTGTTGAAGGAGACTATTCTTCACACAGAGAGTGGTGAGGGGATGGAATGGGCTGCCTAGTCATGTTGTTGAAGGAGACACTTCTTCACACAGAGAGTGGTGAGGGGATGGAATGGGCTGCCTAGTCATGTTGTTGAAGGAGACACTTCTTCACACAGAGAGTGGTGAGGGGATGGAATGGGCTGCCTAGTCATGTTGTTGAAGGAGACACTTCTTCACACAGAGAGTGGTGAGGGGATGGAATGGGCTGCCTAGTCATGTTGTTGAAGGAGACTCTTCTTCACACAGAGAGTGGTGAGGGGATGGAATGGGCTGCCTTGTCATGTTGTTGAAGGAGACTCTTCTTCACACAGAGAGTGGTGAGGGGATGGAATGGGCTGTCTAGTCATGTTGTTGAAGGAAACACTTCTTCACACAGAGAGTGGTGAGGGGATGGAATGGGCTGCCTAGTCATGTTGTTGAAGGAGACACTTCTTCACACAGAGAGTGGTGAAGGGATGGAATGGGCTGCCTAGTCATGTTGTTGAAGGAGACACTTCTTCACACAGAGAGTGGTGAAGGGATGGAATGGGCTGCCTAGTCATGTTGTTGAAGGAGACACTTCTTCACATAGAGTGGTGAAGGGATGGAATGGGCTGCCTAGTCATGTTGTTGAAGGAGACACTTCTTCACACAGAGTGGTGAAGGAATGGAATGGGCTGCCTAGTCATGTTGTTGAAGGAGACACTTCTTCACACAGAGAGTGGTGAAGGGATGGAATGGGCTGCCTAGTCATGTTGTTGAAGGAGACACTTCTTCACACAGAGAGTGGTGAGGGGATGGAATGGGCTGCCTAGTCATGTTGTTGAAGGAGACTCTTCTTCACACAGAGAGTGGTGAGGGGATGGAATGGGCTGCCTAGTCATGTTGTTGAAGGAGACACTTCTTCACACAGAGAGTGGTGAGGGGATGGAATGGGCTGCCTAGTCATGTTGTTGAAGGAGACACTTCTTCACACAGACAGTGGTGAGGGGATGGAAGGGGCTGTCTAGTCATGTTGTTGAAGGAGACACTTCTTCACACAGAGAGTGGTGAGGGGATGGAATGGGCTGCCTAGTCATGTTGTTGAAGGAGACACTTCTTCACATAGAGAGTGGTGAGGGGATGGAATGGGCTGCCTAGTCATGTTGTTGAAGGAGACACTTCTTCATACAGAGAGTGCTGAGGGGATGGAATGGGTTACCTAGTTATGTTGTTGAGGCAGAATCACTTGGATCGTTTTGAGATCAATAACCTACAAGGAAATGGACGGAATATTCAGAACACCAATCTGCCAATTATAGGTATGCTCCTCCTATTGCTGTTTGCAGAAGTAGAGGGCAAATACTGCATAACGATCAGTTTGATATTTTGAGGTCATTATTCAACAAGAGGATTACTTCAGGAGCAGTTTCACCACTCAGACTGCTTCAGAAGTCAGCATGGCCTTGGAATGCGTTCTGAATCTGTCTCCTCGCTTCAGGAACAATCCCCCAGTTGTGGATCTTAAAATAACTGCCAGAGACCTGGAAAAATGATCTCAGGGAAACTGAATGTGAATCGCACTGTATCAGCATGTCCACTAGATGTCAGTAAAGGTCTTTTCAACTCCGTTACGGTACAATAGCAACTTTTTGTGTGTGGTGACAGAAACTTTTTGTGTGGGGTGCTCAGGAAATATTGCTCTGCCATAAACTGGGCATTAATTCAATTACAAACTCGGGTATACCCTGGTGTGGGCATGTTCTCCTGGTATACCCTGGTGTGGGCATGTTCTCCTGGTATACCCTGGTGTGGGGCGTGTTCTCCTGGTATACCCTGGTGTGGGCATCTTCTCCTGGTATACCCTGGTGTGGGCATGTTCTCCTGGTATACCCTGGTGTGAGGCATGTTCTCCTGGTATACCCTGGTGTGGGGGTGTTCTCCTGGTATACCCTGGTGTGGGGCGTGTTCTCCTGGTATACCCTGGTGTGGGGCGTGTTCTCCTGGTATACCTGTGTGTTCTCCTGGTATACCCTGGTGTGGGGGTGTTCTCCTGGTATACCCTGGTGTGGGGCGTGTTCTCCTGGTATACCCTGGTGTGGGGCGTGTTCTCCTGGTATACCTTGGTGTGGGGCACGTTCTCCTGGTATACCCTGGTGTGGGGCATGTTCTCCTGGTATACCCTGGTGTGGGGCTTGTTCTCCTGGTATACCCTGGTGTGGGGCGTGTTCTCCTGGTATACCCTGGTGTGGGGTGTGTTCTCCTGGTATACCCTGGTGTGGGCATGTTCTCCTGGTATACCCTGGTGTGGGCATGTTCTCCTGGTATACCCTGGTGTGGGCATGTTCTCCTGGTATACCCTGGTGTGGGGTGTGTTCTCCTGGTATACCCTGGTGTGGGCATGTTCTCCTGGTATACCCTGGTGTGGGCATGTTCTCCTCATGTGGGCGTGTTCTCCTGGTATACCCTGGTGTGGGCGTGTTCTCCTGGTATACCCTGTGGGTCCCTTGATTTCTCTTGGAGGCTGAATGGATGCTGTAATTTACTGAAGCCTCATTCCTGATCAAGTCCACTAAACAATGCTAAACCCTGATGGTGAGGGATACTTTCAAGATGATAAGGCACCCATCCACCATGACAGAATTGTACATGAATAGTTTGAGGTGCAGAATTGAGCTATATACATATCTATTCAAAACTATTCAATAAGTAACAATGATGATAACAAAATATAAGGCTGTAATTGCAGGCTTTTTTACTTGCACTCTTGTGGTTTATATAGCATCAGTCTACACCTGGTTGTGGATTATTCCCTACAGTAACAGTAATAATCTCCCCGAAGCCCCTTGGTATCTCCCCCCCCCCCATCTTATATGAGACAGACAGCCCTCAGACTGTGCTGTGCCTGGTGACACTAAAGCATGCAGACGTTTGTCTGTTACCTAGCAACGCCCACCCCCCACTCCCACCCACCCGAGAGCTGCAGATACAAAAAAGCTAAATCATATACCTGGCAGTGTCAAACTAAACATGAAAAAGCCTGTGTTGTTTTGTGGTGCTTGTAAATTCAGTTCTCATGTAAGCAGGGATAATAGTTCTGCGCTTCAGTCTTGACCTGTACACCCTCCTGCCTGAAACCCAGTCACCCAGTTGAGGGTAGATTTAGAGCACACCGAGCGAACACAATACTTCCATTCAAGCTTACCTAATATGTTTTACCAGCACCTCATAGATCTCACATTTGCCAATATGACAGAGGTGGACAATTATTTTTATTGGTATTTATAAACAATAACATCTCCAAGCACTCTTTTCCATGCTGTGCTTCCTGTTGAAGGACCACATCTGACACACGTCAGTTGCTTCTGGTTTGTTTTTGGGGTTTTTTGGACAAAGACCTGCTTCCTGAGAGCATTTAAAAAAATATATGCATTTCTCAAGAAAAAAAATTTCAAAGCAGCAGCAGCAACATCTTAATGTTTTGTGTGTTTAAAGTATACATTAGCAGCGAACTAGCAATGCCTAGCTTTAATATTTGAATTGTGTTCAGCTGTTTGAAATGAAACAGAAAGTATTTGTGAAGTGTGCGATTTCAGATGGACAGAAGTATAAAGGATCATGTACACGTCAACCCTCTATCACACGCCACAAGCCAATAAAATGTTTTTAAGATGGGGGTCCAGCCCTATTGTTTGTTCAAATACAAGCTGCAGAGTTCTGCACAAGCTGCAGCCTAGCGATAACCACACTAGTCAGGCCAATGAAAAGAGCATTGCAATAATCAATCACATCCTGAACTAATCTCACAGCATCCGTCATTCAAGATATGCACTGAGGATGTCTGTCTGCCTCAAAATCTACAGTGTATGGTGAACACAAGGGTTGCCTTGAATTTTCTGCATCTCCAAAGTCTAATCCGAGACTCCGAGCTGCCTATAGGCTTTTTTCATTGGATTTCTCGATAATCTGATACTGGTGATTTTATAGACTTCTCTAATAGATGCTGATTGGCAGATATGCTTCACCAGCTGTGCTGAACCAGCAGATCAGGGTAATCCAATGTTATAACGCTTAGAAATGTTTACAATGCTTATCTGTGCTTTGCCATGCTTTCACTATGCTTTATTACACGTTGCTATGGTTTTATTATGATAAACAGGGGAAGTATCCTACACTGATGTAATTTGTTGTGAGTATCATACCCTCATACTGCTGTAATACTGCACTCTGTGTCAGCTCTGAAAGTTGTGTGGAGGAAAAAACCAGCAATAATGATTTAATTACAAGCTGAGCTGCAGTGTTTGCTAAAGTTACTCAAACAGATCATTAGAGACATGTCAGCAGCCTCTCATTAAACAGGGGAGTGCTTAACAGTCCACTGCTTTCTGCTACTGTATTATTATTATTTATTTCTTAGCAGACGTCCTTATCCAGGGTGACATACAGTTGTTACAATATATCACATAATTTTTACATACAATTAAATTATTTTTACATACAATTACCCATTTATACAGTTGGGTTTTTACTGGAGCAATCTAGGTAAAGTACCTTGCTCAAGGGTACAGCAGCAGTGTCCCCCCCACCTGAGACTGAACCCATGACCCTCCGGTCAAGAGTCCAGAGCCCTAACCACTACTCCACACTGCTGCCCAAATATAGTAGGGGTGGTGATACTTCAGGATTCATTGTGGATCCGAAATGGCTCTGTGATCAATCAGCAATAAAGTGAAGAGGAGATCATGAAATAAGATTTATCCACCAACTACTGGTCAATTATTGAGAGCTCCTGGCTTCACACCACTAATTAAAAAGGTAACCAGAAAACAGGCTTGTATAGTCACAAGTGTAGAAATCAAAGGAGGGTACGATGAGGTTGTATAATCAGACTAATCCCTGGGCTTAAAGGAATGAGCCATGAAGACTGAGAGGTCTGCATTTAATTAGCAGAGAGGAATTAGGAGGGCTTGATTGTTAACATCTTACAAGGAGTTGAAAAGTTAACCCTAACCAATACTTTAAGTGCAGCACAGAAACCAGGACCAGAGGACACAGCTGGAAATTCAATGGAAACTCAGGACAGAGGGTAGGAGACATTTCTTTAAACAGAGAGGCATTTATACTCAGAATGGCATAATACATGAATCCAAAAGAGTAACTGCATTTTCAAAAAAAAAGTCAATTTACTCAATAATAGAATAACAGTTTCTGAAAGCTGCCGTTTTCAACACGATTTGTAGCTGATGCTAGATAAAGGCTACATTGCACAAGGAAGACTTTGTTTATGATGCTTTCACTACAGCCACGTGTCTAGATTATCAAAGCCCTACAGCCAATAACATAACGAACCAGTAATAAGCAACACCAGCATTTAACTGAGGGGCTTGGAAACAGTTCTATTTATTATACCGTAGGTGATGTTTTACTTTCAGAAAGAAAAAATTAAGTAGATTTTTACTAGATTTGCCAAAATATACTGTCCTTTTAAGCAGAAAAACAAACTTTATTTAGCGTCCTGTAGGATGAAAATGTACTGGAAATATCACAAGAGTAAAATGGATGGTAATGTTAAACCAGTTCAATAAAAGGTGATCTGGCATAAGTAGAATAACTGAGGTTTACATGATTGGAAAGATAAAGCATGTGCAAAACTGTATGGAATGAAATATGGTCAATAATTTACCAAGGTAACCTTGTAAAAGAGATTGGTTAAGGGAGTAACAGGTAAAGGGCAAATTCTATTGAAAATTAGGAAGATAACAAAAACAGACTGGAGTCATGTATGTCCTGAGCCCACATGGTAGCAATACCGGGCATGGAGGCGACAGAGAAGCCTCTAATACCTCCAGGATCATCGTGGACCATCAGTGAATCAGTCTGAGGGCTCTCTCCAGGAGTTCAGGTAATCTGATCAATTGCCTCTCTCTGTGAATACTAGTGGCACATATTATATCTAAAGAATAACGTTCAATGTAGAATGTAATGTGGGTATTTGGAAGTAATAAACGGTAAACTTTGTTAAAATTTGAAACATGGTCTGGTCTAATCTTTACAGCGTAATAAAGTAGTGAATTTAATGTTTACCTTAATTCATAAATCTTACACTGGCAACTCTGACACCTTACACAAGGCAAGGATAATTCATATGTTCAGCTTACGCCCCAAGATCCACCAAAAATCTCTTGTAATCCAACCTTAAATATAGACTCAGGTATTGGCCACCACAAGCCTATACGGTAAGATATGCAAAATACATTGAAGCATAAATACGTTTAGAATATGATATTATAGAGCTTCTTTATACCATTAACATTCATAATATTACATTTCTTTTAATGTAAAATCCTTTGGGTATTTCTGACCAGGTTTACAAACTAATATCATTTATCAACCAGGGGCCGGTTACATACACAATTTCAATGGTTCACCTTCACCAAGCACATTCCCAGCACCTCACTTTGCCATTGGCTGTTGTGTACTTGACTCTGTTTCTGTCTCTGTGGTAACAGACACTTCAGTGCTCCACTAACACTGAAGCACGTATTTAAAAATAGAAATACAAAAATTCACATGAGTGCTCCCTCTTGCCTCAAAATACTGAACAATTCCTAACTCTGAGTTGACCCTATCAGTGAACCCAATGGGTGCTAGGACTGGAATCAGGTTTTTAAAATGACAAATAGAGGTGTGCAACTGCTCCATGGGAAGGTTAGTTTAGTTTAGGGTTGGCCAATCAGGTTGAACAGGTATTTAAAGCAGGAGCAGACACAAAGCAAAGAGTTTAAGGTTTTTATTGGACCATCAAACACCAGTTGAAATCGAGAATACAAGAGAGACGGGATCCCGAGTGACGCATCCAGTAAAGGCACTCCGCGCGAAGTGCAGGATGCGCCCTATAGCTTGGAGATCGCCAGTTCGAATCCAGGCTATGCCACTGCCGACCGTATAGAGGATAGGGGGGTTATTCCAGCTCTCACCCAGGGAGACAGAACTGCTGCACAGTGACGGAGGAGGTGGGGAGGTGAAGGTCGCATGAGACAAAAACACGAGAGACGAGTAAGATCTGCAGGCGAAAACAACCTGAAATGAAAGAGGAGACGTGAAGACATTGTCCCTGTGCCTCTCAGAACCACAGCCAAGCTTTAATAATGAAATCATTATCTAGTTCACTTCCTGGATAGAGGTTGATTCAAGAATGGCCACCTTTGCCCATCTCTGTTTTTCCTAACTCACTTTGACGTGAAGTGACATCAAGCCACAAGCCATGCCTTGACCAAACTGTCAATTATTGGGGGAGCTTCTTAGTGCTTGCGGAAAAAACACACAGTACTGATAGCTTTAAATGTCCCTGTTGCCATGTAATGCATTCATTCAAACAGTTTAAAATTCCATCTTTTGATTTTATTGTTCTCTTTATACAGCTGTAGACTTTGGGCTTACAGCTTTCACACATGGCTGTCACAGCACCATTAAGAGTTGAATCAGCACTCATCTTGAATATGTTGGCTTTGTTTTTATTATAGGGGGTAAATACCAGATCCACCCCCTCCCTTTGTGTAATACAATTTGTCTTTAAAAGCTTTTGCCTAATGCAGGAGCCCTCCCCCTCCTCTCTCGTTCCCTCTTTCTGTCTCCTTCTGACCCCCTCTTTTTCTCCTTCACTCATTCTCTTCTCTCTCCTCCTACCCTTCTCTCTTCCTTTCTCTCCCTCTCTTCTCCCCTTCTCTCACTCGCTTTTTCTCTTCTGCACCTGCCCCTGTCCTCCTCTTTCTCTCTTCCTCCTTCTCTCCCCCTCTTTCTCTCCACTCTCACCATTTCCCCTCCTCCTCTCACTAGCACTTTCTCTCCCCCTCCTCTCTCTCTCTTTGCCAATCCCCTTCCCTCTCTCCCTCTTAAGAATAAATAAACCTCTCTCTTCCTGTCAGACAGCTGCAGAGGGAGCCATTATGCCAAGCAGCCATTGGTGACAGTTAAATTATTACCTTTGGAGAGAAACTCACCCATTAGCAACTAACAGATTGATGCTTTCAAGGGGAGAAAAAACCCATGCAAGCATAGAGAAAGGATGTCTGTGTGTGCAGTGAAGAGATTGGAGCTGTGCTGAAGTTCCATTGAGGGCCTGAGAAGTGAAAATACAGAGGCTGGACAAATCATTAGAAATACCTGTGCAGCACATTTCTGCATGACTTTATTATGCAAGTCCCTATATTCTCTAGAATTGAAGCTCCCTGTTTTAGGTCAGTTTCAGTTGCAATGGGAGCGACAGATGGTAGATGTTCAGTTGGCAGGTGCTTCTGTATCCAAAGACTGCGCTAGCAGACCAAAAGGGATGACTCTCCCCTAATAAAAGTGCCCTATACTAAAAGCATAGCAAAGAGTAATGAACCACAGTGACGTCATGGTACAGCATAGGGAAGCATTGTAAAGCACAGAGAGGTCTGGTAAAGCATCGGGAAGCATTGTAAAGCACAGAGAGGTCTGGTAAAGCATAGGGAAGCATTGTAAAGCACAGAGAGGTATGGTAAAGCATAGGGAAGCATTGTAAAGCACAGAGAGGTCTGGTAAAGCATAGGGAAGCATTGTAAAGCACAGAGAGGTCTGGTAAAGCATAGGGAAGCATTGTAAAACATAGAGAGGTATCGTAAAGCATAGGGAAGCATTGTAAAACATAGAGAGGTATGGTAAAGCATAGGGAAGCATTGTAAAGCACAGAGAGGTCTGGTAAAGCATAGGGAAGCATTGTAAAGCACAGAGAGGTCTGGTAAAGCATAGGGAAGCATTGTAAAGCACAGAGAGGTCTGGTAAAGCATAGGGAAGCATTGTAAAAGCACAGAGAGGTCTGGTAAAGCATAGGGAAGCATTGTAAAAGCACAGAGAGGTCTGGTAAAGCATAGGGAAGCATTGTAAAGCACAGAGAGGTCTGGTAAAGCATAGGGAAGCATTGTAAAAGCACAGAGAGGTCTGGTAAAGCATAGGGAAGCATTGTAAAGCACAGAGAGGTCTGGTAAAGCATAGGGAAGCATTGTAAAGCACAGAGAGGTCTGGTAAAGCATAGGGAAGCATTGTAAAGCACAGAGAGGTCTGGTAAAGCATAGGGAAGCATTGTAAAGCACAGAGAGGTCTGGTAAAGCATAGGGAAGCATTGTAAAGCACAGAGAGGTCTGGTAAAGCATAGGGAAGCATTGTAAAGCACAGAGAGGTCTGGTAAAGCATAGGGAAGCATTGTAAAGCACAGAGAGGTCTGGTAAAGCATAGGGAAGCATTGTAAAGCACAGAGAGGTCTGGTAAAGCATAGGGAAGCATTGTAAAGCACAGAGAGGTCTGGTAAAGCATAGGGAAGCATTGTAAAGCACAGAGAGGTCTGGTAAAGCATAGGGAAGCATTGTAAAGCACAGAGAGGTCTGGTAAAGCATAGGGAAGCATTGTAAAGCACAGAGAGGTCTGGTAAAAGCATAGGGAAGCATTGTAAAGCACAGAGAGGTCTGGTAAAGCATAGGGAAGCATTGTAAAGCACAGAGAGGTCTGGTAAAGCATAGGGAAGCATTGTAAAGCACAGAGAGGTCTGGTAAAGCATAGGGAAGCATTGTAAAGCACAGAGAGGTCTGGTAAAGCATAGGGAAGCATTGTAAAGCACAGAGAGGTCTGGTAAAGCATAGGGAAGCATTGTAAAGCACAGAGAGGTCTGGTAAAGCATAGGGAAGCATTGTAAAGCACAGAGAGGTCTGGTAAAGCATAGGGAAGCATTGTAAAGCACAGAGAGGTCTGGTAAAGCATAGGGAAGCATTGTAAAGCACAGAGAGGTCTGGTAAAGCATAGGGAAGCATTGTAAAGCACAGAGAGGTCTGGTAAAGCATAGGGAAGCATTGTAGAGCACAGAGAGGTCTGGTAAAGCATAGGGAAGCATTGTAAAGCACAGAGAGGTCTGGTAAAGCATAGGGAAGCATTGTAAAGCACAGAGAGGTCTGGTAAAGCATAGGGAAGCATTGTAAAGCACAGAGAGGTCTGGTAAAGCATAGGGAAGCATTGTAAAGCACAGAGAGGTCTGGTAAAGCATAGGGAAGCATTGTAAAGCACAGAGAGGTCTGGTAAAGCATATTTAAAACAAATGGCAATCCACGGTAAATGGTGGTAGCTGCATAATAAAAGCAGGGGAAAACTGTAAAAATACCATGCGAATGTACCATGGCATAAGGCTCTTCATGGCCTCATTGAGGAATATGTAAACACCTGGCTGCCCAGGATGGGCCCTATAACCTATTGCAGTGTTCTGATCTGTGCTTCTCATTGAAATCCTATCATGCCGCTTGTGCTGGTCAGTGGCTATTATACTGTATTTATTTATTATATATGGTTGCGCGTTGCTAGTGAAAGACACAAGAGGCATTCGTTCTGCAGGCTGGTAATGCCTGAATTACAGGGGGCTAGCATGACTGGGGACCCCTAAAACCAGCCAGATGGTTCTGTAGGGACTACAGGACCGCTACAGTGGAATTCAGTCTTATAAAGCCTGCCATGGTAATGGAGGACTTTCCTTTGCTTGCCCTGCTCGAGAGCACTTTGCTTTCAAGGTGTGGTTTTCAGTGTGTTAACCATGCTATTCAATGGCTTCCTCGTCCTATTGTGTCAGTCCTTGTGTTGCCATTGACCCTTGTTATCCCCACTTGGTGATGAAATCCCGTGAAACAGGGATCTAGTGGATGGAGTTGAGTGCACGTATGTCGCAATTCTTCCATATATCTGGAGAGCTGCTTACCCCATTGTCATGAAACTTGGTATTAACATTATTTTGTATAAGGGAAAATACGGGAGTTTCTGTTGATATGTGTCATAGTGGTCAGCGTTTCCTCATACTCATTTTGCCTTTACATAGGGATGTATGTAAATAATATACTTGTTATAAATCAGCCAATCACAGTTATGGGTTTGTTAAAGTTACAGTACATCTTATTAGCCTGTTTACAGTGATGTCATCATGGGAATAGAATATACAGCACAATTCTAATTCTAAAGAAAGCAGGTTCTGAGGTCCTGGGCATGATCTTCATTGCAGTTTTATTATCTCGCACAAGATGGTATCTCTTATACAATATGAAGCACCTTACCCAGTTTACCACAGTCATTTTGCAATCCCCATGGTCATCCATCATTGACCATGATTTGCCATTTGTTTTAAATATGCTTTATCATACATCTTGTGTGTATGCTTTACTATGTTTCACTTAGTTTTATTAAACTTTGCACAGCTTTTAATATGGTAAACCTTTATAAGGGCAAACACGACATATGAACTTGTAGTACAGGATCATTAAAATAGGGATTGTAGTGAATGAATTACCATTAAAGACTGGGGTCCTGTTAGAATATCTTCAGTCATAAGAAATCCTGTAACTGCAACAGGTCTGTGAAGTGAAGATGCATTATCACACAATGTGAAGCAAAGCAGACTGCAGACTGAGACGCTGCACACATTGATTCAGCCTCTGCAGTACTATTAATCTTCCACTCAGGTTCTGCAGGCTGCTAGGCCAGCCACGCACGCCCCAAAAGTTTCTACAAAAAAGAGAACCCTGCAATACTGATGGCGCACTGGGTTACTGCACTTGCCTTTCAACTCTGGAGGCTGGGGTTCAAATCTGACTTCTTAGATGGGAAATCCAGTTAGTCTGGTGGTCTCAGTGTACTCCTGCAAAGCTGCAATCCACAGAGCATCCTCTCTGGCAGCGTTGGGGAGTAACTCATAACACATTACTGTAATCTGATTACATTTTGTAACTTGTAGTTGTAATGGTACATTTTTTAGATAGGGAAACGAAATGCGGTTACAGATTACATTTTATGTGAAAAAATAATGTAGTTTCTTTTAGTTACATTTTTTTAAAAACAAAAGGATCATGGCATAACATGGAAATCAGAACGTGCTTCAACAGTGCGAGTCAAACCATACATGTCACATGAATGCACTTTTCACATCATCTTGCTAGAACATGCCATCAGAGGAGGGAAAGAGATAGTTCGATAGCTGGATCTTCAAAGACCAAACCAGAAAAATAGCTCTGTAAAATATAATTTGTTCCTGAAATGCAAATATTTGTAGCTGTACTTATAACTAGTTAAGTTTTTTGTTCAAAATAGTTTGCAGGATATCAGCACCCCTGTCATAGATGTGAGGAGGACTTGCATGGACACAGTTAGTGATGAACCTAATGATACTTGTGAACCCGGTCAGACAAACCAGTGTAAGAGAGAAAAGAACCTCAACGGGCACAAGCCTGGAGTTAAATGGCCAAGAGCTTGTGAGAAAACTGCATGGGACACAGTAAACACAGATCTCTGCTTTGCAATGGAAAGGTTAAGTGGAACAGTTGAAAAGAAACTGAATACATTTGGGGACATCATCTAAGCATATGGAAGCGAGAGGTTTGGAGTTGAAAAAAGGAAGGAAAAATGACAAACTATTCCTGGAAAGTCTAGACGGCAGCAGGAGATTGAACGCTTAGTTAGAGAAAGGAGACAGCTGAGGAAGCAATGGAGAAGAGCAGAAGAAAGTCAGAAGGAGGGACTCAATCTCTTACAAAGGGTCATAAAAGATAAGCTTGCAACATTGCGCAGAGCTGAGCGCCTACGGAAACGCTACAAAAAGAAGGAGCGTGCAAGAACTAACTTTTATAAAGACCCATTCAAATTTGTAAAGAAGTTATTCACCAGTGAGAAGAATGGCGCACTAAAAGCATCTAAGTTTGAGCTGGAGAGATATTTGGAGGAAACACATACAGATTCAAAAAGGCAGGAGCCTATGTCAGTTCCGTCAGACATCCCACCTATCAATCCACCAGAATACCAAATGGAGGACTGTGCACCTAAGTGGAAAGAAGTAGAGCAAGCTGTGAAAAAAGCAAGGAAATTGATGAAAGTGGCATGGGAAAAACAGGTTGTACCAAGAGCATGGCACCGAGCAGGTGGAGTCTTTATACCTAAAGAAAAAGATTCTACAAGCATCAGTCAGTTTCACCCTATTTCCCTATTAAACGTAGAAGGCAAGATTTTCTTCAGCATTATTGCTCAGAGATTGTCAACTTACCTATTAAAGAACTGCTTCATTGACACTTCAATACAAAAAGCGGGCATTCCAGGTTTCCCAGGATGCTTAGAACACATCAATGTGATCTGGCAACAAATTCAATCAGCTAAAAAGGAGAGGAAGGAGCTCCATGTGACATTCCTGGATTTGGCTAATGCATATGGTTCAATGCCACATGAACTTCTTTGGGCAGCAATTGACAATAACAAATCTAGTGAAAGCCTACTTTGGAGATTTGCAATTTAGTTTTTCAACTTCAGAATTCAGCACTACATGGCAATGCCTAGAAGTTGGAATAATGGCAGGATGCACCATTTCTCCACTGGCTTTTACCATGGCAATGGAAGTAATCATTAGGGCATCAAAATGGGTAGTGGGAGGAGAGCGCTTGGCTTCTGGAATGCGACTACCACCAATTCGAGCATACATGGATGACATGACAACCATGACTACAACAGTAGCCTGCACTAATCGGTTACTGGGCAAATTAACCAATAACATTGAATGGGCACGAATGCAATTCAAGCCCACTAAATCAAGGAGCATCTCTATAATTAAAGGTAAAGTAGTAGATAAAACGTTCTTCATTAATGGGTAGGCAATACCAACAGTGTCTGAGAAGCCAGTGAAGAGCCTTGGGAGATGGTACGACGGGGATCTAAAGGACACAGTTCATGTGGGAGAAGTTAGACAACAAGCTGTGGAAGGGTTGAAGAGCATAGACAGCAGCGCTTTACCAGGCAAACTAAAACTCTGGTGCTTTCAGTTTGGTCTACTGCCAAGGGTGCTGTGGCCACTGACTGTGTACAAGGTTTCTTTGACAACAGTAGAGAAGTTGGAAGCTTTAATCAGTTCACACATCAGGAAATGGTTGGGAGCTCCACGCTGCCTCAGCAGAGTGGGACTTTATGGTAAAGGAATACTGCAGCTACCTGTCTCCGCTCTAACCAAGGAGTTTAAGTGCGCCAAGGTCCGACTGGAAATGACATTAGTAGAGTCATGCGACAAATGCGTAAGGGAGGCAGCACCTGTGTTGAAAACTGGAAGAAAGTGGGCAGCAAAGAAAGCTGTGGAGGATGCAAAGGCTGCCCTTCGAATTGGTGATATCATGGGGCAAGTTCAGCATGGAAGAGGGGGTCTTGGTCTCAGTTCAGCTCCTCCTACATGGCACAAGGCAGCCCCAGCTCAACGGAGGAAGCTGGTAGTCAACGAGGTGCAAAAGCAGGAGGAGAGGATGAGGTGTATAAAAGCCATTTCTAAGGTTAAGTAGGGAGAATGGATGAGATGGGAGAGTGTGGAACAACGCAAGATTGGCTGGCAAGACCTATGGTCAATGGAACAGAGCAGGATCAGTTTCCTTATAAGGTCAACATATGATGTTCTCCCATCACCACAGAACCTAAACCTCTGGGTAGGAGAGGATCCCTCATGTCCTTTGTGTTCATCACCTGCAACATTAAGGCACATTTTGACAGGATGTAAGGTGGCTCTTAGCCAAGGATGGTTTACTTGGCGCCATGACCAGGTGCTGTGATGTTTGGCCTTTGCATTGGAAGACAAGCGTAACATGACCAATAAGTTGCCACCTGTTCCATCAAAACATTACACACAAAAGACAACATTCCTCCGCCCAGGAGAGCAACCACCAAGAAAAGGTGTTAAAACCAATCCTCGCCCAGGCCAACTGGAAGCTGCTAGAGACTGGAAAATGCTGGCAGATGTTGGTCAACGGCTTATTTTTCCACCTGAGATTGCCACCACTAACCTTCGACCAGATATTGTCTTGTGGTCTGGATCAGCACGCCTTGTTCACCTGGTAGAGTTAACAGTGCCATGGGAGGATGCTGTAGATGAGGCGTATGAGAGGAAGAAACTGCGGTATGCTCAACTAGCCACTGAAGCAGAACAGCGAGGATGGAGAGTCTGGGTTTACCCAGTGGAAGTGGGTTGTCGAGGATTTGTGGCACACTCTACAACCCGGTTTCTCAGAGATGTCGGATTCAATGGCCAAGAGTTGCGTCGCATAGTGAAGAACTTATCTGAAGCAGCAGAGAGGAGCAGCAACTGGCTGTGGTTGAGACGGAAAGATTCTGGCTGGGGTACAGGTAAGTAAGCTGGGCTGAGTTGAGTGGGGGACTGGGGGGGGGGTGATGCTGGGACGCCAGAATCACCGTCGAGCCCTCTTGAGGTGTTGTGGGCTAGTCAACGAAACACAGAGGATGGAAGGTGCCCACTTGAAGACCCCAGAGATGTACCCTACTTTGCTCAATCCAGACGGTTGTCATGCTGATGCGCTGGGGAGACTGCAATATGGTTGATCCCCAGAGCCAGCATCGCAGCCGTTGTGTGTGCTGATGCACTAGGGAGGCAATAAGCTGATCCCTGGAGCCAGCATTACACTTCAGTCATCAACACCAGACAGAAGGATATCTACATCATCATATGGAAGGAAGCGCAAATGGATGGAGACACATATGGATCACATTAGTTTACTGTGAAGCTACGTCTTAGTTGGTGCTTATCTTTATTATTATTATTATTATTTGTTTATTTAGCAGACGCCTTTATCCAAGGCGACTTACAGAGACTAGGGTGTGTGAACTATGCATCAGCTGCAGAGTCACTTACAATTACGTCTCACCTGAAAGACGGAGCACAAGGAGGTTACGTGACTTGCTCAGGGTCACACAATGAGTCAGTGGCTGAGCTGGGATTTGAACCGGGGACCTCCTGGTTATAAGCCCTTTTCTTTAACCACTGGACCACACAGCCTCCTATGTTGGCGAGAGCCAAGTTCAAATCAGCATGAAGTTTTAACATCTACTCTCATGTAATGGAAATCATTACTGTAACTAGTTACAATTGTGTTCAGGTAAACTTGTAACTGTAACAGATTACTTTTTAAAAGTAACTTCCCCAACATTGCTGGCTTAATCCCATTACAGATCAGTAAAGAAAGTGACAAGATGATAATGTACCTATGAATCAGCGCTGTTTAAGCTCCTTATACCTTTAAATGTACCTACTATTTCAATGATTATACAATATAATGCTCATAACAGAACGCCCATCTCCTTGCCTAATGAGCCAGTATCACAGTTATACCAATACCTGTATGATGTATTGGACCATGCTGTGCTGTTTCCTATATTCCCAGAGCACTTGAAATAACTTTCAGTACTTGTTTGGAATTATGAACTGTGTCTGGCAAGTTTGGTCTATCCTGAAACGTATTGCATTGTTTGCAGTCCTGGAATTCATTCTTTCCTGTCAGGTAGCAACCCCAAGGACCCTGATAAAAGTCAGTGGATGCACTTATTATTTTCACTCGAGAATTCCCCTGAGCTAACGTTTCCAGACAGTACAAGTTTGCTCAGGTCACCCTAATGGAGACGGATCTCTCCAATACTGAACAAAAGAATGCCAAAACACAGCAGTAAATCATAATTGAAAAAGGATGCACGTATGATGCTGGACCTTTACATGTCATATTATTTTCAATGCATACCTCATCTCTCCCCCTACAATCAAAACATAATTCTATGTTATATAGTGTGGTGCAGCGGTCCCAAGGTCAAGGCTGGTCAGTGGCAAGTAAAACCGGAAAACTGTCAATAAAACAAAATGTTTAAACAAACAAATCCAAACAAAAACCTTCAGAAACAGCGCCCAAGCTTCTTGGTGCATAAACAGGAAGCACAACCTACTGCTCTCTCTCTCTCTCTCTCTCTCTCTCTCTCTCTCTCAAAAAGCCATTTATCTAACTGTGCAGGGCCTCTGCCCTGTCACATTAGTCAAGCGTTGAGTACAAATCCAGGGAGGTTATCATGAGGTTGTATAATTCCCTGGCAAGACCACACCAAAGCGTTTCACCAGTTAGGAATGCAGGCTGGCAGAACCCGATCTCTCCAACTCACACTGTGAGTGGAAATCATCTGAAGACTGTCCAATGTGAATGTGAAAGACGCTAAAGAGAGGAGGGTTTGAAGTTTGCAGAAAAATAACTGTAGGCCGTGAATATAATAAACTGTCAGGAAAATACGTGGTTAACAAATTATTTTATAAATAAAATTATATAAAAACGTGATACATAAGGTGATCTTTGACTTGTCTGGTTACAGATAGGAAATTGTAGACTGCAGATGGAACTGGCCCAGCCCCAGATTTATATTGCTCAGCTGGATTAATATCAATAATTGGGTGCTCTAAATAATAGCCCAAAGACTGTAAGACACTCCACCAGAGTTTTATAAGGAAAGTGATCATTCAACTGCATTGCAAGCGTACTGCACAAAAATAATCACACAGACGGGACAAAATGATTCCTTTTATTATTAAGAAATGCTGTACATAGAGACAAGCTCCACATTCAGGCACAGTTACCCACATGTACAAAATACTTTCCACAGATCCACCTACGAGAGTGACAGGTCTCCCGCACACAGCTGGTTCCTTATATAGAAAGCACACTATAGGGGCACAGTGTCACACAGCAGACTGAAACAACAAGTTGGTTTCTGTGGGTAGTTGAGCCTATTGATGACCCATTAATCAAGGCTTGATATTCCATATCCTTACTCTCTTTAGTGTAATAATTAGCACACAGTCTCCGGTCACTATGTGCTCCCTGTGGTGCAGCAGTAAGAGTCTCACACTCGCTGTGAGACGCGTGGCACTTGCCCAGTGTTGTTGTTCTCAGCTGCATGCTTAGATGTGTTCTGAGCCCCGTTCTCTCGAGCCTCGTAATCGTTTCCACTGACAGTAATGCTTAAACTTGTAATTAAAGTAAAGGCAGATCATTTCATTAATCAACCTGCTTGCAGAGGGAGGGGAGGAATAGCACAGTGCTCTTGGGGAATAGTATTCAGAGCAGGGTTTGAGGCAGTGGAAACACAGCTTAAGGTCGCTAGAGGGTTACTGTGCTTTTTACACTGCGCTCAGTTCTTCAGTTGAATCTGACGATGAAATCGTTTGCTCTATTGCAATGGTATGTCATACTGTTGTGTCTTAAAGCTGTGGAGAGATAACAAAGAGACATCAACGAGAATTTCAAGAGCTAAACTGAGATGCGGTCCCTCCAGCAGATCCCCCACAGAGACGGCATCTGGCATTACATTGATGTGCATCTGCTTACATGACATTTCAAGTCATACACAAGAGCCCTTAGGATTCTGTTGTCTTAAATGGTGCAACAACCAAAATAATGTACCTCATGTTAGCAACATTATGTCCAGAAAAGAAAAAGCTAATGAGGTGTAAGACGTGTTTTTAAAGCTGTGGAATTAAATATTTATGTTACAATTCCATTTTACACAAGAAACCTTCCCAAATGATCTTCAATAAAACCCACCCCCTTATAAAAGTTTACTATGGTAAATTTGCACAGTAATTTTCTAATGGTTTTATGTGCATTGGCTGTGTTTTTAGTATGCTTTACCATGCATCTCTGGGCAGTGCTTACCTAAGCTTGCACTGTGCTCTATTGCTTTGCTTTTACTATTTATAAGGTACAATGGGCACAATGGAACGAGTGCTATTGGTAGAATGGTACTACATCAAGAACGGCATATCTCTTCAATGGTATCATAATGGTATAAACAATAAACACTCCTGATAATACATGATAGACTCATGATACCATGCCAGAATCCATGCAAATCCATTGTGGTAATGTTGGGGTCTATATAATGTATAGTTCTGATCATGAGGGCAATGCACAGGGCTTATAATGGGACCCCAATATGATTCTTCAGATTTTCTATAACATTTCCCTTTATATTGTATTAGTTGTGGAGATCATGTGGTGAGTAAAATAAAATAAAAAAACTGAACTTTTCCGTTTATTTCAGCTTCCCTGATATCACATCGCTTTATTATAAACCAAGAAATTAAAAAAAAACCTGCAAAGGAACAGACACCATGTCATTATTCATATTTATTGTTTTCCAATCACAGTGCATTGATTCACAAGCAGTTCTAGAACACCGCGGTGTATTGATTATTGTTGTCTAAAGATGCATGGTGTTCCTGTCTACTTCATATTTGATAATACATAGCTATTAATATTATAACATAGATTTCACTCATAGGGCCTGTATTTTAAAGCAAATGCAAAGAATATAATAATAATAACAAGAGGAGACCATTCATCCCATCTGTGCTTATTCAGCTCCTAGTAGCTGATTGATCTCAGAATTGTGTCAAGTCGGTTCTTAAAGGATCCCAGTGATTCAACATCAACAACATGACTAGGTATCCCATTCCATCCCCTCACCACTCTGTGTGTGAAGAAGTGTCTCCTACCCTCTGTGCTTAGTCTGTCTCCATTTAATTACCACCTATATCCTCTGGTCCTGGTTTCTGTGTTGTGCTTAAAGTATTCGCTATGGCTATATTTGTCAGCTCCTTTTAGGATTCTGTAACCTTCAAGCATGTATCTTTGCACTTGCTTTAATGTAGGTAAAGCGATGAATTACAATGTCTAGCTTTAAAAACAACACACTGTCCTGGAGTCTCATAAGATAAGCACCACCATCTATACATTTTACAGTCATCACAGTTTAAACATCTTGGACTATCCTGGTTGCTATTAGTTTCACCCCAGCTGAGCTTGCACTGGCATTCTTTGCCACCCATTGGATCCTTTGTGGGCTCAGGAAGTGTGGTCCTGTTACCTTGAACACAGGAAGGACATGAATCGGGCGAACAAAACCCTTCAAATTTCCAGTCAGGTATCACCTTAAAAGGTGTTGCAGCTAACAAAAAAATTGCAAACATAACCTGTGCTATCCATTACATCGCTCTCAGATTGAACACGCAACAGCAAAAGAAAGTTCACAGTATGCTTGACTTGCCTTCTAGGAAATCTGTTACAGCTTCACTTCCGTCAGTGTCTTCGGGGGCAAAGGGTCTGACTGGCTGCAAAGCATGTCAGTCATTAAAGGAAACAGCGGATTGGTTACTGGCAGGAAAGAAGGCCCTGAAGGGACAGGGACAATTCCACTCTCCTGGTAAAATGACTAAAAAAGTGCGAGACTATCAAAAGCCTGCAAACAGAGATTATGTTAAGCCAGTGCAGTACCAGATAGCATGCTTCAATATGAAAATACATGTATGTTCTTTTCAAAACTACACATTTGAAATCTCCCTTATAAAAGTTTACCGCAGCACATTTGCATGGCAATTTTGTAGGTTTATACTATCCATTCGTTTTTTTAAATACCAGACCTCTCTAGGATTTGCAATGCTCACCTATGTGTTACCATGCTTTCATTATTACACTTTGCTGTGTTTTTACTGTCATAAACTTTTATAAGGGTTATAGACTAAATGGCATGGAAATTCTATGGAGTTGTTCAGTTAGCTACAATCACATTTTAAAGCAATAGTTAATACAGTACTTTGTGTGTTGGGTTAAGGCCCTCTTCATTTTGATGGGTTTTATTCAGTTTATTTCAAAATTGAAAAAAGGAAAATGGGTGTGAACTTGTTTAATAATGGCAAGGGAGAATATTGTGTATATATGAGAAAAATACCAGGATACTCATAAAGCAGTAAAAGCTGGAGTATAGCAGTTTTCTTTAATTGAAAATCAAAGGGCTTCTCTTACTGTGTGTCACTTCACATAGTTTGCCAAATAGGCACAATACAAAAGACACCACATGCACGCAACAACAGAAATAATTGGATCTTGTGCACTGACCGCCATGTGCATTTGTACTTGAACAATACTCTCCTAAAGTGTTTCATTCAGCAAACGCTATTACTGTCACAGAGACGGCTCATTTGTATGGTTAACTGACCGCAAAGAACTCAGAATGCCCAGGGTGCAAATGCCTGCAGTCGGAATAAGACATCAGCTTCAGTAGACTCACCCTGCGCATCACACACAAAAAGAGGTCAGCCCCAGCCTTGTTAGAGGCAGCTATTGCTGAGAGACTCTGACAGCCAGACAACTGCTGCTGCTAAACAGAAGACAAGACTGTCTCGCAAACTGGGGCTGACAGTCTGAGAAAGGCATACATCCACATTGAATTACAGACAAAGTTAAAACAGAGGAGGGCGTACATCCACATTGAATTAAATATACCAGTTTGGAAGCAGGACAAAAATATACAGGCAATTCATAATTCACACACAATGTTTTGCATTGTTTTCAATTCTACTTAAATATTGAACAACTCTGCTGGTCAAACGGTGCATCACGGAGTAGACATTTTACACTGTTCTGTTCTTTGTTCTACATTTTACCAGAAAAAATAAATATCAGCAATGGTGATTTTGAAAGTCACTGACATGATCTTAAAGATGCCTAAAGTGCAGAACACTGGCTGTTTAGACACGATGGATAACAATTCATATACATTTGAAATGTGTTATGCATCCCTAACACAGCATCTCGTTCCATTAACAGCACCTCTTGGACGTATTTCAACTGTATTCCTAAGATAGATGTGGGAACTTACATAGGAACTGGTTTTAAAACTGTTAGTATATATTATGCAGTAAATTTGCTTAGCAGTATCATACCCAAGCTAAAGCAGCTTTTAGTGTAATCTGAGTTATTCGTTCCATCTGTCCCTTCTTCTTATGAAGTTTGCAATCAGTGATGCTCCAGTATTGAGTTACTATCATTGTTCTCAATATCTGTCTTCCCTCACTTTGCCCTTGCTTTCAGCTTGTCTGGGAGGCAGCCCAGGACTGAACTGCCGCCTTCATTCAATTCAACCCTTCAACTCTGCTGGCTCAACCTGTGCTAGATATAAAAAGGGTGAGTAGGTGGGAACAGGTTGAAAGGTCATTTTTGTCATATGGTTTGAATGGAGTGAGGAAGTCAGTCCAGTCCTAGGCAGCGCGCTCTTGGAACTACCTGCAGCGACTGGAGGTTATGAATGTCATGTGCAAGCTCTGGTGTAGTAAAAACACTAGAATCTGAAGTTCTGATAAATAGTAAAACAACAATACTATTAAGGGCACCGCATGCTCTTTTTAAAATGTTATTATACCGGCAGTAGAACAGTTTTTTAAATTAGTGCTAAGCAAGGCTTTTAAATCCACTTCTTTATCTTTGGATCCTGTGGTTCTTCTCTTGTCAATGTTAGATTATCACCTACTGTGCTGAAGGTCAGATTTACTCCAATGGTCTATCTGCAATCAGACCTGTAAGCTACACCATAGGATTGGGTGCATTTCAGTCTATATTGCTGTTAACACCAATGACTGGACTAAATAATTTTCTATATACTTCAGCTCTCCCCAGTTTAAAGGGATTATGGCTAATTAAACGATTCCATAATTATTACCAGTTGAGCACGTCTGCTCGCTATGTAGATCTCATGCACAATTTTGAAAGCAGCAAAGATTTTTATTTAAAAACATGATATCTGGTACTAAACTGCAAATGCACTGCTGCGTGTTTAAATGAGTATAGCTCATGACTCTTCGAAGACCACGGGATACCCTTACCGGTGATTCAACTTCAATCGCTTACCTTTATTGTGATACCCAGAATGAACCTGTCCGACCGGGGAAACAGGACTAATCCTTCTTCAAAGTTCACAAGATCATTTTTGGGGGTGCGTTTGCACCCCTTTCTGCAATCTGAGGTTTATATATACATTTTTCTCATACTACAATCACGGCTCCTGCGTACTGGCATAGTAGATTGCTGAGAGCTGCAGGAGAGCCGAGGGAGATGTAAAAACAGTGCATTGCTTCTAAAATTATTGATTATTTATTTGCTTAGCCAATAGTTTCATGAAAGAGTCCATCTATGTTTATGCATTTGTTTCCAGCGAGTATTTCATAATTATAGCAACCTGCTAATTACCTGATACAGTACATATACTGTATAGACTGCCATGCACAACTCCTGTTTACTTGCAGAATAGTGCTCAGAGCTGCAGGGGAGCTGGGGGAGATGTAGTAACTGTATTACTTCTAAAATTATTGATTTAGCCCTACATAGTCATCTTTTATCCCTATGTAGTCAATTTCCTACCTTAGAATGAGCTTCTGTGAGTTTGTAATGCATACGTTTTCAGCACTATTTGATTACTGCATTCTTTACAGTAGCCTGCTTATTGTCTCCTATAGTACATTATCGAAAAAAATTGATTTCATATACTCGGCTACCACTCAGCCTCTGTTGACTTGTAGAATCGATGCACTGAGAGAGATGACAGGCAGTTCAGTCAATGTGCCCCTCTTTACAGGACTCTGATTACGGTGCTATTTGGACTGGTGTTCTCTTTTTATTTTTGAAGGAATAAAAGGGATGGAATCTTTCTTTTTTTCTGAGGTATGCAAGTTCTTTGTGCATTGTGCTTTTTATTTTCGCCAAAAAGAATGAAGCCCGTTTTTTTATACTCAATGCAACTTCATATTGAAGCACAGTATGTGTAGAGAAATTGCTTGTTTGTTTTCTTTTTAATTTACCAGATTTTGTACGTTAAGTTTCCAAGTACAATATAATAATGATGTATGCGGTTTATATTTGTGTCTGTGGCATTTTAAAGACATTTTAAAAAATAATATAAACTGGTTTTGTGTTGTTATTTTGCATTAAATTCTAAGTTAACCACATTTATGTATGTGGGGTACATTTGCACCCCTGTCTGCATTCCGCTAGCGCTCAGTTATTGCAGCTGACTAAGGCTTAAAGACTGTTTGCTTGCCTTGCTTTAAGTCTGAGACTGTTATACTTCCTAGGTTATTTCAGCATGGTCTCTGGGGTCAAACCACATTACTGTTAAGCAGCTGGTTACAGCAAACATTTATTTTCAAACTAAGTGAAGAAAGCTTCTCAAAAGCCTGTTGCACTTCCTAGATCCTTTCTCCTCAGCAGTCAAGCATGTCAATCAATAAGAGAGAAGCTGATTGGTTACTGACAGAAAAGAAGGCCTTTGAGGGCGGGGACAATATCACTTTCTAGGTAAAATGACCAAGGAAGTGAAATGCTAACTGAAAAAGGCTTTCAAACAGAGATTCCTTTAACCTAGTAAAGGAGGCTGTGTGGTTTGGTGGTTAAAGAAAAGGGCTTGTAACCAGGATGTCCCTGGTTCAAATCCCGGCTCACTCACTGTGTGACCCTGAGCAAGTCACTTAACCTCCTTGTGCTCCGTCTTTCGGGTGAGACGTAATTGTAAGTGACTCTGCAGTTGATGCATAGTTCACACACCCTAATCTCTGTAAGTCGCCTTGGATAAAGGCATCTGCTAAATAAACAAATAATAATATAGTTCATATATATATATATATATATATATATATATATATATATATATATGTTTGTGTTTTAATTAAAATGCATGTTTGCTAGAGTATGTGTTTCTATCACATATGAGATCTTTATAGTGAATGAAAGTGCACAGCAGGTATTTTTTATGGAATTATTTTGCTAACTGCCACCTGACTCAAGAAGAAATAAAGTTCTGAAAACACGCCAGTGAGAAGGCTGTAATTATAATACAGGGCAATTACATTTTTAAAGTCTTGGGTTTTACAACATAAAGTAATTCCATAGATCCTACCTGTTGTGCACTCCCATTATCTGTATAGGTCTCAAATGTGCAGTTATGAAAGAAACACAAGCAGCCATCTGGTTACCAAATCTCTGATGCAAGCCCTGCTTTTAAATAGCGTTGCACTTCCTGGGTCATTTCACCCCTTCAGCAGCTTCTTTCCTGTCATTGGCTGACATGCTTTCAGCCAGGAACGTGACCCAGAAGACACTGCTGAGGTGAAGCGACCTAGTGCAAGTGGAAAGACATGGAGCGTGAAAACTTCCCAGAATCGAGTCTATTACCGGCTATCATGTTTTATAAACCCATGTTCGATATAGCATGTGTTTCTTTTAAAATTGACACTTAAGATATATGGAATTATTCTGTTAGACACAAACACTTTAAGTGAACTGCACACACACACATAAATAACTAGGCTGCAAGCGAATGGGAGAGCGCACCTCAATCCTGACCGCTGTCTGAGATTTCATCCTGGGCCTTTCTAAGCAGAGACTGAAAATTGAGCAGCTGGATTCCCATTCAGTCCTCCAAAAGTGAAAGGCCTGAGAGGATAGCGAATTAGCCTGCAGTTCAAACCACTTAGCCCTGAAGAAATCACAATTTTAAGCTTGTTTAATAAAGGGCACAGGAAAAATAAACCCCATTTGGCCCACAATTGCTTTCCATCTTGCATTTTGAATTATAGAAAGATACACTTCGCTAACACCAGACAACTATATAAATTGCTATTTGAAAATCTTAGCGCACTAGCAATATAACATTACTTGACTTATTCCTAGAGTACAGTATACTGCATTTGTCCCAAGGTGTCCCAGTTGATAAGGGGTCTAGTTTAAAAAATAAAAAAGCAACATACATGATTTGTATAATGGGATGCGGTGTTCCTTTATTTAGTTTAGATTTTTTTTTTGGCTCCTGTTGTGAAGGTTTTGCTGATCTGCCAAGAAGAGGGTCCTGACTTTCCCCCCATGGCTGTAGCAACATGAGGTCATGTGCCAGAGTCCTCGCAAAAACAGCAAAACAGTCTGGAAGTCATGGGTAATGGGTCTGGCAGCTAGCCCAGTGCTTCTTTACTGCACTCTCTCTCCCTCGGGTTGCACTTGTTCATCTTCATCTCTGTCAACTGGATGTATCGCAACACATTCGTATCTGCGGAGAAAACAGAAGAAGGAAAGGGAGACGCCTTAAAGAGCTGATATGGAGTAGCTGGTGTATTCTGTGTGTTGTCTGGATTCGTATGAATGAAATCTATGAACGAGGCCATTTGGTCAATCTAAGCTGGTCCAGTACCTAGTAGTTGATTGACCTCAAAACCTTGGCAAATGGGTCTTAAAGGTTCCCAATGGTTCTGCCTCAGCAACATGACTAGGCAGCCCATTCCATCCCCTCACCACTCTTTGTGTGAAGAAGAGCCTCCTTCAACAACATGACTAGGCAGCCCATTCCATCCCCTCACCACTCTCTGTGTGGAGAAGAGTCTCCTTCAACAGCATGACTCTGCAGCCCATTCCATCCCCTCACCACTCTCTGTGTGAAGAAGAGTCTCCTTCAACAACATGACTAGGCAGCCCATTCCATCCCCTCACCACTCTCTGTGTGAAGAAGAGTCTCCTTCAACAACATGACTAGGCAGCCCATTCCATCCCCTCACCACTCTCTGTGTGAAGAAGTGTCTCCTTCAACAACATGACTAGGCAGCCCATTCCATCCCCTCACCACTCTCTGTGTGAGGAAGTGTCTCCTTCAACAACATGACTAGGCAGCCCCTTCCATCCCCTCACCACTCTCTGTGTGAAGAAGCGTCTCCTACTCTCTGCTTAGTCTGTCTCCATTTCATTTTCAATGGTGTCCTCTGGTCCTGGTTTCTGTGCTGCTCTTAACCTATTGATTAGGGTTCACGTTGTCAACTCCTTTTAAAATTGTAACCAAGTCCCCCCTGATTCTTCTTTGTTCCTGGCTAAATAGATTCAGTTCTTTCAGACTATCTTTGTAGCTCAGTCCTGTAAACCCTGGGATTAGTCTGGTTGCTCTTCGTTAGACTCTCTCCAGAGTCACAATGCCCCTTTGGTAATGTGGTGACCAGAATTGGACACAGTACTCTAAATGTAGTCTCACCAGTGCATTATGCAACTCATTATAACTCCTTGGATTTGTACTGTACTCTTTTGAATGTATACCAAATGAAGCATTAGTGTGCCATTGAATGCATAGGACTTAGCGTAAAGCATAAAGAATAGCACACTAAAGCTCTAAATACAGATCGATGCTAGTGTATGAGCCTCTAGTGCATGCTTGCTAACACTAGGGGAAACAGTGTTGCAGCAGGACACATTTATAATATGATGTACCAGATGAACTTGGAGGTAAGACATGATTCTGAGACCTCTGGGTTTTAAAGTCACAAGGAAAAAACATGATACAAGTGGGTCTAGCAAGAAGAATCCATTGTTTAAGATCACTCTGAGGAGCTGCAGCAGCCTTAACACAATATGGAGGGACAGCTGAGGATCACTTCAGAGACAGGTTCTTTACGCTGAGCAGACATCTTTATATTACTCAACTGTATGAGGCTGTGCTGGTATCGATCCGGATGCATAGTGTCAGTGTGTTGTGCTGTATGAGGCTGTGCTGGTATCGATCCGGATGCATAGTGTCAGTGTGTTGTGCTGTATGAGGCTGTGCTGGTATCGATCCGGCTGCATAGTGTCAGTGTGTTGTGCTGTATGAGGCTGTGCTGGTATCGATCCGGCTGCACAGTGTCAGTGTGTGTGTTGTGCTGTATGAAGCTGTGCTGTTGTTGGTCAGGCTGCACACAGTGTCAGTGTGTTGTGCTGTATGAGGCTGTGCTGGTATCGATCCGGCTGCACAGTGTCAGTGTGTTGTGCTGTATGAGGCTGTGCTGGTATCGATCCGGCTGCATAGTGTCAGTGTGTTGTGCTGTATGAAGCTGTGCTGGTATTGGTCAGGCTGCACACAGTGTCAGTGTGTGTGTTGTGCTGTATGAAGCTGTGCTGGTGTTGGTCAGGCTGCACACAGTGTCAGTGTGTTGTGCTGTATGAGGCTGTGCTGGTATCGATCCGGCTGCACAGTGTCAGTGTGTTGTGCTGTATGAGGCTGTGCTGGTATCGATCCGGCTGCATAGTGTCAGTGTGTTGTGCTGTATGAAGCTGTGCTGGTATTGGTCAGGCTGCACACAGTGTCAGTGTGTGTGTTGTGCTGTATGAAGCTGTGCTGGTGTTGGTCAGGCTGCACACAGTGTCAGTGTGTTGTGCTGTATGAGGCTGTGCTGGTATCGGTCGGGCCGCAGTCTTACCCGTGGGCTCTCGTCTCTTTGCTTCTTTGAGGTAGAGCAGGGCGTTGTCGTAGTCTCCCAGGTGGTAGAAGGCGATGCCCGCTCGGTACATGGCTTTGAAGTTATCCTTCTGTTTTCCCAGGAGCTTCAGACAGTACTCCTTCACACGCTCATAGTTCACCAGCTCCGACTGCAGTAAGCATGCTGGGGAGGAGAAAGCAGAGAGAGGCACTCTACACATCGTGTATATTACATGAATGCTGTGTATTTAACAAATGTCAGGAAGAGAGTGGAGAGAGTCTTTGATGGAAGACTCACTGCATCTTGTTATTAACGCAATTGTGAGGAGAGAAGCTCGCACAGGTGTTGAAAGTGAGACTAATAATCCAAGTAGTCTCACTCTCTAACCATTGCTATCACACTGATGACACAAAAGCCCTGATGGAACACTTAACTATGGCTTTTTTTCAATGATGTAATGAAAAACAGACAAAGAATTGGAAACCAAATAACATGAATGACACGCTGGTAAGAGAATAATACATTGTTTTAAACTCGGACCTCATAGTGAAAATCATACTCCTAGAGTCCTGGATATTCACAGAACCTTTTTCACTGGACAAGTAGATAACCTGCCAATCAGCCACATAACTGATTTCTTTGTTTTACAAATGACCTCCCTGATGTGTATTCTGTAATTTGCACTGAAATGTGTTGAGTGTTATTCTTTTAAACTGAAGACAGCATCTGTAGTCCTATTGGAATTTAGTGATGAAATAAGTATCACATCCATATCAGTTATACCAATACCTGTAAGATGTATTGGACATTGTTGTGCTGTTTCCTGTCTTCCCAGAGCACTTGAAATAACTTTCAGTACTTTGTTGGCATTATGAACTGTGTCTGGCATCTCCCATCTATCCCAAAGCTTTGTGGTATGTTTTCATTTTTGGCTGCAGTCCTTGAATTAGCATCTTCTTTCTTAAACATATTGGTTTTAGACATGTTTTATATCTGTATTTTTAAAACACCATTAACACTAGAACTGAATAGAAATTAAAGACAAACTATCAGATACAACTTAAAAGTGTTATTCAAGCACGTCAGATCAAACATCTGCACAGCCAAAACACCATATTTAAATGAACAATTAAACATAAAAGGGTTTATTTTCTAACTTACCACATATAAACCACTACTTCAAAAAATGAAAAACTATAGTAAAATAAACATTTCAAAAGAAACTAGTGTGTAAACAGGTATATGCACACACAAAACTGTAAAAACAAAAGCAGTTTTTAATTTAAAATAAAAGTAACATATGTTTTTGCTTGCATGTGTCCCTCGGTGCAGCACAGAATCTAAGTTGAGCTGCTGCAGCCTGCAGCTTTGCAGTTTTCTGATCGAAAATGTTTCTGCTGAAGCACTGTAGCTAGCTTCAAGATGAAATCTCTCCTACTGATATTTTCCCCAGTGCATTCCTTGTACAAAATGAAAGAATTGATTGAAGTCCAGTAGAGATAACAGCAAGCTTGTACAGTGGCACTGGAACTATTTTTAAAGTGGGGGTGCTGAAAGCCATTGAACAAAACTGTAACCCTTGTATATGATGGAAGCCATGTAAAACCAGCACCCCTAGTTCCAGCACCCCTGGGCTTGTATATAAAAATTAAATTGAATATTGTAGGTTATATTCAAAATAAAAAAGGCCTTATTGTAAAGGCAGTCAAAATGACTGCTCTGGCGGTTCTAGGTAGAGGGGATTATAACTTTTTTTTTATTTTTGTAATCCTGCCTTTCAAACGCCATCAGTGAATTTAATACATGGATTTAGGAAAAGTCAAGAACGGACAACTGCGTCAAAATCACTGCCGTGGTGGTTCTAGTATTAAAATATTTTATTGTTATTTTTATGAGAAGTCTGCTGCAAGGGTAATTGTACACAGTAAATGAAATACCACAAGGCGCTCTGATTGTGAGCGGAGGTCAGTGTTCAGTTGTGTGAACACTGGGCCCCGTTTCTCATCAGAAGCCTGGTCACTCCTAACTGTCATTCAACCAACTCTGAAAAACATCCCTTTATGCACAGATATAGTCAAAAGTTTTGCATCACCTAGAAACGTCGTATTGTGACATCATTTGAAAAAATTTAAATATGAACACAATTTAAATATTTTATTTAACATCATTTAATTATTTAAGAAAGTACACAATGACATCGCAAGGTCTACCAGGAAGCCATAATAGCAGTACAGTATTTCATGTTAGATTTTGAAATGTTACAGTTTTCAATTTTTGTCTGTTTTTTGTTTAGTATATGGAAAACTACAAAACTGTAATTCAATATGTTAATATGGTAACATTATTAAGAAAGTTTTATTCGACTTTATGAAGCAAAATTAGTAAATGTTATAGGGTGATGCAAAACTTTTGGCCATAGCTGTATATTGTGATGGCAAAAAAAAATTAAATAGAGCAACATTTCACTTTTTTTTTTATAAACATTTATTAATAGTATTATTATTAGTGTTACAACATTATAACAACTGTCGTTTTGACAAACGTATGTATAGACTACAATTTCTCTTTTTGTTTGGACAATATTTATCCTTTTATTCTAAACTGTGGGTCAGGACCACATATCCTGAAAATGTACTTTCTAATACATCATTTGCCAATGTTTATAACAAACAGGATTTTAATGACTAATGTTGTTGCAAAAAAAGCTAACCAGTAGTTCTCCTCTAGTGACATGGTGGCAGTATTTCAACGACAGGTTACTTTAATTGTAAACCTGATTCCCGCAGTCTTTTGACAACACGTCGGTGATATTTTTAAGTAGCACGTTGATTGAAAAAGATGTCATGTACTATACACTATGAAGAGTAAAGTATGATACTGGATGTTTAAACCCTTTCCTTTCTACCTTTAAAAAGACAACGACCCCGTTAGGATGTTCAGTATGTGTGTTGATTACCCTGATATTCCCAGAAGCCTTTTCACTGGACAAACAGACAACCTGCCAGTCAGTCACAAAACTGATTTCTTTGTTTTGCAAATGACCTCCCTGACATGTATTCTGCAATATGTTAAAAACTATTGAAAATGTGCGGAGTATTAATCTATGAATCTATTAGTCAGTCAGCATGCGTAGGCCTGTGGGGATTTAGTGATGAAATCAGTTAAGTTGAAGGGTTTTACACGCAGCATGACAAATTCCCAGGACTGTTTTAGTGTTCAGACAATCAAGGATCTTTTAGTTTGTAGAAGTGCCATTAATAGGAAAGTAATATAGTTCTAAAAAGCTAAAACTATAAGGAACTAAGTCAAATAGATTGAGCATTTTAAAGATGAAAATATCAACCTTTATTTAGCTTAAATTACTTATTTTTCTGGCTGAATTTATGTATTTACAGTACCTGCAGAACAATACATATTCAGCACATTTGTAGATTAGCAGTAACTTTTCAAAATAGCATGTATTATATATAATATATATATTTTCCCATGGTTATACTATAAATTTAACAGTTTACCATGGTTTGCTGTATTTTTTAATATGCTTTTCTCTACCCCTCTATGCTTTACCGTGCTTACCTATGCTTTGCTTTCACTAGCGTTAATACACTTTGCTGTGCTTTTACTATTGTAAACTTGTATAAAGGTTGATGGGACCTAACCATGTATCTGAATGTTTTCAGTGGACAACCAAATTTAAAGAAATCAGTAATCCCAAATTAGATGGTGGCCAATGATGCCATTAATATAGAAGCCATTCCTTCAACTTCCGGATTGTAGAAAATGAACATATCACTTGACAGACCCTCCCAAATTCATTACCTAATAGGAGACTCTTACAGGGTCATTATAAAGTAGACTAATCCTATTACCGTGTCATCACTCTTGTTCTCTTCTAGTAGATTCAACCTGCTTGTCGCTACTAACACAGCAGATACATTGCTGCTCAGTTGGATTGCAAAGGCAAAGCATGACACACCCTGTCTAATGTGTCAGCAATATAAAGATGAAGAGCTTGCAGTTCTCATTGAAGAATAATATATCTTCCAGACTAATTTAAACACCTTTCAGACTCGCTTATAACAGTGCCGCCCTGGCTGTGCACGGTGCTCCTTATTCACAGGGTTTTGGTGTTTTTTAAAAAGGTTGTAGATAACAAAATTGTTTCATAAATCTTACCTGTAGTGCTCTTCTATTCGTTATATATACAGTACTGTGCAAAAGTTTTAGGCAGGTGTGAAAAAATGCTGTAAAGTAAGAATGCTTTCAAAAATAGACATGTTAATAGATTATATTTATCAATTAACAAAATGCAAAGTGAGTGAACAGAAGAAAAATCTACATCAAATCAATATTTGGTGTGACCACCCTTTGCCTTCAAAACAGCATCAAGCATCAATTCTTCTAGGTACACTTGCATACAGTTTTTGAAGGAACTCGGCAGGTAGGTTGGCCCAAACATCTTGGAGAACTAACCACAATTCTTCTGTGGATTTAGGCAGCCTCAGTTGCTTCTCTCTTCATGTAATCCCAGACAGACTCGATGATGTTGAGATCAGGGCTCTGTGGGGCCATACCATCACTTCCAGGACTCCTTGTTCTTCTTTACTCTGAAGATAGTTCTTAATGACTTTCGCTGTATGTTTGGGGTCGTTGTCATGCTGCAGAATAAATTTGGGGCCAATCAGATGCCTCCCTGATGGTATTGCATGATGGATAAGTATATGCCTGTACTTCTCAGCATTGAGGAGACCATTAATTCTGACCAAATCCCCAACTCCATTTGCAGAAATGCAGCCCCAAACTTGCAAGGAACCTCCACCATGCTTCACTGTACTCTCTCCAGCCCTTCGGCGAACAAACTGCCTTCTGCTACAGCCAAATATTTCAAATTTTGACTCATCAGTCCAGAGCACCTGCTGCCATTTTTCTGCACCCCAGTTCCTGTGTTTTCGTGCATAGTTGAGTCACTTGGCCTTGTTTCCACATCGGAGGTATGGCTTTTTGGCCGCAAGTCTTCCATGAAGGCCACTTATGACCAGACTTCTCCGGACAGTAGATGGGTGTACCAGGGTCCCACTGTTTTCTGCGTTCTGAGCTGATGGCACTGCTGGACATCTTCCGATTGCGAAGGGAAGTAAGCATGATGTGTCTTTCATCTGCTGCAGTAAGTTTCCTTGGCCGACCACTGCGTCTACAGTCCTCAACGTTGCCCGTTTCTTTGTGCTTCTTCAAAAGAGCTTGGACAGCACATCTGGAAACCCCTGTCTGCCTTGAAATTTCTGCCTGGGAGAGACCTTGCTGATGCAGTATAACTACCTTGTGTCTTGTTGCTGTGCTCAGTCTTGCCATGGTGTATGACTTTTGACAGTAAACTGTCTTCAGCAACCTCACCTTGTTAGCTGAGTTTGGCTGTTCCTCACCCAGTTTTATTCCTCCTACACAGCTGTTTCTGTTTCAGTTAATGATTGTGTTTCAACCTACATATTGAATTGATGATCATTAGCACCTGTTTGGTATAATTGTTTAATCATACACCTGACTATATGCCTACAAAATCCCTGACTTTGTGCAAGTGTACCTAGAAGAATTGATGCTGTTTTGAAGGCAAAGGGTTGTCACACCAAATATGGATTTGATTTAGATTTTTCTTCTGTTCACTCACTTTGCATTTAGTTAATTGATAAATATAATCTATTAACATGTCTATTTTTGAAAGCATTCTTACTTTACAGCATTTTTCACACCTGCCTAAAACTTTTGCACAGTACTGTATATATATATATATATATATATATATATATATATATATATATATATATATATATATATATATATATATCAGAAATGTGCATTTGACGGAGCAAGAGCCCATCAAATAGTGGCTGTTCCCAATTAGCACCAATTATTCCATTTGGGAACAGCCACATTCTCACATGTTTTTGGCAGGAACAAGAATTAACCATACACCCACATTGTTTACAGACAGGGCTCTTGCTCTGCCACAGTGCAGTTTTGAAAGAAACACAGCAAACATGTAATTTCTTTTTAAAACACGATATCTGATGCTACATTAGGTGAAAGAAAGTTCTAGTTTTCTTGTCTTTTCCCCTTAGGAATCACAATACCTTATTGGCTGCAAAGCATGTCAGTCATTAAGGGGAGCAGCTGTTTGGTTACTGACAGAAAGGAGGTCCCTCAAGGGGTGGGGAGAGTTTCACGCTGCAGGTGAAATGACTCAGGGAGTGCAGGACAATCTGAGAACAAGGATTGCAAACAGATATTTATTTAACCCAGTGTAATACCAGATAGAGCATGTTTTAAAATACATGTTAGCTAAGACATGTGTTTTTTGCATGCTGTGCATTTAAGACCTATGAAACGAACTGATGTACACAACAGGAAAATGTATGTATTTTATTTTGTTAGCTACATCGCTTTTTTTTAAATTGGTAGCTTTCCGTGTTGGCTACTACTTGAGGTTCATTTTCCCTGTGAATATCGAAACACGAACAAGGAGACGCATGATTTGATCAACGCCATTACAGAAGCTGGCAAGGACATTCAAATGTAAATGTTGAAATTGAAAAGAAACGAAAGACACACTGGTAATTTCAAACTAAACAAATCAGCAGCTATTTGACACTGGTTTCACGTGTTTAAAAAACCATTGGAAATGAAGTGTTAAGCATTTCCAATTAAGGAGGCTTTTAAATATAGAATACTAATCTGAAAGTAGCATCAAAGTTACTTTTACAATGTATTTAACGTGCAAGAGAGACATGCTTTAAAATAAAATATTAACAGAATGTTTACACAATGGAATACGTATCCTGTCTGGAAGTTTGACTTAACAGCTCCACAAAATAGAAATAACATGAAAGCAACTTATATTATTTTTACTAGTTTTTCTCCCCAATTTATAATGCCCAATAATTCCCTTAGCACAGGTCAGTGGATGTCAGCGACCTAACGATCCCTGGAGGACAAAGTCCAGTCATGCAGTTGTCCGCTTGAGCTCACTGGGCAATGCAACGCTGCTCTCCCCCAACTGTATGACTCACCCTGCACACCACATGGCCATGTCTTTACCAGGGGAGACACTCAGGAACCCCTGCACTCCCCAGACTGTATGAATCACCCTGCACACCACATGGCCATGTCTTTACCAGGGGAGACACTCAGGAACCCCTGCGCTCCCCTGACTGTATGACTCACCCTGCACACCACATGGTCATGTCTTTACCAGGGGAGAAACTCAGGAACCCCTGCGCTCCCCTGACTGTATGAATCACCCTGCACACCACATGGCCATGTCTTTACCAGGGGAGACACTCTGGGACCCCTGCTCTCCCCTGACTGTATGACTCACCCTGCACACCACATGGTCATGTCTTTACCAGGGGAGAAACTCAGGAACCCCTGCGCTCCCCTGACTGTATGACCCACCCTCCACACCACATGGCCATGTCTTTACCAGGGGAGACACTCTGGGACCCCTGCGCTCCCCTGACTGTATGAATCACCCTGCACACCACATGGTCATGTCTTTACCAAGGGAGACACTCAGGGACCCCTGCGCTCCCCTGACTGTATGACTCACCCTGCACACCACATGGTCATGTCTTTACCAGGGGAGAAACTCAGGAACCCCTGCGCTCCCCTGACTGTATGACTCACCCTGCACACCACATGGCCATGTCTTTACCAGGGGAGACACTCAGGGACCCCTGCGCTCCCCTGACTGCATGACTCACCCTGCACACCACATGGTCATGTCTTTACCAGGGGAGACACTCAGGGACCAATGCGCTCCCCTGACTGTATGAATCACCCTGCACACCACATGGCCATGTCTTTACCAGGGAAGACACTCTGCAACACTCTCCATTATTTCTTGATAGAATCCATCCTTTCGTTTCTTACAGTTTGATTGATTGTTTGGAGTTCTAGTTGATACAATCACGCACCCTGTAGATCAACAGAGGTCATCGCTGGGCTGCTATGTGGTGCATTTGCATCAGGAATGCAATACATCTAAGGCTTTAGTTTGACATCTCTGACAAGCCTGGAACTGCCAGTTTGTAATGTGCTGAGTGTGGAAAATGTCAGAATTCTGGAAATCCAACTCCACAGAAAGAAGCATTCTCTCGTGAACATCAATCAAGGACTGTTTTGCTGCAGGCAGAGCTCATTTCACACTTGCCTACCTTGTCTGGCTGGCTTTGCTATAAAACATTCTACTGTGTAGAAATATCTGTTTCCAACTAAATACATGATTAAAGAACCCACAATATAGATTGCAGTGCCACCAAAGCAGGCAGTCAGTTTAATATCCATAGTTTGACATTGTTTATTAATGTGTCTGTATTCCTGGATATTTGGCATGTTTAATAAAGTCACCTGCATATTTGACCTTTGATGCACGGTAAGCCTGAGCCAGGTGGAATTTCTGGAATGAGGCCAGTATGATGTCACCATGTCGAATGAGGACAGTATAAAAATCACTATTAGTGTGGTGCGCCTCTAATTACATCTCTCCTGAAAAAGTAGGGTAGAGGTGTGCTGATACTCATAGTTCCAGATTAATTACCTTTAAGAAATACATGTTGGCAGGTATTAATAAATCAAAACACACATGTTTATTAATGTGTTGATTGCCAAACAAAAAAAGCTGCCCTCTTCTCACTTTTACAACTGTGTACCTATCAGTGGCAATTAACTTCCACGCTGAGTGTTTTAAAAACCGACTGGAAGCTAATTATCGCAATGCAACACAACGCACACCCTGTCGTGTGTTATCTCTTACAAGATGCTGTGCTGAGTGCACGTGAGCGCAATACACGAGAACTCCCAAGTAAAGAATACATTTTAAACACAAAACTATATATGAGGAATGGACCTGGGGGAATCCATCGAAGAGAATCCCCACAATAAAAAAAATAAAGGCAGGACCAGGAAACCACAGACCCATCCGCCTCACCTCCATAACATGTCAAATCATGGAGACCAGAGGAGAATCTATGCAGCAGCAGCATCATGGGAGACAGCCTACACAGATTCAGAAAAGGGCGTTCCTGCCTGACAAACTTCTTAGACTTCTTTGAAGAAGTCACTGCAACGATGGGCACAGAAAGAGCTTCTGACATCATATACCTGGACTTCCAAAAAGCCTTTGACAAAGTGCCGCTTGAAAGGCTATTCCTCAATTTGCAATCCGCAGGAATACAAGGCAGTACATACAAGTGGATACAAAACTGGCTAAAACACAGGAAACCTCTAACTGGGGCCATGTACTCAGTGTGGTGCCGCAGGGCTCTGTCCTTAGACCACTCATGTTTCTTATCTACTACTTAAATTAGGAGAGGGTCCAAAGAAGATCAACCAGACTAACCCCAGGGTTTAAAGGACTGAGCTGAAAGAACTGAATCTATTTAGCCTGGAACAAAGAAGAATCAGGGGAGACATGATTAAAGTCTTTAAAATCTTAAAAGAAGTTGACATAGTTAACCTGAACCAATACTTTAAGTGCAGTACAGAAACCAGGACCAGAGGACACAGCTGGAAATGACGTTGAGACAGACTTAAGACAGAAGGAAGGAGACACTTCTTCACACAGAGAGTGGTGAGGGGATGGAATGGACTACCAAGTCATGTTGTTGAAGCAGAAACACTTGGATCAATCGCTTACTAGGAACCAGACAAGCTTTGATGGGCAGAATGGCCTCCTCTCGTTCGTAAATTGTCTTATGTTCTAATAGGGTGCAGGGCCACCACAGGCATCCAGGGTGCACTGATTCATTGTGCCAAGCGTGTGAAACAGGGCGGAGGCTCGGTGTGAACCAGCGACCCTGTGCACCACAAGCAAGCGTCTTAACCACAGTGCAAAAGAGCCAGGCTCATCTGCATTCATGGTTTTAGAGCTTGTAACCTCATCTCATCTCACTGACAGGGGACAGGACAGAATCCGTAACGGCGGTGTCTCACACAGCACTGCCTGTTACACCTGCAAGGTCTCTAAATTGTTCTGCTGGGATATGCCAGAGAAAGTTGTCACTTTTGAGGCTGTTTCTTGTGAAACCTCAGTAATGTGTGCAGTCTCAGATATGAAGGTACTTCCCAGCTGAGTGCCTGATCGGCTAGTCTGCTGTCCCAAAGTGGCTCAAAGTGACTCACAGAATGCACCTGCATGACAAATAAATCCTGTGAGGACAGACCATTTAACATCTTACAAGTTGACAAACCTTAGCCAATATTTGCACAGAAAGGACCAGAGCTGGAAGAGGAGACTTCAAACACTTCTTTATACAGAGAGTGATGAGGGTATGGAATGGGTCTAGCCTTAAATCCTTAAAGGTCCAGCTACTAAGAGCTCGACAAGCACTGATGGGCAGGATGGCCTCTCTCTCTCATAAATCTTCATGTTCTTATGTTCTACAGTGTATAGAAGGTGTGCCACGTCGCACATGTGTATCTAGGGTTTTGCCCATGGCTTGCCTCTTCTATAATAAGAAGCCTCTCTCTCACACAGCATTGCAGACTCCCAGTGGAGGCCTGCTCCCCCTGCTCTCTAGCAGTGTCAGTACTACAGAACCATCCTCATATTCCCAGGTCCATCCAATCCTATACAGCTCAGCTTCAAACAAGCTTGGTGTCTGACTCCTAACGTCTATAAAGAGGTGGAATGGTTCCTTAGAAAACAATTTAAATGATTAGCTGTTAGGAGCTCAACAATCTATCAATGTGAGAAATTGAGTGTGAGGCACACAGGTTAATTGAGTTGTAGTATATGGCTTTGGTTTCTCTCTCTCTCTCTCTCTCTCTCTCTCTCTCTCTCTCTCTCTCTCTCTCTATCCCAGAAAAGCATGAGTCATTGCTGAGCTGATTAGCTTTCAGCTTTAGTGAGTAAAGCAGGCTTGGCCACTGGAGACTTCAGCACTAACTTGGTTATGTAAACCCTTGTTTTTAGAAGCTAATGTCATTGTAGCCTTTTCTAGGCCTTCTGTACAGTACTATCTATCTATCTATCTATCTATCTATCTATCTATCTATCTATCTATCTATCTATCTATCTAGTGCATATAATACAATAGTACCATCCGAAAACATTGTAAGAACATGAGAATATGAGATCATTTCCAAACAAGAGGTGGTCCAGTGATTGTCCAGTTCCTACAAGCTGACTGATCAGGTCTTAAAGGATCCCAATTATTCAGAATGAACAACATGCCTGGGGTACCCATTCACCCATCACTGTTTAAAGAAGTGCCTCCTACCCTTCCTCTCATCATTTCCAACTGTGTTCTCTGGTCCTTCTTTTAACATTTTAAAGACTTTAATCAAGTTTGTTTGTTCTTGGGTAACCTTCAACCTTTCCTTGTAGCTCAGTCCTTTATGCTCTGGACTTTCTCCAAGGCCTCACTATCCTCTTGGTAATGTGGAGACCAGAACTGACCGCATCATGTTTTTTTTGTTTTTTTTCAACAGAACGGAATGGGTTTTGAGTAATTTTCTAAAGAGGGTAAGTTGTTAAGGTTAGGGTTAGGTTTAGGGTTAGGGTTAGGGTTACACATTAGAAGTGGTTGCCTATTTTTACTTTCAAGTACATCTCTCAAGTAAATTTACTCTTTCAAGTAAACTACACAATTATTTTCAAAACTTGCTAAAGATTATTTGCACATAATGAGCTTCTTAAACCTGACCTCGCTTCCTGCACAGCAAGATGTCATGCAGTACCAGTTTTAAGTATAAAGCATTTCTAGGCCACAGGTTTGACACCAGGGGTGTCCTAAAATAAAGCAATTGTTACAGTAAAACCGTTAACCTTCACAAAATATTATGTTAAACAAAAATTAAATACCAGCTGAGTTCAAATGCACATACCAACAAATGTTTACAAGCACTTGAAGGATATTTAAAAACTAGATACTAACAGCACAGTCAAATCAGTTACTTGAATTAGAAGAATACATTTATTGTTGTTTTTTAAAGCGTAACTAGAACTACAGTGGGTTTTTTTTTTCAATGTATATTAAATGAAGTGGTTTATGTACACCAGTGTCTATGAAAGTATGTGTTAACAGTGCACACTGCAATGAACAAGTCACAAGACCAACAGCTGTGATACAGTATAAATAAGTTATTCATATCATGTAGGTGTGATTAATATTAGGCAATGCACCCTGGATGAATGGAAGTTGCAACTGGGATCCAGGAAGAGTGTCTATCAATAAAATATAAAAACCAAAAGTGTTGACTGGGGTAATAAACCACCACCCCACTACAAAGACAGTAGCAGAGTGACACCCCAGTGTGCTCCAGCCCCACTGCGGCCCAGTTAGACACACAGGTACTCAGAGAGATCGGCACAGTTTATCACAGTCACCACTTTCAAAAATAATAACTGACGTTATTGAAAGGTTCTTCAAAAGACCCTCAGATTTCAGTTGCTTCCCAACCACCGAGGAAGAGCAGCAACAAATCCAGGTCACACGTTTCCAAGTAACTGGAAACCGTGGTGCTGCTGACTGGACTAGCCTTTCTGCCCAACTAATGCTGAAGTCATGTATTAAAAGAGGAACAAGTTGCATTGCTTGAAAGTGCAAATGATCTGTGATGTGGAAGATTTAATTACTAATGTTTCAGAAAACTACCCAGGGCCATGCCATGATTTGTTCATATTGCAGCAGAACAATTATCACATTAACTATAGAGAGCTCCGAGACACATGGCTTCCTGTAAAACATAATAATGTGTCTTTTTAGTTTTTTAGAGCTTATAGCATGATAATTCCAAAACAATGCACCCATATACAGTATGTAGGTATTAATCATAATAATATAGGAGGCTACTGTTCATTTTAGTGATACCTGTGTCATATTGTTGTACACTGCTATTATCAGTGACCTGTGTGCAAATCAGACCATTTTAATAGTTTAAAGCACTTTAGATAATTAAATGTGAATTGAACTTTATCTGTTGTGTACTTCTGTACCCAGGGCATAACCGTTTCAGTTATTTTTCCTTTTGTGGAATATCCAGCTTTATTTCTGTTCTTTCCTAATAGCATCTGTTTTTTTGCTTCCTCGTCCAACAAAATGTGCAGCTGGGCTTTTGTAAAATATTCTTCCTGCTTTCTTTCTGTTTTGTGAGCCTCCCCTTCCTCTTGCTCTGTTCTTAGTAGAATCACTGTACTGCAGGTCCCCTGCATCACTGTTATCTTTTCAAATAAGGGCTTTCTGCACCCGAAATAAATACTAATTCGGTGGACGGAGACTGAATTCTGACATGATAGTAAGACAGTTTAAAGGCTTACTTAAACGTAATATTACTCCATTATGTTTTGATAATAGATATGCAACTGGGTAGCGGATTCTTTCATACAGAGCGAGTTATTTTATTTTGGTCAGGTGTGTGTGTATGTCCCCACACCCATTGACTGTCTCCCAGGATACTGTTATCATATAGGTCATTTTCCATTTTGGATCTTATTATAGTTTCCATAAGTTTACATACAATAGAAGTCAGGCTCATTGGTCTGTAGTTACCTGGTTCGGTTTTGGCTCCCTTTTTGTGCTACCGTTACCCCTTTGTAGAGAACCACAGTAGTGCTCCTGTCTGCACAGCTAATGAAGATCATTTGGGAAGGGTATGGTGTACATGCTGTGGTATCATTCTACCAATAGCAGTCTAATCCCATTGTAGCTGCCCTATACTTACACTACCATTGCCCCTCAGTACAGAACCATTGTATTACTGTAGTAGTGCCACTGACTGCATTGTCATTGAAGATCATTTGGGAAGTGTATAGTTTACATACTGTGGTACCTTTCTACCAATAGCAACCTCATCCCATTGTTGCTAACCTAGTGACCCCACTACTCCTCAGTACAGAATCACTGCCATTGCAGTGCACCTGTCTGCCGTTGAAGATCACCAGGGAAGGGTATAGTTAGGGTGCTGTTGCTTCTAGCTCTACCTGTTGACAAGACGCTCTCGATAAAACCTGCACTCACTAGAAATAAACCAAATGCAACAGGAAAACTGGCAAAGTATCCCTGCTGCGATTTGACAGGAAAAGTTAGACACGGCACAATATTGGGCAATTACCTCTGCCTTTGACTGCCAGGTTGTGAAAAGGCTGAGATAAAAAATCATCTGGTGGTGGTTTGAATGTAGTTTTGCCATGAATACAGTTAGGCACACTATATATTTATTTTACAAACGCTGGACCTTTTATGAAATACTCATATTTAAGGGATGCCATCATGTTTTAATATATCATTATCTGTTTAATAATCGATGCTGTGTGTTTTGCAGCATGATTTGTGCTGGTTGTGCTTACAGCACTGTTATGCTCTGCAGTGGTTGAAATCCCTGGCAAAGGAGATATTATGCAGTCGTACCTCTGTCACACATTATTTCATATACCTGGAAAATCACCATCAAGATGAAATTTGGGTTTAACATTATTAGCATGGTATTGAGAGTATTTGATTCTGGAGATATTGGGGTCTTTTCATGTATTTGTCCATCTGTAAGTCAGGCTTACAGTTTTGAATATATCTGGAAAACTGCTTCATAAATTGGGATAAAACCTTGTATTAACAATTTTTAGTATTCATTAGAGGATGTATCAGTTTGTGCTCTACATTTACAGTATATATATTTTTAGAAAATACCTTTAAAGAAAATATCTTTACAAGAAAACTTAAAAATATATCTGGAAATATACTGTATGTATGTATCAATGATCCATATATTTAATTTCAATTGTAGCTGCCATTGCACCCAAGTACAGAACCATTGCCTTTTCCACTGTCTGCATTGTCACTGAAGTGCATTAGGTAAGGAAAACCACAAAAGCGCCAAGCCAGTAACACCTTGTTATTATCTAAGTGCATTGTGACGGGTAGCATGTGTGCACAAACTCCATATAATCTCTATATAAATAGCAATGTGAAATTATGTAAACCTATCCATGCTTTTGGAAACAGAAAAATAAACTGCAGTGCCAATTAGAAGAGAGATGAGCAGCCGAGCACTCACTCTAGCCCTGGGAGCTGGCTCTCTCAGGCTGTCACCAGCTGTGCTTTGAATCACCATGTCTCCCATCCAACTCCCTCCTCAACCTGCACATGCACGGGGCTGGCACAGAGAATCACCACATCTCCATCCCTCCCTCCTCAACCTGCACATGCACAGGGCTGGCACAGAGAATCACCACATCTCCCATCCAACTCCCTCCTCAACCTGCACATGCACAGGGCTGGCACAGAGAATCACCACATCTCCATCCCTCCCTCCTCAACCTGCACATGCACAGGACTGGCACAGAGAATCACCTCATCTCCCATCCAACTCCCTCCTCAACCTGCACATGCACAGGGCTGGCACAGAGAATCACCACATCTCCATCTCTCCCTCCTCAACCTGCACATGCACAGGACTGGCACAGAGAATCACCACATCTCCATCCCTCCCTCCTCAACCTGCACATGCACAGGACTGGCACAGAGAATCACCACATCTCCATCCCTCCCTCCTCAACCTGCACATGCACAGGACTGGCACAGAGAATCACCACATCTCCATCCCTCCCTCCTCAACCTGCACATGCACAGGGCTGGCACAGAGAATCACCACATCTCCATCCAGCTCCCTCCTCAACCTGCACATGCACAGGACTGGCACAGAGAATCACCACATCTCCATCCCTCCCTCCTCAACCTGCACATGCACAGGACTGGCACAGAGAATCACCACATCTCCATCCCTCCCTCCTCAACCTGCACATGCACAGGGCTGGCACAGAGAATCACCACATCTCCATCCCTCCCTCCTCATCCTGCACATGCACAGGACTGGCACAGAGAATCACCACATCTCCATCCCTCCCTCCTCAACCTGCACATGCACAGGGCTGGCACAGAGAATCACCACATCTCCATCCAGCTCCCTCCTCAACCTGCACATGCACAGGGCTGGCACAGAGAATCACCACATCTCCCATCCTACTCCCTCCTCAACCTGCACATGCACAGGACTGGCACGGCCCTTTTCAGGGGATGTCAGCCTCAACACTGCATGCAGAAGCTCCCTATAGATGTGAGCCACTAAAGCCATAGCAAATGGGCCACCACACAACTGTCTAGCATTGTTAATCTCTACAGCTGTGCAGTATCGAAAATGCCAAGTGAAATCCCTACCAATGTAATGTTACAGTATTTAGAGGATATGAATGTTTATGAAGTAGCTATTCCACTCATTAGGACAGAGCATAACCCGGGCGAGCCCCCGACAGGGTCGACTGGGATGTTTGTTGCCATCCTCATGAGTGATGCAGGGTTTATATTACTAAATACAATGTATGGGAATAAAAGTGCATTTATACCCAAAGGTAAGAGCTGAATGCGCAAAATGACTTTCCTCATCCGCTTAGCAGTCCCTCATAATTTGGAACAGTGCGATTCACCTGGTCATTGGATTTGAATCACACCACAGCTATTGGATGCTAGGTCTCTCAACACTTACTGTATAAATAGAGAATGTTGTACCGGGTGCTGTACGGTACAAGCTGATCTCAACCCTCATCATTTTCATCTGCTACAAGTCATCTGGTGCAAACTATCTGATACAGACCGTTATTACAGGAAATATCAACTGGATGAGCCCATGAAAAACAGTTACGATAGATCAATGTCCATAGTTCTATATATTCCAGCAAGGTGACCCCAGAATTCTACTAATATTGGACCAACATTAAAAAAAGGTAAAGCAGATATAAACCAACAATTCTTTGAGCTAAAAATTGTTCAAACAGTTTAGATGACAAACCTTCAAGGTTCAAGGACACATTGCGCTAATTAAGTGAGTTTGTGTCAATTAATCTGTCAAGCTATTTATGAAGCAAGTTCATGGGATAATTTGTTAACAACAATAAAAATATAGTACAGAGCAACACAATGTTTGTCAAATAAGTTTTATTTTAGTATTTCTACATATTCAGCAATTGAATATTTTATATCTATGGATGTACCACTGTATAAATATATGTTTTATTATTTTTAATTGTCATGTGGACTGCCTGCAGTTGATTCTTTTTTACGGTCAGCTTGTGCAAACCTTGGGATCTTAATCTGAATTTATAAAGAACTACAACTCTGTTGAACTACAACACCCATAATGCTTCACCTCTACATCTGCCATAGCCACTATATCCTTTTCTTGGGAAGCTTTTATCTGTGCAAAACACATTGATACTTCTCATCTAAAAGGCTCTAAGTAAGTATTATGGGAACTCCCATGCCCTTGGGGCTGCTTTATTAGTCTTATAATAGACTGATGGAAAACACTCTATTTCCAATCAAAATGAAAAATGCTTGCATTCTCTCTATCTCTCTGTCTCTCTCTCTCTCCCTCTATCCCCTGTGGAACAGCTGCAACACCACATCCGAAATCTACATTATAGAGGGAACAAGAGAAGATGATCCATAACTTCAAAACACGCAATCAGAATTCTCAGGTAAAACTTAGAAGAAACTCAGTCAAGCAAACTTCTGTTACAGCTATTGCCAGCTTCAGTGTACTGATTAGCAACTGTACGGAGTGGTATATAACTGTATCAGTGAGGGGTGGCATCACCACCCTGTGGGAGCTTAGTGTGAATAGCACCCATCAGATTATTCTAAACACCGTGGGTCATAAATCAACTCGGGAATGCATTTCTCAAGACTTTCTCTTTTAAGGGTTATAGTGTACCCAGTTCATGCTCCCTCCTGCAATAACAGGATGGAGCATGGTTTAGACATCCTGTTTAGAAGTGAAGTTCGGGGTCCCAAGGTGGCTCATCCAGTTTAAGCACTGCCACTAGGAGTGTAGGATGAGTCACACAGGTTGGATGACGCTAGTTCGCGACCGAGCTGTGCAAAGGGTCTGAACTTTGCTGAGGACCCTGAGGGGAGCGTCACACTGGCTCTGACGCTCCCCGGGTGGGGATGGGAAACCCCTCATCGTGCAACAGCGAACCCTACTGGCCAGACACCGAACAGAGTGGATAAAAAGCAGGGCTGGTCTCTGTTCTCCGGGATAGGTAGCCTGCCCACCTCTGCTCTGAATTATTTGTTTATTTAGCAGACACTTTTATCCAAGGCGACTTACAGAGACTATGGTGTGTGAACTATGCACCAGCTGCAGAGTCACTTACAACTACGTCTCACCCGAAAGACAGAGCACAAGAAGGTGAAGTGACTTGCTCAGGGTCACACAATGAGTCAGTGGCTGAGGTGGGATTTGAACCGGGGACCTCCTGGTTACAAGCCGTTTTCTTTAACCACTAGACCACACAGCCTCCCCAGCATAAAAACAATTCTGGCTTTAGGCTTGTGAGATCAGAGGACGCTCACACACCCTCAGAACGCCTGTGCTGTGGGGACTCGCTGCGGTGAGGAGAAAAAAACATAATTGTACATTCCAAAATTGGGGGTAAAATAAATAAAAATAATAATTGGCCACTCCAAATTAAAAAAAAAGAATAATCTCTCTCCTGCTGAGTACACATGAGAGTTGAGAAATGTATTCCTTTGCCAATGTATGATCCCTGATGTGTGAATACAAAATACAACAATCAGGGTGCTGTTGCTGCGATACGGACCATGTGTGATATATTTCTATTTTAAGATGAAAAGGTGCTAATGACACTTTGGAGTAAAAGGCTTAAACGTCTTGTCGCTCACACAATAATTATGTAATAAATGTTACCTGCTGTGCACTTCCATTCTCTATAGGTCTCAAATGTGCAGTTTTGAAAGAAACACATATTAAAACAGAAAATGTACTTTAATTTTTGGTACCGTACTAGGTTAAAGAAATCTCTGTCTGCAAGCCTTGCTTTCAGATCGTGATGCGCTTCTTTAATCACCTGGAGGCTGTGTGGTCCAGTGGTTAAAGAAAAGGGCTTGTAATTAGAAGGTCCCCGGTTCAAATCCCACCTCAGCCACTGACTCATTGTGTGACCCTGAGCAAGTCACTTAACCTCCTTGTGCTCCGTCTTTCGGGTGAGAGTTCACACACCCTAGTCTCTGTAAGTCGCCTTGGATAAAGGTGTCTGCTAAATAAACAAATAATAACACAATAATATATATATATATATATATATATACTGTATATATATATATATATATATATATATATATATACAGTATATATATATTAATATTAAAATCCATTTGAAGCTTCTTGCTCTCTCAATGCAGAGTGAGCCTGGTGCTGGCTGTGATTGATGTGGGTTGCTGCTGCATCACTCTGTGTGTGCTTTGGGCCAGTGTCTCCTGCACAGAGCCACAGATCAGCACACAGCCTCCACACAAAGGGCAAGGCTGGGATTCTGCTTCGTCAGCCTGGTTCTATTGATGAGCTCAGAGTGGAAGACATGACCAGCGCCCATTAACCCTGGTCCATAACAGTTCAATGCCATGCACATCCATTCACTGTACACTGTAGGTCTCAGATGTTTAAAGAAATCTCTGTTCATAGTCCTTGCTTGGTCCTTTCACCTGGAGAGTAAAGGGCTTTCTTTCATGTCATTAACCAACCAGCTGCTTCCTCCAATGACTGACATGCTTTGCAGCCAATAGGATGCTTGGCCCTGTAGACACTGCGGAGGTGACATGATCCTGGAAGTGAAGCAGTACCAGACTACCTGGTAGGCAAGCCAAGCAAACTGAGATCTTTCTTTTACCTGGTGTCATGTTTCAAAATGAAAATACAAGTTTGCGCATTTGAGTCCTACAGTATATAATGACTACAAGTGCACAACAGGTAAGATTTATGAAATAGTTTTGCTAGCTGCAGTAACTTTGTGAGCCCTCAATTCTGATCTGAACCTCCCTGAATCCAGCGCTTGTGCCAGGTGGGGTTTCCTATTGACCAGCAAACTCATTTCAGAAGAGACAAGCCCCCTTAAAGTAGCATCTTAAAAGAATCCTTGACTTTCATGCATTTCTATTCATTATACAAGTCTATTTTGAAAACACCACTCACATCATGCAAAGGTAAGGGAGCAGAAAAAAATAAACAAAGGAAATTCAATTTGAACTTCCTCTTTATTGATTTTACAGCATCACAACCTTTCTAACCAATCAGATGACTCCATTCCAGTAGAATGTCACCATATGCTACAGTTTTTGGTTGTAATAGTTTAGGAATTAGTAAAATAATAATAATAATAATAATAATAATAATAATAATAATAATAATAATAATAATAATAATAATAATAATAATAATAATGGGCCACCACAGGAGCACTGATTCAATGCGCCAACCCTGCAAGGTGTTTAAATTGATCTGCAGGGATAAGCCAGAGAAAGGGGAGAGACAGAGAGTAGGAGACACAGAAGAGTGGTGAGGGGAATGGGTTACCTAGCCATATTGTTGAGGCTAATCATTAAGATTTTTTAAGACCCGACCTGACAACGTTTTGAGATCAATAGATACTAGGAACCAGACGAGCATTGATGGGGCCAATGGCCTCCTCTGATTCTTAAATGTGCTTATGTTCATGTCATCTGTATTGGCAGTAACCTTTCTGCTCTCATCTTCTCTTCACATTTCCCAGTATCCATTGTGTGCTGTGTCACAGCAAAACCTGTTATAAACAGCATTTCACATTTCAATAGGCAATCTGGAGATATGGCCAGCAGAGCCCAGGGGAGTTCATTGAATCATTGAAATCATTGAATAATTGATTGAAAAGAGCAACTTGAACTAACTAGAATCAAGGACTGTTTGAATATGCTGCAACAATTAATTGATTCATCGATTCTTGATTGCCATGGCTTTCCTTGATTATTGTTTTGTTTGTTATTTTGTGAATTAAATGTGTGCAACAGCGCTTCACTGGAGCTTTCTTGTCTCTGAGTCTTCCTGCTGGTAACAGCTTGGGCGGTGACGCTATCCTGTCACAGTTGGTGTCAGCGGCGGGATAGCGCCCCCTAGAGACTCAGAGACAAGAAAGCTGCAGTGAAGCGCTGTTGCACAGATTTAATTCACAAAACAACAAATAAAACACCGGAACAAATAAACAGGCACAAGGTGTGTGTTGGCAGGGACGGATTTAACCCCATCACAGCCAGCCTTACATTCACACACACACACTATGTACAGCAGCAGGGCTTCTGTCCTGCCACACAGCGACTGTGTTGTTTTCACTTCTAGGAGTACTACTTGTTTGTTGGAAACCACCTGCCTATAAAGGAAGAAGAGAATCATTGTCAATTATTACCCCTCCACTATATATACCACCACATTGTATTAATATTTAATTTCTTACCAGTTTTATATCGTTATGATTGTTCTTTATCATTCTCGTTGTGCTTATTACCAGTAATTTATTTTTTTTGTTCATGATGGGTATTGATCAGTGATGTCTGCCTCTCCTGAGGAAAGCAATGCCATTCACTGTGCCAGCTGTGATCTAGTAAACAGAACATCTCTCTACAAAAATCACACTTTCAGAGAGACTGAACTTAAAGGTGGACACCCTTTTGGCCATTGTTCAAAGCACCTCTCTTCAGGTTTTAGCTATGCAATGGTTAGTAAGTGAGGTTATCTTAGCAGAAGCAACAATAGAGAATGATAGAGAGAGGCACAGAGACTGAACTGCTCCAGAGCCATTGTGAACACAGTAGAAGAGCACTCGTTATACCATATACATTAGTAGCCTAGTAGTAGTAGTAGTAGTAGTAGTAGTAGTAGTAGTAGTAGTAGTAGTAGTAGTAGCTTAAAATTCAGAGTGTATTAAGAACTAGCGAGAAAGAGGGGAGAGGGACAGACAGAGAGAGAGAGAGAGAGAGAGAGAGAGAGAGAGAGAGAGAGAGAGAGAGAGAGAGAGAGAGAGAGAGAGAGAGAGAGAGAGCTCCTCTGTTTACTGTAATTTACTCATCTTTACTAAGCTTGCTGTGCTTTTACCGGGGGATACCAAAGCACTACACTTTACCATCTCTGTGCTTTACTACACTGTGCTGTGCTTTTACCACATGTAAACTTTTAGAAGGGGCTGGTTCATCATCTTCTCTGAGCTTTCCTACACTGTTCTGTAATGACTTTTAGAAGGGGCTGGTTCATCATCTTCTCTGAGCTTTGCTACTGTGCTGTAATGACTTTTAGAAGGGGCTGGTTCATCATCTTCTCTGAGCTTTGCTACACTGTGCTGTAATGACTTTTAGAAGGGGCTGGTTCATCATCTTCTCTGAGCTTTGCTACACTGTACTGTAATGACTTTTAGAAGGAGCTGATTCATCATCTTCTCTGAGCTTTGCTACACTGTGCTGTAATGACTTTTAGCTTTGCTACACTGTGCTGTAATGACTTTTAGAAGGGGCTGGTTCATCATCTTCTCTGAGCTTTGCTACACTGTACTGTAATGACTTTTAGAAGGAGCTGATTCATCATCTTCTCTGAGCTTTGCTACACTGTGCTGTAATGACTTTTAGAAGGGGCTGGTTCATTATCTTCTCTGAGCTTTGCTACACTGTGCTGTAATGACTTTTAGAAGGGGCTGGTTCATTATCTTCTCTGAACTTTGCTTCACTTTTACATCCTGCACAACTATTTTGCAGATCTTAGTGGTTTTTTTTGTTTGTTTGTTTTTAACAGATCGCGATTGAGACAAATAGAATGGCATCGCTGTATCTTGCAGTAACGCGAGTAGCGTTTGTTTTTCCCTTATTATCCTTCTGGAAATTGTATCCCACTTGTTCCAGAAAAGACAATTAATGACATAATACTCAACGGAGGGAGAAAAACATTCTGCTTGAGTGAATAGACTACACCAGATGACAATACGAGTTCAATTTCTATGTCCGTATTTATAAACGAGACTGGGGCTGTTTGCTATAATGTATATTAAATGTATTGTAACGAACCGCGATTCCCGCAGGTAGGAGTTTCTTACAGGCGGAGGGGGGGCGTGAACCAGGGATCTCGCGCTCTGAAGCATAGAGCAAGCTGGCTTGCAGGAGCAGATTTCAGGCGCATGTCTTTTCAGACTGCGTCACCTACCAGCCATGACCCCTACCCCCGTGCACGCTACAGTATTATATACGCAGTTATTTGTGCGGATGAGCTGAAACCGCAGCTGTGTGTTTTTAGCAACAGGCCACTGGGTTATTTATGGGGTACCATGTTTAATTTGCAGAAGCAATTGTGAAACATAACAGCCTTTGACGCTGTAGGGTATAAAGGGTTATTATTATGATTATTATTTAATTATTTAACAGAAGCTTTTTACCCAACGCATTAAATTAAACAAAACATAAAAAATAATCCATTAGAAATGTTCAAATATTTCTTATAAGAAGGAAAAATAAAACTGAAAATGAAAAATACAGGTACGGAGAGAACTGGCAGATAAAAACATACACAAGCAAATGAAGAATGATAAGTTTAGCTAGGCTGTTGCTGACTAATAAAGTGTTCCAATAAATGGTATTGTTGCAACCACTTTATCATTTAAAGGACATTAAAAAGAAAGGCATTTTGATGCATGAAAAATAAAATAATTATAGCTATCTGAAAAATGAAACTACATATAAAACATTCAATAAAATGTTTGATTTAACAAAATAAAACGGTGATCTCAAAAGGTGTTGTTATTGATATTATTACATCTAATCAATATTTAAAATATCATTATTTAATTTCATTTCAACCATGTATCTTCTTTGTAATTGTAACACACATATAATAATGTCCAAAATTGTTACATGATATTAACAATTATTCACTTTAATAAAAAGACAACTATCCAACTTAAATATATCAGTAATTTTATTATTATTATTATTATTATCAGAAATAGAATCCTTAATTTAAAAAAAGATGCTGGTGTTAATACAACCTATCGTACCTACTAGCAATGTAAACCAAATGGTTAAGAATTAAATTAAACAGATTAAAAACACTTTTTATTATTTATATACTTTACACGATATTGTTATTTTTGGTAACACTTGTGTTTTTGTGTATGCTATATTCACAAACTTAAAATAATATGTTTTAAAATTTTAGCACTAAAAAATCTACATTTCAATCGCACGCATTTTCACAGCGTAGCGTTCTGACCCGCTCGGCTCGAGTTCTTCTTTAGCAGTACTCTTGTCTGACTATTGCTGTCCCATCTTTACACCATCACAGAAAATGGTTTTACTTTCGTGCTAATTACATGCTCGTGATATAATTAATTTGCTGAATTCTAATTAAAAGTGCAAGTGTGGCTGACCCGCTGTAGCCTAGCCAGTTAGGATACACGCACTTGGTAGGTGCCAAAGCTTGTCCTGGTGTACAGGAGACGTCTCTTTTCAACGAGCCTCGTATAAAACACAACGTTATAAACAGTGTATTTTCTTTGTCAACAGCTCACCCTAATCACAGCATAAGAACATAAGAACATAAGAAAATTTACAAACGAGAGGAAGCCATTCAGCCCATCTTGCTCGTTTGGTTGTTAGTAGCTTATTGATCCCAGAATCTCAAAAAGCAGCTTCTTGAAGGATCCCAGGGTGTCAGCTTCAATAACATTACTGGGGAGTTGGTTCCAGGCCCTCACAATTATCTGTGTAAAAAAGTGCCTCCTATTTTCTGTTCTGAATGCCCCTTTATCTATGACACATTATGGCGTCGGAATAACGAAACAAAACGGAAATGTGTGTTGACTTTCACGTAAACCAACGTCCTTAACCTGACACAATTCCTAACGGAGATTTTTAACACAATTTTATTAGACTCGTCATTTAGACATAATTCCTAATTAAAAGGCACGTGTTAAAATTAAAATAAAAAGCGTACACACCTTTTACTGTGTGTTTATGTAGATCCTTCTGGATTCAATTCGGGAGTTATTCAGTTATAAACAGAATGATTTTTTTTTTAACTCAATAAGAAACATACAGCAACTCTGTATCTGTCGTAAGAGACCTCAAAATTGAAACACAAAGACGGATAGGGTCATTATCCTCTCACCTCAGGGCTGGGTTCCAATCTAGCTTGAGTAGCCTTGAATCTAGCTTGGGTAGCCTTGAATCTAGCTTGAGTAGCCTTGAATCTAGCTTGAGTAGCCTTGAATCTAGCTTGAGTAGCCTTGAATCTAGCTTGAGTAGCCTTGAATCTAGCTTGAGTAGCCTTGAATCTAGCTTGAGTAGCCTTGAATCTAGCTTGAGTAGCCTTGAATCTAGCTTGAGTAGCCTTGAATCTAGCTTGAGTAGCCTTGAATCTGGCTTGAGTAGCCTTGAATCCTGCTTGAGTAGCCTTGAATCCTGCTTGAGTAGCCTTGAATCTAGCTTGAGTAGCCTTGAATCTAGCTTGAGTAGCCTTGAATCCTGCTTGAGTAGCCTTGAATCTGCTTGAGTAGCCTTGAATCTAGCTTGAGTAGCCTTGAATCTAGCTTGAGTAGCCTTGAATCCTGCTTGAGTAGCCTTGAATCCTGCTTGAGTAGCCTTGAATCCTGCTTGAGTAGCCTTGAATCCTGCTTGAGTAGCCTTGAATCTAGCTTGAGTAGCCTTGAATCTAGCTTGAGTAGCCTTGAATCTAGCTTGAGTAGCCTTGAATCTAGCTTGAGTAGCCTTGAATCTAGCTTGAGTAGCCTTGAATCTAGCTTGAGTAGCCTTGAATCTAGCTTGGGTAACCTCGATGTATCACACAGGTTAGCGCGCGCGAATGGCACCGAGAATCACAAAGAGAGAGACCCGAGATCGCTGAGCATAGAGAATGAACTAGCCCTATACTCACTATGCACAGACAAAGAAAAACAAACCACATCATATATAACAAAAATAAAACAAAAATAGTCTGCAATACAGATCGTTATAGCCTCCTGTATTTTTATTTTTGTGTTTTGATATTTGACAGAGATAATGGGGTGTGTGTCTGTGTTTTTAAATTTGACAGAGATAATGGGGTGTGTGTCTGTGTTTTTAAAGGTAGGGCTGGGGTTACACGTTAACAAAAGAAAGGTGTGACCAACACTATCATTTTGATTAAGCACCCACAGGTCAACTCTATATTTTGCCTGTTTTGTGGTCGCACAATCCGTCTTGGTATCCTATATAGCCAATATCACTGTCGCGTATTTCTCATTGGCACTATCTGCAAAGGCACATATGGCTGTCTACATGATTGTGTTACCCCTGTAACATTTCACATCGAGTTCGTAAGATGTTATTAACACCAGCGTGTGCTGTCATGTGAATACGGGGTTTCGGGGTGTTAAACAGACAAGGAGACGGCTTGAGCAGAACGTTTTTTTTCCGCGCCACATTGTTTTCATTTTAAAATCACAGTTGATCGCACAATACTTCGCAAACAAAAGCCCACACAAGTATTTGTCTTTCAAGCCTGGAATACGTTTCACCACAGGTAACTAAGCAAAGAATATTTTAGATTTAACCTACATCCGACATTTACCTGTGCCGAACAATAAATAACAAAGTTCAGTCAGTAAATCAGTTCAAACGATGTGTCGTCGATAAACCAAATGTACAATGTTTGTCCTTTACTAAATTTTAAATCTATGATTTAAATGTAAACCCATTTCAATAAATATGAACGTGTAACACGATACAAATAATTGCCGGGAATCAAAACAACATTCACTGCAATATAATTGCCAAGGGGCGAAAGAAACAAACAATGGAACCAACTAGAACTTCTTGTTGTTTTGGAATAATTACATCACTCTGGTTTTTTCCTTGCTGTCAAGACTGTGCTTTTTTTCTACAGCCAGACGTTGCTGGTGTTGTGGGTCTTATTGCCCTCAAAATACAGTACAGCTGAGCGAACAACGGTGTGTCAGCGACACGGACAGTACAAAACAGCGCAGAGTGAGTGGAATCCGCACCGGTCCCTTACCAGTCAAGCTGTCGTAACACTCCATCTCCGTGCTTTCAATGAGCCTCTGCTGATCCTCGGTCAGCTTGCTGTTGGCTTTGCTGAGCAGATTCACGTCGGACCCCGTCGTCCCTTCCCCGGCGTGCACCCCTTTGAGCTGCAGCAGAGCCCGGTGGTACTTCCCAATCGCCTCCCGGAATTTCTTCTCCTTGTAGCAGCGGTTGCCCTCCACCTTAAACTCTACCGCTTTTTGGATTTTGGACTCCATTTCCACCTCTGCTTTGGCACGGAAGCCGTCCCCACCCGCGGCCGCGGCCAGGCTCCTGCCCCCAGCCTCTGGGTAGCTTTTCAGGCTCTTTATGGTATGCTGTTTCGCTTCCATGTCTTTCACTGGCAGCGGCTGGCCATGCTTTTTAAATTCAAATGCCTGTTTTCTCTGAATGAGCTGGAGCAATGTACTGTGCATAAAGGATGCGAGACCACCCCCCCTTCTCCCTCCAAAAAACAAAAACAAACAAATAACAAAAACAGTCGCCGCGGCAGCCCTCCCTTCTCCCGTTCTGTTGTTGTGCTTTCCGATGCGATGTGGCTCTGGCGTTCACTCCTCCAGAAGCACCAGAACACGACGACTCGCAGCTACAACATTCACATCAGCACCACGGACAGCGACACAATGCTGGCTCCTGCGCGCACTGCATTGTGGGTACCTAATACTGCATCGCACAATACAATACAGAGAGCATAGCATGTGTTACAAAACCTTTACAGTCCCGTCGTCTCTTTCCCGCCGTGTGTGTGTGTGCGTGTGTGTGTGTGTGTGTGTGTGTGTGTGTGTGCGTGTGTGTGTGTGTGTGTGTGTGTGTGGTAGGGGGAGAGATAATATAATTAAACATATCCAATGTATTTACCGACCTACCTGCAACAACAAATTGAAACACTGAAACCGCGTCCAGGCAGGCGTACCAAGTTGACAAAGCAAAATTCTACTACAGAACATTTCAATTCTCTCTGACCCAGAACACTGCAACTCAATTACCTAACGCCAGTCTAGTTTCCTCTCCTGTTGCTGAAAGGAAATAGTTCGGTCACTCATATTCTTACAAAATAGTCGCATTGTAATATCAACGATCTTCGCTTGAACACATTTAACTAACATGTCGCGTTTTACATTCCTTTTTAATAATGCTATTTTTATGATTATTTTAAAACTTGCTGCTACATATGCGTACATGCTACAGGAATATCAGAGGGATAGACCGTATACACAAACTGCTGGTGCTTTTACATTTTTTCCAACGTCCAGGGCTAAAGCTAAGTGGAGGTAGCGGAGTGTTACAGTTTGCTAATGGGGTATCTGTGCGTGATCTGCAATTTGATCCACGCGTTGGTTATGCTGTGAACGTTCTTCACAGTGGGGGAAATATGCACCGTGTATAAAGGACTGATTAAATCGGCCTATTCCAACACGTTAGTGTTAAAAACAATACAATAATTGCGAGATAACCAAATATGAAATGCATATAAGTTGGAGTATTAAAACTCAAACCATGGTTAGTATATTATGGGGCAACACAGAACTACACGCGCTGTTATGCAAGATACTACACGGGCTGCAGGGCTCAGTATGACTATTGGAATCTGAGTGTTCCGTCATACCGTTGAGTGCTACTCAAGTGAAATGGGTCGATTAAAAGAGTCATTAATGAAATAATATGATATGTACAGAAAACAAGACATTTTATGTCGGCACAGTTTTATAATTGTATTCTCTCAAAAAAAAAAATCATTCAGCTATACAAATATAGCAATAACACCCGTTCTTTAAATTTCCACAAGAAGAGACTCTTCAAACTGATTTTCTATCATAGCTATTTAAAAAAAAAAAGAAAAACATTATCACATTTTTTATCCTCAAACTAAGCCAACAATTATAGAGTTCGTGTTTCTGATGTAGTGGGTGAAACAATACATTTTATTTAGTTATTTCTTAAAGTTTTTAATTATTCTATTATGAAGTTGAAACAGTCAGGGCCATGGTGGTGTAATTAATTGTATTGCCGCTGCTGAACCGTCTATTTTCCTGTATAACTAATCAGTCAATGGAAACAGTTCTACACCTGAGCGCCGCATTAGATCTTTGCCATGCTTACTATCTATTCCATAGTAAAAGCATTGCAAAATGTGATAAAGCACAGAGGTAAGGCATAGGTAAGCATTATAAAGCACACAGCGGTATTGGTAAAGCATATTAATTTACACCCCAGGGAATTATGCACAGAAAAAAAAACAAAATTATGCAAGGAAAAAAAACAAAATTATGCAAATAAAAAATAGAAATTATGCAAAATTATGCAACATTAAATCATTTTATTAGACGCTCACAAGTGCAAAACAAAAAAACAAACACAAGTACAACAATGATGTGCAGTTATACTGGATACTTCTCATAAACTACCACAGCACAGCAGGTACAAATAAAATAAGGCATCAAAGACTTAACACAGTGTTTTTTTGTTAAGCCTTTTTAAATTGCAAGATTGAAATAAAGGAAAACCAGCTCTTTTAGTTTGTCCTCCGAAAAAGAACGCTTCCGATCAGAGAAAACTAGATTGTACAGCGAGTTGCTGCGCTCGGCATCAGCTGTGTTTGTTCCAGCATTTATGTAACTAAACGCTAATGTTTTTATATTCGGGAGTCGGTCGGATGTTGCTGACCAGAACATGACGATGTCAATTTCCCCTGACTGTTCATCGCTCTGGATCGCGTCGGGTGTCACCTTACCGGTGTTCAAAGCAAACTCCTCTTTTGGAATGTCACTGAAGCCAGGAACTGAAGCTTAATCCTCCTTGACATGAGACATTACAGGCACTTCTGGGGTTGAAGATCCTTACGCATTTCAGGAACTTAATTGCGGGCTGCCCACTCTCAGTATCACTGATGTACTTCTTCAGCTTTTCAGCTGAACTGTCAACAGCCGAACGAAACAGGTGAACCAACTTGCTACTTTGGTCAGTTGTTACAGTGTTGACATCTTCAGCCCTCTGAGGGCTTTCCTTCGAAAACCGAATATGTGTCTCAAAGAAAAACAGCAGTTCTTCCATTTTCTCAAAAGCCAAGAGAGTGCACGGTCTCTGGCTTTCAAATGGATCCATTAGGTCAATGATTGGCTTGCGCATTTCATTGATGAAACGCAACGGCATCTTCAGCATTAAAGACTGGGTTTCATCTGACAGCATTCTTTCAAGTTCCCGCAACGAGTGTGGTGCCGATTTGCCACACACACACATTTCTTCTTCAACAAAGCCCTGATAGTACTGAAAGTGGTTTGCATGGTAGTGAACAGCAGCAAACCAGGTGTTCCATCGAGTTGCTACTGGGTCTGGTGCCATTGTTGCACTGGGAGCTTTTTGCCTCAGGTAATTTAAGTACCTCATCTTCCTGCCGTCAGTCATTTCAGCGAATATAACTGACTCGTTCTTATCCTTCAGTTTGTCCTTAAGTGTATTTCTCTCAGTTTTGTAGACACCTGTAAGATATGCATCTTGAAGCTGGTAACCTCCTGGAATTGCACCGCCGTTCTTGATCCGAGTGTTTAGAAACTGGAGCACAAAAGGATGGTCTGTTTTAGATAACAGTATGTTTGCAGCGGCACAAGTTAAGACCCAGTCTAGGACAACCTCCAGGCGCTCACGTTGTGCTATTGCGGTTGTGTTGAAACACGTTGAAAGCGTACACTGCATGTGCGATTCTCCCTGCGATGAAGCTTTTCTTTTTAAATGCTTCGTGTGACTTGGTGAGGTGGTTTACAATGGTCGATTTTCTCTGATGGTCCAGAATAACGTTGCACGTTTTGCAAAAGAGTTTACCGCCGTCTTCAAAAACCTGTCCAGGAAAATCTTGTACTCTCTCTTTTCCTGTTACATTTGCAACGTGTGACTTTTGTCGTGACGGTTTCTGGCAAAATCCCTTCGCCCTCAGCGTGATCCTCCATTTTTAACGGTCTTAAGGGTTATTATGCAATATTATGCGGCAATGCCTGATAAAATTAAGCAGGCGCGTAATTGCGTAATTCCCCGGGTGTAAAATAACCATGAAAAAGCATGGAAAACTATAGTAAATGCACGCATAACCATGGAAAAAACATAAAAACTGCAAAATTACAGAGCAAAAATACCATAGTAAACTTTTTAAAGGGCTCCTTCTGAAAAGACTTCGCAGTGCTTATCACCTGAAGTGAGGTGTTGCACACATACCTCCATAGCTGAAGCATTCTGCACTGAAGCCTGTGCGATACTAAGATGCTTCCCCGGCACATTTCCCCACAATCAGTAGTATTTCTAGGAGCATTTTTTTTATTGGAAAAGAATAATAAGCAGAAACAACAGCAGAGAAACATACAGACCACATATTATTATTTATTTCTTAGCAGACGCCCTTATCCAGCTCTTAGCCCTTATTGTTGCAATATAATTTTTAATATAACAATAAAAAAAATACGTTGGTCGTTATTTGAGGATAACATTTTAGTTACTAATATGTTAACACATGTTGTTAATGGTTAGTTAATATGAAGTAAACTAATAAAAAACACAATCTTTAACTGTTCAACAAGCAATCTCCCCCTTCAGGGGAATTAACCAAGCAAGTGCAACAATAACGTCCAAATATCCAAGAGAGCAGAAACAGTATTACATGATGATTAACAAAATGCATAGGGCATTACACTGCAGTTATAGCAATACTGTGCAAGCGCATCAGTATACCGCAGCAAGGGAGTGCGGACTGGATTGAGAATATTTGGCAACCCTTTTATTCTGTAAATGTATTCTAAATCTTTTTATGCCAGATTAAAAGGGAATAACAGCACCTACATTTATATTCTCAACAAAGATGAATGATGACTTTCGCATAATGCGCTTTCTTATTCTCAGAAAGAGTCTCTGGAATCTGGGGGTTGTGTGATCAAACCTGCTGTGCATTTTAAACCAGCGCAGCAGTAGAGTCACACGACATACACGGCACTGCAATCTAATCCTTCTCTGTGCAGCTCAGCTGCGTTTTACTGTCTAGTTAATTGTATTTTCCAAACATACAGTCAAGTGCAACAACCCTTAATAAAGTGTCCCATAGTTAAAGCACAACAAAGTGTAACAAAGCATAATGAAAGCATGCTAAAGCATAAAAAACAAAGAGGTATGAAAAACATGGACAATCATGGTAAACTGTGGTAAACGCATTGATTAACCATGGGATAAACTTGGGGAAAACTGCAAAATGACCATGCAAATTTACTGCAGTAAACTGTTATAAAGGAAGTGTTAGGATCTGAATTCTTGCTTTTTGGGTTAGACCTCTTGACGCGCTTGTAGCTAACAAAGTAATCCCATACATTTTCCACACTGCAGATCCATTCACTATATTGGTCTCAAATGCTTTGAAAGAAACCTGTTTTAATTAACATGTTTTCAAATGAAGTACAGTAATCTGTGACATATCCGACTGCAGTGGGGCCAGAGTCAGGGTGGATATGTAAAAAGTCGGATGAATGAATCCTGTTTTTAAATACCGTTATACACAGCTGTAACAATTACTATATTCACACAATTATTGTTTGGAGATTCAGCTTTTATTCGGGAGCTCCCCAAAACTCCTTGTTTCGAAAGATACAGGGTATTAATGCTTATGTCGTGGTAGCCCTCTGCCGTGTGGAACAGCTCACGTGACACTGCCAGCAATGGCAGCGCCCGGAGCACATACAACACAGTGTACGAAAACTTTGGTAGGATCTACAATCTCTGAACTAATCTTCTCTGATCAATAATAAATTAACGTTGCTGAAGAGGTTGATCATGGAGGATAAACGGTTAGGGTGGATATGTGATGGGTGGATACGCAACGGATTACTGTACATCCACACTGAAGTCTCTGTTTGCACATTCAAGGTCAATTCGAGAGTAGACTGACCACACTCCTTCAGAGCTGGATCTATTTAGATGTGTATCTATTTAGATAAATTAGGGGGTTTGGGGCAGAATTAGGACAGCGTGGGGTATGCTTTGGGTTGCCTCGCCATGGTGTTGATGCTGAATCACTGGGCTCAGACGAGGACTTATGTTCTTAATACAGGGGGTCAAATATGGTGATATGGCGCTAGATTGTAGCACCAGGGTACCTCGTATAGAGCCAGTGACATTTAATTTACATTTTTTGTTTGATATTTTGTATTTTGATGATGATAGTTTCTCATTGGGTGTGGACTACTCACAAGACCCACCCACACTCATCCACCCACACAGGAGAGAAGGTTTGTGTCCTGTGGGAAATTGTGAGTGGGGCTTGACCATTAGGCTAAATGATTTGCATCCCTGTAACATAAAAACACATGAGGCTCCAAGGCACCAGTTCAATTAATCAATCAATCAATGTTTAATTGAGGCTGGCAAAGTCAAATAAAAGGTCAATGATTTACGATTGAATGTCGCTTCTCTACTGATTTTGATGTCCTCGTTCCACATGTGAGAAAGTAACCTTTCAGCGATGTTGGCTCCATCTCTTATATAGTGCATAAAAATTAAACAAGGAGAAAATAAACAGCATTATTATGCCCAATCATGAAGCCAACACATTTGCATAACAAAAGCACTGCTGATTGCTTCATATACTACTACAGCTTGTATTTATGGGGAAACAGGCTTATCTGTGTCAAAAACCATCATCACATAAACCCCAAGGAAATCCTTGTTCCTGGAGACCAAGGGAGCTCAGTAAAAAGGATTTCTTTCTAAAGCTGAAGAGAACTGGCGTGTCGCGATCGACACATTAGTGTCAGCGCGAGCACAAACTGCTTAGGATTGTGCCAGTCACGGATATCAGCCTCAGACTGTGGAAACGGTTACCTAGCAACAGAACACTTGTGACGAGGCAACCCAAGGTGAAATCCTGAGCCTGCCCTACTCAAATAAAACCCATTTTAATCTGCACAATGGAAACAGAAGAGTTTTTATTTGTTTAATATCTGTCTATTCTGACAGTGAGAAAATGACCAATGTACAATGAGGTTGTAATGTACCTCAGTCGTGTCTCCTGGGTCATGTTACTGGCTGAAAGCATGTCAGTCAATAGGGGAAGCAGCTGATTCGTTACTGACAGGAAATGTGGAAAAGGAAGTGCAACACTATCTGAAAGCATGGCTTGCAAACAGAGATTTCTTTAACATAGTAAAGAACCAGGTATCATGTTTTTAAAATATAAATTCACATAGAAAGACCAGAACACTTTCACGTAACTGCTGGAGCTAATGTACTGCTGGTACTAAATCTAAAGCTGTTGGTGTAACTGACTAACCCTGTTAACCCTAAGTTCCCTACAGTAAAAGCACAGCAAAGTGAAAGCTTGGTAAAGCACAGATAAGTACTGTGAAGACCAGAGAGGTGTGGTAAAGCATATTAATAAACATTGTAAACTAGGATCAACTATGGTGAATGCATTGTATAACAACTGGGAATGCATTGTACAACTGCCAGTATACTGTGGTAGCATTTTATTACAAGGCAATCTATTTATCTCAACAACATCAGAGGTTGTGGCCCAGGTGTAGAAGTTCATTTTCACTGCATATGAAACATACACTCCACTGCACTAGTCTAGTTCTGGTCCTGGTCACTAGTACTGATATGGCACCATGGTACAGCAATAGAGTAATTCTTTATATCAGTGGCATGTAAAACTTAAAATTTACCATTGTGGTACCATTCCACTAATGGGATCCCAGTGTAGCTGCCACTGCTTCCCAGGACAGACCCATTGTTGTGCCCCTGCCTGCATAGTTAGCGTCCTGTGGTACTGCAGTACCAATGGATCTTGTGAGCCATAGATCTTTCATCAACAACCACTAACTTATTGTAATACTAAAAAGAAACATAATACATTTAATGACTAACATTTCGACAAAAAAAAAATGTTAAGACATTGAAGACGACTTCTAGTCGAAACGGTTTGTCATTGAATTTTGTATTTTAGTGTTTATAAATTCAGCTGTATTTTTTCTGGCGACGTGGTTTCAATATGAAACCACAGATTCTTAATTGTCAGAGGAGAGAAAGTTCATCAGAAGCCAAGTTTTTGCTGTGTATGTTTTGAAGTACTGAAAATTGGTTTCAGGTTTTTTTTGTCAGTCTTTTGTGCTTGTTTCTTGTGTTAAGTAATTTGTGAAATTGTGTTATGTAGTGTGTTGTGAATAACAGAAAATGTATTTCAGTTTTTTGTAGCGTTCTTTGCCTGTTTCATATGTACAGTACTAGAGTAGAAATGTGTATAATATTTGTGAAATGTGTGTGTTTTGATAGTTCAAACACATTTTATATTAATTGGTTTTATATACATAGCAGTTATGGTGCATTGCGTCTATGTGCTTGCATGGCTGTTTGAAAACATGCTCCTTCTGATGCAACTATTTTAGGTGAAGGGTAGCTCTAAGGAGAGGTCTTCGAAAAGGAGAAGTCAAGAGACAAAATCTGCGATACAAACCCTACATTCCAGTTGAGCAACACACAAGCCAGGCAGGACACATGCCGGTTCACAGCACCTCAAGGCATTGCGCTGCATGCAGTACAAGAGAAAACCCTCACAGACCCCAGGGGTGTGGTCACAATGCAAAGTGGGTTAATGGTTCTGAGTGACTATTTATTGTAAAAAAAAAAAAAATGTGCAGCTTTGTATATTAGCAAAACTAGCATAGCATAAATATGACCTGGAGTCTAAACGCTGCTATCAAAACATGATCATGATTTCAAACAACACACATGCATCTCATTCAGAATTACCAAAATAACACCAGAATACAAAAAACAAATTATCAATAAACCTGCGTTTTTCTCTCCATTTAAAAAAATTTTAACCTCAGATGTTAACGTTTGACTTTTTCTTTGCTGGCGCGTCTGTTTGCCATTGCAGCGCATTCAGGAAGGGTTTAGTCAGTCTACCCTGGTACCGTTTTACCAATAGCAGCCTCATCCCATTTAGCTTCCCTATACATGTGCTACCATTGCCTGTCATACAGAACCATTACCACTACAGTGTAGCTGTCTGTTTGTTAGCAGTTGGTCAGGGTGGTAGCCAATGAGATGATATAAGCACTATGAGTCAATATCCTTGCACCAGTATCTTGTAATTGGAATATACATTCAAATCAAATGCTCGTCCCAGTGGCAAGCATGCTCTTCATTTAGAAGCTGCCCCTGGTCTCCTCACGGCTGCTGTTTTATGAAAGCTGATCTATGTTGTTCACAGGGCGCCGAAGCTAAGGGGAGGTCACAGTCATTTGCTGAATATAATGCTGCATTTAATGGATTCTGTGCTTGTAGCCATCTGTATTCTACATGATATTAACTGTAACAGCAGGGAGCACATCTGATCGCTGAAGAATCAGCATGGGCAGTAAAAAGGATATATTACTTTTGTTATTTGATTTATTCTAATGAAATACTGAGATACGATGAACATTTATACTAGAAGACGTTGATTAAAGATATTGAGAAAGAATTGTATTGGAAATGTTTGTCATATAATGTATTCTATTTATTAGGTTTAGTTTCTCTAAAGGGAGGGAGGGTGCAGTTCAGTCTCTGTGCCTCAAATCTGCCTTGGATTGGAGGGAGAGCACTCTCTCTCTCTCTCTTGGGGGTTGAGGGAGGGAGCAGTTCAGACTCCATGCCTCAAACCTGCCCTGGTCTGGAGGGAGAACCCTTTCTCTTCGAGGATGAGGGAGGGAGCAATCACCCATGAGTGCATCACCTCACCACCCCACAGCAGCCCAAACTAGCCAGTGAGCCTGGTGAGCTGTGCTGGTCTCTGTCCTCCAAAGGTTGGTAGCTTGCTGACATCTGCTCCTGTGTGTAAGAGCTGACATCTGCTCCTGGTTTTAAAGAGGCAGCTGGCTTGATGATGGGATCAGAGAATGCCCACTGACCTTCAGTTCTCCTGAGCTGTTGTGGGGAATTGCTGCGGTGAGAGAACATAATTGGGGTGGAAAACGGGTAAAATAACTGGACTAAATTTTAATGTACGTTATGAAATACAAAACTTTTCTCTGTTCGCTATCTGGAGTCAAGCTATAGCTGAAATATATCAGAGGTCCTCCTAAGGTTATCATCTGTCTTCTAAACAATCCACCAGGATTATTAGGCTTGCTGATGTTTCTATGGAGCAGCGCAATGAATTTTAGATCACTACTGTGATAATGACGGCACTTTGCTATTTTTTTTATAAAGCATTAATTATTTGAGAGGATTTTTCTGTTGGCTTCAGCATGTGTCAGACTCCAGACTGTAATTCCTCTCAAATTGCTGCCTCTGCTCATCCCTTTGGCTGAGAGCTCCTAGTTTATGACGGTTCATTTGACAGCTGACCTCCTTGTCCAGTCAACAGGATAAGCTGATGAAAGCTGATAACAAAATAGGAATGAAATGCCAATTACTGCACTTTGTGGCTACTAAGTATGAACAGGGTGACCACAATGACATGCGGGTGATGTGTATCATGCAGTGAGGGGGTGTAGCAGGCTAATCCACTGCCTCTCTTGCCTCTGATCCTGGGTTCAAATCCAGGTCAGGCCACAAATTAAATTAATTTGGTGACTAAATTTATAAGTACAATTTTTTTAAAGAAAGATAGGTACTACAGTAGTCTCCGGATAAGAGAACAGCCCTCGGGAAGCAAGCGAAGTGTTCTTTAAGACAGAGTGGACCACCAGACACAATATAAATCAATCAATAAATAAATATTTATAGCTTGTCATGACGGACGTGCATCAACATATGAAATGAACAGAATATGAGAAAAGCAATTGGCAGGTGTATGTTAATAAACTATAATAATAAAGTAACAGGCAAACCAACAGTAATAAACTGTCACACTAAATTAACATAGCACCCCTACACATGTAAAAAAAAAAAAAATGAAATGTAGCAGCAGCTCTAGATTAATTATGAATGCCTGTACAGGAGCAGTATTCAAGACATGAAGCAGGGCTGAGTGCAGGATGATGTCAATACTGGAGTGTACTTGAAGGATGTTGTTCCTTCCTGTATGACAGCAGTGCTGAGTGCAGTGCAGGAACATAACATGTTAACAGGAATCGGCACATAGGTCTGGAGGCAGCTGGACTAGTCTCTATGACAACCAGAAAGAGAAGGTGTGTAGCCTTTTATTCTTTGTGTTCTAACCTTATTTTTAATTGCACTGAAGCTGCAAAACTGTCATAAAAGAGGTAAAAGGGAGTGAGCCTAGCTCAGTAACCATAGCTACACCAATAAGTGAACCACACAGCTCGACCAAGTTTGACTTCCTAGAACTGCCAGGTGTGGCGGCTAATTCAATATAGTTATTGTGAACAATGAGAGATATTGTAAGTTTGGAAATCTTCAAGGGCAACCAAGAGGCTGTCTTTGTTTTAGAGGGAGTTTTGTACAAGGTAAGAACAGGCTTAACATCTTGAACGGCAACACTGCTATCAACATCTGGCAAGCAAAGTCAGAAAAAAGGAGCGCATGATAACATCTTTAACCAACAGCTCCAAACATGAATGAACATCTTTAACTAACAGCTCCAAACATGAATGAACATCTTTAACCAACAGCTCCAAACATGAATGAACATCTTTAACCAACAGCTCCAAACATGAATGAACATCTTTAACCAACAGCTCCAAACATGAATGAATAAGTCAGAGGAAAGGGAGATTGCTTTTAACAACTGGACTGCAAGCTCTGAATAACATCTAGAAAACTTCCAATGATTTAGAAACTTGAAGACTCAAAGATTGTTTAATGGATATTAAAATACAAATAACTTCAATACCTGGAATTGTCATTAAAGAAGAGGATAACTAATGATTTAAAGACTCAATTAATGGACTGAACTGACCTAGTGGGAATGGTTCATTTTACTGGAAGAATGTGGGTTTTGTTAAATAAAGGCTGACACCGCTCTACAAGACCACCCGCACGCTCAACACTGCATCAACTCTGCAGAACAGAGTATTGCCAATTAAACTAAAGAATAGAAAGGGTTACAGAAACTATACTTGGGGAATTAAATACATGTTTATTTGCAGAAAAGTGGATAGTGGTGTAATGTAAAAAGGGTGTGTGTGAGTTCTTACAAAAAGAAAGCCAGTTTTAATTTTCTAAGTGGATTACACCCAACAGCTAGAATTGCAAGGTGATCTATGAACTTGAATAAGGGGTTCCGAATCTTATTTTCCTTAAACAGATGGATGTTCAAATGTTTTTGTGCTGTGATTTTAATTAAAGGATATAATTAACTGATGGATAGAGAATTAATAATTTCATAATACCTTATTAGAGTTCACCGAATTTAATTTCATTTATTTACTTACACAATGATCCTGCTTGCATATTCATATTATTATAGTTACTGATTCTTACAGAATAGACAATGAAGATTACACTGAGATTCTGCCTAACCAGTAGCGCTTACTGAGAGTAATGTGCCGATTTACATTTTGATATTAACCTTCTCTCCTACTTTTGTACTGCATTTTATTCACAAACTTCTGATAAAAGATACAGCAGTGTCATGTATTTTATTGTGCAATTGTTTCCTCGCGCTCTTGAGCTTGGATGGAAGCAATGAATAATTAAGAGTGCTAATTAATTAAAACCATTACACATATCAGCTAGTTACTCTTGATTGGGTATTGTACATTTATTTACTTGTTAATTCTTCCTAAAGCAGAATGCTGTCAATACTAGAGTGTGTTTGAGGAATGCTCTTTCCTATATATGACAGCAGTCTCCTAAATTCAGCAGCTGTTCCTGGATCGGGAGATCGTCTTCTGAGGTTCCTATCTTAAGTCACAGATCTGATGGATAAATAGCAGTGATACAGAACGCAGGCACTGAGAAGTGGACCACCACCAGATAAACACTCTGATGAAAAGGCAATGTGTTTCTTAATTCTCTTTCTTAACTTAAGAATGCTTAATCAGACTAAGGTACAACTATAAGAAACTAAATAGACAAATGTATGCCTTCAGAGTACATTCAAGGCAACGCATTTAGGAGATACATTTGTCTACATAACTTGGTTTCTAATAGATTTATGCGATTATAGTACTTTTCAGGGTTTCTTTATATAATAGATTATTGTATGTGTTTAAATTGGCAAATACATAAATTGCCTACATTTTTATGTAACCAACACAAGCATTTTGTGTTGCAATTATATAGGTAATGTATCCTTTATTAGTGCTGGAACTGATGAAACTGATTTTTAAACATGTGTCTACAATTTAGACTAACAGTCTTTCATTTCAAAGAGGTACAATCTAGCATTGTTTTACAGTCAAATTACCTTTGAAAACAAAAGATGTCCGGTTCTCTACAGTAGAATGTGTTTTTTAAAATTTTATTACAGGTGTTTAATACATATCCTGTAAAACCTGGTACCAATAGTCTAACTTCACAAGGGCAGAAATGTTATGATAATTGTTGGTACATAAATGTATATAAATTATGTTGGGTACAGCTTAAAATAAAACAGTTGCAAATCCATGTGAATTCCAATGGAAAAGCTATTATTCAAGAATTCATTATAAATCATGGCTACTTAAGTGATCAGTAGAACTAATTTATCAAGAAAAAGTAAGCAGTTATTCAAATTCTTTGAGAAGTCAACAGCTTGTATTTTTTAATGTAAAGTGTTTCCGTTATGTTTGAAAATGGTGAAAATAATTTTGCCAATTTACATTCCACAGGTGTTTGTTCCAATACTTGCCCCAGCACTGTGTTAATAGTCTGTGCTCCCAGCTCTGTTTCAAGAACAAACTCCCAGGGTCACTTCTAGAGAAAAACAAGGAAAATTAACCACTCCAAAGAACTCCAGCTCTTCACAAACACACAAGCAGCAACAGCAGAACATACAGGAGACTTCCCTCCGAGATAAACAGAGTCAGATTCAAGACATCCGTGGAATTAATTTCTTGTAACATGTTTGTTCAATAGACAAACACTATAAATAAAAAGAAATATGACTGCATGTACTGTATACACCTACGCCTCTCTATAAAGGTCATCGCTAAGAGGCAACCCTTTTAGCAAGGTTCTGGTGATGAGCCACCACTTACTATTAACTATTTAAAACTGCAGACCTGCATTTAGGAAAACTAACGTCATTCAAAACAGCAGACCACTACAGCTCTAGTCCCTGATGCACAAGTAATTGCAGAGTACGTGCAGGGTGCACAGCTCTCAGCGAGCAGCACCGAATGCACAATGTGTGCTTCAGACGTGGAAGTAGCTACACAAATGCCTCCGGACAGTGGAGGTCATAAGATCCAACTGACAGTGAAGCATGACAGTAAGTCAGCTAAAAACGTTTATTATTATTATTACTATTTAGCAGACGCCTTTATCCAAGGCGACTTACAGAGACTAGGCTGCAGAGTCACTTCCAACTACGTCTCACCCAAAAGACGGAGCACAAGGAGGTTAAGTGACTTGCTCAGGGTCACACAATGAGTCAGTGGCTGAGGTGGGATTTGAACCGGGGACCTCCTGGTTACAAGCCCATTTCTTTAACCACTCGACCACACAGCCTCCTGTTCACTCATTTGAGCACTTAGGGCAGTAGAGGGGGATACAGAAGCCATCAGACAACTGGGACAAACATACAGGATGAACACAGAATTAAGTACTGCCCATTTGTCCAGGTTTTTATTTTAAATCAGGATCAAAATCTTTAACTCACTTAATTAAGGTTGACAGAAAATCTGGACTGGCTTACATCGCTTAAATGATGTCTTGAAACTGATGGGGTTATGAAATCCATGCCAATGTTTTCAGAGTTAGTGATGTTTTACATACACGACAATTTGATGAGCCACTCTCATTGCAGCTTATGGGGAGATTCCAAAACTAATTTTTACAGCCTCTTAAATACCACGTTGTGCACGACACTTTACAAAGCAAATTTATAAAAACAAGACCACCACAATTGGGGAAATCAAACAAAAAAAAATAGTTGCAAGTTTAAAAAAGAAACATACATGCTTACAGCTTGAGACTTGCAGCACTACAGGATGTGTTGTAATTAGTTGTCAGGGTTTCCATTTACTACTAGTTAAACAGGATCAAATAGTGAGCCAGCCAATTTCCCACGGGGGTATCTGTATAGACAAGACAATAGTGTCACTGTATTGAATATATAGGACCATTAAATCCAAATTTGCTGTAAAAAAATTAAAAAGTGGTACACCGTTATCGTTGCATGTTTTTTTTGTTTCTTTTTCCCCTCATACAAAAAACTCAGGCATCCGTAAAACCGATAAACATTATTAAAAGCGCAGGACGCAGCGAGGCAGTCAGGTGTTCTTCAGGCCCAGTCTCTTGAAGACGCTGACAGAGCCAGCACTGTCCATCTGCGCCCCCTGGCACTCCCGGTGCTGCTGCTCACCTTGGCTGCCCAGCCCCGGTTGATGGTGACGGTGAACCCTTTGCTCTTGGTGCTGGTCACCCTGCTGTCCTGAGTGTCGGGTTGTGGGCTGGAGGGCTTGCCCAGCCTCTGCAGCACGCTGATCTTGGCAGCAGGTTCTGGCTTGTCTGTGGCAGAGCAGGTTGCCAGGGCCCTGGCAGGCTTGCCCAGGCGCTTCAAGGTGACGATGGCTGGTCTGCGAGCCACGACGGCTGGTCTGCGAGCCGCGAGGGCAGTCCTGGTCTTGGCCGTGGTCAGGGAGGCAGGGCTGGCCTTGGCCGGGGTTTTCCTGGCAGGTTGTGCTGTTCTCTTCAGGACCCCGGCGTACTGAAGCACGGAGCCTTCCCCGTCGCTCTCCACCGCCTTCTCGTCCTCCTCCTCCCTGCGTTCACCCGTCGCGTCTCCCAACCGGCTGAACACCCCCGTGGGCTGCAAATTAAGGGAAGGGGATTCATCTTTGGAAATGTAAGAAAAGCATTCTTGGGATCCCAAGGCTGTATATCTACACTTTATATTAAACATTTAACCATGAGTAAACTGTATAAATCATACACTTTCAACAAAGCTGTACACATGACTATATTATAGTATTTAAATTGTATAGCAGAACATCAGAAATCAGTAGTGTGATATCAGTAGTTCAAATTTCAGTGGCAGATTGACAATTACATACAAGCGGCCCGTCAGTGCTTTATAGCAGATTATCTGAAACACACAAGTTCAATGCAAAAGGCTGATAGGAGACATGGAGTCTATGATCAAAGTTATTGTGTGACAGAATTACAGACAGATAGACAATAAGTCCATAATGTACACATTTTGAATAAGATCCCTAAAAATGGTTTAAAACATTTAAAAACCTGTAAATGTTACTGAATCCAGAGAAATATTCCAACGTAAGAACCAGTAAAGAATGTCTTACCTTGCTTCCCATAGTGGCATCAGCCTTGGATTCAGCTCCGAGTCTCTCAAACACAGAGGTTCGATAAATACCCTTTTCTGCAAAGAGCATAAACTGAATTAACATGATGCAACGATTGCTGCTGAAACACTGGATTTATTGCATAGCATACATTGCTACAGTGGATGATGGTGGTATGTGGCTGATTGGGATTTGAATTTAGTGCACAGTGCCACCAAGTGGTCAAATGTAATTTCAGAAAGGTTTTACTGATTAGTAGCAGCAGCAGCTTCAAAGGTAAGACAGTAATGAGGGATGCTAATAGTTCAGAGTTTAAACTTTTTCAAACTGTTGAACGTTGACAGGCACAAACATGCACGTGAAATATACAGATCAGATGTGTACAATGTAAGGTCATTTAACAAAATGCACGCAGTCTTTTCTATACACACAAAATCTGCAGGCTGCTTTTACACATTACCTTAACTGAAGTAACATTTCGTAGTCAAAGCCTAGTCTTTGAAACCCGCTGTACATCCATTTAATTCATATTTTAAACAAAAGGTACCAACATATGCATCGTTAAAGGGTAAGTGGCTTCAAATGTCTTTTTTTTTTGTATATACATTTTGAGTAGTTCTTGTTTTGTTACACCAATAGTTAACATTTTTCCATACCTTTACCTTGCTTTGAGCTTGTCTGGTGAATCCCAAGTGCCCCAACTAAGCTTTCTATAAAAATGTGGTGCTGGTCACATGATTTGAATGGAATGAAGGAGGCTGTTCAGTGCCAGATCAAGGCAGATTAAGAGAAAAATCACAGTAATATTGGAGCAACACAACCCAGAAACACAGCCATAAATTATTAAATATCAATGACATCTGAAGCCGCTTACTCAATGGTTACTCAAACAGACGTGTATGCTGAGCCCGCAGTACCTATCTCTGCCTGCTCCTCCAGGATCCTCTTGGTTCGCTCCGTGGTCCCCTTCGGCATGTTGATGATGTATTTACCTTCCATCTCCGCAGTGACCCGCCGTCGCTTCACCGAAACATCGGGCCCCGCATCTGCACAGAGCAGGGAGTTAATCTCTTCATATAGGGCAGCACTGAGCAGCACAGACAAGGCCGTGAACCACTTCCTACAGTCCCTCTCCCCTACTTCTTTCAGACCTCTTTAGATGCCCCACACACAGAAGGGTTCTAGCTTGCAGTAGCAATGGAGTTGCCCCGTTTGTGGGGCTGGAAATCAATTAAGTTGACATTATTGCTTTGTTCACCATGTTCAGTTAGTTTTAATTATCAAGGAATAGACAGGTGTGTGGATAGCCAGTTTTAAAGCTTGTATTATATATTGAATTCTATTGCGATCAACCATTTTACACAACTAATGTAGAAGTCAGACTCAGCTGTAGCTTTTTGCTCTGCACAGTAGTCGCAGCGTTGCACCCCATGTCAAGGTATTACAGGCAGCCAAAAAAAATCCTGAATCGTAATGTCTCGTCTCTGCAAAGCTAAGTTGAAGAGCAATACTTTTTCCAGCTGGTATGCAGTTTGTTTTTCACGGTTTTGCTTCTCAGTATTCCCTTCTTTTTTGTGCATGAACTGTCCCTTACTTTTCCGGACCACTAAACTCAAAACACCATTAAAGAAATAAGAGAAAAGAATGTATGAATGAGGACGTAATTTAGCCTGCTTATGCTTGTCCTGTTCCTAGTAGTTGACTGATTGTCAAGTTGGGTCTTAAAGCATTGCATCGATACAGCACCTACAACATGACTAGGTGCCCCATTCCCCACCTTCACCACTATGTAAAGAAATGCTCCTCCTCTCTGTCTTAAGTTCACTCCAACTAATTTCTAACTGTGTCCTCTGGTCCTGGTTTCTGTGCTGCGCTTAAAGTACTGCTTAATTTTGTCAAGCTCTTAAGATTTTAAAAGGCCAGTGTGTAGTATAGCACCCACCTGGCAAACCCGCTTTGGCCTGCTTATTGGACACGGTGACGGACAGTCTGTTGTCGGGTTTCCTGACGGGGGTGGGTGGGGGAGAGTCTTGGCTCAGACTGTTTGCGATCATCCGGGTTGCAGCTGCAAGACAAGAATCACACAGATGAGAAACACCAAGCTGTGGGGAACAGGAGTGCTAGTTCTAAATAGAATTTATACTGTGCGTGTGGGTGTTTATTTTTCATGTTTCAATTGCTATGAATTACCAAGCTTTGAATTCCCCACGCAACAGCAGCTGGGGGATGCCTTAATGAAATCTATCACCATGAGTAAATGGCTAATTATGCTAATTAGGCATAAACTGAATACACAACAGCTCTTTCATGGGTAACTCAAATTATCAACTTGAGAGTAAAGACATAAAACAGGTCCTGTTATTCTTCTGTTACCCACTTAAACATCCTCTCAGTTTTGCTTTTTTATTCGCTTGCGAGACTCTCTTAGTAGTTCCGTCTTAACAGATGTACAGATCTACAGAGTTGTATCCTGAATGGAACGCCCACTACAGGATATAGTCGCACAATGCAGTCCTTTCTTCTTCCAAAACAAAGAACTTTACTCACGGGTGTTGGCATTTCTTCTGAGTTCTGCCTGAATGGTTGTTTGACCCGATGATATTGCCTCAGTTGCCATTTTACACATATCCTGTGCAAAGGAAAAGAAAAGCCTTTTGTTAATTTGAGTGTGAAATACCCAGGTGCTATTCCACCACAGGGCTGAGCATCATAATCTTACATGATGTGCAACAGCCTTTAACTAGTAGTGAGACACATTTATAAGTGCAGAACAAATGGGGTCTGCTGCCCACCCCATACCTTTTTTTGGCATCCATGAAAAGCTATCTCCTTTTCAAATGCACTGAAAATATTTTAATCTTACAAATGCCCCAGAATGTCATGCATTTTCTTGAAATGCATTAACTATTGGCGGTTGCAGAAATTCAGGAGAAAAATGAAGGAATGCCATCCAGTCGTTCTGCGTGGGTAATACCACTGCACATGGAAAACAGATTTTTTCATTAAGATCTTCAGTATACACACACTAGAATAGAAGATCAAGATGCCAAGGTATTTTATGAAGAGGTCGCAGTGGGTCACTGCATTTATTGATCTGTCTGAACAACAGTTTTTGGATAGGAGAGTGCATACACACTACTACCAATCTCAATCTCTCTGCTGTTATATGATACATGAGTGACTCCTCCTTTTCAGTAACATATATTCTACTGTGATGTCCTGGGTTGCTGCTGCAGAGTGTAGTCCTTCTGACTCAGGTAACAATAGTGCTGCAATCTACGTAGAAAAGGTAGCTTTGATGCCACCTGCTGACTAGAGTGGTGCACAGAGGAGACCTTGGGGCAAGCTAGGAGGGGATGAAGTTCCAGAAGACCTGCGTTGTAGCAGCAGCTGGGGAGAGACTCTCTTCTTAGGCTGGTTGATGCAGCACAGCAGGGTGGTTACCATGTGAAGCCTCCTGAAGACTTCTCAGTCCATGCTTTGAAAGACACAAAACGCCAGCTGTACAGACTTCTAAACAGAGGTTTGTAAACCTGTGCAGTCCATGTCTTTCACCAGTCTTCACCTAGCCACACAGCAGCTTTGTGTACAGCTCATATGCCCCGTTTATCTATGCCCAGGAAGAAGGAAGCCATTGTATTGGGAAGTGTATTTTGATGTTATATATATATATATATATATGTTGTTACAGTGTTGTACAGTTCAAAAGCATGTATTGGTTTCTTTCCCCCCACCCCATGACAATGAAACACAAGCTGTCACAATGTGAAATACAAGATGTAATTCAGACGGCACTTACATCTGCAGGGGCTCTCTTCCTGAAAGTGCCTCCAGTCCTGGATTCCATGCTGGGTCGAGTAGGAGGAGAAGGAGGAGAGTTCCAATCTGCGCTTTTCATCTTCACAAAACAATTCCAAAAAAGTACAGAAGATAATTATCCGGTGGAAGTGAAGTGAGAAAAACACATTACAAGGGGAACTCCACCATTTGCTGAAACACATCTTATTGCCTTTTTAAAAAACAAAGATCGCTTCAGTGACAAACAGTGATTCCAAAATGGCCTTCTTCCGCTCACACATCCAAGCTAAGAAGATGCAGGACGTACAAGGGCTTTTGGTGCTAGGTGGTATCCAAACAGCAGATGTAGGAAACCAATTACACTTTATCAGGATTCGTTGGGTTGGGCACAGGAATAAATAGAATTCCCTACACCAGTATTCTTTAAGAATCGCTTCATAAACACTTAAAAACCTTAAACAATACATTTCATAAAATCTAAAAGTTTAGATCTGCTGAAGTTAAGCCTAACATATGTCATCTCAGAGCCACGTGCATGTCTCATTATGGCTCAGAGGTGCAGCTGTTTTTAAACAGATTGATAATTTGGACCTCAAGAGTTTTCACACAACTGTACTCGGAATCATACACGATTTTGTTTCAGTCATGACCTAAAGTTATATTTGAAATATGTAGATGCTTTCCAGTGCAGGTCAAACAGCACAGCCTCAGAGACTGTTTGGTGATTATTCGATTCTTAGAATAACACTGAAACAAAACACTGGAGTGTTTGCTACACTTCCATCTGCCACTTAAACTGATCTGAAAGATCAGTCCTGTTTGGTTTCAAGGACTTTCATTATTCTTTGACTTTTAACTGGCAAAAACACAAAATAACACTCCACACAGAGAGCTCAGTGCTGTAAAATCCACATGCCAGGGGCACATCTGAGCTGTTAGTCACATTGCTATTCAATGTGTTTGGTTGATTGGCACCCCTTTCGGGTTAGTCATGAGAAGTGATCTCGTATACATGATTTCCTTGCTTGTTTTTCAAAGCGTTTAACTGGGGGACTACTAGACAGGTACTAAAAACAACTGGTTCAATCATGTGAATCAGTCTTGCAGTGTATAACATCTTCTTTAAAAACATTTTGGCAATTTAAAAATAACCTTTTTTTCATGCAAACATGGAGGGATCCCTGGGGGATTTAACCACTAAGTACTTAAGGGATATAGGAATCCGTCACGGGTGTTCTGATTCTTATAAGCGCTTGATTCTTAAAAGCGGACCGATATGATTACTGTGGTGCAAAATCAAACTTAGTATGAGAATGATAAGAGCTTGTTCCCAGGCTGCAGTGTAACGGGTTGACCACTAGATGTCATGAGATCCTGCATGTATGCACACCCACGAAAAATCCACAACTGCTTTTCCTTAACGAATTATGGATAACACTCAATTGGTTAACTGCCTGTTAAAGTTAATGACACCTCGATAGAAATGGCTTAGCCGATAGCTTTGTGATGGGGGTATAGAGGCGTAAGGAAACAGAAGTAACAAAAAGAAACCAAAAGTCGAGTCAGAGATCTAGTGTTTGTTCCACACAATGTACTGTTAGTTAGTGCTCCAGCTGAGAGCTAGGTTTATTTAGTTTGTTTTATTAGCGGTTGTTTCGCCAGCACAGTGTAAGAAAAATAAAACCAACACAGGTTTAAAACTGTAAATCAAGACTCCAGCCTGATCATTTACACTGTCCTCAGCCACTCTGCCATCAGCAGTTTAAATACAGTATACTGAAATCAATGGTGCTCAATCATTGAGGACAATACATCAAAACAAGTCCTTGTGGGTAAGCAGCTTGTTATGTGATGATGATTATGATGTGATGATGATTATGTTGAGGCTGCAGAATTCTATTTTACTACAGTATACTTGAGAAGCGATCGTCTCGTGAGGATGCTTAGTTTAACGGCCGTGCGGTGTTACATGTAATGGCCTTTGAATTAAAATGACATCACAGTACAGTATTTTACTCTCAGGACTACCACGGCATGTGATTTTTACTGTTGGGCTCATTCCCTTTGAAAACATCAATGAATTTAAATGTAACTTTTGTATCTATAGTAGTTTATCCATCCAGGTAAGCTACTGGTGTAGTTAGCGGTCGCAACTTGGTTCGGAGCAAACAATATCACTTTTTGTTCGTGCATAGTTCCATTTAAACAGACAAAATACTGCAAAGTTCAACAAGAGTTGTGTCCCAAGATTTAGCACCTAAACAGTTGCATGGGGCCGGGCTAGTGCTGTTATGGTTTAATAATCATGGCATTAATTGCTGAATATGGTAAAACAGTGTGTAGAAATCTGGATTATATTTTAGTTGCCAAGCCCAAAACCCGTATTCCGGGTAAGATTTTGGACACGATTAGAATGTAATCTGTATACTGAGTGTAACCCCTGTTCCGTATGTATAGGGCTCATCGTTTTTTGGGGGGTTATTTTTGATCACTCGTTTTTTTGTTTTGTTTTTTTTATTTGTTCTTTGCCTTTCCCCATGGTGATGGATGACAAATGGATTTCATATGCGTGTTACCTCATTTTTATACCCCAGTGAAACAGGAAGCCATGGAAGGCCACAATACAGTTCCTTAAGACGGAGATGAACTTAAAGTAGAATGTTAATGCAGATTTAATTCTGTTTGATTTTATTTATAAGAATCTTTAGGGGAGCCAATAATTCTGACACCTATCTTTGAAAATTTTTTTTTTTACTTGTTAATAACAAACTTTCTCTGAGCAATAAAAGAATATGGTTTTCCCATATATTTCAGCATAAAATACAGCTCATTACCTGTGTTGTTTATTTTATACAGCCTTTTTTGCTCATTTATAATATATAGAAAATCAACACAGCCACTCTTAATCCCTGTGGCAGGATGGCTTGCAGTGGTGAGGTGTGGTGGCGTCACGGACCAGGAAGTAACCGAATCAAAACAATGGATGGGCGGGTGAAGCTGAATGCTACGGCACTCAGCTGGCTTTATTAAATAAACAAACCAAAAACAAAAGATTTAAACAATAACAAAACACAAAACAAAAAGGCGCGATGGCCAAACAAACAGGAACAAGTATATTTTTAAATATAGCAATTATTCTTTTTATATTCTCCATGCTCTCTCTCCGCTCTCCCGTACTCGCCTCTCTAGACTCTACACTCCAACCTTCAGCACGGACAGCTGCAGGTTCTTATACTCTGGCCGAGGGGTTAACTAGCTGTTAATTATCTTATTACCCCTCAGCCACAGTCTGCATGCGTTTGGTAAGGATGCGTGACTGTCAGCTAGTTAAATAATCAGTAGCTGATCAGTCACGCATCCTCACAGGGTTTTTAAATTATAAATAATAACAAAAGGCGCGGCGCTTTTATCCGCGCCGCAAACAAATACAAATAATAATAAATAAATACATAGGGGCGGGACACTCCGCCACACATGCCCCTTGTGCGCAGCACACATGGCCTTTCGGCCACCTCCCCTTAGTCCCCAAATTCCCGGCTAGTAGTCCCGGCCCAGGAACAGGGGCAGCAACGGGCCAAAGGTGGCGGCCACGGTGGGATGTCCTTCTCCCACCCAAACAGCCGTAGCGTTCAGATGGCCCGCGCACAGGCCAGCTCCTCTGGCCAAAACATTTTCTTGGGTGGTCTCCAGACCTGCCCCCCTTCTTCATGGCCGGCAGCTCCCCTCCATGGGGCTCTGGCCACACTTTCTCCTGCAGCAAAATTGTTGCGGGGGAAGCTGGTCTCCTGACCTCCCCTTCTTCGTGGCGGCAGCTCCCTTCATGGGGTTCCAGCCACGGTATTTCCTGCTGCATGGCAGGACTGGTAGCGACCCCAGGCAAAACAGGACCCTTGGGAGGCGACGGCAGCAGCAGCGGACCCTCGGGAGGCGTAACTTCGGGAGGGTGCCCCTGGCCATGGAGGCGGCAGCGGGAGCTCCACTTCTCCCTCGTACCCTGGACTGGTGGCTCTCTAGGCGATCGCGGAGCAACAGGCAGCCCAGGCGTCGCGGAGCAACAGGCAGCCCAGGCGATCGCGGAGCAACAGGCAGCCCGAGGCGGTCGTGGCGCAACAGGCATCCTTGGGCGGTGCGAGGCAGGCATCCTTGGGCGGTGCGAGGCAGGCATCCTTGGGTGGTGCGAGGCAGGCATCCTTGGGCGGTGCGAGGCAGGCATCCTTGGGTGGTGCGAGGCAGGCATCCTTGGGCGGTGCGAGGCAGGGCAGGAGCAATCCTTCCCATGACGGTGGATGTGGAAGCAGGTATTCACCCTTTGCTGGTGGAGGTGGAGATGGAACCAGCAGATATTCATCCTCTACTGGTGGAGGTGGGAGGGGCAAGCAGTCCTCCCACGGCGGTTGAGGCGGAACCAGAAGGTATTCACCCTCTGCTGGTGGAGGTGGTGGAGACAGAGGCAGCTCCTGCTGCTCTGCTCCTGGCGGTGGTGGAGACAGACGCAGCTCCTGCTGCTCTGCTCCTGGCGGTGGTGGAGACAGACGCAGCTCCTGCTGCTCTGTTCTTGGCGGTGGTGGAGACAGAGGCAGCTCCTGCTGCTCTGCTCCTGGCGGTGGTGGAGACAGAGGCAGCTCCTGCTGCTCTGCTCCTGGCGGTGGTGGAGACAGACGCAGCTCCTGCTGCTCTGCTCCTGGCGGTGGTGGAGACAGAGGCAGCTCCTGCTGCTCTGCTCCTGGCGGTGGTGGAGACAGACGCAGCTCCTGCTGCTCTGCTCCTGGCGGTGGTGGAGACAGACGCAGCTCCTGCTGCTCTGCTCCTGGCGGTGGTGGAGACAGACGCAGCTCCTGCTGCTCTGCTCCTGGCGGTGGTGGAGACAGAGGCAGCTCCTGCTGCTCTGCTCCTGGCGGTGGTGGAGACAGAGGCAGCTCCTGCTGCTCTGCTCCTGGCGGTGGTGGAGACAGACGCAGCTCCTGCTGCTCTGTTCCTGGCGGTGGTGGAGACACAGGCAGCTCCTGCTGCTCTGCTCCTGGCAGTGGTGGAGACAGACGCAGCTCCTGCTGCTCTGCTCCTGGCGGTGGTGGAGACAGACGCAGCTCCTGCTGCTCTGCTCCTGGCGGTGGTGGAGACAGAGGCAGCTCCTGCTGCTCTGCTCCTAGTGCTGGAGACAGTGGCGAGGGCTCCTCACCCTCTGGCGTTGGAGATGGCAGCAACGGCTCCTCTCCCTCTGGCGCTGGAGACGGCAGCAACGGCTCCTCTCCCTCTGGCGCTGGAGATGGCAGCAACGGCTCCTCGACCTCTGGCGCTGGAGATGGCGGCGATGGCTCCTCTCCTTCTGGCGCTGGAAACAGCAGCGGGGCCCCTCCCATATCTGCAGCCAGGTAGTTGAGCACCATGGCTGCAATGTCTGGGAGGGATGCTGGGTGGTGTTTCTGTTCCCAGGCCCCCCAGCGCTCCCCATCTCTCGCCCACAGGAGGTTGATCACAGCAGGGAGGGCGTCCACAATATTCCTCTCAGGTTCCGCCAGCCAGTCCCAGATCCCCTCAGAGGAGACAGGATTCTTCCGCCTCAGAGGATGCGGGTCCTCTCTCACCCTTGCTGGACGCTCAGTCTCCTTCCTCTCCTGCCATGGAGGGGTTTGGTCGGGTGCCACGTGCCCGACCTCACCAACCGCAAAGCACCACTCCTCACCCTTCAGGCAGGTGAGGCAGACGTCCAGCGTGGTAAGGACCCCACAGGACTTGCGACCAGCCCCGCGCTGCTGTTGCTGCGACTCCTGCTGCTGTTGTTGTTGCTGCTGCTGCTTTCTCCTCCGGCTACTTTTTCCCATTATTTATTTGAAAAAAAAACGAACGAACAAAAAAAAAAAGGAACTTTTCTGTCCTGGTCCGGCTCCTGGAGGCGTTGTTTGTCCCACTTCTGACACCATATGTGGCAGGATGGCTTGCAGTGGTGAGGTGTGGTGACGTCACGGACCAGGAAGTAACCGAATCAAAACAATGGATGGGCGGGTGAAGCTGAATGCTACGGCACTCAGCTGGCTTTATTAAATAAACAAACCAAAAACAAAAGATTTAAACAATAACAAAACACAAAACAAAAAGGCGCGATGGCCAAATAAACAGGAACAAGTATATTTTTAAATATAGCAATTGTTCTTTTTATATTCTCCATGCTCTCTCTCCGCTCTCCCGTACTCTCCTCTCTAGACTCTACACTCCAACCTTCAGCACGGACAGCTGCAGGTTCTTATACTCTGGCCGAGGGGTTAACTAGCTGTTAATTATCTTATTACCCCTCGGCCACAGTCTGCATGGATTTGGTAAGGATGCGTGACTGTCAGCTAGTTAAATAATCAGTAGCTGATCAGTCACGCATCCTCACAGGGTTTTTAAATTATAAATAATAACAAAAGACGCAGCGCTTTTATCCACGCCGCAAACAAATACAAATAATAATAAATAAATACATAGGGGCGGGACACTCCGCCACAATCCCCTATTTACTTCTGGCTGTGAAAACACATTTTGGAGTCCAGATTAGTCTGTGCACGCACTAGCTCCCAAACAGCGATTTCTACATACATGTTAAGTTCCTGGTTTCTGCTTCAGATTTGGGAAGCAAGTTAAATCAGAGTGTGATCAATGTTTTCTTTCATGAAAGGGTATATACTGTTTGTTTTTTTTCCCCACTGTACAACACACCCATTTCCATTTATTTTACTTGAAGTGTTTATTCAAGTTAAAAAATAACGTTATTACTTTATGAAAATGTGCTATGGCCACTTTGTTTATTGCGAAGACACAATGGCAGGGATAAAAAAAAATGCGTTGGTCGACGCATCATGTAACTTCTGCATGACATCCTTTGGTTTGCAGTTAATTCACAGGTAAGTTTTGGTCATTCTTACTTCTGGGATATTTGTGTTACATATAATGGCTGTGATATCTGTCTGAATCCTGAACGGATATCTGAAAGTGGAAATGCTCGCCTAGCATTGATAATTATTACGATCTGAAGGCTGTCGATTGCCTGCTGTTTCTGAGAAGCCTGGTGTTGAAACGCAGTGAGATGCACTACTTCACGTACTCCTATCCGGAACTGGATTTGTACCTGTCTATAAACAACTTTGGCGTGTTTCAGGATGGCAATGATATCTCCGATCACTGTGATCCCCAGGTCCATCATGAACTCCTTACTCAGGTCCATCAGCATGTTCTTCTGAATTCTGCACGGGGAAGACAAATGCATTAAGGCTGCAAATCTATGTTTAATAACATCTAAACCTGTAAATTGTTGCTTCCCGTTTAAACTATCATACAAATTGTCAATACAAACATTTGACTTAGTATTTGTAACCCATCTTTTAATACAGCAGATTCAAATGCATAAAGATATTATTTATAATGAACTTTGCAAAAAAAAAAAATCAATTCACGATCCTCATAAAATAGCACATTTGCGGTTAACTGTATACTATGTAAATGTTGTTTAGGATTTCTATTTTACTGTTTAAACCTTTACAGGCGTACTATAAATATAAACGTTAACCACGTGATCTCACATACAAGTACTATTTTAGACATCTTTATCAAACTATTAATTACAATCCATTAACAAAGTACCTGTTATCAACGAAAGAGACTGCGTAGTGAACAGCCAGACCAGCAGGGATGCCAGCATCCTTGAAGAACTGTATCCACGCGGATGTAGCTGAGAGAGGGGCATGCAAAGGTTTAGCTCACAAACACACACAGTAACCTAAAGAACATTTTGATACAGTTTTCTGCTATTTCCATTTTACACATAATGGAAACTTTACACCTACTGTCAGGCTTAAAGATAAAATAACAAATGCATCACGCTAAATGGGTGGGTAAGAATAAAACACGGTTAGAAACCGGGGTTTCTATAGAACCATCGCCTAAACATCGCCTTTTTTTATCACTCATAGTTTCATCCTCTCTAGTTCTCTAAACCTAAAGACCAATAAATAGTTTGTTTTTCCTCTCTTTCAGTACCGATTTAAATCTGTAAACATTTAAAAAGTAGCAGCTTAAATTCCTAATCATGAACTCCAATGTTGACTTTTGCTAAATTAAAACACTTTCAAACGTAAGATAAAAACCAGATAGCCCGGGACTGGTCTGTTTGACATTCTAGAACAGTATTCTGGTATTGCAGGCTAAATGAACTATTTATAGAAAGTTACTCTGAGCACAAACTCCTTCTAAAGCGGCAGCTGCTACCGTGCATCTCACACGGCCTAACCAAGAACAGCAGAAACATGCACCCAATTCATACAGACACAATCACTCCGGCAACCACCGCCACTCTCCAAAGGCACTGAGCAGTCTCTAAATAAGCTTAACTACGCTAGACTCCTAACCATCGCAGACTGCCAGTGGCCCAAATAATTATAAACCACAGCTGTTTAATTTTAAATCGGCCAAAATCAAACAGTTCTCCTCACCGTTGGTCACAGACGCCATGTTTAATTCTCAACAGCTGCTGCGTCCCCGGTATGATGACGCAACTTCCAGGAGTTGATAAGGGGGGCGGGGCAAGGCAGGGCCGAGCCGGAGAAACCCGAAGAAAGACGATATTGGAGAGGCTGTACCTGACTAATTATGGCTGGTTTCATAAAAATAAAAAAATTAGGGTGTAGCTAACTCCACTCCATCACGTTCCATTGGCTCCCACGTTTTACTTAAAATCATATTTTTTTAGACACTTGCTAGGAAATCGGGACTATGCTGACCACATAGGGACTGTTGCCATGTATGTTATTTCAAAAGCCATGCAAGGAGTTTGTAGAGAACATATCTGTTATTGGATGAACACAGAAAAGGTCTTTTTTTCAGAAAACTTTTACTCATTTGCTGAAGTTACCAGACCAGCACAATATGTGATAAAGAACAAGAAGTTGCAGTTTTTATTTTATATGTGGCTACTGTTTCAGATCCTACTATGGTACTTCACCTGGTAGGCTATTCAATGCATCTATAACCCGTGTAAAAACATCCCTCTCCATTGATGCACTCTCACCCTACTCTAAATGTAGAGCAGTGACTTGGGGTAACTATAACATTTGGGATTTCATAAACTTAACTGAAATTCCCTCTTTTCAGCCTAGTTACTCTTCTCTGCAAAATCAAACCACACCAAAACATCAGGGAGTACCCAAGTCTCTTTTAATGACATTTTAATAACATTCTATAAAATACTCTTTATTTTGACAATTCTAAAAAAATGTTTATTTCTAGGCAGGTTATACAACAATGATAACTTAAAAACATAAATATTTACATTATAAACCAACAATTGCACCAAAAATGTTTTTCATAATATCAAATACTATTATATATAATATATATATATATATATATATATATATATATATATATATATATATATATATTTTTTGAATGACTTCCGTTGACTGTTTGTTTACTGTACTTATTAGCAATATTTCCAACTGAGATTTCAAATCATGGTTGTGTCCAATAGCATTTTGGGTATTTACTTCAGCCGAGAAGAGCAGTGCATTTCGATTTTATATCACTGCCAATTTCACACAGACCTCACTCACAAGAGAAGTTAAATCTGTGGTCCATTTTTCTGTGCATCCGATTTATTTATGGACCTGCTTGAAACTTGATGCGTTCAAAAGCTGGCAGTCTAAAATCACAATTAAAGACACTTGCTTGATTTGACCTAGATTTGATCTTGTCCTTGGTTTCCGACAGTGAGATAATAGACAGCTATTGCATGGAGACCCTATTCACTGCTGTGAGGGTGGCGTGGTCGGCTACAGACAGTCCAGAAGGTATCGTGAGCAGAGGACAGTGGAGTTGATGCTGACCTCCATTCTCTCGGGGATGGAGTACTTCATAAACGTGGCTCGAGTCTCAGAGTTTTCTGCACAGAGGGCTGCTCTGGCCATGCACCGCTTGATCCTGCAGAGTGCCGATTCACTGAAACAAAGGCAAAACACTGCATTTCGGAAAAGCATGCATTCAAGATTACTGGCAAGTTCTTAAATGTTGTTTCGCCCCAATTGTACCCCCGTTTTTCACCCCAATTTAGAATAACCAATTATGATCCCTCACAGCAGCAATACCCCAGCTTGGGTGAACTGGGGGTCAGTGGGTGTCCTCTAATCCCTGAGCCAATCGTCCCTTTACACCCAGGAGCTCAACGGGTGTCGGCAAGCTACCGGCTCCTGGAGCACAAAGACAAGTCTTGCAGGTGTCCACCTGAGCTCAACAGCAGCCTGGCCAGTAGGGGGTGCTGTAGAATGATGGGTCCCCGTTCCCCTCTCCCAACCCTCTCTTACCTGACACTGTAAAGGCTCACAGCTCTGGTCCAGGCCTCCTCAGCCCCTGGGGAGCTCCTCTCCTGCAGTACCCTCCTCGCCAGACAGAGTGCAGCAGCAGCTAACTGGGCTGGCTCACACACGATGCACTCTCTGTCCATCAGAGTCAGTTCCAGGAAGTACTTGGCCAGATGCAGCACCTTTGAACAAACAAGGGGCCTCAGTAACACACACATTTCAATGTTGATGTTTAGACTATATTACAACTCTATTGAGAAGGGGTCATACATATTGCTGTTACTTTTATAAAAAGAGGCAACACATTCGAACAAATATAATTGCACTTTGCAATTTAACGTTATGTCATATTAAAAAGTATTATTAAAACTGATTGTCACTATTCACTAAATATTTTCATGTAAAAAAGTGTAGCTTTTAATAATTCTGACCATTTTTAAAGTTTAAAACAGTTTGCTATATTTTTACAATTTTATGGTAACCAGTTTAAAGTAAAAACTTTGATATACTATTATTATTATTTGTTTATTTAGCAGACACCTTTATCCAAGGCGACTTACAGAGACTAGGGTGTGTGAACTATTCATCAGCTGCAGAGTCACTTACAATTACGTCTCACCCGAAAGACGGAGCACAAGGAGGTTAAGTGACTTGCTCAGGGACACAATGAGTCAGTGGCTGAGGTGGGATTTGAACCGGGGACCTCCTGGTTACAAGCCCTTTTCTTTAACCACTGGACCATACAGCCTCATATACAGGGTATTCAACGATTAAAGCCGTGAACCCTCCCTTTAATTTCAGAACTCGCGTGTGCAGTAAAGGCGAGATCTGCTTTATTCACTGTCTACCAATCTCCCGTGACAACGGCTCTGTGAGCTGAACTGTCCCAGCGTGCCCTTTGTCCTTTGACAAAGTCTTTATTCCAAAAGTTTAGAGATGGCATTTTAGATCCCAGGGGATATTTGCATTCAGCCTACAGGAGAATAGTGGTGAACCCTCAGGAACCCTAAATCCTCATGTTTTGGATTTTATCTGGTAGAGTCACGCAGATCCTTTGATTTAACTGGAACAACCTTAAAAAAGGTAAGAAACACACCTTAAAATGAATCACTGCATGGTCCCACAGTCTGGACACTAAGAACCACACCTTACAATAATCAGTGTTGACACGAGTAGAGTTTGATTGGTTGTGCAGCCACATTGTCATCATGTGCTACAGTCCATCTTCCAGAACACAACCATGTTCCACTGATTCTCACAAACAGATACCAAGGGTGCAGGTACACAAGCGGCTGTTCCTGCACAGGTCTACGGGAGGGGCCTCTCTCGCTTACCTGCTGGCTGCACTGGGACACGGTGTGGACGATGTAGAGGAAGTGGAGGGGCTGGGAGTAGGAGAGGTCAAACTTGAGGCAGGTCAGAACCTTGCGCTCCATCCTCAGCAGCTGCTTCCTGGTGAAGCAGTTCTCCATGAGGAAGCAGAGCTCCGTCGACTGCCAGGAAAGACAACACCAACAGCCGTGACTTCATTTCTCACCAGGGTCAGCTCAACCTGTAGCCTGAATTATTGCTGTTGGAAAGCCCTTGAAAACAAGCTTTAGTGATAATGTTATCTGTCTAGGTCATTGCATACATGGGAAGTAGTCAATGGGCAATTTTACCATCTTAATTTTTTCACCACCTGGGCCACCTGAGGTGAGCAGTCCAGTTAAGCATTTCTTTTGTTAAGGCTTGTTTCTTAAGGCACTCTAGTGTGTCAGCCTGGCGTACCCTACCTCTGGAAACAGACACTCCTCCTTCTTGCAGGCCACGAAGAGACAGGTCATCCCCAGCAGCTGGAAGGTGGGGATGTTCACTTTAGACAGACACATGGAGCTGTTCAGCAGGTGAACACAAAGGTACAGGGTCTCCTCCGTACATCTGAACGATTCCTGAACAAGACAAGGGCTCAGTAACATCAGTATACCGCACATGCAAAAAAGGATGGGTGTCTTTACCAAGTTTCTTCATCAGCGCACAAGCAGTTCTCTAGCTCTTTGGATAACAATGCTGGTGTAATAAGAGGAATGAAAAAAAGTGGGCTGTATCCCCAGTTAATGTATTAAGTGAATTAATTTAATAACTTATCTTTAAGCTAGATCTCATTTTGGAATCTTGTACCTGTGTGGGCCAGTCCACCAGTATAGCCTGCATGCACCTGTATGAGCCAGTCCACCAGTATAGCCTGCATGCACCTGTATGAGCCAGTCCACCAGTATAGCCTGCATGCACCTGCATGAGCCAGTCCACCAGTATAGCCTGCATGCACCTGTATGAGCCAGTCCACCAGTATAGCCTGCATGCACCTGCATGAGCCAGTCCACCAGTATAGCCTGCATGCACCTGTATGAGCCAGTCCACCAGTATAGCCTGCATGCACCTGCATGAGCCAGTCCACCAGTATAGCCTGCATGCACCTGTATGAGCCAGTCCACCAGTATAGCCTGCATGCACCTGTATGAGCCAGTCCACCAGTATAGCCTGCATGCACCTGCATGAGCCAGTCCACCAGTATAGCCTGCATGCACCTGTATGAGCCAGTCCACCAGTATAGCCTGCATGCACCTGTATGAGCCAGTCCACCAGTATAGCCTGCATGCACCTGTATGAGCCAGTCCACCAGTATAGCCTGCATGGACACTTACATGCACCTGTATGAGCCAGTCCACCAGTATAGCCCGCATGTAGTCCGTGAACCCCCTGGGGAGTTCAGAGCTCTTAAATGCACAGCTCGACTGCTTCCGCTGCAACAGAGCAAACACACAATCCAGGCAGGGTTAGAAACCCACACCAGCCCTGCAAACCGTCAGGCTCCTGCTAAATCCGCCCTGACCTGACTGCGCTCATCACAGCATGAGGAAGTCTCACCTTGGTTGGAGGTTTACTATTTGGAATTTGTCATGCAGTTACAGGCTAGGAACAATTTATTTAGGGGCCTGATTGCTCAAATAAAATAAAAAAATTAAAACAAATTAATGTCCTGAAACTCAGGATTGGGTGCAGGGCTAGTGCGAGTTTGTCATGACAGATTATAAAATGCATTGGACAGCAAATTAAAGACGAGTCTAATGGTTTTGCCTATATTCATACTGAACCCTGATTAAGAGGCAAAAGGATCTTGTATGAATTCTTTTAGGCACCACAATTGACCGAGTGCACAGTTTCTAACCATTTGGGTCTGAGAGGTAATGTAGTCCTCTGGGTCTTACCACCACCCTGTAATCCACCCTGCCCTCACCATCATGGCTGAGAAAACACTCTTCCTGTAACCCACCCTGCCCTCACCATCATGGCTGAGAAGAGTCTCTTCCTGTAACCCGCCCTGCCCTCACCATCATGGCTGAGAAGATGTCCCAGGAGTATTCCCTCTCGTAGCTCAACCCCAGTATGACCATGGCCTCTTCCAGCGCTCTCAGCAGTGGGCGGGGCACCGGGGCGAGGCTGACACCGCGCAGCCGGCTCAGCTGCTCCTCACCGTCGGAAAGCTCTGAAAGGAAAATCAGCAATCAGGGGCTCGACACTCCAGCAGCATTCATATTCACAGCACTGCATGGACATGGCAAAACACTGGGTCTGCAAGACCGGAATTTAGCCTACAATTGGCAGACTAAAATGAAATTTACTATGGAAGTTGTTTCACCTTTAAAGGAATACTTAAAAGGGTATATTTGTAGAAATGCACTTATATCAAATCATATCAAATCCTATGCACTTGTGCAATTTAGTTAATTTTATTTAATCCCCATCCCGACCTCCTCCATTTTTGAAATGCAAGTACCATCTTTGGTATTATGATGTGATAAATATTCATTGATGATACTGATTAAAAATGGCACACACAACATAGTGTCATTTTTTTCCCTCCATACGTGCTGATCACATGTAGTCTTACACAGTAAATATAAAGAACACCCAGCACTATCCTGGGCTTGCCCATTTAAAGCACACATTCCAAATGGATGTTTCCATTTCCCTCACACACAGCAGGAAGTACCTGCTTGACTCTGGCAGATCTTTAGATTCTCCACGCTTTCTGCCGCGACATCATCGATCCCACCACAGACCCCCAGCCTCCGCCTCTGCTGGAGGAACTTGTAAGAAAGCGCTTAAAGTTAAGAACGATACTCCAGATGAGGTACACATGTATTGTTCTGTCTCTTCTTGACCATTTGAACTCCCTAGCATCCAACCACCATTCTGTGCAGACCAGAGTCACATGCAGAGCTCTGCAAGACCGCATCCAGTTTGACAAGAAATACAAGCTCTGACAGAGCACAATGTTTCAATGTTTGTTTTAAACAGCACTTTGATGTAGTAATTTAAACACTAACTTAAAAAAAAACTTCCCTTGTTAAGGTATATGGACCAGAATCAGGAGTATGAACAAATCGGGGCCCTGGTACACCTGCTCAGAACAAACTGACCTCGCTGACCTCATCACAGCATGATGAAGTCATGTTAAAGTCAGGCTTGCTAATAGGAGTTGTTCGTGCAGCTGTAACAATTCACAATGTATTTAAACATCAATCTCCTGCAACCTGCTCATTTAAATGTACCTGACTGAGGGTGGCTCTGAAACCCAGCACTGGCTAATGCACATTTCCAGCAGGTCTAGTGTACATTTCCAGTCATGCACTTCCCTAATTCAAGATGCGTAAACTTGTACACCCTTGTTAGTTAGCAAAACTACACTTAGACACTTCTTGATTTTCCCCTTTTAGAAATTTGGCAAAATCTGTAAACCACTGAAAGTTAAAAACATTTAGAAATTGTGCAATTAAACTCACACAAAGCGCTCCAATTATTACGCAATACATAATGTACCAATGTAAACTGTTTAATAAACAAAAACAAATTCATGAACTGAACTAACCGATTGGCCGATACCTGCAAGTTTAGTGGCTGATGAAATCTTTAGCAGTATGAAGCTGAACTGGATCATGCACACGTTTCAACTTTACATTCCTAGTGGATGTTTGTACGAAAAATAAAAATGGGGGATGGGGAACATTTAGAAAAAAATGACAGCAAGAGTGGAGTTCTAGTGTTGAGTGATTTTCATATTCAATGCTGCAGGGTGAATACCTTTATTCAGTGCTGTGTATATTTCACTTAAGGATAGCCATAACAAACCACTTTTAAGAACTAACCATCCATCCAACTGAAAAGAATTTCCCTGCCCATCCATTCTCTGTACCTCAAGCCTGCCCAGGATATAAGGGACCTAGGCCAGTATCTATCGAGTAAGACCCCAGCACATCTCTACCTCCAACAGAGGGCTTTGGCGTTTCTCCAATACAGTACAGTTTAAATGGTTACAGGCTCTTGAACCCTCCCCTCTACCTTTCTCCTCTCCGTCTCTGGCTTCCTGCAGATCTTCATCTCCTCCTCCTCGTCAGGCTGCTGTCTCCGATCCTTGGACACGTGGCAGATATTGCCCCAGCTTTTCAGTGGTACTCGCTTCTCTTCTGGCTATAAAACAAAGTAAGTGGATCTGTAGGGTTTCCTGTTAATGTCCAAGGCTCTGAATTAGGAGTGTTAGCGGTTTAGAGTCCTCCAGGCATTCAGAATGTTACCTCAACACTAGCAATAAACAAGCACAATCCAGAGGCTAGTCTCAGTGTTTACACAGAAACAAGTGTACTGTGTAGGCCAATTCATTTCTCATTCAATGTTTCTTCCGTGTTTTTTTTCCATATGCAATTAAATGCTGCACACACAGCCTTATCCACAGATATGGTGCAGCAATTTATAAATTGTGACACAGGGGAATTTCAAACGCAACACAAAAAGCGGGTTCAGTTAAATTGCTTTTCCCAGACTTAAAACATTAATACTGACTCGTTGCAAAAATGGTATGACGTGTTTTGCAAATAATAGTTACCTCTCAATTACGAGATTATCTATCTAGATAGATAGATAGATAGATAGATAGATATTTTACATTATCACTGTAACAAAACCATAGTTTCAATCAAGTGAAGAAAAAAAACTAAAGTGAACTTGTTTCACAATCAACGCTTTTCCAAGAGTTTTAACTAAGTCGGCTCCACAAAAAAAAAAGAACACGTGATTAAAAATAACCCCCAAAAACGATGATCCCATAAATACTGATTGGGGGTGTACGGTCAGTAGCCTATACAGATTACATTCTAATCGTGTCCAAAATCTTCCCTGGAATACGGGTTTGGGGCTTGAGAACTAAAACATAATCCAGATTTCTACACACTCTTTTACCATATTCAGTAATTAACAGTTTGAAAATACAGATGGAAGCCGAAAAATGGAAGCGAACAACGGGCCTGTGTGATTAGCGTTCGTGTCTTGAATGATATGCTAAAACGTATACCATGATTATTAAACCATAACAGCACTAGCCCGGCCCCATGCGACTGTTTAGGTGCTAAATCTTGGGACACAACTCTTGTTGAACTTTGACTGCAGTATTTTGTCTGTTTAAGTGGAACTATGCACGAACAAAAAGTGATATTGTTTGTGCCGAACCAGTTGTGACCGCTAACTACACCAGTAGCTTACCTGGATGGATAAACTACTGTATATACAAAAGTTACATGTAAATTCAACGACGTTTTCAAAGGGACTGAGCCCAGCAGCAAAAAAAAAACACTTTAATTACAGTTACCTTTCTATAGAGGTCAAATGTTGCTCTCGCATCGCAGTAAGTGGCCCGTGCCATGGCTTGCATTTCGCTACAGCAAAACGGTCAATCCTGCCCGGCTCGAAGCGAAATAGCAACTCCAAAGCGTACCGATACTTACAAACGCCACCAAAAAAAAACCCAACACGCCAAACCCTCCCCTTTCCCACACAGGTTTAACTAAAATCACGAATCCAGGTTTTAATGGTTTAATTGATAGTAAGTAATTGAAGAGACAATCTGTCAATCAAACTGTATACGTCACTGCACTACTTTCAAAAAAACAAATCTTAGTAATTTAAGGGTTCCGATACGAGGGGTGTTTTTATTTTTCAAAATCACCGCAATCACCTTTTTTTTCTGTCACACAAATCACAAACCCTATTGATAAATTTAAGGTTATACTGTTTATGCAACTCTGTATTAAAACTGCCAGCAAGCCCGCTCTCCACTCAACAATAAACACAACGGGGAGGGGCTGGGGTCTGGATTACGTTTTGGGGGTCGGGGGTGCTGGTGATGGATCGAGATTTTTCCACATGGCTGATGTTTTTTTTTTTATTGTCCCACGTAGTTGAATAATTCATTTCGGCTCTCTGCCTTTGACACCTGCTACCCACCACACAAAAAGGCCGACACCTGTTTCTACTTGCAGCAGTAGGTAGCTATACTCATACACGATCTCCTGTAATTCAGCAAAACAAACTCTTACTAATACTATTTACAGACCCATGGTTTGTTTAACCCTACACTAGCTTCAATACCTTTTAGACTATACAGCCCTGACAAGATCCTACAGCGCATTTCATTTGTGTCAAACTGGGGAGGTGAATGCATCATCCAGGAGTCCAAGACTGGAGATGCAAAGCCCTGCAGTACAACGAGCTGCTGCTGTATTTGCTATTGAATCCATAACTATTAAACACTCAATAGGGTTACATTTAGAAATACTAAAAGAAACGTTTGGCTTTGAGTTTTTTTTGAGTATTTCTGTATTTGCTATTTGTGAAGTGTTGTTTTTCGCTGGTGTTCCTTGAAATCGCTTTAACAAAACCTATGCCAGTAAAGATTCTTAGACTTTGAATTTAAGAGAGAGAGAATGGTGAATGGAGTGCTCCTGTAAGTTGAGAGATAATGGCTTTTACCACTCTGTATTGTGCGTGCTTTTGGGAATTACACTAATGTCCAGGGGGGGTATTGTGAGACCAGCAAATTCGTAACACATAAATACAAACCGCTCTGCTGTCAGCGCAATGTACGATATGCACATTCTGCATGATTACTACATAGTAGAACCCAGAAAAAGGAAATCTGAAAATATATACAAGACAGGGATAATCACTTTGATGTTATCACCAGCTGCACTGTGTAATTTTAAAATGATTAGACATGTTCATATTCCTTAATGTATTTTTATTTACATTTAAGATTAGTTTAGGCAGCTGTATTAAACAGATTAGCCCAATTAGAAAATTCTAGGTTCAGGTGCAGTTTAGGTTGTTTCCATCTGTTTGCTAAGTTCAGCATTATCTACCCTTGAGATAGTTTAAAGTCAGTGGAGAAACCAGGACCAGAGGAGACAGACTCAGCACAGAGGGAAGGAGACACTTGTTTACATAGAGTGGTGAAAGTACAGAATGGGTTACCCAGCCATGCTGTTCCTGCTGAATCATTGGAACTTAGTTCTGAGATCAATCAGCTACTAGGAGCTGGTCAAGCGTAGATGGGTGGCATGGCCTCCTCGTTTATAAATGCTCTTCTGTTCTGAAGAAAGGAATTCCTGGGTCTTCTCAATTGTTCTTGAAGTCAGAAAACAGGTACATTGAATGCAGAAATACAAAAAGAAATGTGCAATATGAAATATTTGCAATTCTGTGCAAAATACTGTGATATATGGCAGTATTTTCCATTGGGATTATAGTATTGGGAAATTGTTATGCTGTGGGTTCCCTATTCCAGAGGATAAGGGTCTATAAGATGGAAGCTTTGTCTACAAAAAAATAAATTTGAATTGTGCAGTTGCTTCATCTTTAATGGGACTACCATAGAGTAGATTAGCAGCACTTGTCAGCTGCCACATTTTGTGTTTTTTTCTTATGCACCGAATCCTACGTTGGCCTCGATTTTGCTCATTTTAAGGTCATTGTTTCAAAGTTTGCATGTATTTTTTAATGTGAGCTGCATCTTTAAAAAACCTCAGTGTGTTGTTTAGCATTATGTGATGTGATGCATATTAACAGGTGAGAAAGTTTAAAAGGTGACATTAAAAAAATGAATGTATGAAATATTACCTTAAATAAGCTCAAGTGGTCTTACATCGGATTCAATACAACTCTGTCTGTCTCTGGTAGTCACAATACCTGTTACAGACCTTGTCCTTTTTAATTTAAGGGTTACTTGGGTTTGATTTTATTTACATATATTTACATTTAGATGATATGGAGACTGTAAACCTTGTTACCATGGAGATTACTATTTGTCAAATGGACCAAATTCTGGGGAGGCGTCTCCTCCAATGGTGGGAGGGGGGCTTTGGGATCGTTTTCTCCATGTGGTGGATGGCATTGACAAGTCAAGTTTCCACCTGCTAGACTGGACATGGAGTTTAAATCAGGCTCATTAATTTCCATCAGCAGCAGATCGAGATCAAAATCATCCGCCTGCAGGCTGGAATTTTTTTTTCTTACGGATCCCTCACCCTTTTATAATGTTTGCAGTATCATTAGGAGTAGTTCATATTGCAATAACTGAAGCATTGTGTTTTTTTCTTTAAGATTTTCAGTGAGTTTCCTTTTCCAACAGGCTGCTCTTCCGTTTTAGTTGTCTGTGGCCAAAAGCCTTGCATCATCTAGAATTTTAGGATTGAGACAAATTTATAATATAATGTGGGTGGGTGTGCACCTAATTGCGATCTTTAATTTACATCACGTAATCGAATAAACTGCTCAATGATGTCGCAAAAGTCTACAGGAATCCATAATAGTAGAGTATTCCATGTTAGATATTGAAATGTCACATTGTCAGTTTTTCATTAAGTATATGGAAAACTACAAAGCAGTATGTAATTCAATTGGTTAATGTAGCATTATTCAGCAGATTTTATTTGACTTTATGAAGCAAAATTTGTTAATTCTATAGGGTGATGCAAAACTTTTGGCCATAGCTGTATGTAAATCCATGTAGGCACACGAAGAGACCATGATTCAACAGACCTATATGAGCTGTGCGAGAGTTGTGTGCAACTATTCAGCAACAATCATGGAAAAGCAGTGATCTCAGTGACTTCACAAGGGGCATGATAGTGGGTGCATGAGCAATCAGCCCTTAACACAGGGGCTGCAGTATCTTTGTAACACTAGATAACCCACTTCCACTCCATCAGTGAGGCAGCTGAACACTGTGGGCTATGCAGCCCATTCTCTGGGGTTCGTAGCTAGTGTACAAGGTTAGTTGATAGGTTTGGTTGCTGTAGTTCTATCAGTTTATATATAGGGTTACTCAGTTGATTTCTCAGTAGCTCACAAAACGCTATAATAAATCACTCGCCTTTTAACATCATTATTTTTGAGCCGACTCTGGTTCTTTAATGAACAATCAGAAAACCTGCAAACTGTGCAACTCGATCATATCGATTTATTATTTCCTCCTGACTGGCAGCTGACCAAATGCAGCCGGGGTGGAGAAATCCAAGCAAATGAAACGGCTGTCAGTCATACCTGACACTTCCCTACTGACTTTGGATAACAGTATCCCCACCCCTCAATCACAGCAGCTCAGCTGGTCAGACACGACTCTGAAAGTGGTGAAACCTCAGGGTTCATGGTGTTGCAATGAAGAACCTCAGTCAAATCAGTGATTTATCACAGCCTAGTTATACACTGCAAACAGTACAGCAAGGCTCTGAAACGATCTTGCCAAACTTCACCCCTTTACAAAAAAAAAAAAAAAAGAGAGCACAAAAGATTGGACAAAAGACTTTCTAAAAACGTGTTCAGTCAGCATCATCATTTACTGAAACAGAATTTCTATATAATAATGTGTAATAATAAAGGGCTATCAGGTAGAAGAAACAGGCTTTTTATCTTAAATCAGAGCCATGTAACAGTGGCTCCCATGATCTAAGTTCCCGTGCACTCGTTATGCACTTAAAGAAAGCTTGAATAAACTTCTGAGAAAGGTGTCCACAGCATAGTGGATTGAGTATTTTACAATGCCCCCTTCCCCACCCCACCCCACCCCACCCCACACAGAAGAACCGTATTAACATCTCTTGCAATATTAGCATAAAGATACATTCGTGACTGCAAACTGTCACATTCATATACATCAGACCACTTCTCTTTTTACTACTAGCTTTTAATATTCAATTAAAAAATAATTCTTGCTGTCCATTTACTTCCATAACCTTCTGTGCATGTGCCACACCTTGATCACAGTCCAGTTGTTTTACATTCCCCACTGGAAGTCGGGACACCGGCCCCTTTTGAAACCATCACTCTAGGACACACCTGACTTGCAACAGCAGGTGGTTATAATTGATATCAAAGCCCGTTTACAGAGCAGGAAGGAAGTGTAAAAAAGGGGATCGTCTTTTTTGCCTAAATGGTGTCTGATATTTTACAGAAAACAAAACAAAGTCTGTAGTTTTATGATTAAGTTTCGCACCCTCTACAGGCCACATTGCAAACACGCCATTACGTGAATCACAAGTAAAAATCGGGAATCAATAAAAAGGGATGTTAAGCCCACCCTCTTATTTATTTATTTTTTTTCGAGTGCGAAAAAAAAAAAAAAAAAGCAGCTAGACAAAACCTCCCTTTCGTTCAACACTATTGGTAACAGCTGCTTTCCAAAGAGCACTTGTATCGCAGACTATGGCTTAAAACAGTGTAACATTCAGAAACATTAAAAAAGAAAGGATTTTTCCTCTTAAACAAGAAAAGAAAGAAAAAAAAGAGTTCAGGTAGGGTTTCTCAATGGATTCCTGCAGTCTCTGGGATGTGTGTGTGTGTGTGTGTGTGTGTGTGTGTGTGCGTGTGTGTGTGTGTGTATATTGTTCTCTTCTTTTTTGGGTTTGTTTTTAGTGTAGAACCCGATTAAGGCAGGGCTATGGGCGTTGCTGTCCCGTGAATTGGACCAGTCTATGCGTCTTGTCTTCTGTTCTTGTTGCTTCGCCGAGTTTCTCTCCCTGCCTGGTCACTCTCGTATACTGGCAGAGTAGGAGAACTGAGGGAAATGTGTCCGCTGAGTGGGGTCTTCAGAGTCCAGGCTGTCATCTGCAAAACAACAAACAAGCAGGTCAGAAACACACACAACCAGCAGGAAGCCCACAAACCTACAAAACAGAAGCACATGTACATTGCCTGTCCAGTAGCTGAATGATCCCAGAACTTTGTCAAGTTGGGTCTTAAAGGATCCCGATGATTCAGCATCAACAACATGACTAGATATCCCATTCCATCCCCTCATCTGTGTTAAGAAGTGTCTGCTACCCTCTTCTTAATTTCATTTCTACTATTGGCTAACGTTGTCAACTCCTTTTAAGATTAAGGGCATTAACAACTGCTGCTGGAAGGACGGAGCACAAGGAGGTTAAGTGACTTGTTCGGGGTCACACACAGTGAGTCAGTGGCTGGGATTAAACTGGCAACCTCCTGGTAACAAGCCCCTTTCTTTAACCACTGGACCATCAAGCCTCCTATATGCTCTTGGCCAAACAAATGATCCAGTAAATCAAATCTGTTATAATTTGCCTCTCAGCAGATGGACAGAGTGTGTGCTGGTCTCTAAACCTGAAGACACTCCCTACCTCCTGACTGTGTCCAGCACATCAGCAATTTGTACAAGTGATGACATTTCCAAAGAAACACACTGGGGCTGTTGTCCGTTTCCTGTCAGCGAGAAGCATCACGGCATGGAACGGTACTCACATTTGTCCGGGGGGGTGACTGTAATCGTCTGCGCTGTGAACTCATCATCGAAGTATCTCGTATCGGTTTCCGACGTCACCTGGGGTTTGAAAGGGGGGACAAGCTAGAGGGGGAGAGAAAACAAGAGAATCCGCGAATCAGAACCATCTCTTCAGGAAGCATCTGCTGAATAAGATCGTAAGAACATTTACAAACGAGAGGAGGCCGTGCTCAAGAGAACTTGAGATGAATTATTTCAAACCCAATTAGACAGTTTAAAATACAGTCTTCACACCAGTTTATGGAATATGTTCTTGTAAGAAATGTCCATGCAAAGATGATCAAATTCATTGACACCTCTGCAAGGTTAATTTCTTATACAAAACCTGCACATACATTCCACCTAAAGGGGCTTTATCAATATGGGGTGGAGCCCACATCAACCAGTGAAATAAAAATGTGAATCAATAAAAAGGGATGTTAAACCCTTTGTCATTGAACTGAAGTTTCTTTTAACGTTTCTAAATGTTTACTCAAATTCAGACAATCTGTTCTGAAGATAACCTATCCGGACACATTCAAGACCTGTAATCAAATCAATAGTATGATGGGCTATAGCATAGATAAAGCCAATTTAGAGCAATCACTATGCTCGCCTGGTTCCTAGTAGCTAACGGTTCCTAGCAGCTGATAACCTGGTCAAGTTGATTCTTAAAGGATCCAAGGGATTCATCATCAACATGACTATGTAACCCATTAGTAAATGCTGCTTAATTCACAAGCTACTAAGCGTGAGAGAGGAAAGCAGAGACAGGAATGTGTTAAAGCCATTACCTTCTTCTGCAGTACATCCTGCCAGTTAATGGCAGTGAAGAACTTGTGGGTCATCACATCCTTAGCATCGTCCGGCCCGCCTCCCAACCTGCAGAGACACTGCTATATTACAGCAAAGACAATCCTGAAACCAACACCTCTTATTAGCATGAGCAGCATCAATGAACCCCCTTTAATTGTGTAAAGAGATTTGGGTTCTTCACTTGTGCTTTTCAGTCTACAATGCTAATTCTACATGTGCTAAAGAATGTCCTTAGCAGATCTCATCACAAATCAATAAGCAATGCTCTATATGTAGAGAGATAAATCACAAATTGGCAGTCAACCAATACAATCCTATTGTAGAAGAGATGGCACTTGTACTCATGCACCCCGAGCTGGGGATTCAAATACATTTTGCCAGAGAGCAGGATGTGAACCCCCCACCTCCCAAGTCAAGGTCTCTCTTCACTGCGCTACGAGAGCTGGCTTTGATTGGTCCTCAGAGCGCAGTCTCTCTCTGAAGGGTAGTGATGGGGTAAGTGGATCTCTCTCTGAAGGGTAGTGATGATGGGGTGAGTGGCTCTCTCCCTGAAGGGTAGTGATGATGGGGTGAGTGGCTCTCTCCCTGAAGGGTAGTGATGATGGGGTGAGTGGCTCTCTCCCTGAAGGGTAGTGATGGGGTAAGTGGATCTCTCTCTGAAGGGTAGTGATGATAGGGTGAGTGGCTCTCTCCCTCAAGGGTAGTGATGATGGGGTGAGTGGCTCTCTCCCTGAAGGGCAGTGATGGGGTCAGTGTTACCTCTGCTTGGGGTCCTTCTTGAGCAGTCCTGCCAGCAATGCCCTGGCCTCGGGGGAGAGGTTGCGTGGGAATCGGATCTCCTCCATGAGGATGAGCTCAAAAAGGCGCTCGTGGTCTTGGTTGTAGAAGGGCAGCCGGCCGCACATCATCTCATACATGACCACGCCCAGCCCCCACCAGTCCACCGCCCGCCCATAGTCATTGTCCTCTAGCACCTGGGAGACACAGCCACACACAGGATTTTATACACACCCAGGGTTTAGTGCCACACACACACAGCGTTTACAGAACCACACACAAAGCCACAGCATTTACAGAGCCACAGAGCCCCCCCCAACACACACAGGACTTTACACACTCCAGAGTGTTTACAGTGTTGGATAAACCCATTGATAATTTCTTTGGTTATTTGAAAAATGTACAAATACCGCCTCTTTGGTACTGTAATTTAAACATTTGTTTTACCTAATCTAGTTTTCATTGGCTTTTTAAAAATGTTTTAAAATGAACTCTTTGTTCAGCCATTCTTAGTATATCTGATTACACGTCTTCCGTAGAGTGTAACTTGAAGAAACATGCCGATACAGTTTCTGTTTATGGTTACATACTGTATAGCTCTGCTTTTCATTTGTCCAAGTACGACAAGCAAATACAGAACACCTTTCTTTTGATTATTAAAAACTGGATTTATAGTGTCTTGAATAGACAAGACCGGTTCTGTCAACATTAATCCGTGAGTATTTAATTGAAAATGCCAAGCTCCCAGATATTCAATACTATGTCTGCAGGATGAGGGTCCGCTCTCACATGCACACACACAGACACGCACACACCTCAGGTGCCAGGTATTCGGGGGTCCCGCAGAATGTCTTCATGGTGGCCCCGTCAGTGATGCCCTCCTTGCAAAGCCCGAAGTCTGTGATCTTGATGTGGCCGTCTTTATCCAGCATTAGGTTCTCCAGCTGTGCAGGGACAGGCTGGTTTAGTCTTGAAGCTCAATTAATCAGAGCGTTGCACAGATCCGTTTCTATGATACGGAATTTAATACAAGAACTATAAAACAGCAAAGCTCTAAAATTCCAGGGCAAAGACCATGCTTTGCTCACCTTGAGGTCCCTGTAGACCACATTCCTGGAGTGCAGGTACTCCAGAGCAGACACGATCTCAGCACCATAGAACCGGGCTCGCTCCTCCGTGAACACACGGTCCCGGGACAGGTGGAAAAACAGCTGCACAGATGGGGAGAGAGCAACCAAATAAACAGCTGGAGACGGGAAATCAGTGAAGCACTTTGAGCTGCTTGAACAACTGATATTCATTGAAAATGTTAAAACAGTGCGTTAGTTGTGTTGTGCTTAGGAGCGCGCTGTGGGAGACACTCCCTCTGTTAAACCGTGTATTAGTTAGTGTTGTGCTGAGGATCACTAGCTCACCTCTCCTCCGTTGGCGTACTCCATCACGAAGCACAGCCGGTCGTGTGTCTGGAAAGCATACTTTAGTGTCTGCAAAGAAAGAGACATGTGATTCAGTGCAGGGACCGGGGAGGCAGACATATTACACTGTAGAGGTACTTGACAGCAGTGTGGATCTCTCTCTGCAGTCACCATTATGCAACCTTTTCACCATTACTTTCTAGAGTAAAACTACTAATATGAGCAAGAAACAACTGCCAAAGCAAAGGTACATCTAGAAAATCCGAGATTATTTTGAAATAATGCTGGGACAAATATTCAGACCAACATTGCTTGAAATGTATTCGGTGGCAAATGACCATGTTCGTATTTGTTCATATAATTAGAAATAAGGAGTGTCATAAAAATATGATAAATGACATCACTCTCCTTCCTTTAGCAGGTGATGGAATACCAAGTTTATTTTACTACTGAGAGGTTTGTTTCACTGTAATATGGTGTGAATTATATTTTTATTTTAGAGCCAATTGAAAATGAAAGAATGTAGGAATATGAGTTTAAATGTTAAAATATCTGAACATGAATAAATTTGTGAATGCACACAACGAACACAGCCAATCAATTTACTTTATTTTGCTTTTTTTTGTTTGTTTTTGTTTAGTTAACTTGTGTTTTTTCACCCTTTTATAAATTGCACTGATAATAATTTGGAGTACAAAGTGTGAGAAGCTTTCCCTTCAGTTCAGTGACATTTGCGGGATCAATAAAGATGAAGCATGTCACGGTATACACTCCCTGCCAGGGCTGACGCAAAATGAACCCAGGCTGACCCTTATAACCTTCAGCACAGCCAGCTGTGCTGGGGTGAACATGGGCTTTGCATGCTTCAGTATTCTTTCAACATTTTAAAGAATATTAAAATATTCTTCAACTTTGACTTAGCTGGAAAACATATGTATAATTTGTGCCATGCTACAGTAAATAAAAAATCTCTGAAACAACAAACCCAGTACCCCATCAAATCACCAATTAAATAAAACACTTTCTGTACTTCATTTATGCATTGGTTTCATTTTTTTCATATTAATTTATAAATTCACATTTATATGAATGAATACAAACATGTCATTTTTTCAAGCAGTGTTTATGCAAACAATTGTCATGGAAAATTGTAAGAGACACACATATTGTACATTCATACATACATGTCTCTCGATATGCTAAAGTTCAGCCACTGCCTCCAGGGATATGCACCCTCAGCAGGGGCAATACAAGCAGCATGAGGACTAGCGAGGGACCGACCGACTCCCACCCAGTGTCTGCCTGCAAGTGCAGCAGCACACAGCTTCCTCATTCAAACGAACGACTGAAATAACCCTGAATCAGTTCCCAGAAAAACAGTGACGCTCTCTTTTTCCATCTCTCTCCGTGACTAACACAGATCTGTCCCCATTACTTTCACAGTTTAATCTACGATTTGTAAAAACAGAAAAAAAAAAAAAAACACAACAACTCGGTCCTTGAATCATTCTCTAAAAAGCATGCACAGAGAATGACTCTCTCTAACAAAGAAATCCATGGCGAAAAGATCCAGTTTGGAATTTTTAGATCCTGTTTGGAATTTTTAGATCCTGTTTGGAATTAAAAGCTGTATTGGCAGCAGAGTATGGTCCAGTTTTTGCTTCAGCATGATGTCGCAAAAGACATTTACGAAGGGGGAGGCGCTTTGGCCCATCAATGCTTGTCTTAAATCTCAAAACGTGTGCCTGGTCGGTTCTTCAAGAATCGACAGCATAGCTTAGTAACCCACTCCATAATGAGTACAGAAAAGTGTCCTCCCCTCTGTCCTAGTAAACAAGTAGCAAGGTTCTGAAAAATACAGCGTTCTACATCCCCACATGTTGCTGTTCAAATTATTATTATTATTATTATTTATTTCTTAGCATAAGCCCTTATCCAGGGCGACTTACAATTGTTACAAGATATCACATTATTTTTTACATACAATTACATTATTTTTTACACATTATTTTTACATACAATTACCCATTTATACAGTTGGGTTTTTACTGGAGCAATCTAGGTAAAGTACCTTGCTCAAGGTTACAGCAGTAGTGTCCCCCACCTGGGATTGAACCCACGACCCTCCGGTCAAGAGTCCAGAGCCCTAACCACTACTCCACACTGCTGCCCCAAATAAATGCACCTGTAATTTCTCTTTTAAATGTTAACATCCCGACAAATTTGTACACTTATAAACTTTAAAGTCTGTGTCAATGCTCTTTTCAAAATTCTCACTGACTCTACTGCAGTTCTTTTATCCAGACACAACACTAACAAACCACAGCAGGTACTACAACCCCATCTGATGCTCAAACCCACTTCCAATGCTACAGTGAAAGCCAGGGGTCCCAGTAATAGCTGTTGCACAGATAATAAAACTGCCAAAAAATATAGTATGAGGAACTATGATGTGCAGTACAAAAAACAACAAGTATATCAGTAAAATACAGCCCGCCCAATCAGTATCATGAAATAGTTGATGACACACATCAACAGTATGTACAGAAGTAGTGTAGTAGCGTGGACAGTAGCATTGAAGAACAATTGCCAATGAAATGTTTCATTACAATTTGATATATGCAAAAACGTTAGTGTGACAGAGATGGACGGATGTACGGAGAGCTACTCACCTATATCCCTGAATCCGATACTCAATTATGTTAAATAATGTTAATAAAGTTTCATGACAGATAAGCGGTGCTGCAGATATTTTAAGAAGTGTGTGACATACGTGTGTACGATCACCTCCACTCCACGCCTTTGGTTATTTTATTTCAAGCCCTCAGATGCACGTCTCTTAAAGCACATCTACTCACAGTTAGAAAGGGGTGCCTCGTGTTCTGTAGCACTCTGCTCTCAGTGACTGTGTGAGCGACTTCATCCTGGAGGGAAGAGACAAGAAACATCCCATTAGAACACAGAATCAATCACAGACATTCGAAACGAACAAAACAGCACAGCTATACCAGAAAATATTGACCACTTAAGATCGCACCATTCGTATCCTCTCATGTTTTTCTTTTTCCATAGTTTTTCCATGCAATCTTCTCTTCCATAGCCAGAGCAATTAAACCACTCAAACACTAACTGGTTCAGGAGATGCAACATGAACAAGGAGGAAGGACAGGGCTAATCTACCACACATCTGCGGTGTCTCTCTCAGAAAACACTGAGCCAAGAGAGATGAAACTTTACATCTGAGATAAATATTGAACCGAGAGAGATGAACTTCTACCATTTGACATGCATTAGGACCCTGGCTGTCTCAGTCCTGATGGAATGATCTTTACAGGAAATACTCAACCAGCAGAAACCAGAAAACATTTACACACAAATGTAAAGCCTTTTGGAGGACCAGTAAATACGAGCACATACAGGTTAACAGATCAGTGCAAATTCTGATGACAGAATTCATGTCCAAAGGTTTTACATTTTGAGGAAAATTAAGCACAGGTATGGCATTCTATTCTTTAGTGCTGGGACTAAATTTTCTTTGGATAGTATTTAATTTTGAATTAGCTGGAAAACAAAAGTAAAATTTTTATGACGCTACACTAGAAAATCTAGGAGTAAAACAAATGTAATTATTAATAAAAGGAGAGAAACACTTTTCTGTATAGAACAGTGCGTGTTGTTATTTCAGACATCACACATGCATCGGTTTCCATTGCAGCTTTTTGATCCAGTCATTGAGATAGATCCTCTTATGTGAACAAATACGAACATTGTCAGCACTATTATTCTTTAGATGATTATATGTCACTATTATGTGAACAAACACTCTTTCTAGCAGCAGTACTAGGAAATAACCACACACCCACCACAGAGACACAGCACACTACACCCTGGAGTCCTGACCCAGCGCACTACACCCTGGAGTCCTGACCCAGCGCACTACACCCTGGAGTCCTGACCCAGCGCACTACACCCTGGAGTCCTGACCCAGCGCACTACACCCTGGAGTCCTGACCCAGCGCACTACACCCTGGAGTCCTGACCCAGCGCACTACACCCTGGCAGAGTACACTACCGGTCAAAAGTTTTAGAACACCTCCATTTTTCCAGTTTTTATTGAAATTTACGCAGTTTAATGTCTCAATGTACTCTGAAATTAAAGCATAGAACAAATGGAGATAAAAAAAGAAATCATGGAATCGTTTTGTTTAACAAAATTTAATCTAAATTTTTGACTCATCAAAGTAGCCACCTTTTGCAGATATAACAGCCGAACACACTCGTGGCATTCTTTCTACAATGGAAATCAAATATTGTTCGGAAAGTTCTTCCCAACACTGTTGCAGAAGTTCCCACAAATGTGTTGCACTTGTAGGTTGCTTTGCTTTCACCCTTCTGTCCAGTTCATCCCAAACCAGCTCGATAGGGTTTAAATCTGGAGACTGTGCTGGCCATTCCATGATTTGAAGCCTACCGTCTTGTTCTTTTCTTCTAAGGTAGTTCTGACATAGCCTGGAGGTATGTTTTGGGTCATTATCTTGCTGTAGGATGAACCCTGACCAACTAGGGCGTATACCAGAGGGTATTGCATGGCGCTGCAAAATGCTGTGGTAGCCGCTTTTGGTTCAGGGTGCCACTCACTCTGTGCAAGTCGCCAACTCTGGATCCAGCAAAAGAGCCCCAGACCATCACGCTTCCTCCTCCATGTTTGACAGTTGGTGTCACACACCGAGGAACCATCCTTTCGCCTACTCAACGGCGCATAAAACCCTGCGTGATGAACCGAAGATTTCAAATTTTGATTAAATCGGTCCATAAGACCTTCTTCCAGTCTTCAGTAGTCCACTGGCGGTGCTTCATGGCCCAGGCAAGCCTCTTTTTCTTATTTTGCCATCTTAGCAATGGCTTTCTTACTGCCACTCGACCTGTCAAACCTGCAGCTCGAAGTCTTCTCTTCACAGTTGAAACTGAGACTTGCTTACTTCGACCAGTGTTAAGCTGTGCTTGAAGCTGTTGTCCTGTGAGCCGTCTATCACGCAAGCTGTTGACTCTCAGAAACTTGTCTTCTGATTCTGTTGTGGCTTTGGGTCTGCCAGACGTCTTCCTGTCAGTTTCCTCCAGTTTCCAAGTGCCTTTTGATGGTGTAGGAAACTGTACTCACTGACACCTTGGCTTTCTTTGCAATTTCTCTAAAGGAAAGACCTACACTTTTAAGGGTTATAATGGTCTGTCTGTTTTCCTTTGTTAATTGCCTTTTTCTCGCCATTATGATAGCAATATACTACTTCCTGCAGTACAATACTGTCCAAATAATGCTTAAGAGGGTGTAGTAACACAGTCTGTTCCAACACTGCTTTTATACAGACAGAGGGTTTGTAAGTAATCAACAAAAGTTGGGGCACCTGTAGGAATTGTTAGCATCAACTTTCAAGGCTTAATTTACTTCCATTGCTGCAGAACAGCTGTACGTTGTTAACCCATTACTTGTTCCCTGAAAAAGGCCTTTTTGTATAACTCTGAAATGTACATTATTTTTCAGTTTTTGGTAACCTAAACTTTTTTTTTTAACCTCTGGCAGTTTACCGCTTACCTTTGTACCATTTCAGGTTATTCACTGGACTTGAACTGCTTAAATTTCAATAAAAACTGGAAAAATGGGGGTGTTCTAAAACTTTTGACCGGTAGTGTACATATCTGAAGGGTGACCCCCACACACGTGCCGCGGGGCTCAGCTCACCCAGCGGCTCCTCACTCTGGTAGGCAGAACTGAACTCTCCCTTTAGGTTTCAGTGCTGCACCCTCAGCATTAAAGCTAATGAATAATTATTATTATTATTATTATTTATTATTATTATTATTTGTTTATTTAGCAGACGCCTTTATCCAAGGCGACTTACAGAGACTAGGGTGTGTGAACTATGCATCAGCTGCAGAGTCACTTACAACTACGTCTCACCAGAAAGACGGAGCACAAGGAGGTTAAGTGACTTGCTCAGGGTCACACAATGAGTCAGTGGCTGAGGTGGGACTTGAACCGGGGTCTTCCTGGTTACAAGACCTTTTCTTTAACCACTGGACCACACAGCCTCCGAATTGATTCCAGGAATCTTGTTTATTACGCCACTTGGTTCTGTTAAAGCTGCATATGTAAGAGCAGCATAGTGAAAGTGCATAGCAATGCAGACACATTAGGAAACACTGTTACCAAAGACACTGCCTGTGTACAATCCACTATCGCCTAGCGACCAAAAGACAGCGAATGACTATCGCACATTGGACAAGGCAGGAATAGCTTGCAGAGATGTCAAAGAGTTAATAATAATAATAATAATAATAATAATAATAATAATAATAATAATAATAATAATAATAATAATAATAAACCCTGACTAATTCAAAGCAGATTAGCAGGCGATCTCACCAAATCCACAATTCTTCCCCTTATCTTTATCAGCTACTAAAAAAAAGTGTTTTTCTTGATCAATTAAAGCGATGCTATACAGCACAGTAGAACCCAATGCAGAAACTGTTAGAACTTTGCCAGAAGAAAATTTTAAAAAAAGGTGAAAAAACAAAACAAAACAAGGTTGACAATTACTTCTGCATTAATTTTCTAAGAAGCGTAAAAAAATTATATATATATATATATATCACATGTGTTCACAGTATTGCATGAACAGCTGGGGGGGGGGGGTGAAATCAACCAAAAAAACCACAGCACATCTTTGAATCCATTCGAATGGTACTTGGCCCCTCCCTGTGAGAATCAGGTGTGAATTTCACCCAGTATTATGAGAATGTGTACAAGCCTGCTACAAAGTCACAACACCAAGCTGTGAAGGGAGCGGTGCATGCAAGTTAAGGAATTGATACACCTACACACAGCCAAATGAAGTGCTGAGACAGCTAGAATCCAGCCGCTTTGCTTCCTACCTGGTATGGTTAATGAAACAGAGTTATCTGAACCAAGGCATTCTTCCTGTTTAGATTCACTTTGTATCCTGTTCCAGACATCACGTCCTGGTGACGATTTGAAACTCAAAAGAGGCACCCTGTCTCAATAAAAAAATCTAACCTTTAAGTACATCTGGTACACCAGAGTGCGACCACTAACATGCCCCCCTAGCTTGTAAGTACCACCACATTTGTTCCACGTTCCATTTCTAATATCTACTGTACTATTGGTGGAGTGTTGTAAGAGATCAATGGTTATGAACTTTAAGGTTAGACATGGGATGTTAAGTCAACCGATGAAGACCCCAAAGATTCAGCATGAACATGGCTAGGTAAACCCATTCCAGCCCCTCATCACTCTCTGTGTGAAGATGTGTCTCCTTCCCTCTGTCTCAAGTATATCTAACTTCCAACTGTGTCCTCTGGTCCTGTTCCTGCTGTGCTTAAAAGTACTGGTTATGGGGTGTCAATTATTTTAAGATATAAATCTTCTTGGCTAAATAAATTCAGTTCCCTCTCATTCCTTAAACCCTGGGATTAGTCTGGCTGCTCGTTACTGGACTGTCTCCTACCCCAAGTTCACTTCCAACTGCTGGCTTCTGTGCTGCGCTTAAAGTTTGTCAACTAAAAAACTAAGATATAAAGAACAGGACCCCACAGCTGGTAAAGCTGAGCCGGCACTCACTTTGGCAATGATAACCTCTTTCCTCAGAATCTTCATGGCATAGTACATCCCAGTGGCTTTCTCTTTCACCAGAATCACCTTCCCGAACGTCCCCTTGCCAAGCAGCTTCAGATAGTCAAAGTCACTCATGGTCTGCGTAAGAAAGGGGGAGAAAATACAGAGCAATCAAACCAGAACCTAGGGGTGGAGGGACTACTAACATCAGAGTCGATTAGAGGCAAAAATAAGGTTGACTAGTCACCCCTTTAATGAATCCTGTATTTAATTATGTCTGGTGCTCTGTTTGGAAATGTACTGTTTTGTAACACTTCTTTTTGAGCGCTATATTTTAAAACATTATCAATGCCGTCCATGAGCATGCAAATGTTCTAAAGTTTAATTTACATGTCGATGCTATGCATCCACAAATTGCTCTTCTGTCCATCTGAGACGGGACGCTTCGCAAATTGCAAGCATGTAATGTGCGACTAGTCGTTTGTTCGGTGCTACCCCTAGCAGAACCTGACCATGAAATAAAATGAGCTAACAATATCAGTACTGGCCATATGTGTCCCACAGCAACGCAGTACAAGCAATAGAATTAATATAGGCCAGGTATTGATAGTTACATTCTATCCAACAATCTTGCAAGCAAGCTCACACTAATTACTTAATTGTGTTTGTTGTAGTTAGCAGGATAGATTTCTTAAACTCATCATTACAACCAGTTATTCTTGGCAATTCTGGCATTGACAACAATACAAATGGCCGGCCCATTGAGAAATGAATTAGGCAATATTGTTTTAAAGCCGGTCCGTGTTGCAAAATGTAATTTTAATAAGAAAGGAGTTATTCCATTCTGTTGGTTTTCCTGCTTTGTTTAAAAGGAAAACAATTGCCCAGCTTTTAGTTCAACATTATTTAACGAATGCTGCAGCAGAAACAAATACTGTGGAAGGGTATTTGCATATTGTCGTTCCTTGTTTTATTAAAAAAAGAAAAAAATGCAAAACACCTTCCTTTTCTCTATTTCGAACTGCTACCTAAACCACTGTTGACAGTTTGAATACTTCCCCTATTCACTCTTCACAAGGAATTGACATGGATCTGCTTTTGAATGAATCACTCCAGTATAAATCGGAGGAAGTAAGCTATTTCTACTGGCAATACTACCGTATATCTTACATTAGCAGAGGCTCCAGTGCATAGTTCTTTAGAAGGAGTTTGCAGTTGTTATTTATGGTTAGAAACAGTCCTGGAGTTCAGAACTACCTTCAATTAGGGAAGAAACCAGATATCAGCATATCAGATCAAATGGCTTGTAAACTCATTTGCATGAGGAGGATCATCTCAGGAAACTAAACAATGTACCGCCTCACGCCATGAGGGTGTGGTGTCTACAGAGAAGTGAAAAATGTGTGCAAGCCACTGGGTTTCGCACAGCTGCTGTGGAGATTCATCGTAGCACTATCACCAAGAGCCATAGAGACAATGCAGTGTATCCGACACCTACTGTACAGAATGGGGTTCCATACAAGTAGAATGGCACTGCCTGGGCCCTGACTCAATTTGGAACCACTAAGTTACAGATGGAAATTAGGTTCATCATGGGAAGTACGATTCCCTGCAGCACTACAAATAAAGCAGTGGAAGCAGCACAGTTGGTCTACCATAAATGGGGAAAGATCTCATTGGAAAGAGGTGTGATAGTGGGTGCACGTGGAGCAGGAGCAAGGACAGTCCTGTTGGTCAGGCTGCTCCAGGAGTCAGAGTGGATCAGCAATGGCAAAGGGAAAGTAGAGAGAGAGCTGTGGCTGCAAACAAGTGACAGACTGAGGGAAAATACGGTTAGGGAGGCCTGGCACGTCTCAAATATTAATGACAAAGTACTTACACCTTCCAGCACCTTGTGAAATCTTTGCCATGTCAAGATTTGTGATAACAGCAAAGTGGCTCAACCTGATATTCGGTACAGGGCTTCTGGGTTGTGTTTATTTTTCCCCTTTTCCAGTGTTATTCTATTTTTTAAATGCAGTGTTTATCCAGGCTTTTACTTTACATATTGTCTGAAAAGTTTTGATGTGTTTAGGAATGTTGAGAACTGAGCTCAAGGCACAGATGAGAATCACGCAGGACCTATATTGAAAAAACATGCAGTAAATTGCACCATGAACATACTAATTTAAAGTAGTAGCCTCCAGGTTTTCTTTGTGTTTATAGGATAAACATTTTTCTATTTTTTGTTTTGTTTTCGGAAACACTAATTATATTGAATCATCAAATAAAAGGCAGTAAAATAAGTAGCAGGCTTTAAAATGACGTTACTCCTCTCTGAAAACGAGCCGATTCAGAATAAGGCACCCGGTGTTGTGAACAGATTGAGAGAAGGGAAGGAGACTTGCCACTTTGGATCTGGTCTTGGAGATTGCCACTTCCATCTCCTCTGCGCCACAGTTCTCGCTGGGAGAGCCGAACTTGATGTCCATGGGCTCCTCGTCCGGCACCCTGTTCTTCAGGCTGTTTGCCACAGTCTGGATCGCACGGATCCACTCCTCCCTGCCAGATAGCAAGCACACGATCAGCAACAGGGCAGGAATTACACTCACACGGACAGGGGAATAGGAGGCGGTGCAGATCCGATTTTCAGATATTCCCTTTAAGATGTATTTTGTCAGCAGGTATTAAATAAAACTGAAAAAGCCCATCAATTAATTTGTTATTTTCACAACTAATTAAAAACATCTTAAAAGGGAATTACTCTGAAAATGAGTATCTGCACAGCCCCACAATGAATGTTTCCCAATAAAAACCCTGACCCCAGCTGCAAACAGCTTTACATGCAGAATGGATCGCGGATTTAAGAATTGATTCCTCCAACAGGTAGTTTGAATCTGATTAGACTGTGTATATAAATGAGGCAATTCAAGGACATACACAGACCTATACAAGGCATCCCAAGAGGGAACAGAATGGCTGGTAAACGCAGAAATAAAACAGATACGTGAGACAATGAGTAGTGGTTGTCACATGGAAGAACTATATATGGAAGTATGTGGAATAACTGGAACCCTAATTGTGTTCCCTTATGACAGCAACAGCTCTGGAGAACTGAAGGTCAATGGGGATCCAAGCTACCTGCCCCTGGAGGAGAAAGGCCAGCCCTGCAGGTGACTGCTTGAGCACCCCTAAACCTGCACTCCCGACTCTGTGTCTCACCCTGCACACCAAGTGGCCGTGCCTTTACAAGGGGAGACTCCCGGGGATATGAGGGGCAGCTGCACAGACCTTACTGGTGGATCAATGGACCAGCCTCATGGGCCGCTCCACCGACCTCACTGCTGGACCAGCACTCCTCTGCTCCAATGCAATGGACCAGCCTCATGGGCAGCTGCACAGACCTTACTGCTGGATCAGCACTCCACTGCTCCAATGCAAAGGACCAGCCTCATGGGCAGCTCCACCGACCTCACTGGTGGACCAGCACTCCTCTGCTCCAATGCAATGGACCAGCCTCATGGGCAGCTGCACAGACCTTACTGCTGGATCAGCACTCCACTGCTCCAATGCAAAGGACCAGCCTCATGGGCAGCTCCACCGACCTCACTGGTGGACCAGCACTCCTCTGCTCCAATGCAATGGACCAGCCTCATGGGCAGCTGCACAGACCTTACTGCTGGATCAGCACTCCACTGCTCCAATACAATGGATCAGCCTCATGGGCAGCTCCACCGACCTCACTGCTGGATCAGCACTCCTCTGCTCCAATGCAATGACAAGACAGCCTTACCTCTCTTCTGGACTGTCCACGTGAAAGGTCCGCTCGATGACCGTCGTCCACTGCAGACACCTGATCATAAAGGTGTTGGGTCTCGGACGCTCCGTCTTCATCAGCTGACATTCTGTCGGCATGGAAACAAGGCAAGAGAAATGAAACCTGCGTCAGACCTTGAAAGAGTGAAGAGAAGGGGAGGGGCATGCACCAGCTCTTCAAACTCTTTCAAACTTGTTAGGTTGTAGCCAGCTGCAACAGGTTTGTTGTTTTTTTTTAATGTAATTTTAGACCTGGATTATCTATGGCAAGCCACATTGTCATTTAGAGATATTGAAAAAATATTTAGGTGATACCTATAAATTAATTTAAGGTATCTTTAAATCACTTCCAAATATCTTCAAATAGTTAAAAGATATCTCTAAATCATTTTAAGATATCTAAAATACATTTAGAGATATCTGAAAATGGTTTCCAGATGTCTTTAAATGGAGCTTTAAAATGAGATATCTAAAATGCATTTTCAGATATCTTTAAATCATTTTCAGATATCTGAAATTAAATTTAAGATATCTTGAAACTATCTCCTGTTCATTTCGCGATATCTCTAAATGTACAGAAACCCCATTCAAAACATAAAGTGTTTTCACAGGAAGTCATTTAGGAGATGAACAGGAAGAAATCTCTCTAAATGACAGTTTGGCGTACCATGCTAGCAAAACATTTAAGGATAACTGTAAATCTATTTGAGATCACTCGCTTTCATTTTTAGATATCTCAAATTCATTTAAAAGAAATCTGCAAATGATTGACTGATCTCTAAATATGTCAAGATATACATGCAATTTGGTTTGACAATTATCTGCTTTGCCTTAAGTTGTGTTTATTATTATTTGTTTATGTAGCAGACGCCTTTATCCAAGGCGACTTACAGAGACTAGGGTGTGTGAACTATGCATCAGCTGCAGAGTCGTTTACAACAACGTCTCACCCGAAAGACGGAGCACAAGGAGGTTAAGTGACTTGCTCAGGGTCACACAGTGAGTGAGCTGGGATTTGAGGTTTAGGGGTATAACGACTCCTCGCGATACTTTCTTTACATTGTATATTGTATGAGAATAGAGGTTTGTACCGTGGTTGAAGACTAAAAGCACATCAACGTAGCTCTTCGTAGCTCACCAGATGGTTCTTGAATGATGAAGAAGTATGTTTCCCTGACTCATTTCATTTTTGTCTTAACAGAATAGTCCATCATTAAATGAGCATTTGATCTTATGCATCATATAAATAGCTCATCAGGCCCCTCACATGTACTGTGGTACATTACACAGCATGACCTACATATTGCAATACATACGTATCATGACATCAGTACACACCGAGATGTGTTGAAAATGACTCTTGATTAAAGTTAAATAGCCCACTCTAAGGGACATCCGATATAAAAAGAATTGTTAGCTATGCTTAAAAGTGAAGTGTGATTTATATACAACTTGTTTTACCCATGCCTTATCATTGGAACACAGTGGAAAACAGACCCCAATGTTCACTATACCAACATTGGAAAATACATTCTGAATAATTAGCTGTTGGAAAATTATATACTGTGTGTGTACCCAAGTCCTAGGTTCCATTAAGGAGTTTTTAATTTAGCCCCTTGAGGATTGATACAAGGTCAAAAGTGAGTTTTGGTGGTGTTCTCAGGATAGTCCTGTAACCTGCAACACAAAGCAAACTCCACCACACAATCTGGCACAACCGAAGCCAACAGTGCAGCATACTAGCTTACTAGCATACTACTTGTGAGAATGCAACTGACTGGCACTGCAGGCACAGAACTGTAGTTTCTTGTGACAGGGTGTCAAATGCCTCTGGATAGCAGTAGGTATGAAGTCAGAATAAGTGAGCTCTTACTGCAATCACAGCGCGACAGAAACGTCAGTGCGAAGCTCTGCACCGAGATACAGCAGTAGCCTAGGTTATCCTCATCTACCCACTTCACTTAAATGCAATAAATACGTGTGCTTTACCTTTTTTCTAGGAAGTTGTTCTTTTAACCCATATTCATAGCACATATAGTGCTGCCCCATTATAGCTCTGTAGTCGGGAGCCATAGGCAGGTCACCCTAACCCTAACCCCTAAGCCTTTGTGTTCTGCCTGTAACAAGAACGAAGGTGCTAGTATACTGGCATTGTGGGGCAAATGACTGGAACGCCTTATAATGTGGGATCACTGTACTATTTAGCCTGACTGGTAACCAAAAACATGAGAAATAAACTAATTAAAAATCTAAAAAGCATGTCAGAACTACGGATAACTCCCACCAAGGATAAACACCACATTAAATTCAGCCCATAGGATATAGGCTTATAAATCCCAACCTTAGTGGCCAAAACTCATGCAGCTGCTAACCTGTGCAAAAGAATGTTTTAAATCACAATGGTTGGTTCTAACAAACAAAACCTAACAGACTGAAGAGTTGATGGTGTTTATTCGATTGACTGCAAGATGCAGGTGGAGTCATAGTTCTCTTTTGTAATATTTACCAGGGATATACATGAGGGGTTAAAAAAAAAGAAAAGACTACACTTACCGCCTACTGTGAAATTGTTTAAAGGAGGCAAGATGTGGTCGGATGTCTCTGGTTTCTCTTTGTAGCCGATAAAGGAGCCATCGCTCTTTAGGATGAAATAACGGGGTCTCCATGTTTTAATGTACTCTCCTGCAAGACCAAACACGCTGACTTTAACATAGGAATTCAGGAAACAACAACCCTGGGGTGTCAGCTCAGGGTAAGCACGACTCGCTCATGTCTCAGAAAGCTATACAGCAGGGCTCGCATTGGATTGGGATGCGGTCACACACAGTATGTGAAAGCTATGCAGCAGCAGGGTCAGGTCGGGCCTTGCTGGATTGGGATCTGGCATTGCCTGCTGTGTACTCAGCAGAACTTCACTTCCTGTACATGAGCCAAGCCTTGCATGAAGATACTATGTAACCCAGAGGAACTACGACAACCAAACATATAAAGTTGCAATTATTTCTGTACACATCACCTCGTACAGAGGGCAATGCTCGTGTGAACCTGTAAAAGCCAGGAAAAATGACAGCATTCAAAAGTTTAGTTATGATAAGGTTTTTTCCTTTTCAACATCAATTTTTCAAGGGCTCACTGTAATAGATCCCTCGCCTTTTAGAATACGTATTCGACCAGGGCGCTTCACCATGAAACCTGTTCATTATTACAGCAGGTTTCACCACTTTCAGCTTATGAGTCGTTTCTGCCCAGCTGAGCCGACGCTGTGATTGAGTGGGGCGGAGATATCCAAAGTCAACAGTAGGAAAGCGTCAGGTATGATTGGACACTCGCTGCATTTGCTGTGATTTGGAGATCTTCTGACCAATAGCTGACCAAATGTGGCAAAGCTGCTGCAACAATTAACAAGTTTCAATAAAGAACTTAATGGAAGGCAAGTTGTTTATTACAGTATTTTGTGAGCCCCCTAAAAATAAAAAAAGGCATCACTGAAAATCATAGAACATGAACCTTCATCTGTTTAATTAACACAGTTGGATGGAAGTTCCATAATAGCTGAGGAACAAGCCACAGCAATGCCATTATCACTGTCATACTACAACTTTAAGTTATTTATTTACCTTTGTCTGAAATAATCATTGTAGGTCCCTGTGAAGCTACAATGAAGATACTGTTTTAGAACCGTATCTTTATTTGCTGTTCCCTTATTGAGGAATAACGGAATGGTTGACCTCCACAGAAATCAGTAGGGGAGTATGTTTTTTGCAGAATGTAAATGTCGTTTGTTTGCATGTGACCGAGCGTGACTGTGTTCTGTTGCTGCTGTTGTAGATCTAGAATTCAGTGGGTTCTCACCCTGGTTGAATAAGAGAAACTGACAAGCTGTCCATAAAACATGTAGTTTAATCACAGTCTCTCACATGGTTGTGTTCCTCAGAGGCATTTTGTACATTTTGTTTGCTGTAGTTCTACCAGGTTTTAAAGAATACCTCCACACACAATCTCAATATGCCACTACCTTCTTCTCAATAAATGACAAAATAGTGTCTGTGTTCAAGAAACAGTTTTAAAGCTGTCACAGCTCAGTAAACAGAAGGCTGAGCTATTGATTGGTGTGGTGACACAAGGGATTTGTGATGCTGGGAAGGCGACAACAAAACAGTTTCCCACGCTGAGATATGTGCTGGGGTTAAGGGTGCAGCAAGTGTGCAGAGGTCAATTTTAGACAGAATTCTGTGATTTATACGTACAATAACCAGGCTTGAAAGTTGCACTAGCCCTGCACCTAGTCCTGAGTTTCAGAACTCTGTTTAGGCATATTATTGAAATGGGGGGGTTTGAACAATCACGTCCCTGGTAAATCTGCTCTGAATGAACCGATTTTCATCAGAGCATGAATATATTTGCCTTTGTAGGGTTACTAATAGGAGTTGTTGACACAGCTATAAAGGAGCAATTTATTTAACATCAAACTCTGGGCTTGTGATCATTTCAATAACAGACTTAATTGAGGGTAGTTCTGTCACCTAGGGCTAATGTGAGTTTCAAGCCACGCAGCAATACATTTCTGAAACGTGGATGTATCTAAGGCTTAAGAAGTACAATACTGTGCACATACTATACAGTGCTGTTGATAGTTAGTGCAAGCTTTTATAAGTGTTAATGCTGTATGACCAATACAGACTGCTTGCCCACTTGAACAGGACCGATGCCTAATTTTGGGTTGGGCCACTCTTTGACCTGATCACAGTCCTGACATGGCACAGGCTCCACAAGGTGTTGGAAGGTGTCAAGGGATGTCAATCTATTCAAGCTTACATTTTTCATGGAATCCATGATGACAAATGTCTTGTTCACGCTCATCCCAAGCATGCTCAATTGGATTGAGAGTCAGGGATTGTGGTGGCCTTAAGTCTCTATCAATCTCCTCAAACTTTTCGCACACAATTCTGGCACGGTGGCTATAGTTGAATAACCAGTGAAACTAGTCAGTGTTGGTATAGAGCAGCGGTAGCCTGTAATTGACAGGGGCATGTTTAGGGGTTTTCAATTGATTTCATGCAGTTAGCCAGCTGTTTCTCTGACCTTTGCACCACTCCAAAACACTACATAAGCCTACATGCATTCAGTATAGTGTAGCCTACAGCTCAGCTTTTACATTTGTAAGTTCAGTTTACACACTGGAAATACCGGTCTGTGCATGAGTGAAACTGAGAATAAAATTAGTGTGAACAGTTCATGTGAAGCATGTTCTGTTTTGTTTCTGTAATGAGTCTGCTTGCTGCACATAATTACTTCTTGAAGTTGGAGATTTATTATTATAATACTGTTTCCGATTCATCAATCCTTACTTACCCTGTGTATTATATAATGCACTTATTTCAAATTAAAATGTGCTTCAACGAAAGCTTGTCCTATTATCAGTAATATAAATTGTTAAATAGAAGTATACTCCAATACAATTTGTAAAAAGCTAAATTAAATTTGAAAATGCATTAGTGCTGGGTTTTTCATATTCAAATACTCATTCTAAACTGCATGAATGTAAGTGTAGCTTTGATTGTATTTGTAGCGCACATCACTAGAGGTGAGAGACTGTGGCATTTTGTTTAGTGTTGGGGAAACGTGTGGGTTACTGGAAATGGCCTGATCTCTCAATACTGCAAAATGCAATCAAATCTCAATATCAAATCTCAGACACCAATGCGCTATTTACTGCAACTAGCATCCATGGCGACATATTCTACTGTAACAGAGTGGCATGTATCGCTAAGAATAATATGGTTATAAAATATAAAGTGACGCATTTATGGAAAGTATTAATACAAAATACCTCCGGAACAAATATTCCAACTCATTTGTAGTTAATTCAATCAATTAGTTGGTTGGATTCATCGAAGATCTAGCTCTAAAAAGAAAGTTTTAAAGTTTTAAATAAATGCTGGTTTATTGTATTATATACCCAAATGGAATTCGAGAGTTCTATAGGAGGTTGGAGTCTATGATAAGTTTGTAGAATATTAGTGGAAATTCACAACAGTTAATGTGCTCACCATGTTGGTTTAGACAGACAAACACAATCATTGCATAAGGGTCCCCATTGTAAATCATTCTTAAAAGCACTTAAAATTAAACTTTAAAATGTTGAGACATTTCAACAGTATAAAAAGCAATATTGAAACACTGTTTTAGCTAAAAATCGCAGTGAATTCGTTTTATATCCATTCTCCTATTTCTTTGGGACTTGGGTACATTCAATATTTATTTAAACAGTGTCGTTTTTGTTGTTTTACTTCAGCTAGCGCAAACGTTTCCAGACAGTGGTCATGTTGTGCTCCCTGCAGTAGTAAAGCACATGGCATGGCAGTCCGCACAGGTCCATTGACCCTTGCCCTTCACGAGCACAGAAATATACAAGCACCAGAAATAAATAAAACGAACAAATAAATACAATCCCCGCCCCTTGGCGTTTCCAGTGCCAGTCATTTTAGCCAGGTTCGCACACTTGAAATTGCAGATGCAGTCAGCGGAAGCAGCCTGATACAGTAAACTGCCCAGCTGTCAAGCAAGCTGGAAGAGCCGGAATGGTACAGAAATAGAGTTGATTCATGGAGCTAATTTAGAGCTCTAGACGCTGGCTATATCTGTCTCCATGGGAGAGGAATCTGGGAGCCTGGAGAGAGGGGGGAGTGGGAATGTCCTGTGCCCAGGATAATCGTCTCCGATACCTCTGGGATCTGGGATTCATATATTTCAATTTACAACGGTTTCGCTACAAAATGAAGAAAAACTAACAAATAAATGGTTTTGTTTTTTCTTTTACAAAATGACAAAAACAATCTCGTAAAATATCACTTACTGTAAAAAATAAAATAAAGAATAAATAATATGATTATCTCATGTCTTTACTATGTCTCACCTGCACACCACGCGGTTGTGTCGTTACCAGGGGAGACCCTCTAGTGCAGAAGAACAACATTTTTTGTTCTCCACCACATTAGAGTCACTTCATTATTCAAACAAATTTTAACCTCAGTCAAAAACAACAAAAATATCAGTGGTATGAATTTGTACAGTGGTTTAAAATGAGACCTGGGTGTCATATCGGAAGTAAAAAAAAAAAAAAAAGAAATGGTACAGCCAGTCCCAAAAGCATTTACTGAACTAACATGCATACTGCATAGAATGAAGCAAGCGTTGAATGTTTTGTTTTTTTAGACAGCGACATATAAAAAAATGATTTGCAACAAGCAACTATTAAAGAACCATTCAGTAAAAAACGTTTCAACGAGGCGTTGCTGAACTGAAGTCTTCTAGACTAAACATTTGTCATTAAATTCCTGTTGCTTGCGGATTGCTTCCCTGTGTAAACAGACTTTTCAAACTGAGCAAGGTTACCCAGTAAAAGAAAAAGAAATGAAACAATTCAAATGTCTTCTTCACACACAAAAGCAATTTCCTTTACGGTTCAAAATACCATTACGAGCAAGATGCTTCAAATTTCCATTTTTGGTCTAAATCTGCCTCTCTCAAATTTACCTGTCTTTGAGCTTGTCTGGAGAATCCTAAAAACAAACATACACACACACACACACACACATATATAAATATAAATATATATAAACAAACATATTGTAGATCCTGACATTGATGTGATACAGCCATCTGAAATGTCTTGGTACCAGTTAGTTTGTATCAGATGCAATTACTATATTATAGAAATATACTACAGGTTGCTGTGTAAGACAGACGCTGAGTACCCCCAACTCCAGGTCAAAGTGGTCTGTAAGTGAGGAAGGCTGTTCAGTTCAGTAGCACTCTCTAGACAAGCAGCTCAAAGCCAGGTAAATAACCAACAAACCAGTATGAAGCAAAAATGACATTTGAAGCTACTTTAAAACCCTTCTCAGCTCATATGACTCCCAGCTCTCCGCCTCGCTGCGCTGGGTTACAATGTTTGAAGTTGTGGACGGTCACCTCTCTTGTGAAGCCAGCCCTCCCGCACCACGGTCACTTCGTTCATGCTGGGGCCGGAGTGCGCTGTCTGCTCCTCTGTGTGGTCAAGCACGGGTCAGCGCGTCCACAGCGTCACGCAGAGAGGGGAGGAGACCTTCCACAGAGTCTCGGGGCAACCTGAGCAACAAGAGGGGCAAACACTGGCATTACACACACTGGGTGGGGGCGTCCCAACCTTTCATTTCAACAGAGACTGGACCTACACACATTCAGCTAACTGGAATACAACACATAGCCGAACTGAGAGTCAGGGTGCAGCAGTGCCAACACCATGAAACTGCTCGGAACATTTTATAAGAGCAGTAACACACCCAGGGTGTTCAAATATGGTGCATTATCTGCAGGCCTGAGCTGATTATTAGCACTTGGTTTCGTCAACACCCCGGGGCGTGCGGATATTGGTGCATATTTGAAAACCCCGTCCTGTTGCGGCTTTCATACAAATCACATCTACATGCTTGGATACTGAAGCACTGCCAAAGGGATTGAAAGACTCTTGAAAGCTGTGGAGCCCCCAATGCAAGGAACAGACAGGGTTTTAAACTCTGAGTGCAGAAAAAAAAAACAAAAAAAAAAAAGAACATGTAGGCTGGGAATATATTACTGTCAAGGACATACTGGAGGCTGGCAAATGAATTTAAACATAGCAGTTATACAAAAACATGGTACATGGCCCCAGTTTGATAATGGTACATGCCACAGCCTTCACCCAGTTTAGCACTGCAGCGTCATGCGTCTCTGTGGTGCTGTGCGTGCGTCAGTGCAACAAACTCTGATAACAACCGTTACTTCACTTGAAAACTCCATGTACTCTCACCTGACCCCAACATCCTGGGCTTACTGAAGACTGCTCTATGAATGAGCAGCCTATCAGGTCATGTGCAGTGTAACACACAAGCCTGCATTTACCAAAGCGGCTCTCTCCAGGGAACAACACTGGAAGCTACTTGTGAAAGAAAAACCACAACCGAAATCCTAACTAGCAAGAAGCAAACTGGTTAAAAAGAAAAAAGACAATATTTTTCTCAGTCTTTAATGCCGAGTTTCTTTTAGGATTTCTGAATGTAGCACATTTTTAGACATCCATTTTAATAGCTATGTGACAATTAATTGTTTTCTAGAAGACTGATATTAATACGACAATATCTAAATATATAATTTAAAACTGAAATAAATTCATCTCTATAACTCCTAACAAAATATGGAGGGGTCACCCCAGGCACCCACCGCTTTCAGACACTTTTAAGGTCTCGGTAAACATTAAAAATGAATTCTGCACTCTTCTGCACACTCTTCACTCCTCTAAATTTAGCAGTCATTTCAGACACACTATTGTAACTGCACATAAATGGTGAAAATGAGTGTCTCTTTTAGAAGCAGACTTGTCAGGGTCCTCTCAGAATACCAGTTTAACCAGTGAGTCGTGTTACTTCCAAATAAGCCCAAAGAGCAGAATGGCAGACTGGCCGACTCCTGCCCAGCTCAGCCTACTGACCACAAGGCTGGACACGGCGCTGCAGAGACCCAGGGCAGGCTCCCAAACGCTTGTGGTCTGGTGGATGGCCAGAGACATGAAAGTGATTCTGTTACTGACTGTATATAAAAAGATCTGCTCCCTGCATTGTGGTTTTACTCCAGCTGAGCCCAGCGCACACACATGAAACCGTACTCCTGCTAAAGATCACTCAGGGATGCCACAGGCTGGGTTTACAGTAAATCAGCAATCAGGAGGGTGTGCAGGGTGGCACACCACAGGGAATGGAGCATGGGGGGGGGGGGAGGCTGCATTGGATCGCATGCATTAGCTGCTTAAGAAGTGGATCTAGCAAAATATTTTTCGTGAATCCCAGCTATCGTGCACTTCCATTCACTATACAGGTCACAGCTTTGAAATATAAATATGATAATGCAAACTTTTTTTTTTTTTTTTAAAAGACTGCACTATTCTGAGTTTGCTTGTAATATTTTCCAGGTGATTTCACCGTAGCCGAGTCATTAAGGTAAACAGCAAGTTGGTTCCTAACAAAAGCAAAGGCCCTGTAGGTAAAATGACCATGAAGTGTAAGACTATCAGAAAGCAAGTTGTGCAAACAGAGTTTTAAAATGAATACACACTTGAGATCCAATCAGGGACTGACGTGCACTACATGGAACACTGTATGGAATGTTTGAGATCCAATCAGGGACTGACGTGCACTACATGGAACACTGTATGGAATGTTTGTGGGCATCAAGCACTTCAACATTTACTCCAAGAAGACCTGGACTCGGTTTTATATGATCTGGAAACTGGATTTTATTCATTAAAAATGCGTCTCCTTTGGAGGCCAGGGTTCAGCAAATTCACCAGCCTCTCATTCCTGCCTTTTACCACTGGAGGCCTGGGTTCAAATCTGGGGGGCTAGGTGACACAGACACACAGCAGGCTAATTCCCTTGCTCTTCTACTTTCATCTCTGGAGACCTGGGTTTGAATCAGTTTGGCCAGTGGTCTTCCATTGTACATAGAGTAAGCAAGCACTAGTCACACAACTGCTTGACTGTTGGCAGTGTCCCTCACCTGTCACAAGCTGCAAGCCATTTTAAATAAATACATAAATACACCTGATTAATACCTACAATACTATTATTGATAATAATACATAATACATAATAATAATACATGATATCTGGTACTACACTCGGTTAAATAAAGGGTTACACTTTCTATGCCACCTCTACAGTGTCTTCTGGTTCAGGTTACTGGCTGACAGCTTGTCAGATATTATTGATTACACCTGATTGGTCCGCGTGAACAGTGGCTGGATCAGCTCTGTATGCTGCTGCCAAAACACAAGAACACAAAAACAAAAACACATACATCAAGCAGCTGACGGACAAATAAACACAGACAAGGAAGTTGAATTACAGAAGATAACTCAGCCCAGTCCGATGTATTCACAGATAAGGCACTGCACAGCCTGTGTCACAGCAGAGACTGGTACACGCTAAACAGCAATGCTGCTAGGGGATTAAAAACACACACTGACAAACAAGAATTTCAAGAACGGAATAGCTAAAAAAACCACACACACACACACACACACACACACACACACACACACAGACACACACACACACACACACCTCGCTGTTATGCAAGAAAAATTGAAAAAATGGAAAGAATGTAAAATTTCACTGGGTTAAACAAAGGCCAGCATTCATGGTCTGTTAACCTGTTCTGGTATCCGACAGCTACATATTATACCTACATGATTGCAACACAATAATTGTATATATCTTACCTGTTGTGCACTTCTGTTCCCTGTATAGGTCTTAAAATGTGCAGTTTTGAAAGAAACACATTTCTTAGTAAACATTTTTATTTTAAAACATGATTTATAGTACTACACTTGGTTAAAGAAATCTCTGTTTGCAAGCCATGCTTTCAGTTAGTGTTGCGCCTCCTAGGTCACCTAGTGGGTGAAATTGTCCCCCACACCTTCAACAGCTTATTTCCTGTCATTAACCAATCAGCTGCTTCCCCTATTGACTGACAAGCTGTCAGCCAGTAACCTGAACCAGAAGACACTGAGGAGGTGGCATAGAAAGTGTAACCCTTTATTTAACCGAGTGTAGTACCAGATATCATGTTTTAAAATTAAATGTTTGCTATAATTATTTGTAAAATACCATTTTAAAAAGGAAAATAAATATGAAAACACTTCTTTCAAAACTGCACATTTAAAGACCTACAGTCTGACAGACAAGGTTTTATTATTTTGTTAACTTAAAACAATTGAGAGAAGCGTGTTGTTTTGGGCCTGGCTGTTTCACAGAGCGAGCTGGGAGCTGCCAGCTTGTTCAGCTCTCATATTGCTCCTGTGAGGCTTCTATTAGGACAGAGACCAGCAGGTAAACATGACCCAGAGAGCACATGTAACGCTGCATGTGCGTCAGGCTAGTGACAGGAGAAAAGCTATGTACACAGCCTCACCGAGAGTTCAACACAAACATTTAGAGAACAAAATCTCCCTGCCTGGACTGAATGCGAGCTGCCTGCAAAACAACACCTCCCTGCCTGGACTGAATGCGAGCTGCCTGCAAAACAACACCTCCCTGCCTGGACTGAATGCGAGCTGCCTGCAAAACAACATCTCCCAGCCTGGACTGAATGCGAGCTGCCTGCAAAACAACACCTCCCAGCCTGGACTGAATGCGAGCTGCCTGCAAAACAACATCTCCCTGCCTGGACTGAATGCGAGCTGCCTGCAAAACAACACCTCCCTGCCTGGACTGAATGCGAGCTGCCTGCAAAACAACACCTCCCTGCCTGGACTGAATAAGAGCTGCCTGCAAAACAACATCTCCCAGCCTGGACTGAATGCGAGCTGCCTGCAAAACAACACCTCCCTGCCTGGACTGAATGCGAGCTGCCTGCAAAACAACACCTCCCTACCTGGACTGAATGCGAGCTGCCTGCAAAACAACACCTCCCTGCCTGGACTGAATGCGAGCTGCCTGCAAAACAACATCTCCCAGCCTGGACTGAATGCGAGCTGCCTGCAAAACAACACCTCCCATCCTGGACTGAATGCGAGCTGCCTGCAAAACAACATCTCCCTGCCTGGACTGAATGCGAGCTGCCTGCAAAACAACATCTCCCAGCCTGGACTGAATGCGAGCTGCCTGCAAAACAACATCTCCCAGCCTGGACTGAATGCGAGCTGCCTGCAAAACAACATCTCCCAGCCTGGACTGAATGCGAGCTGCCTGCAAAACAACATCTCCCAGCCTGGACTGAATGCGAGCTGCCTGCAAAACAACATCTCCCAGCCTGGACTGAATGCGAGCTGCCTGCAAAACAACATCTCCCAGCCTGGACTGAATGCGAGCTGCCTGCAAAACAACACCTCCCAGCCTGGACTGAATGCGAGCTGCCTGCAAAACAACATCTCCCAGCCTGGACTGAATGCGAGCTGCCAGCAAAACAACATCTCCCAGCCTGGACTGAATGCGAGCTGCCAGCAAAACAACACCTCCCTGCCTGGACTAAATGCGAGCTGCCTGCAAAACAACATCTCCCTGCCTGGACTGAATGCGAGCTGCCTGCAAAACAACACCTTCCTGCCTGGACTGAATGCGAGCTGCCTGCAAAACAACATCTCCCTGCCTGGACTGAATGCGAGCTGCCTGCAACAGAGTAGAGCCGTTCACAGATTCTGATGCAGGCACTCCTACTGCAATACATATCACTTATCAACATTATCTTGTCTGAATATAATGGGAGTCAATGGCTACAAGCTCCTAGTAATATCAATCTCAGTCATATGACACATTTCCACTTAATATTACTTTGGAAGCTTTACATTTAAGTCTGCTGAGCTACAAATGTTCCAACACACTACAGTAGCACAATACAGCTTTCAAATGTTTTAATTATTATAATGTGTTTTACAGAACAGTAGACTGCATATTAATTATTTACACAAACACTAATTATAATCAATTCAATACCTACTCAGTTCTGAGTTCTAGACATAAAAGTATATTAATGTGCAATAACTTCTTGTGTTCTCAAGATGCATATAAACATCTGACAGAGACACGTTCAGATATCCTCACAATCTTACTCCCAATAACTAATGCTAAATAATATTATTTCATGACAACTGGATAAGCGATTCTCCCGATATACTGAGACATCCTCTCCGTACATCAAATCCCCTCCACAGCGACTTCATCCTGAGCAGAGGATAGCAAGTCAATCCCTATGACAGACACACTGTATTCTTCCACCTGCCCCTGGAATAAGACAGGCACAGTGGCTTGTACTAAGAAGCAAACAATGCTCTAGATATAATGAAGTGTGCTAGCAGGGCAGATGCACATACACCAACACATACACTGACTGACAGCCGACCGATCTCACGTCACGCGATTGTAAAGTAATTGCGCACCGTGCGGTTTCAGGACGGATGGTAGTTGTGGTTGCAATGCATTAGATTTTCAGATGCCAGGTGCCTTTTGTACTTCTGACCGCAGCTAGAGAAAGGGATTTGAAAGCCTTGGTTAGATCACCTCTGTAAGCCCGGGACTGACGTCAGAGCGTCATTAAAGAGAGTGCAAATTATCCAAAGTGACTGCTGCTGTCGTCAAAGCAGAGCAGATGAAAGGCTCTGTGTAGGTGGCTGAAGGGTTCTTCTGTGTTCCTGAGAAAATGTGCAGAAGAAAAAACAAGCAGATACATCTAGCTGCTAATTACTTGAGTGATGTACAACAACCAAGGACATGAATACTGATCCAGCTCACATTGTGCTAATTAACAGATGTTTTTCATGGGTATCACATGTACCTCTCAGAACTACATTTCCCATCATCCTCCTGCTCACTGGTAAATCAATCTCAGTTACATATGCAAGCAGGAGGATGATGGGAAATGTAGTTCTGAGAGGTCCATGTGGGTACATGTGAAGCCATCTTGAGGCAGGGAATGCAATTTAAAAGTTTAAAAAAGTGGTGAAGATGTAAAAAAAATAAATTAAAACAATACACACACCTTATGTAAACAGTTGTAGCAGCACATGGGAACATGTAATAAAATAAAAAGGTCCTTATGTACCCTTTAACCTATCAGAAAAGACAATTCAACACTGATGCATATTTTTATCAACCAACCATATCATTGATCACGTGGGTCCACCTTCCTTTTTATTACCTTAAGTGAATGTGACATCGAAGCCTCTTTGATGTTTTACTCAGGAAACCATAATGTAAGAACGGAAGGAGATAGTAATTCTCTTGAATGGTTTTAGACCCAGAATGTTATATCTGAGAAAACACAGGGTCCCCTTTAAATTGCCACATGGTGCACTTCAAACCTTTCTCTTTACCATCTGACTTTCCTGCTCCAACAATCAATATTAAACTCAAAATTGTCTAACTAACTAACTGAAACCCAAAGACTAACCGATTCTTAAACCCAGTTAATTTTGTAAACTACAGTTTCTCGTAAAGTGTATGTTTCTCCAACATGCGTGAGAAAAGACTGATGTACAATCAAGACAGACAATACACACCTAGCTTCCTGTATATGTTTCTAATTGAATTTGCCTATAAGAAGATACACTGTAAATTTTATGAAGACTTTCAGATACTGTGCGATTGTTACGCGATTATGAGGGCCCTCAGTATATGCCTGGACTAGCTTTCAAGTGCATTAATTAAGAAAATCTAGGGTTGGACAAACACAAATGGCTGAAATATGTAGCACATGCTTTGTCCCTTAAAGGCAGTGCCTCGTGGGATTCATTATTAACTGCTATGGCACACCTCCACACAGAACAGAACCCCATATCATACTCTGCACAAGCTTGCAAAGGACATTCTTTAGTCACTGAGTTTGGGTGTCAGTTACTAAATGTTTTGCCAGTTATTAAAGGTTTAAAATACACAGACATGAGCCACTAAATAAACTCAGCGCATCATTGACCGCTTTGTTACTCCAACAGTTTATTTGAGTCCAGTCTGCAATGCTTACTAAATTGGGAGCACTGTTGTGATGCAAAGAATGATTTTCACTGTGAGAGTCGGTCTCTAGACTGGACTTCTTTGCACACAATGAAGTGTCTTGGGAGCTGATCCACCTACACCCTGATAAGCCACAGATGGCTTTTTAGAGCATTTTACAGCACTGGGGAAAATCTCCCCGGACTGCATCAACTGCGTATCGGTGGTTACACAGGATCACCACTAAACTAGTTGATGCAATCCAGGAGAATTCTCTATTGCTGTAAAATGCTTTAAATGGTTTTAATGGTCTTCTGAAATATGTTATGATACCAATAGCCAGAGGTCACGGTCACACAGATACAAATATAATTAAAAAGTGTGTAGTCAAAATAAATAAGTCAACTTGCACACAGTAAGCCAGCATTAAATGCGTTTTTCATGTCGCTCAGCATACATGGCAATATACATAAAGATCTTTATAAACTTGACTTTCTGCTTTTGAAACACGTACGATAACTCCACGTAACATTTAATGTACACTCAATTGCTCTATATTTAACAATTGAATCGCGAAACTGAAAAACCGTTATGTGAAATTTTTGCAGATTGTGATAAGACATGAGTTTGGTTCAAAGCGATCTCATTTTTATGTATAAGGAACCTGGCTGATATCAGTGGCTACATTTGTTTCATGCTGTGACGGGGAGAGCCCTGTTGCGCAGATGGGTGTAGCCGGGGCGCGTAACAGGAGACGCGTTGGTATGCAACCAATTGAGAAGTTAGGCTCGGAGATTGGCTTGGGGCGTGCCGGGAGACTGCGTGAAGCTCAAAAGCGTCTGTGCCACGGCTCAAGGCTACAGTCCGGCCAATACTACACAGAGGAGTGCTTTGTTTCCATCCAGGAGGAGATCGTCCGCTCTGCAGGACAACTACTACAGAACTCTTCAACTCCAAGACAGTGCCTGTGAAGCTCTGCTCAGCCAGGACTGGCACAACGACCCGCAGTCGCTGGGAGACCGGGAATTCGGGAGGAACAGCAATAGGTTAGTTTAGGGGATGCTGATCCCAACCAAGTATAGAGAGGGTTGCCGTAGAGTAGTAGGTTCCTGGAGCGGGACGTCTCTTTTAGCGAGACTAACGCTCGCCTTGTGTGGCAAACTTTTATTCTTAGCTTTGTTTTCTTTATTAAATCCATTGCTAGGATTACCGTTGCTGATACCCTAGCGTCAGGCCTGTGTTGTAATTAAATCTGTGTCACCCGATGCTCTGGGTCTGACTCGGTATTATTTGTTTATTTAGCAGACTCCTTTATCCAAGGCGACTTACAGAGACTATGGTGTGTGAACTATGCATCAGCTGCAGAGTCACTTACAACTACGTCTCACCCAAAAGACGGAGCACAAGGAAGTGAAATGACTTGCTCAGGGTCACACAATGAGTCAGTGGTTGAGGTGGGATTTGAACAGGGGACCTCCTGGTTAACAAGGACTTTGCTTTAACCACTGGACCACACAGCCTCCTCTGAGGTATATTATCCAGTGACGACCCACACACTGCATATATAATTGAAAGATAAATGAATCTCTCTAGACACGCTGACGGTCCAAATCATGGTGTTAGTATCCTTGAAATGGTGGTACCCGAAATAACATGGTGGCAATTTTCCATTCAGGGATACCAAGATATTTAAAATTGACAAGGGGCCAAAAAGCATTTTACTGCCCGTGTTGGGGTACAGATGCACTTGTGAGAGAGCCTGATCATTCAAATGTTTTTATTTAAAGAGGCGATGGATGTTTAGTAAGTAAGTGGGTCTGAGTGGGATAAAAGGGACAATCAATGCCCCACCCCAGTCATTCTGTTGTTCCGGTGTACTGACATGCTTGTTTCCTGCAGTATTATAACCCGAGCTGTACAAAGAGGCCTGCAAATGAGTACCCCTGGCAGCTCTCCCAGTCATGGGGTAAAACCTGGAGCACAGACAGGGGCACAGCGCCGGATTACTGCAAATCAATCCACCTTGTGATACGAGACCTAAATAACCTGCAGCCAATAGAATCCAGACACCATCAAGCCCCCCTCACATAACACAGTGCTTAATAATGGAACTGGACCAATCTATTGTGTAAATATAGGGAGACGTCTGCTTTTAAATTAAAGCTATGACTAGCAGAGATATGGTGGATGACAACAAGATATTTTTGGTAATCAGAGGAAATCTTTAAGATTTATTTTGCTAGCTTCAATTAAACATTCATTAATCACCCTTGTGCTCTATTTGGAGCCAGGAACACGTGCTTTCCTTGAATGTTTGTGCCCTAAAGCTCTTCCGCTTGGATTGGTTTTGTTCTGGGAAATGACAGAATCGAATGAAAAGAATCTCTTCTTGCTCTACAATAAGCGTTCTCAAAGCACTGATCATCGATGACTACCCGTCCAATACTCCGTTAGCACACTGGATGCAGATTTAAAACATCTTCATGGAGTAGGGTTGTTTGACTTTAAATCAGAGTACAGCAAGTATGTATGCTAGGGGACAGCAGGGCTTGAAACTTGCATTAGCCTTGCACCCAGTCCTGGGCTTCATCTGTACCCTTGTTTAGGTATATTATTGAAAAGACCAGGTGGGGTTTGAACAAGCAGCTACCCCTCCAAATGGACATGTTGAACTTCTCAGATAAATACAACACCTACACTAGAGAATGAAGTTAACCCACTCTCCCCTGTCAGTATTGAAAGTGCATTTCCATGTCTCGCCTGGTAAGAGCTTGGCTCTGGAGCTCCCGTGGGTTAGGGAGGCAAAACCGTCTGGACTGTTTCTCTTCATCGCACTACAGCAGACCCTACTGGCCAGGAGCCTGGTGAGCTGGCCTTTGTCTTTTGGAAGCCAGCAGCTCCCTGACATCTGCTCTCGAGCTTCTGGGTATAAAGAGGTGGCTTGGTCGCGAGAGTGGAGGACACCCACTGAGCTTCACTTCTGAGCTATAGGGGGGGAGAGGCTGCGGTGGAGCACAATCATTCGAAAAAACTGAGTTAGGAAGGCTGAGGTTATATAATTGGGCATATTAAACATATTCACTTTCCCCAACACAGTATGAAAATAAATATGTGCCATTTGAAATTCAAACAAACGCTGCTTGAAATGTATATGGTGGCAAAAATGGCTGTGTTCGTATTCGTTCATTTTTTTTTTTAGCAGATGCCTTTATCCAAGGCGACTTACAGAGACTAGGGTGTGTGAACTATGCATCAGCTGCAGAGTCACTTACAATTACGTCTCACTCGAAAGACGGAGCACAAGGAGGTTAAGTGGCTTGCTCAGGGTCACACAATGAGTCAGTGGCTGAGGTGGGATGTGAACCGGGGACCTCCTGGTTACAAGCCCTTTTCTTTAACCACTGGACCACACGGCCTCCTTCATATAACAGAATCTATCAATGAAGATGTAAAGGAAACGTACAATGTATAAAATGACGTCAAATAAATAAACACACATTCTACTATACAGAAAGTGTGTTCCTCTCCTGTCTTTAATAGATCATTTGACACGGTACCTTGTTTACTGCAATATGACACATATATACTGTAGTTGTTTTTCCAGCTAATTCAAAATGAAAAAAAAACAACGTGTTTTTTTGAAGCCAGCCGGAATAAACTTTCACCCTCTTCAATCTAAAAGCGGCCAGCGAGCACAAGGTTTGGTCAGCTTTTCCTGCCTGCGTTTGTGTCATTAGAGCAGGTTTTCCAGGGGTCTGATTGTTCAAACTCCTGGAACCTGGTCATTTCAGTACTATATCTTCTCTGAAACTCAGGACTGGGTGCAGGGCTAGTGCGAGTTTCAAGCCCTGTTATGCTACAAACAGTTTTTGGATAAAGATGTCTGTAGATTCATTTCAAAGTCATGCTCACGCTACAGTTGTCTATCATAAGCAATGATTAACATATTGAGTAACTTCAAAGTGTTATACCAACAAACGAGGCTAGAATGTAAACAGTAAACTAAAATAAGCAAAGCATAAAAGGGGCCATTCCATGAAAATATAGGTTTTGTCACACTGATTACTGTATCCGTTGCCAGTGTGTTAGTACTCCTCCACAAAAGTCTTGGGCTTGGTTGTGATCTTACCAGTGTAAAGCATACAGTAGTATGTTTCATTACACTTGGACGAACAGTTCTGAAGATACAGAGAATAAGTGGAGTAAGGATGGCCAGACAGACCTCTAATATCCCTGGATTTAAATACTCTCATGTTATAGCACACTTGTTTCAGAAATTCTTCAGATACGTACACGTTTGAATGGGACATACGCAGAGAAAAGCCCTCCTCTATATCACAGACTGTGTCGAGTGTGCTGGGGTTTCCTTTTATGAATCTAGATTCGGATTAAAGAAAAAAATCAGTTTCCTCTTTACGTTATAAACAGAGCATACAACACGGATATTCACAGAGCACTGCAGTTGTTCCAAGAGTGAGCGAAATATCCACAGCAATCCCTGAACAATCATCAAGTATTTGGTTTATATAACAATTCAATACATGGAAATGGTTTAAACCTAAATTAAGCAGCTGAATTTACAGAATTACTTTCATTAGATCAAGCTTCAAATCTGTTTAGCAGCGTGATCACGTTTGATCCTGCTGGAGAAGACATTGTTTGTCCCAAGCAACACTGAATATTATTATTTATTTCTTAGCAGACACCCTTATCCAGGGCAACTTACAATTGTTACAAGATATTACATTATTTTTACATACAATTACCCATTTATACAGTTGGGTTTTTACTGGAGCAATCTAGTTAAGTACCTTGCTCAAGGGTACAGCAGCAGTGTCCCCCACCTGGGATTGAACCCACAACCCTCCGGTCAAGAGTCGAGAGCCCTAACCACTACTCCACACTGCTGCCACTCAAAGTGTAAGCACCTTGTGGGCTGTAGCCATTCCAAGTCACACAAAACAAGAACTTCAGCTTCAGCTACTGCTAATCTGCTACACAGGGTAGGGTCCTGCATTGGGTCGGGTTCGGGTCGCAATGTGAACTTTTTCGCAGCTCGGGTCAGAAAATGTCATTTTTCGGGTCAGGCTCTGGTCTGAACTTGAATCACCAAAAATGTTTTCTGTCTTTTCAGCGTACTCCACTGTAACCCTTTCCCAAATAAAGTATTATAATGTAAATGTACCTATACTTCCTTCACTAAAGCAGGAGGCGATTAGAGAGGAGTCAGCTGACTAAGCAGTGTTCTCGCTTGTTTGATACGTCGCAAGATCCCTTTATCGCATCTGCTTGGTGATATAAAAAATGCCTGTGGGTGAGGTGAAACAAAAGATAGCGCAGGGTTTATATCATGTAATGGATTAAGAGTTTGAGAGGTAAATCACAAGTGTGCTATTCTTTTGGAATCATAGCGAATGAAAATAGTGAACATATCACTGGATTTGTTGCTTGTCATTATGTTTTTGTAAACATAAACAAAACTGGCACATCATCTGTGCGAAAGCACAGGTGTAGCTCCCTTTCAACAGGTGGCACGAAAGGAATAGACAGGTATTTTATAGTAAAGCAAGTAGAGTTAATATGTTACACTGTCCAGACCACTACAGAAAGCTACCACGCTGTACAGCCTATTGTATGAACTCAATCTGTGGAGAATGGCAGAGATATCAGGGTGTGAATTTGAGAGCGTGAGACAGTCAGTTGCCGCAGGCATTAGGTAAAGAACAAACACTTGCTGGTTCAGGTCGGGTCACAGGTAAGAAGACGGTGCTGCTGCGGGTTGTGGGTTCGGGTCAATTCTGTAGTAGCAGGTCCGGGTCGGAAGCAGGTTGTAAAAATCGGACCTGCGCAGGACTGGGACACAGGGCTTTTTAAAAAAGTATATTATTTGAAAGCCACATACACTTAGTAAATTATAAAATCTATGTGCTATATATATCCAGAAGATTCTGCACAAGGTGAAAACATTAATTGTTCTGAACAAGGGTTTAAGAAATCAATACCAGAATATCCATACTGCTCAGCATAAAGTCCTTAATGCAGGCTTCATGCAAAATTATTTTTAAACTTCATCCAATTAGTGACTGATCAATCAGGCAATTGATTTCATTATACACAAGGACATTTACGCAGGAGTTCACAAAGTTAACCCCAGACCATATTTAAGTGCAGCACAGAAACCAGGACCAGAGGACTGGGTTGGAAATGAAGTGGATTGTGATAGACTGTGGGAGACCATTGCGTGTTCATTACCTAGTTGCTGACTGATCCCAAACCCTTGTCAAGATGGGTCTCAAAGGATCCAGCATCAACAGCATGGAACATCAACAATAATGGAACACTGGAACACACGCTGCTTGAAATGTATTCTGTGGGAAGAATGACCATGATACAAATTATTTACATAACAGAATGTATTATGACTAGATCAAAAAGATATCATGCAAACCAATGCATGAATGAGGTCTGAGATAAATAGCACACATTCTGCTGTACAGATACAGTGTTTCTCTCCTTTCTTTAAGAGGTTGTTTGATGGGGTAGTGGGTAGGGATGGGAATTTTAAACATTTGAAAACGTAAAGAAGGGGTTAAACGTTTCACAATGAAAGACTGACAAATTTCACCAAACGAATTTCTTATGTATTAATTTTAGTAATGTACCGTCATATACAGCAGTCCGTCGCCTATCCGACTGCTGTGGTGCCACAGTAAGGGCGGATATTATAAAAAGGAAAGGGTTTGGCAATTGCCTTCAAGTAGTTGATCTAATTGGTGCAAAAGATGGGGCGGGTTTTATTCTCAGGCGATCTGGCGCTTCATTGGTGCACTCGGTTTTTCATGCGGTCGTGGGCGTGGTATGGTATCCAGTCCAATTCTGCCACACAAAACTAGCGTACCACAAAAACACAAGTTCAATGCTTCACCATTTGAAATGAAAACATTCAGAAATGACTGTGGATGGAGCTACTGATGGCAGTAAAGAGCAAATATTAATAACATTTGCTATAGAGTGGGCAGAACAGGGCGTGATCACATTATCCCCCAAGCGAAGTGTGTGCGAATTGTGAATGCAGCAGTTTTGAAATCGATGTAAGATTATCCCAGCAATCATCAATTGCAAAACAAATGTATTTAATACAACTTTTGGACCAAACAGACGTTTATGTTTAGTACAATTTCTGTTTGTATATTGGAACGACTGCACTAAAATAAAGGACCTCCGAGACACACTAGTATGTAGAGGAGAGTGGCGTTGGATTCGAGTCCTCGGACTCTATAATAAAGTTCTCGAGCAATACATTACTCAAAACTCCCCCCCCTACTATCAAAGACTGCACACTTTTTAATATCAGTCACAGTGCTCTTTCCAATTCCAAAATCTTGTGCTATTTTATCCCTGGTAACTCCCTTTTCCAGAAGTGAAAGTTTTTCCGACTTTTTTTTCAATTGTAAGCATTCGCTTTCCTGTAGCCATTTTGCATTTGCGCTGTACAAAAATGTCTTAATTTTTTTTTAAAACGTTGTAGTTACGTCTTTAAGATGTTAAAACGTTATTTGCTTATTTATGGTTTCTTTGCTTGGAAAATACTAACCAGGACTGTCAGTACACCTCAGAGTGTAATATAAAGAGTGTGTAGATATGGTTTAAACGCGGACACTGCACAGCATTTAAACGTTGATAAAAATGTACCAAAATACACATCCCTAGTACCGGATTTATTTTACTGCTGAGATTTTTTTATTACTGTAATACAATACAAATTATACCTTTTGTTTTCCAGCTAATTTGTAATATATTTATATGTTTAAAATTTTTAAAGAATATTCAAACATATTCATCCCAGCACTACATTGTTTATGTTGTATAGGTGGTGTGTTATTTTCTCAGTTGTATTTTGTGGGGTGTAGTGAATGATATGTTTGTAGCTCTTGAAATGTCTTCTGTCCCGTGAGACCATTGATTATGTTCCCTTTCACATGTTAATTCAGGGACAGCAGGTCTAGGTAAATAAAAGTATACCAGGAACGGCTGTAAATGCAAAACCATACATATCAATACACAGCAGTTTTGCAAATAAAACACATGCATATAGATAATGTATGAAGATTTGAATGAAACCCAAATCGGAATGTTTATACTAATCTATAAAAAAATGTGTGCCATGTACTTAAAGAAATTAAAGTCCCAGAATGTCCAGGCTCTAGTTTCCTGACTGATGCAATTTCAATGTTCACTACGTTCCTTTCTGCACCCTGGCGAAACTGATGGAAGTGTAGCACTGAAGTATCTGAAAGAAACAATCAATACATTTCTTCATAAATAAATAAATTACCATCTAAAAAATCAAATACACCTTTACCATAATGTGTAAGACAGGAACATGTGAGCCCTACGAATGAATACATATTAGGTAAGCAGTGTGGAGTAGTGGTTAGGGGCTCTGGACTCTTGACCGGAGGGTCGTGGGTTCAATCCCAGGTGGGGGACACTGCTGCTGTACCCTTGAGCAAGGTACTTTACCTAGATTGCTCCAGTAAAAACCCAACTGTATAAGTGGGTAATTGTATGAAAAATAATGTGTGAAAAAGAATGTAATTGTATGTAAAAATAAAGTGATATCTTGCAACAATTGTAAGTTGCCCTAGATAAGGGTGTCTGCTAAGAAATAAATAATAATAATAATAATAATAATAATAATAATAATAATGACTTACTGGAATGAGCTCTTCCTGCTTTGAATTCAAGTCTATTGTTAAGCTGTTTTGATTAGTCTGCAGTACATGACATTATTTTAGAGGGATTACATGTTTATCCTCAGTATAAACTGTTTAATACAGCACTTTAAATGGACTGAGCAGGGCTTATCAGGAGTTCACCAATAACCTGGAAAAATAAGCATTAAAACACACAAGATATGTGCTTGTTTTGCTGTGGAACTTGAAATGCAGCACCTGAAAAAGATGGACAAATTTACAGACAGACAGTCTCATATATACCCAGAATCAGATATATATGGCAAATAACGGTAATACCAAAGTTCATGACAATTGGGTGTGTTACAGGATCTCAAGATATGCAAAAATGTAAGTGACAAAAAAATACCAAAATATTAAGTTTCATGACAACTGGATATGTGGTTTTCCAGATACAAAACCACTTGAGAATGGGAGACGACAGAACTATTTGTGCGACACTGTTAGAAATCTGAGAGAAACAAAACCAGGTTATGCAGAATCCGTGCCAGGTGTAGTATGCTGTACCTCTGCCCGAAAGCCATCTTACTGACTTTGCACATTTTTTTTTTTTTTTGCAATTCGTGAAATATTGCACCACAACGCATTCCTCTCTGATTGAGTTTCATCTCTTTAACACGTACACTTTCACATAATGGGCTTAATCATAAATCGGACTGTTTGTAACCATTACAGGAAGAATATTGGAATCGTATTATTAGAAATGATTAACATTTATGACTTCGGATTTGTATTCCCAGTCAATAAATTTGCATGGCCATAGTGGATAATAAATGTAGTGAATGGAGTGAACATTTATGGAATGGCTAAACTAAACCTTTGTCTGTGTTTTTTTATTTAATTTTTTTAAACAAGGTTATAACCTTTAATTTAATCACTGCTTATATATAAAAGGTGCATAGGTGGGGGGGTTGGACCCACACAACTTTATATTATTATTATTATTATTATTATTATTATTATTATTATTATTATTTGTTTATTTAGCAGACGCCTTTATCCAAGACGACTTACAGAGACTAGGGTGTGTGAACTATGCATCAGCTGCAGAGTCACTTACAATTACGTCTCACCCGAAAGACGGAGCACAAGGAGGTGAAGTGACTTGCTCAGGGTCACACAATGAGTCAGTGGCTGAGGTGGGATTTGAACCGGGGACCTCCTGGTTACAAGCCCTTTTCTTTAACCACTGGACCACACAGCTGTCACTTTATGCTTAAGGCTTTTTTTATTTTTTTTTAAACCACCTGATGTTTTCTATAGAGTTTAAATTGATTTACAAACTGTTTGAGAACTTGCTATAAAATCACTTACAACCACACTGTGTATTTCCACTTGATTATGATACTCGCAATGCTAAACGCTCCTTAACTCTGAGGCATTTACACCATTTGTTTATACATTGATCTTACAAAGCTTGTTACAGAAAATGTAACTAAAGGTAATAAATATAGGCAATCTATATTATAGGGAGTTTCTTGAGTCTCACCGGGAGACGGGAGATCACGCTTCTATGTTGGGAGTCTCGTAACGTATTGGACCCCCTATAAGCAATACACAATATCAGATAAAACATCAAAGCGTTAAGCATGCCATTAGACAGAGATTTGTGCCAAGTGCAATGTAACTAGCATTAGCCTTTATTTTCATGGAATAACCCTCTTTACAGCATGACTGTCGTGCAGGCATAATTCACGATATAAAGCGGGTCGTGATATAAACTGAGTTTCACGACGAGTGTGAGGGAAAAAAAGAAAGAAAACTAACTGAATTAAAGAGCTGTGTTTTTAATACATTTAGTCGTTCTTTACATTTAAACAAATGCACATCGTTTACTACAGGACAAATACGTTGTGTATCATTAGCTGGAACAAAACAGTTTGTGTCATTAAATAAAAAGGCATGAACTGTCGTCTGATGAGAGCTATCAATTAGGCGTTGCACTTGTTTTTTTATTTGTAAATAAGACTATGTTAAAGAAATTAGGTGACGTTGGTGTTTTGTAACGGAACTGTATCCTGTTCAGACCGCCCACGCAGCATTTGACAGGCTGCACAAAATGTCAGTCTATGATCCGAGATGATTATTGGTTGTTAGTTGCGTTGGAAATTAATTCTATCCTGTGGTTACTAAAGCCCCTTTCACACTGGCATGATCTACCCGGGTCAGAACCTACCCGGGTCAGGACCCGGTATCATGTGGGTCGGGTTTGTGATTTCACACTGCTTTTGTAAAGCAGGGCTGACCTGGGTGACAGACGCAAGTACACAATGCGCCTATCAATGCCCCGGAAGCAGCTTGTTACAGACGCTTCCATCCAAGCTTCCCTGGACTGAACTGTCAGCCCAAATGTTGATTAGAGCAAATGTGTCTTCATCCCTGCTGCAATCTGGCTCATGCTGTGTCTCAATCAATCAACAAAAATATGCTAAACAGAATAAACAGAAACGTTCCTTGGGGAAGTGAAACTTTCAGGTAGGCGTGGCTGTTTGTTATTGCATCGGCTCACGAACGGCCGTCAAGCATTTTGTCATGCTCAACCCGGGTCAAAGCGTGTCGACCCACATCCTGAGGTGGGTCGCTGGGACCCGGGTACGATCCAGGTACGTGATTTCACACGACACGGGATTGTGACCCGGTTAGCCCGAACCCGGGTAGGAGTGCCAGTATGAAATGGGCTTTAGTAAAGCCCGGCCACGCAGCATTTGACAGGCTGCACAAAACGTGACAGTAAGCAGGTTTGTGAGATGATATTAAGAGAGGGAATTTCTCCAAGAGCCAATGGTGCACGCGAGAGGTTTTTGAAAAATCATGATAAACGAGGCATGATATTAAGCGAGGTGATATAAAACGCGTTCATCTGTATATATTCATTTATTGACCAAGAACTTAACTAGTCAAACCCATTTTAACATCACTTAAATATATCCTAATGTGCAAACCCCCGCTTAATATCAAACTGTAATGCCTATATATTGAATCTGTCTATAATTATTTTGGTTCACAACGCAGTGAGTGAAACTGCTCACTATAGTATAGTCTTGGATTGTAAATCTGACGCTGGGAGCTACTCTGTGGCCATCACGGATTACACCGTTATATTTACAATAACACTGTACTACAAAAAAGTGCACGATATAAAACAATACCTTCGTTTACAATGTTCAAATAAAAAAAAGTAAAGTAGCATTTGTGAAAGTAATATTTGTACACAGTGTAGTTCTTTTATAAATATCTATTTTGGCTGACCATTTGAATATTGTAAAAGTCAATATATAACAAACTTGTACATTTAATGTATAATGTGGCGTATTTTCATCCTACTGTAAACTAAAACACAATAAAAAAAAACGTTTGAAATATAATGAATACATATACGGAAGTTATGTATCGTAATAAGCATGAATTGGCTTGAAACTGAAAATAATAACAGTGCAAGCGGGTTTGTACACTACGGTAGCTGAAGAGGTTTAAACAATGTTGTTTACCGTTGTGTAATTAAAATAATAGCCAATGCAATCCTGCTGTTGCCTAATCAACTAGTTGGCCAATGTTTGTTTAGCCATCCAGACAACTGACCATCACCCGACAGTACATGGCGTGTGTATTTTAATGTATCTATGCAGATGTGTTGCAAAACAGCAACAACACACACGACACGCGAAAACTTCATCACTGACCGACTTGACTTCAGCACCAGCAAATCAAAGTGTTGTTTTTTGGAGAAAAAGAGCGACATAACCTTGTCACTTCGAACAAGCAAGGCTCATTGCCATAAAGGTGCGAAAATGTTACCTAGCACCGCACGATCGGGGCCACCCGTCAAGGGTAGCGAATATAACGATATTTACAAACACGATTAAGACGAGAGGTAAACAAACAAACAAACAAAAAAAAAAAGATCGCATACCTCATTTTAAAGTTATGCAGCCCTTACCTTGTGAAACTGACGGGAGTATCCAAATCCCTCAGCTTCATACAACCAAACGTGTTTACCGTCAGGGCAGGATTATACAAGAAATCTCTCAGACGGGTTGCCCGTAGCTGTTGTCTTTGTAGTTTGAATGTTTATTGTTGTTCGTCAGACGTGTGAGGCTATTCTTTCACTTTGCTGATCGTGTATTTATTTATTTTTCCCCCCTGACTCTGTGTCGCACTAAGCAAGGCCCCAGTTCTGCTGCTGGTGATCCACAAAGGAACTAACTCAGTCAGCACAGAAACACAAACAGGAAGTGACATCCACGCTGGCTGCTGAGTGGCAGATTCCACGGCAGCGCTGTCCGCTGCCCACAACTGCAGACACGCGCCGCATCTCCTTTTCTTTCTGCACTGTTGAAAGTCGTTGCATTTAAAGAAACAGCCTTGAAAATAAACAGCGAAAGTTTATCGGTGGTATGGATTTGTGTGGTCGGGCGCTGTTCAAAAAATAAACGCCACAGAGACCGCAACAGCTTTTTTTTTTATACATTGCAATTAATCAACCATTAGTGAGAGAGAAAGTCGTAAATAATACCGTGTCAGTGATATCTGCTGCCAGTGGTTGGAATGTTTTTTTTGCCTTGAGGGCACCAGATTCCAGGAATAGATTGCTGAGTGAGAGCCCTTTCCAAAAATAAACCACGGTATTATGGTTACCGCAATAAACTAGCCCTACAATGCAGTATTTTGGGCTAAGCAACTGTGTAATGCAGCAAATGGAATGTCTGTAGTATCAAGTTGCTGTGTAAAACACAAACGTCTGGGTTTAGAGATCTGTTTTAGGAAAATATATTCCAGAATATATCATCTATGTTTAAAGCAAGTAAAAATACATTATATATATGAGCAGCTGGCTCTTTGAGCTATATATATATATATATATATATATATATATATATATATATATATATATATATATATATATATATATATATATATGTAACTGAAAACTACGTTATAATCATGATCACACAAAAAGAAATGTTGTCTAACATAGCTTTTTGTACACTTTAGAAAGCAGACTTCTTTGAATACTGCATTTACAGTTTGTTTGTTTGTTTTGTTTACATTCCCAGAAGGTCGTTGTATCTGTACGGTAACAAGCTGCAACAAGCCTGCCACAACATGCATCTCTCTGCGAGGCAGAGGCACGCGCGCCTGCAGCTACCTGCACACGGTATGCTATTGGAGGATTCAATTACACCTTCCGGCGCTGCTGTAGATAAGTGGTGCCAAAAGTGAGTGGCGGGGGGGGGGGGCGCGACTATGACTAAAGGGGCAGTAATGTTTTGGTTTGTTTGTTTTTTAAAGGATAGAACATTTTAAATAAATACATAAATGACAGCTATTAGTTCAAGTTCTTAAAATGAGGACTTGTAGAAATGATGTTTGAAGTTGCGGGTGTTAACAGGGGCCATAAGTGTAAAAAAAACCCACCAAAAAAACACTAATGTTTTAACAGGTATTTTTTTCCCAGATTTCATGTAAATAACATATTTTTTCCAAGACTTAACCAAAAAAAAGTCCAGATTTAGTTAAATACATAAATGTTGACAGTTGATTTAAATGGGTAATGCACACCGCAAGCGAAATGAGCGACGCAGATGAAGGCTGTGTGGTCCAGTGGTTAAAGAAAAGGGCTTGTAACCAGGAGGTCCCCGGTTCAAATCCCACCTCAGCCACTGACTCATTGTGTGACCCTGAGCAAGTCACTTAACCTCCTTGTGCTCCGTCTTTCGGGTGAGACGTATTTGTAAGTGACTCTGCAGCTGATGCATAGTTCACACACCCTAGTCTCTGTAAGTCGCCTTGGATAAAGGCGTCTGCTAAATAAATAAATAATAATAATGAGCAAATGTGTATCAAATTCTATGTAGGCACACTTTTTTATTTTTCACGTGAGCACAAACTTCAAACAACGTCTGTGCTTGGTGAGCTGTTTGGCAAAATGAAATGTGATTAATAAAAGATGATTCTGTTTAAAGCTGGGTCTGACCTTAAAAAATGCATGTAATGTTGAAACATTACATTAAAAGGCACAAGTGGGCCAACATGGAATTCAATACAGTGGAAAAATAAGAATGTGGCAATAGACAAGTTTCTGTGGTCAGTTTTGATTGGCTGTGTGGGTGGAGCTAAAATTATTCACCCATCACATTGAAACACATCAGCAGGATTTATGCACTGTCTTACAATACATTCAAATGTCAGTTGGGCATTCTATTTGTTTGAGTGAAAATCTTTGTATTAACAGTAAAAGGATCACTGGGTAAGGCCTGACTTGATAAAATTCTGAGGTCAATCCTCTAGAGACTGGAAGAGCTCCGATGTTGGTTCTCATGGTGTTGATGCTGTGCAGGTCAGTGGGTGTCCTGCTGACTGTCCCTGTGATTAGGCCATGCTTTCGTACAGGCAAGCTGTTCTTACAGAGTGTAGTCACATGACACAGCTCTCCTCGCTGTCCCACACTTTCCAAAGAAGGGCTTTTTGTTTACCAGGCCCCTATGACATCCCACAGAATGTGGAGTAATGCGTTTTGTTTTTGTTTTTCGTTGGAAGAAGGCCTGGGAACCGACTGTTGGTGTTTAGTTAATTAGATTTCAGAGAGATAAAAGCTTTGCAATAGCTGACCGTGCATCGCATAGCAACGTGTAGTAAAGCACAGTGGAATAAAGTACTGCCATTAAAACATGTACTGCAGTTAACATGTAGTAAAGCACAGAGAAGCTCATGCACCAGCCCCTTCTCAATACTGCTCTGGTATCCTCCCTGGTAAAAGCACAGTGTAGTAAAGCACAGAGAAGCTCATGTACCAGCCCCTTCTCAATACTGCTCTGGTATCCTCCCTGGTAAAAGCACAGTGTAGTAAAGCACAGAGAAGCTCATGCACCAGCCCCTTCTCAATACTGCTCTGGTATCCTCCCTGGTAAAAGCACAGTGTAGTAAAGCACAGAGAAGACAATGAACCAGCCCCTTCTCAATACTGCTCTGGTATCCTCCCTGGTAAAAGCACACTGTAGTAAAGCACAGAGAAGCTCATGCACCAGCCCCTTCTCAATACTGCTCTGGTATCCTCCCTGGTAAAAGCACAGTGTAGTAAAGCACAGAGAAGACAATGAACCAGCCCCTTCTCAATACTGCTCTGGTATCCTCCCTGGTAAAAGCACAGTGTAGTAAAGCACAGAGAAGCTCATGCACCAGCCCCTTCTCAATACTGCTCTGGTATCCTCCCTGGTAAAAGCACAGTGTAGTAAAGCACAGAGAAGACAATGAACCAGCCCCTTCTCAATACTGCTCTGGTATCCTCCCTGGTAAAAGCACACTGTAGTAAAGCACAGAGAAGCTCATGCACCAGCCCCTTCTCAATACTGCTCTGGTATCCTCCCTGGTAAAAGCACAGTGTAGTAAAGCACAGAGAAGCTCATGTACCAGCCCCTTCTCAATACTGCTCTGGTATCCTCCCTGGTAAAAGCACAGTGTAGTAAAGCACAGAGAAGCTCATGCACCAGCCCCTTCTCAATACTGCTCTGGTATCCTCCCTGGTAAAAGCACAGTGTAGTAAAGCACAGAGAAGACAATGAACCAGCCCCTTCTCAATACTGCTCTGGTATCCTCCCTGGTAAAAGCACAGTGTAGTAAAGCACAGAGAAGACAATGAACCAGCCCTTCTCAATACTGCTCTGGTATCCTCCCTGGTAAAAGCACAGTGTAGTAAAGCACAGAGAAGACAATGAACCAGCCCCTTCTCAATACTGCTCTGGTATCCTCCCTGGTAAAAGCACAGTGTAGTAAAGCACAGAGAAGACAATGAACCAGCCCCTTCTCAATACTGCTCTGGTATCCTCCCTGGTAAAAGCACAGTGTAGTAAAGCACAGAGAAGACAATGAACCAGCCCCTTCTCAATACTGCTCTGGTATCCTCCCTGGTAAAAGCACAGTGTAGTAAAGCACAGAGAAGACAATGAACCAGCCCCTTCTCAATACTGCTCTGGTATCCTCCCTGGTAAAAGCACACTGTAGTAAAGCACAGAGAAGCTCATGCACCAGCCCCTTCTCAATACTGCTCTGGTATCCTCCCTGGTAAAAGCACAGTGTAGTAAAGCACAGAGAAGACAATGAACCAGCCCCTTCTCAATACTGCTCTGGTATCCTCCCTGGTAAAAGCACAGTGTAGTAAAGCACAGAGAAGACAATGAACCAGCCCCTTCTCAATACTGCTCTGGTATCCTCCCTGGTAAAAGCACAGTGTAGTAAAGCACAGAGAAGACAATGAACCAGCCCCTTCTCAATACTGCTCTGGTATCCTCCCTGGTAAAAGCACACTGTAGTAAAGCACAGAGAAGACAATGAACCAGCCCCTTAAGTTAAGTGCTTTGGTATGTTATGGTAAAAGCACAACACAGTGTAGTAAAGCACAGTGGACATCCTAAAACAATGTGAAAAAAACCCTTAAATGTGGCTTAATGTGCATAAAAGTTACTTTCAAACCAAACCCCTAGATACTTTGCAAATGGCAAGCCTAGCACTTTCCAATACTACAATCCTAAAAACAAGGACTTTCATTAACATGCACAATATAATAATCTGATAAGAGGACTGCTCTCATTGTGAAAAACGCTTAATGTGCTTCAACCCGATCCCCATAGAAACTGCGAACAACAAGCTTAACACTTCCCAATGCTTTTCCAAAAGGTGGGGTTGTCATTAACGGAATGTAATGATCATGTTAAACCCTACAAATACGTGCTTACGGTAAGCACATAAAAGCCACGTTACACGTTTTGCACATTAAGCGTTTTAGGGTGCCCCAAGCACAGGGAGGATAATGAACCAGCCCCCTTCTAAAAGTGTACCAGCATCCTAGACTCGATACGAGCTACGCGGAGGACAGAGCTCCCCGCGCTGAAGGAATTGGCTTTCACCACTACGCCATGGGACCGTGTGTAAAATGCTGAGGCGCTGTGTTGAATTTATGGATGAAAAAAATGAAAAAACTAAAACATATCTATCATATGATGGACTAATAAATATTATAAACACTGTAAAGCAATGTAAAAAGAAGGAAATGAAAATAAGCTGATATGGGTAATTGAACCATAGGCCTATTCAAGTTAGTTACAGAAAAAAGGAAAAAGCATTTGTATTAATGTTCCATTTTCACTGTCACGTCTCCAGCAATATGAGCTCGGGTTTAGCTTTGCTCTATATAGTTCATATGGTGTATAATGGCAGTGGTTTATACACCATATACAAATTCCAAATTAGCCTTTATAAAACAAAGTCACCATAGCAATGAATTCCTGCTTTAGCCCATGACTCTTTCTTCATAGAGCATTATCTTATTATACAACAATTTGGGATTATACCATACATCTGAATAGGAATATATTGGCTTGGAATACTTTAAAATAGAAAATATGATGTCCAAATTTAAATATGTTAAATATGTACATATATGTAAGGGGGCATGAAATAATATTGTTCTGAGAGAAATGGGAGGAGCTCACAAGGTAGAAAGCCATAGAGGAGGGTTGAGGTTGGAAGAAAACCACGTCTTAATGATCAAAAGTGATAGACACACAATCATTCTTAGTATTAGCTAACAATTACCCTTCTTTATCACGTGAAAGCATTAAAGCTGATCATTTCAGACAAGCCTTTTTTCTGTTCCATATAAAATCAGGGTTTAACTGAAATATCCTTACAAAAGGAAACAGGTAGACTTACAGGTAACATAGGCATAGTGTATGCTATCATAGGATGGGTCATCATTTTAATCACCTCAATTGTGCCCCAGCTGCATCAGCTGCAGAGTCACTTACAATTACATCTCACCCGAAAGACGGAGCACAAGGAGGTTAAGTGACTTGCTCAGGGTCACACAATGAGTCAGTGTCTGAGCTGGGATTTGAACCGGGGACCGCCTGGTTATAAGCTGATGAATAGCTAGACTTCAATTGCTTTCATGAAAAAGCAGTAACTAATGGGTAACTAATACAGGGTAACTAATACAGGAGGCTGTGTGGTCCAGTGGTTAAAGAAAAGGGCTTGTAACCAGGAGGTCCCCGGTTCAAATCCCACATCAGCCACTGACTCATTGTATGACCCTGAGCAAGTCTCTTAACCTCCTTGTGTTCTGTCTTTCGGGTGAGATGTAGTTGTAAGTGACTCTGCAGCTGATGCATAGTTCACACACCCTAGTCTCTGCCAAACCTTCAATTACTATATTGAATAGTAGTGGAGAGAGTGGACATGCCTGACGCATTCCACGTGAAATATTGAAGGGCTTTGATAAAACACTATCAATGTATACAGAAGCTATGGGGGCTTTTGTATAAAGTTGAAATCCTATTTATAAAATTGGTTTTAAACCCATGTGATGTAACACTGCATAGAAGAAAGACCACTCCATCCTATCAAAAGCTTTCTCTGCATCCAAAGATATTATTATAGCTTGTTGCCCTTGATCTCTAAAAGCATCTTAAACAGTTAAGAGCTCCAGAACATTAGTTGATGAATATCTTTGCTTCATGAAGCCCTTTTGGTCTGGATCCCTTCCATCACACTGGACAGTTTACAATCTATTTGGATAAGTGCTACTGAATGATAATTAGAACACCATAGGGAGTTCTTTCCTTCCTTATGAATCACAGTGATGCGAGATAAGTAATTGATGGTTATCAAAAGCATATTGAAAAACACTGACTAAATAAGGAGCCAATATTTCCTTGTTAAGTTTATAAACTTCTGTTGATATTCTATTGGCTCCAGGAGTTTTATTGCATGTGAATTCATCAATAGCCTTCAACACTTCTTGCAAAGAAATGGGACTTTCAAGACAACTTGCTTGTTCTTCTGTCAATTCTGTAAATTGGGCTTTATTTAGAAATGAATCAATACGCATTTTATCATTCATTTTATTTGAAGAGAAAAGTTGCTTGTAAAAGCATTTACATTCTTTATTCATTTCTTCAAGATTAGTAATCATGTGGTCATCTTTATTTTTAATAGCAGTTATGAATCTAGACTCATTACATTTTTTGAGTGAATCTGCCAGAACTTTTCAGATTTATCGCCTTGCTCATAATATAGCCTTTTCATTCTATTAAGGCTGGACACCTCCTTGTGAGTAAATTGTTCAGTTGAAACATGTCGAATGATAGAAGTGTCATTTACTGGAGATGGCCCTTTGATAAATTTAGATTCAGTTTAGATTCTTTGATATCTTTGTCAATGATTTGGTTATTTTCTTTGTTCTTTTTTTGCTGAAGTATAAGAGACCATTCTACCTCTGATATAAGCATTAAAGGCATCCCATACAACACTAGGATTTGTCCCACCATTACAATTGACATTAAAATATTCTTCAATAGCTGATTGAATGTAGTCTTTACATTTGGTGTCTCTAATTAATGAGTTATTAAACCTCCATGTTGTTTTTTTTTGATGGACATATTATTGAAATCCAATAAGAGTGAGATAGGAGCATGATCTGAAACTTGAATAGTAGAAACAGAAGCATCTAGCATATTCATAACAATATATTTGGAAATATATATATATATATATATATATATATATATATATATATATATATATATATATATATATATATATATCTAGAGAGAGAGAGAGAAAGAGAGAGAAAGTCTTATGAGCAGATGAGAAAAAAGAATGGTCTCTTCAGTAGGGTGTAATAATCATCATATATCGACTAATCTGCATTCAGTAATTCAGTTATTCAAAGCTAATTACGCTCAATAATGTCATCCATGGTAGCATTAAAGTCTCCTCCAGCTATCCATGGGAGATCTCTCCATGGATTTAGTTTTTGAATTACAGATTTGTAGCTATCTTGCTGGCTATAATTAGGGGCATATACACTTGATAAAACAAATACCCGGTCATCTAAATTCATTTTAATTGCTATAATACGTCCTTCCATATCCTGTAATTTGTCAATACAAGTAAAGTTTATTTTTGTATTTACTAAAATAGCAACTACCCTGGATTTTGAGTTTTACACTGAATAGAAAACATGGCCTGCCCAACTCATCTTCAGTTTCTCCATCTCAGATTCTAACGAGTGAGCTTCTTGCCACATCGCAGGTTCATGTTTTTAAGCAGAACACATTTTTTTCTGTCGTGTAACAGGGCGATTAAACCCCTTTACATTCCACGACACCACCTTTAGTCTATGTTGATTCCCGTTAGGTAGCATCATCTAAAAGAGCATTGGAACATTATTTAAACAGCCCCTTTTTAAACTGAAAGAGATGCACCTGCACATATTCACATATAGTCATACCGGTACACACATAGCTACATGCACACATACACACACACAGATCGATATACATAGACACATTTTATACAAATGACAGATACACACGCACTAAGACTCATGGCAGATGAAATTTAATGTGACTATGAATGCAAAGTCTTGCACATAAGGTGCAAAACCATTGGAGGCAAGTACAGCATGAATAGTCATGAAATCGAGGAGGCTCTGTATGAAAAGGACTTGGGGGTCGTAGTGGATGAATCTCTTAAGCCAACTGGACAGTGCGAAGAAACTATAAAACAAAGGTAAACAGAATGTTAGGTTATACAGCCAAGACAGTTGAATCCAAATCAAGAGAAGTTCTATTAAAATGATACAATGTGCTGGTACTAGAATATTGTGTCCAGTTCTGGTCTCCGCATCATAAGAAAGATATTGAGGCATTGGAGAGAGTACAGAGGAGAGCAACACGATTCATTCCAGGATTGAAGGGCATGTCATATGAAAATAGACTGAAAGAGCTGAATCTGTCTAGTCTAGAAAGAAGGAGAGCCAAAGGCAACTTAATAGAGGTATTTAAAATTGTCAAGGGGTTTAACAAAGTAACTGCTGAGAATTATTTTTCACAGGTCAGATAACAGAACCAGGGGCCATGGGTGGAAGCTGACAAAGGGCATATTCAGAACCGAGGGGAGAAGGAGCTTTTTCACAGAAGGGATGGTGAACCATTGGAGCAGGCTGCCAGACAGACTTGAAGCAGAGACTCTCGGATCCTTCAAGAACAGACTAGACGCTGTCATGAACAATACTGTAGAACCCTCCCTGTGACCATAATAACAATGACCTTTAGCTAGCGGTCTGGAGGAAGGGCGGTCGGTTTAGCCACGGATTCCCACATTATTATATATATATATTTTTTCTCTCTATTACTCTGAATAGCAATGCAATGCTTTTTGTTAAGTGTGGGTTTCCGTAGTGTTTGGGAATGAGCACTCACTGTGTGGGTTACCTAGGAGACGGAAGTTTTTTTTTTGTGAAAAGTGGTTGTAGTGACGACTACGCTGCTAGATGAAAATATCCTTGGTTTAACCAGGTTTTATGTTAAACCTCAAATAATGGATTTTATTGCAATGTGAGTGAGTCTGAATACTAAGTTACATTCATTGTGTTGAGTTTGAAAAATAAAAACAAGCTGTAAACAGTGTCTTTTTGAGAACTTGTACCGTAGAATAATCTATAGCACTAAACAGGCCCAGTGCTACATATATATCTGACATTGTTTCTTTCCCAACATAAGATGAAATAAATGAAGTTTAATACAGCACTACTAGCTTTCACTTTTAAAGAGGTTTAAAGAGGTTTTAAGCAAGTTAGAAAAACAATAAGGATACAAGCTGCACTCTCTTTTAAATCCTTACCCATGAACCTATATCCTGCATTCAACACCCATATTGTACTCTATTTATTTCACAATAGTTTCAATCAATTATCAATACTGACTATTAAGCTTCATGTCTAAACTCATAATCACATTGCTATCGTTTAAAATTATAATTAAGGGGTATGTGGTATATTTGAAAAATAAATGAAGGCACTCTAATCGTAAACTTCAGTGAAGTACAATCCGGCTACTGGACTCCGCAGCGTAGAGGTCAACGATCTGCTCATCATGGTAACAGGCCTGCTTACTGTAAACATAAGAACATAAGAAAGTTTACAAACGAGAGGAGGCCATTCGGCCCATCTTGCTCGTTTGGTTGTTAGTAGCTTATTGATCCCAGAATCTCATCAAGCAGCTTCTTGAAGGATCCCAGGGTGTCAGCTTCAACAACATTACTGGGGAGTTGGTTCCAGACCCTCACAATTCTCTGTGTAAAAAAGTGCCTCCTATTTTCTGTTCTGAATGCCCCTTTATCTAATCTCCATTTGTGACCCCTGGTTTCTTTTTTCAGGTCAAAAAAATCCCCTGGCTCGACATTGTCTATACCTTTTAGGATTTTGAATTCTTTTAGCCTGTCTGCATACGGCATGCCTTTTAAATCCGGGATAATTCTGGTTGCTCTTCTTTGCACTCTTTCTAGAGCAGCAATATGCTTTTTGTAAAGAGGTGACCAGAACTGAACACAATATTCTAGGTGAGCTCTTACTAAAGTTTTAACATTACTTCCCTTGATTTAAATTCAACACTTCTCACAATATATCCGAGCATCTTGTTGGCCTTTTTTATAGCTTCCACACATTGTCTAGATGAAGACATTTCTGAGTCAACATAAACTCCTAGGTCTTTTTCATAGATCCCTTCTTCAATTTCAGTATCTCCCATATGATATTTATAAACATGTAAACGTCTTGCAATAATGAAAATGAATGGCTGTGATGGTCCTGCTGCAGTATCACCAAAGCTCCAAAATACAGGATTTCAGTGTCGGTCAAGGAGATTAAAATAAAATAATAATATACAAAACAATTTAGAGAAATAGTAAAAGATAAGATGATAACATACATCTTTAAATTACACACATTAAAATAATTTTAAAAAGTCATTTTAATTCTTACTTTAAAAAGCAGTGACAAATATAAGTCATATAAAAAAATGAAATAGCCAGTATGAAATAGGACAATACATTTTCCCTTTAAAATACATATGCTAAATTCTAAAAATGTGTTTTTCATTTTAAAAGCAGAAAGAGATGGCACCTCCCTTACGAATCGTGGCAGATCATTCCACAACTTCGGTGCTCTTCAGAGGGGACGCTGGTCTACACGTTGCCAGAGAAAGTAGAATGAAATCTGTTGCTTCTACTGTCATTCTTCAACGTGTTGTTTGATTGTACAACATGTAGAAACTGTAGAACGAAATGTTGAGGTATTTTGTTTTAAAACTGATACAGAGTGATCACTGGTGTCTGCTGTTTTTATTATTATTATTATTATTATTATTATTATTATTATTATTATTATTATTATTATTATTGTTGTTGTTTGCTAAAATGACACATGTTGCTTGATTTTTCCAAACTGTTTTCTTTAGTTTAAGTGTTAAAAAGATCAGAAAAACAGCATCCAGTCAGGAAACATTAAAACAAATGCTAACTGCCCCTTCTTACAGTACTACCATTAGTTACCATAGTTACCATTTCAGCTGGCCTTAGTTCAGGATCCCATAACAGCTTCTGCATCATCAGTGGAGTGTGAGGGACAGGGTTTCTCAGTGGAGTGTGAGGGACAGGGTTTCTCAGTGGAGTGTGAGGGACAGGGTTTCTCAGTGGAGTGTGAGGGACAGGGTTTTTCAGTGGAGTGTGAGGGACAGGGTTTCTCAGTGGAGTGTGAGGGACAGGGTTTTTCAGTGGAGTGTGAAGGACAGGGTTTTTCAGTGGAGTGTGAGGGACAGGGTTTCTCAATGGAGTGTGAGGGACAGGGTTTCTCAGTGGAGTGTGAGGGACAGGGTTTCTCAATGGAGTGTGAGGGACAGGGTTTCTCAGTGGAGTGTGAAGGACAGGGTTTCTCAGTGGAGAGTGAAGGACAGGGTTTCTCAATGGAGTGTGAGTCAGTGGAGTGTGAGGGACAGGGTTTCTCAGTGGAGTGTGAGGACAGGGTTTCTCAGTGGAGTGTGAAGGACAGGGTTTCTCAGTGGAGTGTGAGGGACAGGGTTTCTCAGTGGAGTGTGAGGGACAGGGTTTCTCAGTGGAGTGTGAGGACAGGGTTTCTCAGTGGAGTGTGAGGGACAGGGTTTTTCAGTGGAGTGTGAGGGACAGGGTTTCTCAGTGGAGTGTGAGGGACAGGGTTTTTCAGTGGAGTGTGAAGGACAGGGTTTTTCAGTGGAGTGTGAGGGACAGGGTTTCTCAATGGAGTGTGAGGGACAGGGTTTCTCAGTGGAGTGTGAGGGACAGGGTTTCTCAATGGAGTGTGAGGGACAGGGTTTCTCAGTGGAGTGTGAAGGACAGGGTTTCTCAGTGGAGAGTGAAGGACAGGGTTTCTCAATGGAGTGTGAGGGACAGGGTTTCTCAGTGGACAGTGTGAGTGACAGGGTTTCTCAGTGGAGTGTGAAGGACAGGGTTTCTCAGTGGAGTGTGAAGGACAGGGTTTCTAAGTGGAGTGTGAGGGACAGGGTTTCTCAGTGGACAGTGTGAGTGACAGGGTTTCTCAGTGGACAGTGTGAGTGACAGGGTTTCTCAGTGGACAGTGTGAGTGACAGGGTTTCTCAGTGGAGTGTGAAGGACAGGGTTTCTAAGTGGAGTGTGAGGGACAGGGTTTCTCAGTGGACAGTGTGAGTGACAGGGTTTCTCAGTGGAGTGTGAAGGACAGGGTTTCTCAGTGGAGTGTGAAGGACAGGGTTTCTAAGTGGAGTGTGAGGGACAGGGTTTCTCAGTGGACAGTGTGAGTGACAGGGTTTCTCAGTGGAGTGTGAAGGACAGGGTTTCTCAGTGGAGTGTGAAGGACAGGGTTTCTCAGTGGAGTGTGAAGGACAGGGTTTCTCAGTGGAGTGTGAGGGACAGGGTTTCTCAGTGGAGTGTGAAGGACAGGGTTTCTCAGTGGAGTGTGAAGGACAGGGTTTCTCAGTGGAGTGTGAGGGACAGGGTTTCTCAGTGGAGTGTGAGGGACAGGGTTTCTCAGTGGACAGTGTGAGTGACAGGGTTTCTCAGTGGACAGTGTGAGTGACAGGGTTTCTCAGTGGAGTGTGAAGGACAGGGTTTCTAAGTGGAGTGTGAGGGACAGGGTTTCTCAGTGGACAGTGTGAGTGACAGGGTTTCTCAGTGGAGTGTGAAGGACAGGGTTTCTCAGTGGAGTGTGAAGGACAAGGTTTCTAAGTGGAGTGTGAGGGACAGGGTTTCTCAGTGGACAGTGTGAGTGACAGGGTTTCTCAGTGGAGTGTGAAGGACAGGGTTTCTCAGTGGAGTGTGAAGGACAGGGTTTCTCAGTGGAGTGTGAAGGACAGGGTTTCTCAGTGGAGTGTGAGGGACAGGGTTTCTCAGTGGAGTGTGAAGGACAGGGTTTCTCAGTGGAGTGTGAAGGACAGGGTTTCTCAGTGGAGTGTGAGGGACAGGGTTTCTCAGTGGAGTGTGAGGGACAGGGTTTCTCAGTGGACAGTGTGAGTGACAGGGTTTCTCAGTGGAGTGTGAGGGACAGAGTTTCTCAGTGGAGTGTGAAGGACAGGGTTTCTCAGTGGAGTGTGAAGGACAAGGTTTCTAAGTGGAGTGTGAGGGACAGGGTTTCTCAGTGGACAGTGTGAGTGACAGGGTTTCTCAGTGGAGTGTGAAGGACAGGGTTTCTCAGTGGAGTGTGAAGGACAGGGTTTCTCAGTGGAGTGTGAAGGACAGGGTTTCTCAGTGGAGTGTGAGGGACAGGGTTTCTCAGTGGAGTGTGAAGGACAGGGTTTCTCAGTGGAGTGTGAAGGACAGGGTTTCTCAGTGGAGTGTGAGGGACAGGGTTTCTCAGTGGAGTGTGAGGGACAGGGTTTCTCAGTGGACAGTGTGAGTGACAGGGTTTCTCAGTGGAGTGTGAGGGACAGGGTTTCTCAGTGGAGTGTGAAGGACAGGGTTTCTAAGTGGAGTGTGAGGGACAGGGTTTCTCAGTGGAGTGTGAGTGACAGGGTTTCTCAATGGAGTGTGAGGGACAGGGTTTCTCAGTGGACAGTGTGAGTGACAGGGTTTCTCAGTGGAGTGTGAAGGACAGGGTTTCTCAGTGGACAGTGTGAGTGACAGGGTTTCTCAGTGGAGTGTGAAGGACAGGGTTTCTCAGTGGACAGTGTGAGGGACAGGGTTTCTCAGTGGACAGTGTGAGTGACAGGGTTTCTCAGTGGACAGTGTGAGTGACAGGGTTTCTCAGTGGACAGTGTGAGTGACAGGGTTTCTCAGTGGAGTGTGAGGGACAGGGTTTCTCAGTGGACAGTGTGAGTGGCAGGGTTTCTCAGTGGAGTGTGAAGGACAGGGTTTCTCAGTGGACAATGTGAAGGACAGGGTTTCTCAGTGGAGTGTGAGGGACAGGGTTTCTCAGTGGACAATGTGAAGGACAGGGTTTCTCAGTGGAGTGTGAGGGACAGGGTTTCTCAGTGGACAGTGTGAGTGACAGGGTTTTTCAGTGGAGTGTGAAGGACAGGGTTTCTCAGTGGACAATGTGAAGGACAGGGTTTCTCAGTGGAGTGTGAGGGACAGGGTTTCTCAGTGGACAGTGTGAGTGACAGGGTTTCTCAGCGGAGTGTGAAGGACAGGGTTTCTCAGTGGACAATGTGAGTGACAGGGTTTCTCAGTGGAGTGTGAAGGACAGGGTTTCTCAGTGGACAGTGTGAGGGACAGGGTTTCTCAGTGGAGTTTCACTGTCCAGGTAAAATGACCAAGGAAGTGCAAGACCACCAGAAAGCAATGCTTGCAAACAGAGACATACTATTTTGTAATTGAAAATGCATGTTTGCGTTCTGCTGGAGAATGAAGGTGCAGGACAGGTTCACTGAATTACTGAATCGGCTCAGACCACTTCAGTGTTATTCACAGTATATTCACAGTGCTGTGGAGACTGCAAAGTGGGGGCATGTTTGTTATCTCCTGTCATTAACCTTTAAGCCTCATCGTTCCCTTGGTAACTGCCTTTGTTTTTCTACATACTCACTTTTAACAGGTCTACTGATTACCTTCGCTGTGCTACTGACACTCGACGTCTCTCTGAGCACCTTCAGGAACACCTACAGTATATAAACGGGCTGTCCCTAACAAGACTGATTAGTGTGTTACTCAAATAGTATCCCAATGGGTAACCCATTCCACACCGGCACCACTCTGTGCTAAGTGCAGACTGCACCTAATGTCCAGCTGTGTCCTCTGGTCCTGGTTTCTGTGCTGCTCTTACACTATTGGTTAGGGTTCACTTTGTCAGCTCCTTTTGAGAATTTATTTGCGAATAGATCCAATCCGGAGCGCCAATAGCGAAGCGCCTGCTTCTGTGTCATATTGAGCAATGCTGCCCTCCTGTGTTCAAACGCTGTCATTACAATGAGTTTCTTGTCAGATGAAGTTAGGAGATGGGAGCAACATTTTTATACAAAGTTGGTGTGGCAGGAGGGAAGCGGAAGCCCTGCCGGTGTATTTAGGTGTACGTCTGGCAGGGATGGGGTTAAATCTATCACTGCCAACCGTCACAGGTCTGTGGCCATTCCTTAATTAGGTCAGTGAGTGCTGTGGGGAATGGGCACCGCTCGATAAAGGGAGGGGAAATCCCTTTGCTCTTTGGAGGAGTTTGGAATTCATCTCGGAGAAAAGAAGGTTCACAGATTTATTTTGTTTAAACCTTTTGATTTTGGCCTCTTGTTTCTTTGTTGCCTGTTTGTTAATTAACGTGCATAACTTTCACTGCAGCTTCCCCGCCTCTGAGTTATTCCTGACGTTATCCTGTCTGTCACACGCGGCTTCCAATTTCACAGCAGTTTTTACTGTGAAAGCGCGGGGAATGGGCACGTGTTCCTCATTCGTCTGTCTGTTGACGGGGAATGGTTATTTTTTCCAGGTTTCTTTGAAGTTGTCTCGTTAACTATTGACCACAAGATGGCGACATTGTTCCTTTTTTTTTATTCTCTACGGCGTTTCAGTCTAATAGACAGTGTAGGAGAAGTTACTTTTCAAGAGTAATCCGTTTCAGTTACAAGTTACTTGACATTTTTTAAGTATTTACAGTAACTTCTTACTTAGAGTTTTTTTTTTTTTTTTTACTAGTTAGTTTGTTAGTTAGTTACAAATAGTTACCTGTCGGACACAGTTTTCACAGTTTTTTTGGTTTGGTCAAGCTGCTACTTGAAATTGAAATGTTTGACCTTTTTTGGAAAATGCCTGTCTTTGCCAGTGTGGTCCACAAGGTGGAGACATTGAGACGCTGTTAATGTGTGTGCATAAGCTCGGTCTTCTTTCCATGTTTGTTAAAGCCAGTCACTCTTACAATGAAAACTTCCTGGAATAGGTTGCACGCTTGTTTAGCCTTCATCACAGTGAACGAAACACCCCCAATTGCAGATTGTTATAACAAAGAGTTTCCCCGGAACAGACAACAGTAGGAGCCGTGTGTGACTCGCTGTACATTGGTGTGGTTAGCAGTGCTGTGCAAACTCATTTTGTAGTTTGTTACAACTTGTATTGCTTAACGATAAATTGGCACATTTCTTTTTGAGAGGCAACCTCTTGCTTCACATTGGTAAACATGGTGTTGGAGTACAGAACTGAGGGCAATGAAACTGGAGAGAAGCTGTACAGAGATCCAGCTTGTTTGAAAGGGTTTACCATCCATGTCCTTATGTCTAGAGCATTAACTGGATTCTCTTAGAAGAGTTCATCACAGTGCATTCACACAGCCATCACACAGCTTTCCCATGGCTGTACTACGCATTGTACTATGATTTACACTACCTCTCTGTGCTTCACCATGCTTTCACTGTGCTTTATTACACTTTGCTGAGCTTTTACTGTGGGAAACTTTTATAAAGGTAATGTCGCACTGGAAATTCCTTTGTTGTTTGCTTTTTTCTTTTAATATTTATATGTATGATTTTAAATTTATGGAGATTTTTTTTTGTTGTTTTTACAATATTATAAATCTGTACTGTAGATTAAAGGTCTAAACCTCTGCTTCCTGGTACCTAAGTACTTCCTGTGCTGTAGGTCACATGTGGTCAATTGCAACAAACTTGGAGATTTAGTACGGACCTGCATGCTAAGTTGCGGACTAGCTAATATGGTACCATCTCGGAGTCATCCCCAGCTGCTTACTAACTTAGTACCAATTGCAATGAAAAAAGATGGGGAACAAAGTTGGGGACTAGCTGATCCCCAACTATGGTACGGAGCTCAGGGTTATGCTCTTTATTGTAGTGTGCTACCAAACAGGAACTGAAGGGGGAGGGTTCAGAAACAAGTGCTGAATTGACAACAGAACTGGCAGAAGGCACACGTGTCGTTGTCCAAACAACAGTATGAAGGTCACTCTTGAAATCAGGACTGAAAGGATGTGTTGCAGTAAGAAAGCCTCTGTTAAGAACGGGGAACAAGACTGAAATATGCACAAGAGCACAGAAACTGGACTATGGAACAATGGTCAAAGGTGCTTTGGACTGTTGATGGATGGACAACGACAGCCGTGCCTTCTGCCAGTTCTGTTGTCAATTCAACGCTTGTCTTCTTTCTATTCCTTAAGGATATTATCTTCAAGTATTGCTCATCCTTGTTAGACAGGTGTTTCTCTGTACTTGTTGATTATGCTTCAGATACCACACCTTGAAAATCGAGTGATCCGAGCTATTTCACTCAATGTGTTTCCTTCTTCATGCAAATCAAGGTTGTTATAATAGTAGAAAACCCTAGTGGAGGCTTTGAGTAAATTGTTGATGCTCATAATGCATCAGAGTAGAAAAATGCAACACGTCTAAGACTTGCAGAGCAGTGTATATTTTAAATAAAATAGTCCTACGTTAAGTTGAATAAGGATGAAACTGGTTTTGTTGCAAATGCTTTGACACATGTTTTTGTTTTTTTTCAGAAGATTTCAAATCACTTTATATCATTTTTGGTTGCTCACTTTCATAAAAGTTGACAATACACAAGATTTTTCATGTTTGTTCCAGTTAGTAGAATACCACAAGTATTTAGTCTACAGAATTTGCTGGACTAACTTAAGCCCCTTTCACACTGGCATGCTCTACCCGGGTCAGAACCTACCCGGGTCAGGACCCGGTGTCATGCGGGTCGGGTACGTGATTTCACACTGCTTTTGATAAAGCAGGGCTGACTTGGGTGACAGACGCAAGTACACAACGTGCGTATCAATGCCCTGGAAGCAGCTTGTTACAGACGCTTCCATCCAAGCTTCTCTGGATTGAACCAAGCTTCTCTGGCACCTGGGTTTACCCTGGTACGACCCAAGTACTTTGGGTTGGTTGCAATTGAGACACATTTTAATAGCAGCTGGGAGCTCTTGAGTTGCTTAGCTGCAATTGGTATTAACTGGTTTAGTCCCATCCTCCATACTGACCACGGGATCATCCCCAGATAGGACGCTCCTTTCAGTCTGTTGCAATTGACCCATGAGGTCTGATTGCATGTTGTTGTTGTTGTTGTTGTTGTTGTTGTTGTTGTTGTTGTTGTTGTTGTTGTTGTTGTTGTTGTTTTTGTTCTTAGCATTATTATTTGTATTAGTATTAGTATTAAATACACTAACATTACAGTTTGATAATAAAAAGCAGAAATGCAGGCGTGAGGGGGTGACTGCACTGCACGATTAGAGCACAGTCAGAACTGTGTTAAAGAGGGAGACGGTACAGCAGGAGCGGTCAGAGCGCACTGCAGGGGTCTGGGGTGTTGGATCAGCTCCACAGTGACATACCCACAGGGAGCGCTCGTGGGCTTTTAAATAACAAGTATATTGTAGGGGAAATAATACTAAAAACAACTTAATCAAACTTCGAATCTGCTTTAAAACTACACTGCGTAATTCGAACGCCATGCATTTGTCCTGTCACAACAGATTCCAAAATGAGGCATAAAGAAATTAAATAATCACTCAAATATGAAAATAGTATTCGATCCTAGATCTGTCAACACTTGTGTATTATATTACTATTTTATTATATCGCAGGAATGAGTCATTATATTGATGGTTTTGTTGAAGATAACAATAACAATTAAGTAATTAACAACCTGTAAAATATTGACCACTAGATGGCGATACTCCTGTAAAGTTGGTTATCTGACAATATACTTGAAGCTGAAAGTCTTTCTTCAACGTTTTCAGCCATTAGTGCTGAATTTAGAAACACCAGAAGAAACTTAAACTCAATGACAAATAGGGCCGCCACCTCTGAGGTACAAAAAACCAGGACATCTGAACAGAAGGGCAGTTGTTAAAAACTGAAACTCTCTGGTAATCCTGCAGTCAAACAACAAGTAACATTGATACTGTTACTATTATAGTACTGACAACCCATTCATATTGTGCGTCTATTGCTGTAATATTATCTTGATGATTAACTTGTGCTCATTGTACGGGAATGTCTTTGCAGTGTTGCTGTAGTGATCTTATCTACCTGGACGTGGAAGCATAAGATTATAAACGGGTAAGATTAAAAAGCAGGATATGTTAGTGCCCTGGGACACCTTCCTCAAAACCAGGACGATCCAGAGAAAACAGGGACACTTGGCAACCGGTAAGTGACAAATGTTTATTTATTATCTTGACTGTAGTCTACAGCACATAGAGAAAATGTTTCACACGAATAAATGGGGAAAAAAGCAATGCAAACTGTAATATACTTGGAGGGTTACTGATTAGTCTAGTTAGATGTGCACATTTCAAATCAAGCAGATTTGAACTGAAACATGCAAGACATCTAGCTCTGGTTATTTCAAGCCCCCTATATCCTGTCTGTGATTGCAGTTTATTTTCACAAGGTTTGGAAAGGACTTGTGGTTCACCACATGAATTAAACATAAAAAAGGTGCTCACCACTCACACGGTGCAGAAAGACCAGTTTGCTACATTGTGGTGAGAGCTGAGAATGCAGATTAAACACAAGAAAGTGAGAGAATATTTTAAAAGTGTTTCCTCCAGTCTTTAATAACTCCTATTTTTTTGAAAAGAGGAAAAATCATGTTAATGTTAGAAAATTAGATACAAAACACCGTGAGGGTGATCGAGAGGACTTGAAATATATCACTTAGCTGTTAAAATGAACAGGTGTTTTACCTCTTTCAAAAAACATAAGAAAAAACGAGACGAGGCCATTCTGCCCATCTAAGCTCGTCCAGTTCCAAGTAGCTGATTGATCTCAGAGCTTTGTCAAGCCCGGTCTTAAACGATCCAAGTGATTTTATGTCAACAAAACAACTAGGCAGCCCATTCCATCCCCCCACCACTCTCTGTGTGAAGAAGTGTCTCCTTCAACAATATGACTAGGCAGCCCATTCCATCCCCTCACCATTCTCTGTGTGAAGAAGTGTCTCCTTCAACAACATGACTAGGCAGCCCCTTCCATCCCCTCACCACTCTCTGTGTGAAGAAGTGTCTCCTTCAACAACATGACTAGGCAACCCCTTCCATCCCCTCACCACTCTCTGTGTGAAGAAGTGTCTCCTTCAACAACATGACTAGGAAACCCATTCCATCCCCTCACCACTCTGTGTGAAGAAGAGTCTCCTTCAACAACATGACTAGGCAGCCCATTTCATCCCCTCACCACTCTCTGTGTGAAGAAGTGTCTCCTACCCACTGTCCTGAGTCTATCTCCACTTAATTTCCAATGGTGTCCTCTGGTCCTGGTTTCTGCGCTGTGCTTACAGTATTGGTTAGGGTTTGTCAACCCCCCTTCAATCATGCCCCCCTATCGCTATGAGCTCCCAAATACCATGAATGATATAGCGGTGAGGGAATTATCTAATGTTGTACACCCTGTTTGTTCCACCTTTTAATGTTACCGTCAGATTGCAAAATTGCTATTCAAGGCCCCAGCGATTCAGATAATATTCTCTATCAAACAGATGCAATTCAAAGCATGGATTCTCCCTGGAGCATTTCGCATCAGAGGAATCAACAAGTACACTGGAGTAAAAAAAATGTTTAGCAAAATGATTTTAGTTTAGACAATGTTTTACCAAACATTTTCATTTTGAAACATGATATCTGGCACTTCCCGGGTCATGTCATCTGCATCCCCACCCTTTCACTGTCAATAACCAATCAGCTGCTTCCCTTATTGACTGACATGCTTTCAGCCAGTAACATGCTTGGACCCAGAAGACACTGCTGGGGTGAAATGAGCAAAGAGGTAAAGCAGTAAACAGACTTCCTGGAAGGAAAGGCCAGCAAACTGAGAACTTTGTGTTGTACCACGTGTCTGTATAAAAATGAAAACACATGTTTGGTATGATTGTTCTTTAAAAACTACACATTGAGACCTATGTAACTAATAGAAGTGCACAATGGGTAAGATTTCTGGAATTATTTTGTTTGCTGTAAATTACTTCCAGTGACTTTTGGAAATGTTTTCAGTGCTTGAGTGAGCAGTGTAAACCCTGGTAGATGTTCACCAAGCAAGTTGTAATGTTGTGTTTTACATTTGCATTGCCTACTGTGAACTGGCAGCACTGGACACAAGGCAATGCTTGTACGAAAACGCTGTCAAACCCACTGCACAGTTCCTATTTGCTTATATAACAGCATCTATAAATGACTGGATCAAAACGAGGCAATGGAAATCAATGCATGATTGACGACTGAAATAAATAACACAATTTCATTAATTTGTCCACTGACTTCTGTCCTTGGCAGCCCACAGAACTCCTGTTGACTGCCTTCCTATATGGAAACTTTCATTGTGAATTTGCAAACAGCTGAGGCATTCATGAATTGACTGCCGGTTCTTAATACTGTGGCTGAATCCTGAGATAGCAGGGAAATGTATGCAAAACTAAGTTTAGAGCATCCAGCGAGGGGTGTGTATTCTAACAGGGGACAGCAGTGAAATCACCCGAGAACCGGAGCAGCCTGTCTGAGACAGGAGGAGATGTTTATATAAAACAGCTGTCGTAACATTGCTACAGCACAGAACCGGCTGCACGTGGGTCAGACAGTAGGGGAAACAGCTGGGAGGCTAATGTGAGGAAATAACGTAACTTTATTTCTGTAACGCTCTTTTATCATTCATGTGCAATAGATTCAGCTGTGTGCCGATTTTTTTGTTGTTGTTCTAAATAGCATACAAATCATCCGGCGTGTATATTGCTATTCAAAAACAGAAATAGAAAACCTCACATGTACTGGGACTCCGTGTTGAACTTTGTCATTGTAATGTGGTCGCTAAATCATGGAGACAGATAACGCATAGAACACTTGCCAGTTACCCTCCAGAAATGGAATCCACCCCAGTTTATTAAACCTGTTTTAATAGCTAGCAGTGGTATACATCATTTCATTAGCTACAGCCAGTCCTGCAGTGTCCCAAGCTTATTGGCGAAACCATATCCGACAGCTAGATTTTAGGAAGCTGCAATAAGAAAAAGGGTAGAACGACAACTCAGTAGTTAAAAATAGTCAAATAGATCGACTAGTTAAAAAAAACCCATTAATGATAATAATAATAATAATAATAATAATAATAATAATAATAATAATAATAATAATAATAATAATGTCTGGTTCTCTCTTTGTGAATGTACTCTTTCATAACACTTTGCTGTTTGTTTACTTTGATATTGATATTTTAAAAGTCCTTGGAATGTTTTAAAACAATGTACTACTATTTTAAAATGACGTGAATGGATTGCAAACACAACTGCACTGTCCATCTGAAACCACAAACCTATAACATCGCAATCACGTGACGTGCGGTTAGTCGGCTGTCAGTTTCTCGCTGTCTTTCATATTAAAAGTTGAGCAGCGGTTGCAGTAGCGGTTTTAGGCACACGCCTCGGGCAGCAAGGGGGCTTCTGTTGTTGTGGCTCCGTTACTATAAGAAAGCGTATAGTCACCTCAAGTCTGCACCAGAATTAATTAGTTATTAGCCATTTTACGTTATTCTAAGCTAAAAAAAAACGGTAAGATATTTAAAAATGAACTAATTTCGACACTACAAACAAAGTTGTTTGCGCGTGCCGTTGTCACGCGAAATTTGGGCCCCCCTTTAAAGTGCCCCCCCGGTCTACTTTTCAGAGACTGAAGTTAAATATATAGCTTTGCAGGATGAATTACATTTTAAGCATGCATATTGTAAAACCAAAAAAAAGTACAACTAAATATTTGGGTTTAAAATGTACAAAAGGCCTGAAAGAGAAGGATGATTTAACAAGTGTTATCAATGTAAATGTAATCGGCTACATGATGCATTTTGTAATACAGGATTATCACAAAATACAAGAGTTTGAGCGTGTGCTTGCATAAGATTCTCTTAATGGCTGCTTTTGCAACAGAAAAGGTCATAAAGTCATAGCTTTGTCTCATTGACAAACCCCCCTCCCCCCACCCCACATAATATTTCATGGGGGGGGGGACCAAGTTTTGCATAAGGTGGGGAGCTTTTTTCATGGGTAGGGGGATTAGATTTCTATATGATGAACTATGAAAAATAGTCCGGGGTGGGGGCGTACTTCATGGGGGACCCATTTTCGCGTGACACAGTCAGTACTGCAAACTTGAGGGGAATACATGTATAGCTGTCTCACACGGCAGGGCTGCGTGTTTGAATCAACTTGGAAACAAATTAAAATAAACTACATCTGCAAAGAAAATTTTCTGGACCTGCATCCTAACCTCAGTCTGCTTTTGACTGTGCCTGTCACAGTAGCGTTAGGGGAGAGAAGCTTTTCTTGCCTGAACATTAAATGAATCAAAAATTATTTACTTTCTACAACAAGCAGGAGCGTTTGAGTGCACTCAGGCAGATGAGGCTGTGTGGTCCAGTGGTTTAAGAAAAGGTCTTGTAACCAGGAGGTCCCTGGTTCAAATCCCACCTCGGCCACTGACTCATTGTGTGACCCAGAGCAAGTCACTTAACCTCCTTGTGCTCCGTCTTTCGGGTGAGACGTAGTTGTAAGTGACTCTGCAGCTGATGCATAGTTCACACACCCTAGTCTCTGTAAGTCGCCTTGGATAAAGGCGTCTGCTAAATAAACAAATAATAATAAATATTGTTGATTGTGCACCAAATTTGCAGATAACTGGATTATTCAGTTATACTTGCAGACTTTGTCTGTGTGTTTTTTTTTTATGCGTTTCCTGTAGTAAAATGCAATACATTTAATAGTGTCGCTGTTGCCCTGTTTGAAAGTCATGGTATTGTAGCGTAGGAAAAAGGGAATAGGGGCCCCGGAATCAAGCTTTGCATGGGACGAACGGCGCCACTGAGCAGCTGGAAAGAGCTTTACCGGTGACCTCATGTTATTCAAAGCACTGTGGTGTTCTGGATCCGCCTGGATCCACACCCCCAGGTTCCAGTGATCTCATCTCAGTACCACAGCCAGATATACAACCCGGTGTTTATTTAAAAGCTCATGCAAATCTCTGGCCTTCATCCTGACTCTCTTTAAACTGGTCACTCTAATTTGCCTATTAAGAAAAAAAACATAAAAGCGTATTATCCAATCAGATCAAACACCGAGCACTGGGTAAAGTCAGTATCAAAGAGCCCAGTGTTTTAAAGAGATGAAATCTGTAAACTTACTGAAAAGAGCTTATTCAATTTACAAGAGAAGTGCTTAACCTGGAACTCTCCAGGATAGCACCATGGCAGATTAACTCAACTCCTGATCAGCCATCCTAATCAGAAATAAGGGTTACTGTTCAAACAAGCACTGCACTAAATGCATTGTGTGGCGTTTATGTAGCAGAATCTAAAAATGACTGGATAGAAAAAGATGCAAAGGGACCCTATGCATGATTGACGACTGAACTAAATAAGACTCCTGTAAAGAAGAGTTTTTCTCTCCTCTCTTTAATAGATCATTTATTTTATTGCAGAGGGATTTGTTTTTTTATCGTTATATGTTTGAATTATACTAGATAATTAAAAATCGTAAAATATTCAAATATTAAATGATGAAAGAATATTTGAACATAAAAGCACCCTGGCACTAAAAAAAAACTACTAAAAAGCTTTGAGTAATAATCAAAATGTGTGTCATTGAATTTACAAAGGTTATTTTAAATACCTAAATTCTAAATTGACCATATAGATGAAGGACTAAAATACAACTAGTATAACTTTGGTGACAGACTTTTTAGCAGTAGTTTTATCAGTGTCTTAGTCTACTTAGCAACCTCTCTTCTCCCCTCCACATATGCATTTAATAGACGTGGGCTTTCTGTTGAGATTTTTGCTGATTACAGAACACTGTCATGTCTTTTTATTTATTTAACCAGCAGATTTACCCATTGAGTCCGAGGCCTCATTTACAAGGGGGTCTTGGAAAACCATGAAAGGACAATTGCAAAGTACAAAGAAGACATTAAAAACACGTGCAATTCCAACATAACCAGCAGCTTACTGAGATCAAAGGACAGAATAAATAAGAAACTGCATCTACGTGATAATGTGGACTGAAGGAGAAGCATTGGCAGGAGATTCGAAGCCATTCACAAAATCGATCTTTAAAACCAGAGAAAGAAAGGTTCTCCAATTCCATCTTCATATGGCGGAAATAGATCTTCGGCAATTGATATGCAAATGATAATTCCAATGCTGAGAAACTGGGCTCTTCACAGTTCCCTATAATAACTTCAGTTGTGCTGTCATGGCTACCACTGTGACTAAAAAAAGCTGTCCTGCAATAAGACATTTAACTCAACTTACTTGGAAGTACTATTTTTATTTTATTAAAAGTCTCCTGACTTCCCCACTGTGGGGTATTACCTGTAGATTTGCCCTGCCAACCTGCACAGGGAGGCAGCAGACTCACCTGTATTGCTGCCCCAATCCCCAAAATGTGCTTGCCATGCCTGGGGAAAGACTGAGGATTAAAATGAGTGTATCTGCCAAAATAATCCCATCGATTTTACCCATGTTGCAGTTCCATCAGCTACACCGGTCTCAGAGGTGCAGTTTTGAGAGAAACATGTCAAATGATCAAGCAAGTGCCACACTAACTGAAAAAAGGCTTACAAACAGAGATTTCCTTACCCAAGCTACTGTCACTTTAGGAGCAGGATCTCCCTCTGCACTGACATCACGCAGGAGCAGGGTCTCCTGCGTGATGTCAGTGCAGAGGGAGACCCTGCTCCTGCGTGATGTCAGTGCAGAGGGAGACCCTGCTCCTGCTTGATGTCAGTGCAGAGGGAGACCCTGCTCCTGCGTGTTGTTAGTGCAGAGGGAGACCATGCTCCTGCGTGATGTCAGTGCAGAGGGAGACCCTGCTCCTGCGTGTTGTTAGTGCAGAGGGAGACCATGCTCCTGCGTGATGTCAGTGCAGAGGGAGACCCTGCTCCTGCGTGATGTCAGTGCAGAGGGAGACCCTGCTCCTGAATGATGTCAGTGCAGAGGGAGGCCCTGCTCCTGTGTGATGTCATTGCAGAGGGAGGCCCTGCTCCTGTGTGATGTCATTGCAGAGGGAGACCCTGCTCCTGCGTGTTGCCAGTGCAGAGGGAGGCCCTGCTCCTGTGTGATGTCATTGCAGAGGGAGACCCTGCTCCTGCGTGTTGCCAGTGCAGAGGGAGACCCTGCTCCTGCGTGATGTCAGTGCAGAGGGAGACCCTGCTCCTGCATGTTGTCAGTGCAGAGGGAGACCCTGCTCCTGAATGATGTCAGTGCAGAGGGAGGCCCTGCTCCTGTGTGATGTCATTGCAGAGGGAGACCCTGCTCCTGCATGTTGTCAGTGCAGAGGGAGACCCTGCTCCTGAATGATGTCAGTGCAGAGGGAGGCCCTGCTCCTGTGTGATGTCATTGCAGAGGGAGACCCTGCTCCTGCGTGTTGCCAGTGCAGAGGGAGACCCTCCTCCTGCATGATGTCAGTGCAGAGGGAGACCCTCCTCCTGCTTGATGTCAGTGCAGAGGGAGACCCTGCTCCTGCATGATGTCAGTGCAGAGGGAGACCCTCCTCCTGCTTGATGTCAGTGCAGAGGGAGACCCTGCTCCTGCGTGATGTCAGTGCAGAGGGAGACCCTGCTCCTGCGTGATGTCAGTGCAGAGGGAGACCCTGCTCCTGCGTGATGTCAGAACAGATTACAAATCAGTGGGATTTTCCAAGCCTTTCTATGCAGTAGACAATAATCCCAGACACACAGGAACCTTCCAGACATTATATTTTACCAGCAGTCTGGAATGTAGGTCACTTCCAGTGTGGAGGTATTATTGCTTTCATACCTCAATATAAACAATACACTGTGGATTATATTTTTTTATTCCTTTGTGGTATCATTGTAGTAAGCAAGGCTTTGAAAGTATGTATTTCTTGTCATGATCGGTGTAACCACAATCTCACAAGAGCCCTGTTGTCTTTCTGTTAATGACTTCTTCATTTTTACTGCACAGCACAATGAGCTCCTTATTCAAAGCAACTGCAAAGGCAAGGGTGTGTTTTCTCATAGCTTCTTGTTAGTTTTATAACCTCAAGATTGTTTTACGAGTTTCAGAATAGGGGGAGAATGACTTATTTCCCCGAGTCGAAAAATCAAGTTAAAAATTGAAGTCACTTAAAAACAATATTTAAAAAAAAATTGGAACACTGTGTGCACTACATTTAAAAACTGCTTGTCATTTTTCAAAACTATAAAGAATTGCAACTACAACTGACTTCCGTCCATCTGAAACCACACACTTCACAATTCTAACAGCTGAATACTGTTATCAACATTACTGGTTCGCTGCCGGTATCCACTTTAAACACACACAGCATTACTGTGTTGCTGCTGTTGCTTTCACATTGTCTGTCAGTTTCTGAAGTCGACTGTCACTTTAGAAGATATTTTCACTTCCACGTAACCGCCACATCTTTTAAAGAGGAAGTAGCTTCAAATGTCATTTTACTTTTCTTTTCTTTTTTTTAATTGTTGGTCCTGGGTTCGGTTGCTCCTGTAGCCACTTATTATCATTTTTTGAGCTTGTCTGAAGAATCTGGGACTAAACAGACTTTCTCCTTCCATTCATATCATGTGACAATGTGACCTTTCAACTCTGCCAGCCCCAACGGCTCTGCATTTACAAGGAGAGTGGTCTGGCAGAGGTGAAAGGTCACATTGTCACATGATTTGAATGGAATAAGGAAGTCTGTCTTTACCTGTAAGCCACACCTAGTGGTTTCAGTCCAAAGGTGAAACAGTTAATTGATTAATCGCCATGGATTTTATTTTGCCTAATTAAACATTGATCGATGAATCACGCTGGTCCGTCACGTATATGCATTATATATATATAACTAGCACCTGCGTGTGTGTTCAGTTGTGTCTGGAGGCTTGAAGAGTAACCACATTAATCGGAGAGTTTTGCTTTTTGCTTTCTCTTTAACTCTTTTCTAAAACAATCCCTCCTACAAGGCCATACCACAAGCGTGCGTGCCTATTTGTGCAAGTACACAGCAATGGGATTACAAGACTTCTTCACCATCATAGTACTGTCTGTGCTGGACACAACTCGTTAGTGCACCAGAGCTGTCTTCTGCACCAAGAGCTGCCTTCTGCACAGCCCCTCTGCTAGTTGATGCAACTCCAGGTAAAGACACACTGCACACCTTGATCTTCAGCTGCTGATGTACCTTTCTACTGAAAGAAATATGTGAAATATAAAATGACCTAGAAATAAAAACATGCCCTGTCCCCAAACACACGTTCTTTACATTTTAGTAAAACACTGAAAAGTTTAAAAGTAGATTCAAATGACATTCTTTTAGGGTTTATTTTCTTTATATTTTGTTTGCAATAATTCTGAGTTGTTCTTATTGTAAATACAAGATATTTTATACATTGCTTTGACTGTGAGTTCAGGAGCTGCTCTTCAGTTCTAGCTGTGCTGCCATAGACATCTGTAATGTAGGCTAGATGAACCAAAATGTCTTTAAATTCGTAAGCACCAGCTCCACCTGGCACAAAGCAGTATATTGCAAGCAAAACAAAAGGATGTTGAATTCAAAGAGGCGGTGGCACCTACTTCAATAAAGATACTTGTCTGATCTAGCCTAAGCTACATGTTTCTATGGCAGACAACTAGAACTGAAGACAGGGGTGCAAATTTGGCACTATGGCACTAGATTGCAGTGCCAGGGTACCTCATATAGCCACAGCAACATTAAATACTGGTGCCAGTAGACATGTTTAGTTTATTTTTTAGCAAACGTCCTTAGCATGAATATAAATATGGGTGTGATTAGATAAGGGGTACATTTTGTTGCAAATATTTACTGTAACACAAAACATAAAAAGCTCATTGAAGAGCGGGGGCTTGATTAGGGTGGGGTTTGAGTAGGCTCTCTGGTGCTAAACTTTCAAAACAGTTAGCACCAATTTTCAAAACGATTTGCACCCCTGTGAGATCAGCTCCTAGACACAAGAGGAAGCACCTTAGAAAAGCCTTGTGAAAAAAATAATAATGTTTTTGAGTAATTTCAATACCAACCACTCAGAGTGACTTATAAACATCATAGACAATTTGGGGAAGCTATAAGACCAACAAAAAAATGCTCAGATATATGCAGTGAAAGTATTGAATTTTAATCAAGTAATGTTAAAACTTTACAATGCATTAGTAAGACCTCATCTAGAATATTGCGTTCAGTTCTGGTCACCTCGTTACAAAAAGGATATTGCTGCTCTAGAAAGAGTGCAAAGAAGAGCGACTAGAATTATCCCGGGTTTAAAAGGCATGTCGTATGCAGACAGGCATAATTGAATCATTTTCAACCTGAAAAAAAGAAACAAGGACCAGGGGTCACAAATTTGGAGATTAGATAAAGGGGCATTCAGAACAGAAAATAAGAGGCACTTTTTTAAACTTTTTTGTGAGGGTCTGGAACCAACTCCCCAGTAGTTGTTGAAGCTGACAGCCTGGGATCCTTCAAGAAGCTGCTTAATGAGATTCTGGGATCTATAAGCTATGGAGGCTGTGTGGTCCAGTGGCTAAAGAAAAGGGCTTGTAACCAGGAGGTCCCTGGTTCAAATCCCACCTCAGCCACTGACTCATTATGTGACCCTGAGCAAGTCACTTAGCCTCCTTGTGCTCCGTCTTTTGGGTGAGACGCACTTCTAAGTGACTCTGCAGCTGATGCATAGCTCACACACCCTAGTCTCTGTAAGTCGCCTTGGATAAAGGCGTCTGCAAAATAAACAAATAATAATAACGAGCAAAGATGGGCCGAATGGCCTCCTCTCGTTTTCCTTTGTTTTCGTTTTCCTATGTTATTAAAAAAAAATAGTAGTTAATATATATATATATATATATATATATATATATATATATATATATATATATATATATATATATAATCAGAAGCTACTTACACAGCTGAAATTAAATAGTTAATAAGAGCTTATCTTTACATCTGTAGATAGTAAATAACTTTGCATAAAGACTACTAATTAAAGTCATATGCTTAAAAAAAATAAAACAAAAAAACAACAACACATTGACATAAAAAATACATAACAGTATATCAGATCTTTCTTAGCTTTATTGCATAGAAATGTGGCATCGTTACTTTTTATGTCAACATTTTACGTTGAAACAGTTCAAAACAATCATTTCAATATATAACGACGTCAGTAGGCAGCTGTGCGAATACAACAATGACATCAATCAAAATAAATAAATAGATAAATAAGCCAAATATAGCTCTTTCCATTGGGCGGGCAAGCTTTCTGCTTAGGTTTTCCTTGTGTAGCTGCTCCGAATTGTAGAAGTGGGAGTGAGAGGAAGGATGACGTCACTCGTGTGGTTGGCTCGAGCCACAGTTGCCAAACTGCTCAGTTTTGAGTATTCAGTGTCTCACTTGCTGCGCGTGGATGTCATGCATTTTGAGTCTCTGTTTAAATGCCTTGAAATTCAGGGCTGCTCCGTGCTTCTGAACTTCACAGGGATCCGGGAAAGTCGAATTTAGGTAAGAGGGAGAACTCTATCAACCACGCTATTTCTCGATAGTGCAAACAGGAAGGTTTTTTTGTTGTTGTTGTTTTGTTTTTAAAAGGGGTTATTTAAACCGGTGACTGTGTGTGTGTGTGTGAGTGTGCGGTGGTAAGCAGGAACAGGTGCATGTGCTTTGAACTACGTGTGTGTTAAATTGTTAGCTGTGTTGCTGTTCATAAGAAAGTTGGGCATCGTTATTCGTACAATGCAACTTTACCAGTAGGTCTCACCAAAGTCCAAAGTCAGCGGTTTATATTCAAAACAAATCTAGAGTAGGAATATACAGAGTGCACGGTTGTAATTTCTTATCGATCACATTAAATTATTAATTAATTGATTGATCACCAAATTACGCAAGTAAGAGTAATATCGACAACCGAAACTTTGAGCCTTTGATAGGCGTTTTCTCTTATTATGTTAAGTCCAAAGTATTTATAGCGCATTTAAAATGTATCTCACCGTAGTGCTGCGCATACCAGTTTTACTGTATTTCTGTTATGCAATATAAGTTACGACGCATTCCCTTTTACCTAAAACGTAAGGCCAATAAAAAGTAATATATTTTTTACAGCCTTGAAATACTAAAACTACCGATGTAGGGCCAAAAAGTCATAGGATGTGGTAAGTGTACCAAAACTTGACCCGTGTGAAGTGGTATGTGATGATATGTTGTTGATTTCGGTACATGTGCAATCAATTTCTATAGTCATAAGGTTTGTAGGAACATTTTAAAGCAAATGCTCAAATGAATTATAAATCATTATTTTGCAAACTTCAACTGTAAACAGACAACCAATTTCTCTTAAAAAAAAAAACAATTCACGATGAACAAGACAAAATGATTAGTCATTGCAAAGTTGCACAAGTAAACATATTTACAAGACTCCTTGTATTGCAGATGATAAATATTAGCACACTATTTTCTTAATGGTGAGAAAATATAAGAAATTAAAAACGACGTAAAAATATATAGTGTGAAACGCTGGAGCAAGGATGTTTTTGTTTTGTTTTTTTGCTCACATTTAAACGAAAGGTTTGGAAAGAGATTTCAACAGTATTTGTAATGCATTATTAGCGACTTCATTTTAAATACAATGGGCTAAGTTTTGGATGATAAGTAGTAGACTCTGGTTTTTGATGTTAAACTACTAGCCTGATTTCACACAGTACTGTAATGTGTTCAGCGCATATACCATTGACCGTATTTCGCACGATACAATCAAGCTGGTCTCTGGTCAGTCATTTGGGGAAGCAGCTGGTTTTTTTACTTGCAGTAAAGATTGAACCGAAAGTGATGGGGAGGATTTCACTCACCGGGTGAAATGGCAAAGTGCGTGCAGGACAATCTGAAAGCACAGCTTGCAAACTGAGCTTTCTCTAACCTAGTGTAGTACCAAATACCGGGCCATATTTTCAAAGGGTTTACTCCAGTTTTAATTAACTCCTTTTTATGAACTAGGTAAAACACCTGGTAGTTTTACAAACCAACTAAGTTATACTGCATATTTAATATCCTCTTGAGCACCCTCTGTGTGTTTTGTATCTCATTTTGTAACATGTACGTGATTTTTTTAAAATAATTATAGAGTGGAGGAAACGCTTTGAAAATACGGCTCCTGATGTTTCAAAATGAAAACCCTTGTTTTAGCGTCCAAACTGCATATTTGACACATAGTGAAGTTTCTGGAGGGGAAATGTGTGATTATTTTGTTAATACATCGCCCATGCGTTATTAAAACAACATTTGAGTCAGCATCCTCTCATTGACGGGTTTGTAACCTTGGTGTTCTTCTGTAGGGTTGATATCTTTGGTTAGCACTGCCAAGTGCCAGGAAATGTTTTAGGTTCCCATTCCTTTTTTAGGTGCTGTGAAAGCTGGAGGTGTTCGGTAGTGATTCAGTGGTGCCACAGCTATCCGAGAGAGCTCAGAGAAACAGAAAGGCCGCTTTGTCGAGGGCTGGGTTGTTTTGATAATTTAGCTGCGTGTTCTGGTGAGCGATACTAAAAATGAACCCTCTCATGCTGTGGGTTACTCATTAAATGGCATTTCCTTTGTTCAGTGTCTCATGATTTCATTTAAATGTGATATATTAAAAAAGGAAATCATGTTTACAGTTGCACAGCTCTCTTGTCTGTGCTGTGAATAAAGCTTGCTTGGGGTCAAAACAATGACACGTACGCCACCCACAAGCAAGTAGGCCATAACAAACATTATTAACAGTTCAGGAATTAAAAAATAGCAGTGAAATAGGTAACAAAAGTGACTGTTGTGAGAGACAAATAATATAAGACACTCAAGGATAGTGCTAAAAGAAAAGGTTTCAAATCTGTTATTCATGTTGAAACATTTGTTTATAGTTTCTTTTAGCGTTATGAGAAATAAATGTACTGGTATTTTGAACAAGGTTTTTTTTAATCTAATCGAGTGTTTTTAAAGTTTTCAATATATGGAGAAAGGATGAAATATCTGAAACTGGCTAAGGACCTTTATCAAGTTATTGAGAGTCGGGGGAGGTGTAGGAGCCAGCTGTCTTGTCGATTATTACATTTCTCCCTAGTTGCACATCTTTTTTCTGTTTTTCTCATTTTGTTTTTCTTCTGCTAGCTTTCTAAAACAGGCATCCCACTGTTCTCCCCACAATTGAGATGGACTGAATTAAGAGTAAGTAGAGGGGTTTGGAAAAATATTGCGTGACACCTCCTGACAACTTTTTACACTTATAACAAAGCTCTTTTCAAAATGTCCGCTCTAGTGCACTGGGATTTGAGATCTATCCTCTAAATCACTAAAAAAAAAAAACAACAACAAAAAACACAAATGCTCTGGCTTTTCTGTCCTGTACCACATCATGGATCGTTACTGCTGTGCTACCTGTTTGACAATGTGGGCAATAATCCTGACACTATCAGTGCACTAGAGCAGACATTTTGAAAAGAGCTTTGAAGCAGACTTTAAAGTTGTCAGGATGTTAACAATGAAAAGAAATTACAGGTGTGTTATTTAAACAGTTGTAGCAGCAAGTGGGGACGGGTAACGCTATATTTTTCTGAACTCCACTACTTTCTCTTTTAAAGTAATTTTCTATCCCTCTGTTTAATTACTTGACCGGACTCCCCAGGCATCTCTCTATTGACAAACCAAATGTCTGCGAAAAAATATCAATTTTAGCCTTGGATGCCGCACAGAAACACGTTTTGTTGCTCATTATTATTTTTCAGTCTAATAATGATGTCTAAACAAATTATTGATAATACCACAATACATGATTGTGCCAACCCTCTGTAAGACGTGTGTGGTTTCATGTGCATTTGATGGATGTAGGTCAGTTTCACTACACTGATGGCCTTGTATATTCAGCTGTCACTGGCAGACTCATTCGTAAAAGGAAAGACAAACTGAATTTGCAGAGCAAGCAAGAAGAAACGAAGGTATGCTGTAAATGAACCTCCCCAGCTGTAACAATAATGTTTCAATTGGGAGTATTTCCCTGGAGGCTCTTATCTTTTACTTATCAGCAGTTATCCTTTGCACTTTACTTTATAATGCATTTGATACTGAGCCTGTGTTGCTGTTATAAGGTTTGTTTTAGATAGTTTTATAGGGTTTAAGCTGAAGGCTTAGAAACACCCTCCACTTCAGTTTTTTTTTTTTTTTTTTTTTTTTTTTTTAAGTGACTCAGAAAAAACGGTCAGATCTTCCAAATGAAAAAGCAGAGATTTTGAAAAAGACCAAGACATTTGTTTAGTGTGAAATCTCTGCAGTGGTGTTGCAGGTCGTTTTTGCAGTCCAGTTTGTCTTGTGCTTTGGACATATTTTCAAATGCTTAATGTTAATGACCCTCAGAATAAATTGTATGCGTGGCGTTTTTTCTCATGACTTTGATGTCGAAACTTTAATGTTGACTGTTTGAAGTTATAGATGAATCGCCTAAACCAAAACTGTCCAACGTTTTTGGTTTTGAGAGAGAAAGAAAGAAACCAGGTTGTTTTGGGACCTTTTCCACTGTCTTCTTGTGTAAAAGAATAGGATCTCCAAAACACAGGTGAGACATAAAACAGGACGGTGCCTGTATATTTATTAATTTACAAACACAAACTAAAGAAACAAAGGAGTTCTAACTAAACTTGTATCTGCTGTCTACCAACTACCAAAACAAATACGCTTCACAAGTGTCCCAGTATCTTTTCAGGTCTGACCACGCAGGCATTAGCTTTAATGCAGACCCAGACCAAACATTTTGTCGTGCTTCTACACCTGCCTGTCTAATTACCAGGCAGATGTCCCTCATTAAATTAGTGCCAGGTGATGCTGGCTCAATAAAACAATTTGACAATTAAACCTGTGACAACCCGCTTAAGCTCATTTTATGAATGTGATTTTATAATTAATAGGACAAAGCTTTACACTCTTGCCTTCTCGGTATTTGGATAATGACATCGCTGTTAAAATTCAAATTTAATAGATTAGGATTTAAAACGAAGTGTAGTGTCTACAGCAAATATTCTGGCATCGCTTCATTTCTTGCGTTCTTTTATATTGAATTTGAATAGTGCAAAGAAAAAGCTACTTATTTCCTCTGTACAAAACCACACAGGTCCTGCAAATTTAGAACCGCAGGTAGTACTCAACATTCTAGAATAATATGTTAGTTCGAAAAAAACTGTTAAACTTTTATATTTAAGTAAACAACATATGGTGTGTGGGGAAGTGCCTCTCGTTTTTCATGGCTGGCTACGGCCCTATATATATATATTTGTTTATTTATTTAGCAGATGCCTTTATCCAAGGTGACTTACAGAGACTAGGGTGTGTGAACTATGCATCAGCTGCAGAGTCACTTACAACTACGCCTCACCCGAAAGACGGAGCACAAGGAGGTTAAGTGACTTGCTCAGGGTCACACAATGAGTCAGTGGCTGAGGTGGGATTTGAACCGGGGACCTACTGGTTACAAGCCCTTTTCTTTAACCACTGGACCACACAGCCTCCTATGTATATATGGATGAAGGCTACATTTGCATCCTGAGCAATCCCATTCGACTCCTCGAGAACATCGCTTTCAATTCAAACACATCATGTCTCGTTTTCAATCACTCGACAACACACAGTACAGAAATGTTCATTAATGATCAACAAAATGAGAATAAGTTAAAAAAAGAAATAAATAAATGATGTAAAGCTGGTACATTCGTATCTCAGAAATTAAAGAGGAACGGGAAATTAAAACAAGGTAAAGGCGATCATCCAAATAAAACTGAAGCACTAACGGATAACGACACAGAATGCCTGTACAGCACTGAAACACAACATTTTAAAAAAACCCAACTGTACTGCTGAACCTCGTCTTCTTTAATATCAGCATCACAAGGGTATCCATGGATTATAAAAAATAATAGATAGGCTTCTTCAGTGAGTTACAGGAAAACAATTCCATCCTGGGTTTCTGTGACCTTCGGTCTTGTAATTTATGAGGTCACAGAAACCCTAGATGGAATTATTTTCCTGTAACTCACAATTTTATTATATATATATATATATATATATATATAAGTAACAGCAGCAGGAATGTGAGACAGCAGGGAGGGGGTTAAAGCCTCCCTGAAGAAAAACAGGTGCGGAATGCACCTTTTGTTTGAGTTAATTGTGTTTTGGTTTATTGTTTAATTGTTTTGCTTTTCTCTTAATCAGTTTTTGTTAATTGTTTTATTGTTTAATTATTCCCTGCACCTGGGCGGGAATTGGGACCAGGTGCAGGGTATTTAAGAGAGGCAGCTAGTATGCTCAGGGCTGCTGAGTTGAAGGAGGCAGATGAGGTGGTCTGCTTCTGAGCAGTCGTTTAGAAGTAAGTGCTGTGAAGCCCGCATAGTTTTTGTTTGTGTTGTGGTGTCAGGTAAACGGCTTGGCCGTCCTGCAAGTTAGACAGGAAATAGCGTGTTTACTTAGCGCTCCAAAACAGAGCTAGGTGTTTGTTTTGTTTTATTTTTGTTAATTAAAAATAGCGCCAGCGAGAAAATCCATTTCTGTGTACTGGGTCGTATTTTTAAAGGGCACGAACCCGTGAGTGGTGCTAAGTCTTTTACACTATCTATCTATCTATATATATATATATATATATATATATATAATCTCTGAAATTATGAAGCGTATTGGTAAATGCAGGTATTTCATTGAAGAATATATGTATTTCTGCATACCCATTTGCCATTCACAAAATAATGCGTATAAAACAATTCACAATGGTGTTGAAGGATATTGTACTTCAAATACGTAGTAGTTTGATGAAGATTAACATTCCATTAAATACATATTGAATCATTTAGTACCTTCATTTTTTCAACAGAAAACCACACTTTGAATAGACATAGACATTAGATAGATTAAGGTTTGCCAATTTTTTTTTTACTTTTAGAGAGAGAGAAAAAAGAGAGAAGAGACTGGTTCATCTTCTCTGTGCTTTACTACACTGTGCTGTGCTATTATTAGTAGATACTCAAAGTAGTAATCTTTGAGAAGTGCCAGGTTCATTATCTTCTCTGTGCTTCACCTCACTTTCTTCCCCTGTGATTTGACTCCACTTTGCTGCACAAGTCTGTTTAAAGAAAATAAACACATGGCACGTGTGATGGGCTGGAGTTGCACAGGGTTAGAAATCCAGTTTGGCAGGACTTCATGCTTGCTTATTGTTTCTATGCATTGGGGTTTTCTGGCACTTGCTAGCTTTTCTTTTTTCAAAAGTGTTGAATTTTGATTGCTATCTCTGGTGTGGACTGGTGGTTAGCTTGAGCGAATGGACAGAGAGCCGCAGTGTCACAGTGTGAGACTCTAGGGAGTGCAGCTCAGCTCAGCTCTGCTACTGACTGGAGCAATATTATCCTGCTATTATTGACATTTTGTTTAGTCTTAATTATTTATTGCACTATAAAAGTATTACCGGAAAGCCTACTACAGGTGATCATCGTGTTTCTGATTATCGAAGGCTATAAAGGATCGGTGCCACTGTCACAGAGGTGTGTTCCTTTCTCTTCCTAAAGAGGTGCTGGAGGGGGACTGCTGATTAAACTGGGTATCAGAGAACTCTTAATTCAGCTCCTCCATCCAATGTGGGAGAGAACAGTGGTACAGCCACATAGCAGACTGAAAACTAAAAATAGTGATCATTTTAAGCAATAAGTGGTGTGGTCTAACCCTACCTAACAGTGGTGTAGCCTGGGGCCGGTTTTTCAAATCTTGTAATGTGGATCAAAATGATCTGGATTTTCTAACCCTATATTTTGTGATCGGGATTACTTTTATCTGGATCATTTTGATGTTTTTATTTAAATTATTTTTTTATCAAGATTACGAAATCCGTTTTTTGAAGTAGTTCTAATATTTTATAGTACGGATGGGCACCAATATCAATAATAATTTCCTGATCGCGATATCGTGGAATTAAAAAACAAAACATCCCGTACACTCACAGAGACTCACATACTTTTTTTGCTAAAATGTATTATTTAAAAGTTAAATCCACCTTCCAGGTAGGATCAAAATGATCCTGATACTTTGGATAAAAGTAATCCTAATCTCTTTTTTAAATTCTGAAAAATCCAATTACAACATTTAATCATGATTTAAAAGCGCGACCGGATTACCAAAGCGAAGTCCGGATCATAGTAATCCCGATCGCATGTTGACATTTTGAAAAAAAAAATTTCACTATATAATCCTGAATGCATAAATCGGATTACGAAAGTTTTGAAAAACAGGACCGTGGTGGATACAACTGACAGACACTCATTAATGATACAATACTAGAATCTCTTACAGCTGTTTCCTTACTAAGGTGCTTTTGGGGTCTGTGAAACTATCCAGCCGTGTGCCCAAAACGATTTGACACAAGAACATTCGAAAATGGACGAATGAGAGGAGGCCTCCGTGCTAGTCCAGCTGATTGATCTAATTGATCTAAAAACTTTATCAAGTAAAGGACCCCAGTGATTCAGCATCAACATCATGACTAGGCAGCCCATTCCATCCCCTCACCACTCTCTGTGTGAAGAAGTGTCTCCTTCAGCAACATGACTAGGCAGCCCATTCCATCCCCTCACCACTCTCTGTGTGAAGAGGTGTCTCCTTCAACAACATGACTAGGCAGCCCATTCCATCCCCTCACCACTCTCTGTGTGAAGAGGTGTCTCCTTCAACAACATGACTAGGCAGCCCATTCCATCCCCTCACCACTCTGTGATGAAGTGTCTCCTTCTCTGTGTTCCAAGTCTCCAAGCTTCGCTGTTTGTTGGAATACCCCCACCCTGTGATGAGTCAGAGAGCTGTCGGTAAGTCACATAGGTACAGAGACTTATCCAGGCTCTTCCTGTTGCTTGCTGAGACACACACTTGTCACCTCGCTCTCTTACTGAGTTTGTGAACAGCACTTCTCTTCAAGATGACAACAACAGGAAGTGAGCAGTCTCCCATGATCTCGCATCAGCAAAACAGCATTCTTGTTTAAGACTTTTCACTGACTGGAGTGAAGCTCGTTTATCAGCAGCAGGTATTAGGAACCCACCTGACCTTCCCTTAGAGGGCCTTGTGCAGCAAAGAGTCAGTAATACCTGCTGCGCAGGGAGTGTATTTTAGCTAAATAAGGGATTGTTGTCATGCTTGTAAAAGGTAAGGGATTATGGCTCTCCTTAGCTATTAGGTATTACACATTTCTGTTATCAAGATTCCTTTGAACACAGTAAGAACATGATAAGGAGGCTGTGTCGTCCTGTGGTTAAAGAAAAGGGCTTGTAACCAGGAGGTCCCCGTTTCAAATCCCACCTCAGCCACTGACTCATTGTGTGACCCTGAGCAAGTCACTTAACCTCCTTGTGCTCCATCTTTCGGGTGAGACATAGTTGTAAGTGACTGCAGCTGATGCCTAGTTCACACACCCTAGTCTAAGTGTGGCCTCACCGTTGCATTATACAACCTCGTATAATGTTCTCTTTGCTGTATACTGTTACCATACAGCCAAGCGTTCTGCTAACTGTTTGAACTGCTTCCCCTCTCTGCTTCCAATTCCACAGCCACGAAATCTGCTGCATCCCCTGAGCAGCACCATTCAAATAGGATCATTACTGTAGTTTGTATCATTTTTACTAACCGAAGTACACATAAGGGACTTCATGCACTGTTTATTTTCTGTAACCTTCTTACACAAAGATCCCTATTTTAGTTATCTAATCGGTGGCTGTATTTAGACTGCCGCTGTCTGGATCATTGGTACAGCCCGCAGTATTTCTCGTTCTGTCTGACACCCTGAGCTGCGATCCCTCCCTGCTCTAACAGTGTGTACACAGCTTTCCAAAAGCCAACTGACAGTATGGCACAACAGGAAGGGCTCCTCAGTGTCTTTCTATTCTAACCACACACATTGCAGACCAGCACTGAGCGTCACTCACACTTTTCATTTTCATTATTCATTCTTTTACTCCAATAGAAATAAATACAGTCACATCCACTATATCCCTCCTTTATTATCATTATTATTATTATTATTATTATTATTATTATTATTATTAGTATTATTTATTTCTTAGCAGACGCCCTTATCCAGGGCGACTTACAATTGTTACAAGATATCACATTATTTTTACATACAATTACCTATTTATGCAGTTGTGTTTTTACTGGAGCAATCTAGGTAAAGTACCTTGCTCAAGGGTACAGCAGCAATGTTCCCCACCTGGGATTGAACCCACGACCCCCCGGTCCAGAGTCCTAACCACTACTCCACACTGCTGCCCTGTAAAAGAGGGTCTGGTGAAATACTGCTAATGCCGACTGCATGCTGTGCCCAATTCCGGTCACCACAGCACCAACGGGGGCATTGTGGCCCTGGAGAGAGTAAAGAAGAGCAGCAAGACTAATCCCAGGATTAAAGGACTGAGCTGTGAAGATAAGATGAAAAAACTGAATCTCGTAGCCTGGAACAAAGAAGAATCAGGGAGGACATGATTGAAGTCTTTAACATCTTCAATGGAGCTGACACACAGTAGTTCACGCTAACCAACATTTTAAGTGCAGCACAGGACCCAGGACCAGAGGAGACTGGTGGAAATTAAGTGGCGATAGAATTAGGACACAGAGAGAGTGGTGAGGGTATGGAATGGGCTACCCAGTCATGTAGTTGAGGTAGAATCGCTTGGATCCTTTAAGTCCGGGCTTGACAAAGTTCTGAGATCAATCTGCTACTAGGAACCGGACGAGCATTGATGGGCTGCATGGCCTTGTCTCATTCATAACTGTTCTTATGAATGAAATAAACAAGTTTCATCACAATTAAAAAAGTGTGTCATACTGATGGCCAAGCAGACATGTAGTGAACCTTCATATACCACCAGACTGATACTATCAATAATGCAGCAAATGGTTCTCTGGATTGATACGCTAAAATGTGACATACAGATGGACAGGCAGCCAAAGAATGTCCTTGGGAAGTTTCATGACAATTGGATAAGCATTTTCAAGATCAATGTATATTGAAGACATTGAGAAATACATCTAGTCAAAATGTTTGTCATTGATTTTTCGTTCTGTATTTCTAGATAGATGTAAACCTGGAAGGGGGTTAAATGATGAATGAATATGACATCTTTGGTTCTCACTCTTTTAAACATATCTTAAAGCCTTACAAATGTTAAACACATGTTCTGTTGCTAAAACATTATAAAAACATGCTTAAACATGCGCTGCAGTATACTGTGGTGAAATGATCAGGGTTATGATACCATGCTACCCCACTAATTTCCTCCACCCATGTTCTGTTGTAGAGACTATAAAAAGTCCCGACCCTTCCTCCCTCACCACCTGCCCACCATGGAAAGGAAAGCAGCACACTTGACACCCTAATACTGTATTTTAAAAAAAACGACGAAAAACTTGGGTCCGGACCCTGTCAAATGACTCAGCAAAGTGTAATAAAGCATAGGCAAGCATTGTAAAGTACAGAGAGGAATGGTAAATCATATTTTAAAAACTATGATAGATGCATAGTATAACCATGGGGGAAAAAAACTTTACTGTGGGAATATTTGAATTCAGCAGTGGGGAAATTCAATTTCTACTGTTGCTGTCTGCAAAAGCATGATGGTTACTCTTTCAGTGTTCTGTTCTAAAATGCTCGGGGGAATATTTGCTTTCGTTGTACTACATATTATATTATAGATGTCTTTTTTTTTAAATCCTTGGTTGGTTGACTTAGTTGTTGTGGGTTTTTTTTTGTGAAACATGGCTGCCTGACTCTGCAGTGTGATGTCTTTACAGCAATGCTGTGGTTTTACTTGTCGTCTCCTTGTAATCTCTGCTCCGCACACTCGCTGCTGTCTCACACACACAATACGAAGCGCCTGTATCCGGTGCTTATTGTCTTGAAATGAAACCTAGTGAAAGGCACACAGTTTTTCTACTCATGTAAGGGAAGCGGCTGACTCTATTTTATTGATCTAAACAGTGGTGGATCTTAATACCACCACCCGTAAATCGCTATCCATGATTTTCGGAGGACCTTGTTGTTTTGTTATTTCATATAGTAATGTTAATAAGTGGGTTAATAAACCAGCCCTTGGGGAAAACATGAGCCTGATTAATACAGAGATAAAGAGTCATTGTATGTAATTATGTCCCGTCACCATTGGAACCTATTAGTAACTACACTTACAATTTCTCTGAGAGTGTAGAACTCTCACTCAGAATGTCAACGGCAAAGCATTCTAAATGTTTAAACCACAACAGGTTCTATAAAAAAATCAGTTTTCCGTCTGTTTATTTAGATTTAAGAACATAAGAACGTTTACAAACCGGAGGAGGCCATTCGCCCCATCTTGCTCGTTTGGTTGTTAGTAGCTTATTGATCCCAGAATCTCATCAAGCAGATTCTTGAAGGATCCCAAAATATCAGCTTCAACAACATTACTGGGGAGTTGGTTCCAGACCCTCACAATTCTCTGTATAAAAAAGTGCCTCCTATTTTCTGTTTAATTAATAACTTCTAATATGTTTAAGTGTTGGGTCCCTCTAATCAAACTGAGAGTGTACTTTCTCTTGCACTCTTTGTATGACACTTTCAACTTGATTAGAGGTAGCCACCGAGCACTCAAATGTACTATATTAAAAGTGACCCCTACATGTGTTTCAGAATTTAAAATGACATTTTAGTTGTGTGCTGGAGCCCTTAAACGGATGTTAAACAAGGTTTTTAAATTGATTCTATACCTCTTTTATCCCCTGTGACAGGCACATAGATGATACATGCACTGTACATGCATGAAATTTGTTATAGGCATTCTTTAGCATTGCTCACGCCAATGAGAATGGACTGTAAAGCCTTGGTTTATGCTCCTTGCAGCTGACAGAAACACACCATGCATTTTATATCATGCACTCTCAATGTAGTTTTCAAAATTACGGTTTTGAAAGAAACATTTTAGCAAACATATTTCTGTTTTAAAACATGATATTTGAGGGGCTCCCGAGTGGCGCATCCAGTAAAGGCACTCCGCGTGGAGTGCAGGAAATTGGGAAGAAAATGTGGTAAAAAAAATAATTGGAGATCCCAAATTTAAAAAAAAATAAATAAATAAAAAACATATCATCTGGTACTACACTAAGTTTAAGAAATCTCTGTTTGCAGGCCATGCTTTCAGATTGTGTTGTGCTTCCTTGGTCATTTCACCTGAATTGTCCCCACCTCTACAAAGGCTGTTTTTTCAAAGTTCTAAGTTGTTATTTTGAAGTTCAGATACTTTGAACTATGTGTAAGATTTTGACCTTTTAAACACTTGATTAGAATCACGTCACGGTACTGCAAGCGTATCAACAAGGAGCAAACTCGGAAAAGAGTCTCTTCTCTTTGATAAACTGGTCCACACTGCAAGTTGACATGGTTTGTCATTTAAAAAAAATAGGCTATATTGATCACAGAGTGATAGCTGGCTTATCATAATATCATCCATAACTATTAAACAGTAATTGTGTTACATTTAGAATACTAAAAGAAGCTTTGAATATTCAACTACAAACATTGAGTTAAACGATAAATGTTTCAACTACAGTGTCTTGTAGTTTTATTAAATACCCTCTATATACTATTGAGTGGCAATCGTGCTTAGGTACTACAAACATGTAGTACATAGTAAATTACTGCTGGAAGGCTATAAGCTGTATCCCAGTCACAGGGCACAGAGGTTAAGAACTGAATACAGAGACTTCGGTAAAGCAATTTATTTTTATTTTTTTTTAATTTAGTCGTTGCCAATTATTTTTTTACTATTTTCTCCCCAATTTGGAATGGCCAATTTATTTTTAGGCTCAGCTCACCGCTACCACCCCCGCGCTGACTTGGGAGGGCGAAGACGAACCTCCGCTGTCCTCTGAATCGTGTGCCGTCAGCCGACCGCTTTTTTCCACACTGCAGACTCACCATGCAGCCACCCAAGAGCTACAGATTCGGGGGACAACGCAGCTCTCGGGCAGCTTACAGGCAAGCCCGCAGGCGCCCGGCCAGACCACAGGGGTCGCTGGTGCGCGGTGAGCCGAGGACACCCTGGCCGACCTATACCCCCAACCTCCCCGGGTGGCGCTCGGCCAATTGAGCGCCGCCCCCTGGCAGCTCCCGTCCTCGGTCGACAAAGGAAAAGCTGGGACTCGAACTTGCGACGTCCAGACTATAGGGCGCATCCGGCACTCCATGTGGAGTTCCTTTACTGGATGCACCACTCGGGAGCCAGCAATTTATTTTAAAGCAACAAGGACCTGGCTTGTATAGGGGTTGCAGATATAGTGTAGTAGGTGCAGATAAGCAGCACAAAGGTTTATCGGTAACATCCATTACCGGCCACGGCTGTAAATCAGAGCTATCGGTGCAATGGCATATGTCATTCTGTATAGAATAAGAATTAGCAATGACAAAAGCGACTCTACACATATACATAAATCGTAAGTGTGACGGACGGATATACGGACAGACAAACGCTCGCATCTATCCCCAGATTCTCAATAATATCTGCTAAATAATGTGAATACCAAGTTTCAATTGGATAAGCGGTTCCCCAGAGAGATAGTGTGCTAGACATACATATGAGCGCCTCCACTGTGTCCCTGAGCAAGTCACTTCACCTCCTTGTGCTCCGTCTTTCGGGTGAGACGTAGTTGTAAGTGACTCTGCAGCTGATGCATAGTTCACACACCCTAGTCTCTGTAAGTCGCCTTGGCCTTGGATAAAGGCGTCTGCAAATAATAATAATAATAATAATACTAATAATAATAATAATATCTATCAGGAATGTGTTTGTTATCCCAATCTGTCGAAATCAAGGTAAAGCAGTCTTGCAGATTCCCTAACATCGGTGTGGGATTGCAGTGGGGTTCACGTGCAGGTTCTTTCTTTCTTAGCCTGAGGAGATGTTGTTATTTTAAAGGGGAAGCTTTAAATGTCACTGTGTTTTCATGTTGGTTTTGCAGAACTAACATTCCTTCGAAAGGAAGTCAATATTTGGTGTTATTCATGTGGGTGCGTGGGTGTGTGTGTGTCAGTGTGTGTGTGTGTGTGTGTGTGTTTGTGTGTGTCAGTATGTGAGTGTCAGTGTGTGTGAGTGGGGTTGTGTTTTTGGGTGGATTTGTGTGTCTGTGTGTGACTGGGGGTTGTGTGTCTGTCTGTGTGGGGGGGGGTTGTGAGTCTGTGTGTGTGGGGGTTGTGTATGTGAGTTTGTGTGTGTGGGGGTTGTGTGTCTGTGTGTGTGTGTGGGGGTTGTGTATGTGAGTTTGTGTGTGTGGGGGGTTGTGTGTCTGTGTGTGTGTGTGGGGGTTGTGTATGTGAGTTTGTGTGTGTGGGGGTTGTGAGTCTGTGTGTGTGGGGGTTGTGTATGTGTGTTTGTGTGTGTGGGGGTTGTGTGTCTGTGTTGGGGGTTGTGTGTCTGTGTGTGTTTGTGTGTGGGGGTGGTGGGGGGGGGTTTGTGAGGGTTTCCTTGTATGAAGCGTTTAAAGTGCAAAGCAAACATCAAACCCTTGCTTTCATACGAAATCTGTTAATACACTGCATCCTCAAATGAACATGAAAACCCCTTTCCTCTGGTTACTGAACACCATAGCAGAACAATGATGACTTTCACATCCATCACTGCGGTACTGAGTCCCTCACTGTGTGCAGCAACCCCTCCAGCCATGGTGAACACAAACTGGAGGACAGCCACCTGCAGACATGGTGTAGTTATTTAATACAGTAACTGCATTTTATTGGAGAGTTTGCCTTGATAAACGTTCCAGCTATGTTTAAATGCTAAAAAGCGTGTTGTATTGAAGTTTAAAGATAAACTAGCATCAAGTTATAGTTTCTTCATTTACTATTCCCTTAGCTTTTCATGTTGTTTACAATGTTTAGTGGTTTGTATTGCCGTTTCTCAAATATAGTGTTTTATTTCACTTTTCGGTATAGTTTGCTTAAGGTGACAATGAATCCAGGAGCTGCTCTTCAGTTCTAACTAAAAGTGCAGAATTTAGAAATTCTAAAACAAGTGACAAAAGTTTAAACTAGAAGTCATTTCAATGTCTTCAATTCATTGAATTTAATAATAATAATAATAATAATAATATAATATATTTATTATTTTATAGCGCCTTTCATAGTGGACCACCATCACAAAGCGCTTTACAGAGGCAGACTGTGAACTGTGCATTATATGCAGTCACTTACAATAGGAGATTGATGTAACATCTCATCCGCAGGACAGAGCACAAGGAGGTTAAGTGACTTGCTCAGGGTCACACAGTGAGTCAGTCAGTGGCAGAGGTGGGATTTGAACCAATGACCTTCTGGTTACAAGCCCTGGCCTTTGACGACTGGACTACACTGCCTCCTTAAGGACATTGAGAAAGACATTGAATTCATGACATTTCTGATAACTTTGAAGCTCACAAGATATCCTCACATGTGATTCAACTTATCACTTAACTTTATTTTGATACCAAGAACGTCTTGAGAAACTGGAGTAATCCTCCTTCAACATGCATGTGGTATATTTGAGGTGCATTTCGCATGGTTGCATGGTCTGGTGGGGACCTGGTAACATATGAGGGCTATCTTTATTTTCTTAAATAATTCTCTGTCACAATTTTAGACCTGCTGCAAACCGTCTTTTTAATGCACCTTCATATTGAGGCATGCATTTCTCTCAGTCTTCATTATTCACAAGTTATTTTTTTAGCTATTTATTGTTTATTTATTTGCTAAGTTACCATGTGCAATAGAAAATATATATTTTTGTATTTTTTTTGTGTACAATAGCGAGCGAATAAAAATGTGGAATCAAAATATGCGGTATTTTATTAACAACATTTTTATTTTAAAATCGCTACAGAAGTTCGAAACTGTTTGGTCAATAGAAAAAGTATTGAAGTATTTATAAAAACATGTTTGTTGTTAATTATTTTCTTTAATTTGTAAGTTAATCGCGTTTGTGTGAGCGGTGAGCTCAATTTTTGCCGCTGATGAGGCGTTAAACAGGACAGTAAAAAATGAAGGAAACATCATTTGATGTGAGTGAATTGTAATACTGAAAACACAATATCTTTCATGTGAGTTAATCTTAAAACTGTAACACGAGCGAAAACACAATATGTGAGTAATTTGGCAGCAAACAACTTGAAAGGGTAAGAACTGTAAACAAATAGATCAGTAAAGGCAATTATTCGTTTATTAGTTTATTTAGCAGACGCCTTTATCCAAGGCGACTTACAGAGACTAGGGTGTGTGAACTATGCATCAGCTGCAGAGTCACTTACAACTACGTCTCACCCGAAAGACGGAGCACAAGGAGGTTAAGTGACTTGCTCAGGGTCACACACAGTGAGTCAGTGGGATTTGGACTGGGGACCTCCTGGTTACAAGCCCTTTTCTTTAACCACTGGATCACACACTTGGTATTCGCATTATTTAGCAGATATTATTGAGAATCTGGGGATAGATGCGAGCGTTTGTCTGTCCGTATATCCGTCCGTCACACTTACGATTATGTATATGTGTAGAGTCGCTTTTGTCATTGCTAATTCTTCTTCTATACAGAATGACATATGCCATTGCACCGATAGCTCTGATGCAGTTTAACCATGCAGTTCCATGCCCACAGAATGTAATTGTACGCACTCTTTAAATGTGTACTGTATTAAACAGAGCCCAAAAGCACATGTAATTGATGCAGTTCCATGCCCACAGAATGACATGAGTCACCGATTTCACAGGCTGACGAGTCACTTACCAGTCACTCGTATTGCTCAGTGAACTGACAGTCAATAGCAGCCTGGTTTACAAAGTCTAGACCCACAAACTAAACAGAAGGGAGGCTGGATTTGCATCACGGATATGACTCATTACAAAAATATGCTCTAAACCCACTAAATGCATGTGTTATTGTTACAATTAGGTAATGCCTAGATCACACAGACAGAGCAGCAGCAGGTGTGGTCAGTGCTGGTAGGTCACACAGACAGAGCAGCAGCAGGTGTGGTCAGTGCTGTTAGATCACACACAGACAGCAGCAGCAGGTGTGGTCAGTGCTGTTAGATCACACAGACAGAGCAGCAGCAGGTGTGGTCAGTGCTGTTAGATCACACACAGACAGAGCAGCAGCAGGTGTGGTCAGTGCTGTTAGATCACACAGACAGAGCAGCAGCAGGTGTGGTCAGTGCTGGTAGATCACACAGACAGAGCAGCAGCAGGAGTGGTCAGTGCTGTTAGATCACACACAGACAGAGCAGCAGCAGGTGTGGTCAGTGCTGGTAGATCACACACAGACGGAGCAGCAGCAGGTGTGGTCACTGCTATTAGATCACACAGACAGAGCAGCAGCAGGTGTGGTCAGTGCTGATAGATCACACACAGACAGAGCAGCAGCAGGTGTGGTCAGTGCTGTTAGATCACACACAGACGGAGCAGCAGCAGGTGTGGTCAGTGCTGGTAGATCACACACAGACAGAGCAGCAGCAGGTGTGGTCAGTGCTGTTAGATCACACAGACAGAGCAGCAGCAGGTGTGGTCAGTGCTGTTAGATCACACAGACAGAGCAGCAGCAGGTGTGGTCAGTGCTGTTAGATCACACAGACAGAGCAGCAGGTGTGGTCAGTGCTGGTAGATCACACACAGACAGAGCAGCAGCAGGTGTGGTCAGTGCTGTTAGATCACACACAGACAGAGCAGCAGCAGGTGTGGTCAGTGCTGTTAGATCACACACAGACAGAGCAGCAGCAGGTGTGGTCAGTGCTGGTAGATCACACACAGACGGAGCAGCAGCAGGTGTGGTCAGTGCTGGTAGATCACACACAGACAGAGCAGCAGGTGTGGTCAGTGCTGTTAGATCACACACAGACAGAGCAGCAGCAGGTGTGGTCAATGCTGGTAGATCACACACAGGCAGAGCAGCAGCAGCAGGTGTGGTCAGTGCTGGTAGATCACACACAGACGGAGCAGCAGCAGGTGTGGTCAGTGCTGGTAGATCACACACAGACAGAGCAGCAGCAGCAGGTGTGGTCAGTGCTGTTAGATCACACAGACAGAGCAGCAGCAGGTGTGGTCAGTGCTGTTAGATCACACACAGACAGAGCAGCAGCAGGTGTGGTCAGTGCTGGTAGATCACACAGACAGCAGCAGCAGGTGTGGTCAGTGCTGGTAGATCACACAGACAGCAGCAGCAGGTGTGGTCAGTGCTGTTAGATCACACAGACAGAGCAGCAGCAGGTGTGGTCAGTGCTGGTAGATCACACACACAGACAGAGCAGCAGGTGTGGTCAGTGCTGGTAGATCACACAGACAGAGCAGCAGCAGGTGTGGTCAGTGCTGTTAGATCACACACAGACAGAGCAGCAGCAGGTGTGGTCAGTGCTGGTAGATCACACACAGACAGAGCAGCAGCAGGTGTGGTCAGTGCTGTTAGATCACACACAGACAGAGCAGCAGCAGGTGTGGTCAGTGCTATTAGATCACACAGACAGAGCAGCAGCAGGTGTGGTCAGTGCTGTTAGATCACACACAGACAGAGCAGCAGCAGGTGTGGTCAGTGCTGTTAGATCACACACAGACAGAGCAGCAGCAGGTGTGGTCAGTGCTATTAGATCACACAGACAGAGCAGCAGCAGGTGTGGTCAGTGCTGTTAGATCACACACAGACAGAGCAGCAGCAGGTGTGGTCAGTGCTGTTAGATCACACACAGACAGAGCAGCAGCAGGTGTGGTCAGTGCTGGTAGATCACACACAGACGGAGCAGCAGCAGGTGTGGTCAGTGCTGGTAGATCACACACAGACGGAGCAGCAGCAGGTGTGGTCAGTGCTATTAGATCACACAGACAGAGCAGCAGCAGGTGTGGTCAGTGCTGTTAGATCACACACAGACGGAGCAGCAGGTGTGGTCAGTGCTGTTAGATCACACACAGACAGAGCAGCAGCAGGTGTGGTCAGTGCTATTAGATCACACAGACAGAGCAGCAGCAGGTGTGGTCAGTGCTGTTAGATCACACACAGACAGAGCAGCAGCAGGTGTGGTCAGTGCTGTTAGATCACACACAGACAGAGCAGCAGCAGGTGTGGTCAGTGCTATTAGATCACACAGACAGAGCAGCAGCAGGTGTGGTCAGTGCTGTTAGATCACACACAGACAGAGCAGCAGCAGGTGTGGTCAGTGCTGTTAGATCACACACAGACAGAGCAGCAGCAGGTGTGGTCAGTGCTGGTAGATCACACACAGACGGAGCAGCAGCAGGTGTGGTCAGTGCTGGTAGATCACACACAGACGGAGCAGCAGCAGGTGTGGTCAGTGCTATTAGATCACACAGACAGAGCAGCAGCAGGTGTGGTCAGTGCTGTTAGATCACACACAGACGGAGCAGCAGGTGTGGTCAGTGCTGTTAGATCACACACAGACAGAGCAGCAGCAGGTGTGGTCAGTGCTGTTAGATCACACACAGACAGAGCAGCAGCAGCAGGTGTGGTCAGTGCTGTTAGATCACACACAGACAGAGCAGCAGCAGCAGGTGTGGTCAGTGCTGTTAGATCACACACAGACAGAGCAGCAGCAGCAGGTGTGGTCAGTGCTGTTAGATCACACAGACAGAGCAGCAGCAGCAGGTGTGGTCAGTGCTGTTAGATCACACAGACAGAGCAGCAGCAGCAGGTGTGGTCAGTGCTGTTAGATCACACAGACAGAGCAGCAGCAGGTGTGGTCAGTGCTGTTAGATCACACACAGACAGAGCAGCAGCAGGTGTGGTCAGTGCTGGTAGATCACACACAGACAGAGCAGCATGGATATATGTAAAGTTTAACTTGGCTAGATAAGATGACGTCTTTTATAGAAGCGAGAGCCAGCATCATCTACGTTGGGTAGCCTAAAGATGTCTATTGAAGACAACTAGTGTTTGTATGCAAACAGTTAAAAACAGAACCACTTTAAAAAACAGTTCAATCACAGAAGCGATTCTCCAGATATACACAGAATTGTAAGCGTGATACAGATGGGCAGACAGACCCTCGCCTGTCCCCAGATTCTGATTCTCCAGAACTATTTGGTATACGTTACTGAGACTTTGTATTCTCCTGTCCATTGCCTAATACATAAGAATGAAGCCCTCTGGTGGGCATTTGTAACACTACCACTAAAACTGCACAAGGTTTTAATGCACTGCCTCATCATTGTGCAGTTGGTTGGATAACTCCAGGCCTATTTATGCCTTGCTGTTACCTGTATGATGTCATCATCCACAGTGAAAGAAGGGATCTCCTGTTTGAATGGATTTTTTTTAAAATAAGCATTGAATGACAAACTACATTTTGTATTGCATTAAAAAAAAGGTTGGCATTCAATTAAAAAATAGTGGATATTTTCAACAACCAACCAATGAAAACCTCAGAAGGTGTGTTATTTTAATAAAGCGTCATGGAGCAACATTTGAAATGCCCGCTACCTTTTAGGAGGGAAGAGGGAGGGATGGAGAGAGGATGCAAAAGACACTGCTGTTTGTTTACTCACAAAACATGTTTAAAACCCCTTGTATCTATGTGTAAAGAGGTTTATGGCTCTTTCTACCTTTTATTACACAGTTACATTTGGATTAATATACAAATAAATACATTAAAACATAAATATGTAATATATGCATATTTTACAATTGACCTTATATAAATTAACGTGCTTTATTTTTGCTTTGGCAGGATCAGCAACTGTTACATTCTGACAAGCCACGAGGGATTTACACCAAAGATGTAATCTTAGCCTCGCTGCATGGCAACTGTGACCGTGCAATGAACGGCGGCGCTGTATGGGAACTGAAGAGCCACAAGGGGGCGCAGTTTTACAAAGAGGCGGTGTTTCTCTGGGAAAGGCGGGGACGAAAGGTCAGCGAACCAATCGGAAGGCGAACCTGGCATTTCAGCTTCGGAGGAATCCCCGCTGATCTTACAGTGACGTCACTTCATTGATCGGTTGCCAAGGGGAGTCAACCGGGCCCCCTGAGGAGGAGGAGTTGCTACGGCTTGCAGGATGGGCCAATCCTCATCGTCCTACTCGACAGTGGCGGCGGCGAAGAAGGCGAAAGCAAAATCCTCCGAGAAGGCTGCGTCCAAGGAGGCTACGGGAGGCGGGCGGATGAAATTCCGCAGAATCACCAGCGAGGACCGGAGGGATGACCGGTTCGACCGGGATATAACTAAAAATAAGGAGCTGTCGCGACTGGCGGAGACGGCCTCGGATAATATTAATACCTCCACCCCAGACGAGATCGGGATAAAGTTGAGCAAGACTGATTTGTCTGGCGATGTGGACTCGCGGCGAGAGGACAGCAGCGGGATTGCCGGGGAGAATACTGCGGGTTCCCAGAATGCGAGCGGCGGCATTGACAGCAGTGGGCAACCGGGGGGCTTAAACTGCGGAGATTCACTGAAGAGCTCCGGGGGGGGCTCGAATTCAGTTATTACAACTCCTAAAAACAGCAATAACACGGCGACGACTACCAATTCAACAGGAGAGACCTCTGCAGATTCAGAGAGGGGCTGTAGTGCTGTGTCGGAATGCGGGGACCATGAACGCAAAGTTTTGGAGCAAAACATGGAAAATAAAGTAAACTTTTTAGAACCCGGGGCTGGCGTGGAAGCACTCCGGGAAGCCGCGGACACGAATTCGGAAGAGCCGAAAGTGAAAAATAAACTCCAGCGGGGTTTGCGACTGGATGGGGATTGTGGAGAGAGCAGCATTTCTGTCATTTCGCCCGTGCTCGAACCTTTTAACTCTGGCCAGGAACAAAACCGCAGTACGCGTCCAAGCGGGTCTGGAAATGCGGCGGACGCCAGTATACAAAGCAAGGGGCGCCCCGTGAACTCCAGCAATGATGCGGGCGACGCTTTAAGATCCCCTGAAAATGGAGATTCTCCCAACGCAGACCCCGATTTCCAGTTGGGGGTTACAACAGATCAAATCACTGAAGTCCCTGAACGGCTGAGCTTCTCCGGCACCATCCCGCGGCTCATTGTGACCCGGGAGCCGAGCCCTTGCAGGGAAGAAGGTTTCGGGGGTGGCGGGGAGGTGTCGGACTCGCAGCCGGACGCGGAGTCGCCTTGCTCGGACAGTGGGTGCGGGGGGTCCCCGTCCCCCTCCTTGCTTCTCCGCAAGTTTTCCAGCTCGTCGTCCGCCGGCCTGTCCTCGGCTTCGTCTTTTGAAGAGTCGGAGGACGATTTCACCGGGAGCGACATTGAACCGAACAGCCTGAGCCTGCAGAATAGACTGGGGAGCCCCGACGACACCACAGGAGTAAGTCTTCATATCTACACGCAGCTGTGTTATAGAACCTGGCCGTTCACTTGGGGTCCTACTAATTACTACAAAGTACATTTATTTATGTATTTATTTATACAGGGGAAAAAAAGGTGTAGAGTCAATAAGACATTCACACATAGATCACAGACATGCAGAAGCCTGGTTTGCAAATTGCAGCGGGTTCCTGACATGCAGGGAGATGCACAGATCGTGATGTGATCATTCCTCAATGATTATTTCCATTACCTGTGTTGTGTAAAACGAAGTTACGTTTACTTTTATCCTCGTTTATATAAACAGGTAAAAATGTGTTTGTTTTTCTTCTTGTGAAGTACGCCGTCTCAAATCCTATACGGTACATGCATTGTTGGTTATGCTATTTAAAGACTGTGTCAGTATGCGGTTACTTTGGGATAATTAGTAGGACCGTTCATGTGGAATAGATGTCACGGTATGGCCGTATATACATTTCTACTTGATCATTTCCGGTGTTACAACGTCATTGCGGTTAATACGAAATAAGCACACACATTGTCAAATAGCCAAATGCTCACTGAAGAGCGCTTATTCAACATAAAAAAAAACATGAACCCGGACACACTTCTCTACTTGAGTGGTGTTTCTGAATGTGGGCAAGACTTTCAAACATACCTGGGAGAAACCTGCTAACCTTTCACTTATATAATACAGTTTGATTTCACAAAATACCATTCTGCATGATCGGATTTCTGAAGTACATAATGATTAATCTGGTAGAAGTCTTTATGGAACCTGTGAGGTATCACTTTAGGAGTGTGTCCTGGGATTTGTACAGCTATGGAAAAAATATATAATTGCAAAATATTCCTCAAAGGAGCAATAACAATGATACGTGTTTTTTAAGGTGGAAATATTAAAAGAAACTTGTTTTTTTTGTATTTTTTAAATGTAGGTAAGATTGTGTTTTACAGACGTTTTTAAGGTGAAACATTTAGTAATGGGTGGGGGTGGGAGTGATTTCTTTTTTCTTTCTTTCCATGATAGCTTTTTGGAAACACAGCCCTTATTTATAGATGGTTTTAGGGATGAATTTCAAGCAGTGTTTGTTGGAATGTGTGTCTCCGATCTGTTTGTTGTACAGTATTTATTTTACTGTTGTGTTTTATCTTATTTGAATATTCAAACACACACTGCTAATTGAACATCTAAGAAGATTTAAATATCTGTTTCAATTTTGGAAGAATATTCAACCACAACCCATGCAATATTAATGTTAAATGAGCTTTGTGTTGAGAGCTGCAGAAACCTATTATTTGGATATTATTTCGAAGATCAGAAATATTTCTGCTGAAGATCGCTCTGTCCAGTACAAGGGGACATTTCATGTGTCTCTTATTAATTTTAGATTTATTTATGTTTATTTTGTTTTGATAATTCGCTGATGGTGAAAATTGAATTTAAAAGATGGACTTAAACAAAATGTTCTACAATTTAGCACATACTGTTTGTTGTACTGGTAAGCATTTCAATCTAGGAACATTTATTGTATAATAACTAGAGAATTATCAATTTTGAATATGCTATTTTTTCTGCTTTAATATTATGTTTAATCGTGAAATATCTTGAAATACTGTGCTAAAGATTTAGACGAGTAGTGCACAGCAAATACAGAAATACAAGTTGGCTTCTTGGTTAACTAGCACTCCCACTGAGATTAAATAGCACAGTAACCCTGAGGGGTGTACTGTGTGTTATTTTCTATTTTTTTTTTTTAGCCTACATATTTTAGATTTTTTTTCTATGATTGCTCAATCACATAGTTGCCATTCTGTTACTGGAAGAGATATTTATAGAGCTGTAATTGGCATTTTATCAGCCTTTTACATCTCCAACCTTTTCTATGGTGGTTGCAAACATTCACAATGGTTCTGTTCTGGTACTGAGCTTTCTCAGTCTAACTTGAAAGCATACGGTGTTAAGCCATGCGTTTGGCACCTCGTTCTGAAGAAGTCTTCTATATAATACTGTGTAATACTGCAGCTTATACTTAAGCATGCACGTCTTTCTGTGAGGATGCACACAGTCGTTTGTTTGCATATATAAGACCTTGTGCAAGCGTCCGCATGTCTGAAGATGCGTGCAGGACGTTGGGGGTGAGATGTTAAGGAAACGTCTTGTTTTGGCTTGCACAGAATGTTTTACGCAGAACTAATGGAAATAAAACACATTTTTTTTATCAGAGTTTTGACTTTCTACGCTCAGTCAAAACTCTTCAAATCTGTAAGTGTATAAGAGGATACAGCGGAACAGAGGTCTTTATAAACGTTCATGTGTGGAAATCAAACCTAAATTAAACAATTGAAATGAGAGAATCTCTTTCAGAAAGCTGTGCATCTGTATAGCACCCCCACCCCTGGGTGATTTTGGAACGGTGTGATTCGCCCTGTCGTGGATGACAGATTCCAACACAAGCTCTGTTAAAATCAATATCCATTCAGGACCACAGAATAGGATATTGCTGTGTAGCAATAAATATCCAGTGTTAATTGTGATGTTTGTATTATTTAATAATAATAATAATAATAATAATAATATTGTTATTATTATTTATTTCTTAGCAGACACCCTTATTCAGGGTGACTTACAATTGTTACAAGATATCACATTATTTCACATTATACATTATTTCACATTATTTTTTTACGTACAATTACCCATTTATACAGTTGGGTTTTTACTGGAGCAATCTAGGTAAAGTACCTTGCTCAAGGGTACAGCAGCAGCGTCCCCCACCTGGGATTGAACCCACGACCCTCCAGTCAAGAGTCCAGAGCCCTAACCACTACTCCACACTGTTGTTAGGGAAACTACATTTTAGCTTTTTATTTTAAATCACAAAAAAACAAAACACATTTTATTGCTTCAACAGATTCTTTTTTTATTTGTTATTATTGCACAATACTAGCACCCCTAATCAAAACCTATATTTTCATGTCTTATTAAAACGGACACATTTTTAAAAATGTAAGAACAGGTGTTTTGCTCAACCAGAGATGCGACTTTGTCAGAATTAGACATTTTCACTGGATTTTCACACTTCAGGTTAGCCCTGCTCACTCTTCATCTCATTCACATAGCATGTTTATAACCACAAGGTCTCAGTAATGTGCCAGTGTGAAGTAGCTTAAAGGTTTGCTGTACACCAGCGGAATGATTGTAGCCTAACTGTGCCGACAGAAAGCAGCAACAAAGCAATCCCACCCGCTCATTCCACGTCTTCAATACACACGGAATAAACTACCTTGCTTAAGAATAGACTGACCTGCTCACCAGCCACAGTATCTTTTTGATATGATTGTATATAAATGTATATGAACACGGTCACATTTCAAGCGGTGTTTGTTTGAATATTTGTCCCAGGCAGCATTAAATAAAATGCCCAGCTTCTGTTCAGTTGTATCTGAAGGCTTGCGTGTGTCTCAATGCATCGATTATTGCTGGTCCAGTATTAGGAAATTGGTTTTGCTCCTCCTAGATTAGCTTTACTAAAGACATGAAACCAACTTCAGCTGTAGGGATCTGCGGTGTTAAAGGGGTTACATTGCAGATTAATGTCAGGCTTAGACACTTCCACTAGCCTTGCTGCACCCAGTCCTGAGTTTCAGACCCCCTTGTTTAGGTATATTATTGAAATCTGCTCTGAGCTGTTGACACTGGAATAAGTCTGGCCTGCATCTGCAGGTTGACTGTTAGGAGTTGTTCATGCGGCTATAAGAGAAGAAACAGTATGTTTAATAGGGTCAAACTCCTAGCTACGGAGTCATTTCAATAATATACTTGACTTAACCAGGTCTGGGTGCAGGGCTAGTGGGAGGCTCTAACCCTGAATGTAAAGGGAAGAGGGCTGTGTGCTTGTCAGAGGAAGCTGTGTCACACAGGGCTTTGTTGTCCCCATCCTGGGCTGACGTGCTTCACAGAATGCTGTGCAATGGAACATATTCAGCAAAGGAAGTACAGTTCTCCACATTGCTCAGTCATCTGGCATCATGTTTGTAAAAGAGATTACGAAATGTGTGTGTTCTGTGTAATATTCACTGCTGAGAACATTGCTTGTCATGCCCTTCCTCTGTTCGTACTAAAAATACTTCAGAAAGTTATTACACCGGGGTTGAGGAAAAACTACAAACGTGCATTACACTGCCGAGAGGGTGTGCATGGAGAGCCATAATACTGTCTTAAAGCATGCTAGGGCCAAAAAAAAAAAAAGTGAGATTTGAAAACGGTGATTAAAGTTTCCCTTGCCTCTGCTGATCACAGAGCAAGGGTGTGGACAAGAGAGAGGATTGTATTGCAGCAGCATGGACTAGGAGAGGATTGTATCGCAGCAGCATGGACTAGGAGAGGATTGTATCGCAGCAGCATGACATTCCAGACGATACCCCCAATACATCACAGCAGGGGATAAGATGGGAACAGATCCCTGAGCCTTGGCTTGTGTCGGGGTGTGCAAACGTGTTATTGTGGGTTCTCTCTGGTTTGCTAACTACCTGTCTGACCTGAGGCTGAAGAGCTTTGCATTCCCAGCGTAGCTTCGCACTCTCCTCCCCCTCCCTCCCTGACGTGCCTCAGCCTTCTTCTCAGGCCCTGAGTGCCTTTGGAACCTGCACCCCCCCCCTGAAAAATTCCACTTACTGATCTGTAAATGAAACGCCTTCAAAGGATCTTGAGTGCGATTTGCCCTGCAGTAGCCCATCGACCGTGCAGCTTTAACAAATACATGCTTGTATTTCTACTGTTTCACAGACCCCGCTTAGCACTAATCTTAGACTAGCTAAATGTTAGGTTGGTGTTAATTGAGGTGGAGCTACCCTATTCTTTTCTAATGAACTCTAAGTGTAGGGTAGCCCTGAACTAGAGCTACAGAATGCTCTAATAATTCAGCTGGCTTCACAGACCTGATCGGCGCTAATCCTGGAGCACGGAGCGCTACCTCTTGCTCTCCTTTCTGTGAAAGACCTCCTGATCAATCTGTGTTTTTTTTTTGAATGAGCTGTGAATGTGCCGTGGTAAATGCTGTAGCTGTTAGAAATGTTGCGCTCGCTACACACAGGGAGTGCATCGGCCTTGCAGTGTGGACTCAGCAGTGTCTAGAGGATAGACAAACAATAAGGTACAAGATGCTGACGATCCTGTTTAGCGTTTTTTGCCATGGGAGGCTTTTATTAGAAGATAAAAAAAAGTTTCTCTAAATTGTAAATTCTAGGAAATGAAATGCACGTCTAAAGGCTGGGATTTGAGCAAGACTGCTTTCTGTATTGTCCTGAAACAATACAGAAAGCGCAGCACTCACTCCCTGTGAATCAGTGCTGTACTGGGAGGCCTGACTCACTCATTATCCTCTGTGTGTGTGTGTGTGTGTGTGGATATGAGTGTCTGCATTCCTCAGGAAGCACCAGTGAATTAAATCAATCGTTTCCTAGTGTACTTCCTGCTGCTTTTTCATTTTCCTGAATGCTGGATTTGGTGGGCCAATGAAGGCTGTGTCTTGGGAACTGGGTCTTCAAATTTGATGAAACTTGGGCATTTGTTACAAGAAGGGCCATGCTGTGAGTGTAGTTCTGTGTGTCTGTCATAGTTAGCTATTTTACGAGGAGCACTCATCAAACTGTGAAGCCGTATACCTCTTGTGTTCTTTGGTAAGTCAAACACTGCAATTGTATTTAATAAAAACGTGCAAAACTAAACCGAGAAACTGAGCCCATGCTACAGTATAAGCAAACTTAAAAAAAAACAAACAACATGTGAATAAAATACAATCATGTGTCCTGCTTATTAAATTGCATATCTATGAAAAATGTATAATGTTAAACCTATAATTTGTGCTTTGGCTTGCTCTAGTCTAAGTGGTTTGAGCTTTTAACTCCCCTGTTGTGTTATTATGGAAATGGTGATGAAACTTTTGTATATTTCTAATTTTTGACGAAGGTGTTGCAACATTCAAATGATTAAATAGTTGTATGCTGGTAAAATAGGCTAATAGATTAGATTTCTATGCAGTCTGTTGCAACAGAGCAACATAAACCTATGGTACTCCAAAAGCTTCATATTTCACTGCAATATTCCCAATGTGTTTTAGAAGTTTACCCTAGTTAAGCAAATACATAGCAAAGTGTAGTCATGTACAGCAAAAACATGGTGAAGCATAGGTAAGCATTGCAAAGCACAGAGTCATTGCAAAGCACAGGGAGGTACGGTAAAGCATATTAAACTATGGGGAATTACACAGTATAACCATGGGAAAAGCTTGGGAAAACTGGTAAATCACCATGGTTTAAAGGTTCATAGTAGGGTATTTCTGTTGAAAATCTGCCCTAGATGCAACCTGATTTTTATTTTGTCATAAAAAAACATTAATACAAAAAAAAAAAAAATCTACTTCCGGGTTAGCCCCAATAAAGTAGTCAAGCAACAATGTTTGCATCAGTCCCCTGAGTTTGCATCCTTTAGTGAAGTGGGCTTAAGCAAAGTGTGGAAGCAACAGAGTGGTTTCATTGAGCTCAAGGACATGCAGACAGAGCCTCCCGTGCAACAGATTCCAGTGTGGAGGAAAGCCTGCTGAAACCCTACTCCGTGTTTCTGGATCACAACCTGTTGGGCAGTCGAGGATTGGAATCGAACAAAAGAAACTGGACAAAGCGCTTTCTGACCCCTTGGAGCTCACTGGGAGCTGGTTCCTGAATCAGGGTTTCATTTTATAATAGTAACTAAAACATTTTGTTTGTGGTTTAATGGTTTTGATGGTGGGTGGAGGTTTCCTCATCACGTTTTCATAATTTATCAAGTGAGAGTAATAATAATCTATATTAAGTCTGAGGTCTTTTGTTCAATATCTCTCCTCAGGGTATAAGAAAGATAATGTTTCCTATGTCCTAATCCTCACCCCAATGACTGGTACAGAAACCAGGATGTGTCTCGCAATGAGTGAGTAGTTTCACTCGAGCAGCAGGACTGTAGTCGCAACAAAACAGTAATTCTAACCTCGGGTCTCGTACTGAATGGATTCAGATTGCCAAAGATCAGCATTGGTAAAAAGGCTTGTATTTCAAGACTGCTTCGCGCAAAGAAACGCTCACCAAGTTTGAACTTGATCTGGAGGTTCTTCCCACCAATAAATAGAACACAAAACATCAGAATATTTAAGAGTGACGGAAGCCCATGTGGACCATCATCCTGTTCCTGTTAGCTGATCCCAACACTTTGTAAATCAGATCTTTAAAGGATCCCAGTGATTCAGCATAAACAACATGGCTAGGTAGCCTATTACATACCCTGACAACTCTGTGTAAAAAAAGTGTCTTTGACCCTCTGTCTTAAGTCTGTCTCCACTTAATATAACTTTTTAAAAACCAAGCCACGTTCCAGACCATGGGAATTCCGTTCTGTCAGCTGTCTCCCAGTGACTCTCACCGACATGAGACTGACTCACTGACACACACTATTTTTTCTTCTTGATTTTTGAATAATAAAGTGTTCAGTTATTACCTGTCCCATGTTTAGGTAATTGGTTGCATTATAATGAATGATTGAATCATGGAACTTATGGGTAATCTATTTGGCACAGACATTTTCAAGATAATCCCACCCTCTGTATACAGTAGTGTACAATCACATACAGTACATGATCTTTTTAACGGCAGCGAATTGAACTATTAAAAGCTATATCTTGGGGAACCATCTGTATGTTTTTGCTGAAACGGTACAGCTATGTCTCAGTAAATGCTAAATTGCAGAATTTTTAAAGTCATTGTATTTTCACCTTTTAAAGACATTCTGTTTTCACCATCAGTGAATTATCAAACAAAATAAACACACAAATCCATGTAAAAATATCACCAGACACGTGAAATGAAGACATTTTAAAGAAATCGTGCAGCTCTATGCAGTGTGTGTTCAATCATTTACCGGAAGCAAACTAAACCGGCTGCCAGGTTCCTGAATGCAGTGTAACAGGGAGTGCGTCAATCAGGCAAATGTTTGCTGGATTTATTTTTAAGTGACAAAAAATATGTAAATTTAGACTACTCTTTCAGAAATGGGAATTTTCACAGGAACTACATATTACACAGCAACGGGTACATTTCACAGAAGTAATGAAATCCTTGAGTACCATGAAAAAAACACAGCCTAACATATAAGGGTTTAGCAGGATAAAGTACTTTCACCCCTGGAGGTCTGGATTGGAAACTGGTAGTGTAACTTGCATCACAAAACACACTGATTCTTGGGCTATACAGTGTTGAGGTTTCTGTCTGTCTGTACATCCGAACATCAGCATGTCACACTTATGTTTTTGCACATATGTGGACAATCAGTCACCAATTAGTGATGAAGCAGTTCACTGCCATTTCTTGGTCTGTTGTTGATCTACAGTATGTCCCAGTCATCAACCTGTTCATTATTATTATTTATTTCTTAGCAGATTCTTTTATCCAGGGCAACTTACAATTGTTACAAGATATCACATTATACATTATTTCACATTATACAGATACCACATTATTTTTACATACAATTACCCATTTATACAGTTGGGTTTTTACTGGAGCAATCTAGGTAAAGTACCTTGCTCAAGGGTACAGCAGCAGCGTCCCCCACCTGGGATTGAACCCACGACCCTCCAGTCAAGAACCCAGAGCCCTAACCACTACTCCACACTGCTGCCCTGTTCATCAGAGGGATAGCTCGACGTGTGTTTACTGACTTGTCTGCTGTGGCGTGGTTTTGCACTAGTGGCTGTGGGGTTGGCATGCTTTCAGTGTTTATGTGAACACGCATGACAGGTTTCCGAGATGGAAGCTGGGTGTTTTACACATTGCTGATATTCTTTGCCTGGCTGCACTCACTTGGTTTGTTTGCTGTGCTGTAGCTGGCAACACATAAACAAGGGAAACTGCACAGTTCATTGCTCTCCTCATAAGGCAGCCCTTTATACTACATAGCAGGTAACGGCCAAGACTCCCATTCGCCCCATGATGCCATTACAGTCTCGTTACAAGACGGTACACACGTACCTTCTGACCAGAGCATTAAAAAGAGGGAGCTCTCTACTGTAGATGAGACACAGAGACAGGTACTAGAAGTGGTCATGGGGTACACTTGATTTTCTAACTTTTGCTCTAGTGCATCACTTCCATATTATTATTATTATTTATTTCTTAGCAGACACCCTTATCCAGGGTGACTTAAATTGTTTTAAGATATCACATTCTTTTTTACTTACAATTACATTCTTTTTTTTACACATTATTTTTACATACAATTACCCGTTTATACTGGAGCAATCTAGGTAAAGTACTTTGCTCAAGGGTACAGCAGCAGTGTCCCCCACCTGGGATTGAACCCACGACCCTCCGGTCAAGAGTCCAGAGCCCTAACCACTACTCCACACTGCTGTTAGGGGAACTACATTTTAGCTTTTTATTTAAGTCACTGTTTTGAGGGGGAGAGATGTAAACAAACTGGAGTATCAACAATGTTTTCTTTTGTAGTAGAGTACACAAAGTTAAACGGAAGCAATCCTCTTTTTAAATTTTATGTTTTATTTAACTGTATGTAGTAGGGAAAGTACTGAATTTGTCTCCAGTAAGTCTGGTTCTAGAAGCTGAGAAACAGGCTTCACTGTCATTATCACTTTTTCTTTTATGTTTTGTTTTGCTTTGTTTGGTTTCTCCTGCATAGTTAAACTGACAGACAGAAACCACAAGAGTGGCGGTCCCAAGCGTGTGTAATGGAAAATTCAGAAGAAGGTGGCTGTGTTGCTAGGCAACTGGGTGACGTGCCTTAGTCTTGAGTTTGCCTCTCTCTCTCTCTCTGCAACTTTTTTTCAGTGACTGCTGCATTAGGGTTGGGAAACCTTTTTTGCTGTATCATTTTGGGCTTCAGAACCTTTTCTTTTGAGATCCTTCAGTTGCACAAAAAAAAAAAGTCTTGGGCTATATGCACTTGAGTTGAATGGGGTTGCTTGTTGGCACATAGTGGATACGCCTCCAATGCTAGAGGGCGAGGATGATGAGCTAGCAAGCCTGTCTTTCACAGCTGATTCCACCTCGGTGAGCCTTTTACTTTTTACTATCATGAAACGTTTCAATCAGTTTGTGTGTTTATGTATTGAGCAATACTACCCAACACATTACAGGGAAGAGAAGAAGACTCCAATTGCATAGAAGTTTGATCCATTCCTGGTTTTACTAGGAGTCTAATACATACCTGAGCTTGTTACCTATACACTGGGGCTGATCAAGCTCATAGTTCAACCTAGAATGGGTGAAACTGCTTTGCAATAGGAGTCTTATTTCCACCCCTGCATTAGAGTGCAGCACTCAGTACATGATAAATGCCATCAATACCGTTTCGTTAGCGATAAGAGCGATAAGATACATGACAATTTACTGTAGTGTTTAAAATGTATTCGGTGCTGAAAGGATCCCGTTTGAATTCCTGCACATGCAGCAACAGAATTTATAACTGACTGTATCCAGCAAAGCAAGCCGATGCATCAGTGATGTCTGGAGTATTGTAAGTACTGTATTCCACTGCACAGAACAGTGTTTCCTTTATTTGATGGGGAACCTGGGTTATTTTGCTACTGAGGGTTTTTTGTGTGTGGTGGTGTGTTTTTTTTTTTGTTATTACTGTAATATGGTACCAATTCTACTTGTTCCAAAGTGATGCAATAAGTATATGCATTGGTAGACCAGTTGAGACATGCCACTGTAACTTGCATGTTCAATAACAACATGCTGGATTTGTTTTTAGAAGTACTTAAAGAAACTTACTCCAATGGCAAACGTTTTCCACTAGAAGTCTTTGTCATTTGACATTTTGAACGTTCCCTATGCTGAGCGCTCTCATTGTTTTGGTTGAAACCCCTGGGGACGTAGGCTTGCCCTTATGATACTGTAAGTTGAGATGCCAGGTCAAGCAAGCACATGTTTCAGCGAGAGTCTTTATCAGTGTACTTGTGATTTTATTGTTTTAAAGTTATGTAATCCTATAGGTTGATTATCCAGTATACAGTGAAAAGGTAAGTGGTTTAGTACTAGGCTGTAAATCTACATGTAGTAGTGTAATGTTTGGTTTCACAGCGGCTAGTTAGCATTCATCTTGGACTAACTTCTAGTACTTAAAGTAACATTTGGTAGCTCAGGATTGGTGCTATTATGGGTCTGTTAAACGTTTCAACCTCCTGACTTACTGTTTAAACTGTCAGACGTCTTCAATGATTGTCAAGCGATTTTAGTATTTATAGTGTGTGTGTGTGTGTGTGTGTATCTATATATATATATATATATATATATATAAACTTCATTTTAATTGTTCATATAACACAATTTAAAAATGATTAAATCAAAAGGATATCATACAAAGAAAACCAATGCATAAATTGTCTGTAAAAGTACAGTAAGTACTGTATTTCAGTGTTTATATTGATTTCCTACACAGTGGTTACAATGCACCAGGCTACTAAAACTAAATACACTTTTTAAATGTGAAAAATCAATGCAAGAACCTCATATAAAAACCTTTGTTAAATACCATTTAGGAGATTTTATTTATTTTATTTTTTTTCTGTTTAAACCTCATTTACTGCTGTGACAGATAAGCGGTTTAATCCTGATTCAGTGATACAATCATATTTGGATTATTAAATATGCCAGCAGCTTTCCAAACTGTAACATGGTTATTACTTGGAGGCCTGGATTATTGCTAATAATGTAAATTCACCAAACTATACAGTTGCAAACAAAGGTTTGTTCCTAGTGCATGAGCACAGTATTAGAACAGTCCTGTAGAAAAAGTTATTATTCCTGATGCAGGAGAAAGACTGGATTAAAAAAAAACTGCTAGAAAATAAACTGCCTTCTTGAAATGGCCTTCACATTGGTGATTGGCTGTTTTGGAAGTGTGACAAAGTTGCAAAAATGTGCCCTGGAATTCCTGCCCACGCACGGGTCTGGAGCACGATGGGGAATGCTGGGCAGTCCAACCCTGCGTGACGTCAGCACTGCATCTTATCATTTAGCCAAGTTTTCAACTCCAGCAAACAGGCTTGCATGTGCTGAATTTGTTCACAGTAACGGCAAGGGGAAATTCCTGCTTCTGTACCGTACTGTACATCGAGAGAAAGGAAAAGCATTCCATTCTTTCAGGAACTGTACTTCCTTATACTGGATTCCCCGTGCCAAAGCTGCCACTGTGATGTGGGATTGCCCCCCGTGAATAAGGCTGAGCAGCCTTTCCACTCACTTCCCTTTGAATGTAGCCAACAAAGTAATTCCTGAACAAATGAGCAGTTTTGAAAGAACCAGTTGTTGTTTATTATAATAGTGGTAAACATGTCTGTTAATTTGTCAGGAAATCAAGCCCAGCTCAGATTGTGTTGCACTTCCTTGGTCTCCTGGAGAGTGAAAATGTAACTTGAAGCTACTTTCTCTTTAAAACATTGGGGGGGGGAACAGAACCTGAGGACACAGGCCACATCCCTGTAGTGTTAAATCCTATATATTTCCAACATACAGTACTGTGCAAAAGTTTTAGGCAGGTGTGAAAAAATGCTGTAAAGTAAGAATGCTTTCAAAAATAGACATGTTAATAGATTATATTTATCAATTAACTAAATGCAAAGTGAGTGAACAGAAGAAAAATCTAAATCAAATCCGTATTTGGTGTGATCACCCTTTGCCTTCAAAACAGCATCAAGCATCAATTCTTCTAGGTACACTTGCACACAGTTTTTGAAGGAACTCGGCAGGTAGGTTGGCCCAAACATCTTGGAGAACTAACCACAGTTCTTCTGTGGATTTAGGCAGCCTCAGTTGCTTCTCTCTCTCTTCATGTAATCCCAGACAGACTCGATGATGTTGAGATCAGGGCTCTGTGGGGCCATACCATCACTTCCAGGACTCCTTGTTCTTCTTTACGCTGAAGATAGTTCTTAATGACTTTCGCTGTATGTTTGGGGTCGTTGTCATGCTGCAGAATAAATTTGGGGCCAATCAGATGCCTCCCTGATGGTATTGCATGATGGATAAGTATCTGCCTGTACTTCTCAGCATTGAGGAGACCATTAATTCTGACCAAATCCCCAACTCCATTTGCAGAAATGCAGCCCCAAACTTGCAAGGAACCTCCACCATGCTTCACTGTTGCCTGCAGACACTCATTTGTGTACGCTCTCCAGCCCTTCGGCGAACAAACTGTCTTCTGCTGCAGCCAAATATTTCAAATTTTGACTCATCAGTCCAGAGCACCTGCTGCCATTTTTGTGCACCCCAGTTCCTGTGTTTTCGTGTATAGTTGAGTCGCTTGGCCTTGTTTCCACGTCGGAGGTATGGCTTTTTGGCCGCAAGTCTTCCATGAAGGCCACTTCTGACCAGACTTCTCCGGTCCTCAACGTTGCCCGTTTCTTTGTGCTTCTTCAAAAGAGCTTGGACAGCACATCTGGAAACCCCTGTCTGCCTTGAAATTTCTGCCTGGGAGAGACCTTGCTGATGCAGTATAACTACCTTGTGTCTTGTTGCTGTGCTCAGTCTTGCCATGGTGTATGACTTTTGACAGTAAACTGTCTTCAGCAACCTCACCTTGTTAGCTGAGTTTGGCTGTTCCTCACCCAGTTTTATTCCTCCTTCACAGCTGTTTCTGTTTCAGTTAATGATTGTGTTTCAACCTACATATTGAATTGCTGATCATTAGCACCTGTTTGGTATAATTGCTTAATCATACACCTGACTATATGCCTGCAAAATCCCTGACTGTGCAAGTGTACCTAGAAGAATTGATGCTGTTTTGAAGGCAAAGGGTTGTCACACCAAATATGGATTTGATTTAGATTTTTCTTCTGTTCACTCACTTTGCATTTAGTTAGTTGATAAATATAATCTATTAACATGTCTATTTTTGAAAGCATTCTTACTTTACAGCATTTTTTCTCACCTACCTAAAACTTTTGCACAGTACTGTACTTTAGCGCCAGCTTTCATCATTGTGTTGAACCTCGTGCCCCTGCGGGGTTTCGAACATTAAATCTGTGTGAGAGTCGGCACACAGTCCTGGCACGCACCATGTGTCTCTGTCTGTGTGTTCCCCAGCCCTGCGTAGCCAGTGAAGGAGGCTGGGAGGATCGCTCCTCTCCGCTGGCAGCTTTTGTTGTGGCTCCCCCTCCGTGCTCGGAGAGCGTTGGAGGGGCAGCAAGGAGAGAACGTTGTCATTGTGCCTCCTGCCAGCTGCTTGTCTGTGCATCGCCCTGGCTGTGGAGTCTGTACTGGTGAGTGGAGGAACACACTGCATTGCTGCTGGCTGGGAGACATACAGCAGCAGTCTGTGTTGTGCAGTATAGCTCAGCTGTAGCAGTATTTTGTGACACGTTGAAGATTCTAGAAGTATAGCCTGTGGTACGGGTAGTGAGTAGAGCTTTATATTTCTGTGTTTATTACTATGATTTGGGTATAGTAAAGCTTACATAAGCGCTTAAAGGATTTACAGTTGACGGTGTAGCTTGATACAGCTGTGGCCAGACGTTTTGCATCCCCCTGTACAATTAACTAATTTTGCTTCATAAAGTCAAATGAAACCAGCTGAATAATGTTACGTTAACATATTGAATTACATATCGCTTTGTAGTTTTCCATATACTTAACAAAAAACGGTTAAAATGTGACATTTCGAAATCTAACATGAAATACTGTACTACTATTATGGCTTCCGTAGACTTTTTGCGATATCATTGTCTTTTTAAAAAATTTTATTACATGATGTTAAATAAAAGATCAAGATTATGTTTATATATATATATATATATATATATATATATATATATATATATATATATATATATATATATATATATATATATATTTTTTTTTTTTTTGTCTCAGCCCTAAAATTCTAGGTGTTGCAAAATGTTTGACCATTGCTGTAGATTAGGTAGAGAAGCTATTAGGACCCTTTTGATTTTGTGAGAATTTGAAGTTCTATAAAGTTTATCTACATGTGTTACTTCTATGACTTGGACATGCTAAAGTTTCTACAGTACATCTGAATACATGTTTAAACAGAGTAGAAGCCCTGTTTGATCATACTTTTGACAAACAGGAAGCTTTACATTTTAATATATTTGCAATTACTTTTGGAAGTTATAGTTCTTGTAAAAGAATAACAAGTTATTTTTTTATTATTTTTTTTAAGATAGACTGTTCCTTTATAAAAGTTTCCCATAGTAAAAGCAGAGCTAAGTGTAGTAAAGCATAGGTCAGCACGGTAAAGCATATTAAAAAAAAAACATGATAAACTATGCTGAATGCATAACCATGAAAAAACTATTATGATAAACTTTATGACTAAATGATTTTTTTTTTAAAATACACGTTTACCATAATGTCTTTTGTGTAAGAAAATATGCTGGTAATACATATTAAGGAAAAATGTCATGTCCTTTAAGCCCAATGGCTGCTTATTGCCTCTGTCATTCACGTATATTGAAAAAGAAAGCATGCAGTGGAATATGGAGAAGCAGAGCAGTCTCGTCTCGGGTGTCCTGCCAGTGTAACGGATGAAATAAACTCTCCAGCCTAGCTGATTTGCTGAGCTGTACAGTATCAGGTGCCGCTATAATCAGCAGTTTATTTATTCTCCCCACCGTGGATGAATATCCCTGACGGCAGGGAATACACTGCAGTGGAGGTGCTGGACAGATTCAATCGACACGGGTCTCGCGTGAGACTCCTCTCGGAATGGACAGTCCCTTTATTTCTTTGTCCAGGTCAGACTAACATGATGAGTTCTGGGCTGATGACAATATCTTCTGTGCGCAGATGTTTTGGGAATGCAGTTCATGGATACATACTTAGTGACACAGGGCTTGCATTTGGTATATTATTGCAATGACCAGGGATCTGTGTGTTCATTTGTACCCCAGCTGTGTTCAACAAGCCAGTGTGCTGATAATCTATGAATATTTCAAGAGTCAGGGATTACAGAGAGCAGAGTGTGGGGGTTAGCTAATGAGAGGACAACGGTATTGGGACGGCTCGGGTTCCACAGTGGAATAGTGGTTAGGGCTCTGGACTCTTGACCGGAGGGTCATGGGTTCAATCCCAGGTGGGGGACACTGCTGCTGTACCCTTGAGCAAGGTACTTTACCTAGATTGCTCCAGTAAAAACCCAACTGTATAAATGGGTAATTGTATGTAAAAATAATGTGATATCTTGTAACAATTGTAAGTCGCCCTGGATAAGGGTGTCTGCTAAGAAATAAATAATAATAATAATAATAATAATCTGCAACAGGCTGGGAAAAAATGCTGCAGTATTACCACATTTAACAGGCTTGAATGGGACTATTGTTGCTGGTATCTATCAAGGGCAATATAATCTGTTATATAATATTATATATTATATTGCCACTGTACAGGCCACTTACAATTAAGTGCGCTTACAACTGCCGTGCAATGGGAGTCATAGCGGGACCTTGTTGATGTGGTCTGAAGTTGGAATATTAGTTTCCATGTCATTTTCTAAACTTTAACATATCGTAAACACGTATTTCCATTTTAAACATCTGGTACTACAGTAAGAAAAAGAAACTTCTCAGTTTGCTTGCCTTGCTTTCCAAAAAACAATGCTTACAATGCTGCACTTCCTGGGTCGCTTCAGCAGTGTCACAAAGCAAGGCCTGCAAAGAGATATTTATTTACCTAGTACCAGATGGCATGTTTTAAAACAAAGTGCTCGCTAGAACAGATTTCTTTCAAAACTACACCTTTTGAAAACTGTATGGAATTAATTTGTTGGCTACAATCGCTGTTTTATTGTAAGACTTGCCTCATGAAGGCTGAGGAAGGCATTTGTCAAACCTTGCCTGTGCTTGACTCTTACACATGCACAGATGGCCTTATATATCCACCCCTGGCCTTGCCATGCTCTGGCTGTGGGAATGTATTCCTGAAAGCAGAGAGCAGGGTTGCATGGTCCTGATTTACTGGTGTGCAGCGGCCCTGTCATCTTGGCGTTTTGTTGTTTTTTTCGCTTTGAAAGACTCTCTTGACCTCATCTCACAGCCTGTGGGTATACATTGCTGTGCCTCAGTGAGGAGTGCTGTGTGATGTTACATTTCAGACTGTCAGCAGGGCATGACACAGTGCTCTGAAGAATGTAGCTGTCCAAATAGCTACCAAACCTTATCAATGCTGATTAGCTGCTGAACTGCATTTTTGAGTGTTTCCTGTAGATGACATTTATAGTTTGTGATGGTTACTGTCGCAAGAGGGCTAATCTGTCGATCTGTTAGTGGCGTTAAGATCTCTTAAGATTGCCGACAGAAATGCATTGTCTTCCCCATGTAAGGTATGGCTCCTTGATGTACAGTATTGTAAATCTCTGTAAATCTATTTTTACATACATTTAGAGAATTGCTTATTAGAGATGTAACCATACAAAATGTCACAATACCAAGTGTCCCAATACTCCTGATGGCCTTGATTGGCTACTAGAATGATAAGAGGATCATTTAATGATGGACCATTTTGTTAATTTAATGAGTTAGGGGGAGTACGTATTCATACAAACTATAAAGCACAATTATTTCAAGAACCAGTTGGTGAAGCTATGTTGTGCTTTTGCTCTTGTATCTTGTATATTCCTCTATTGCAGTACGATACATCACGTCAAGAACGTATCACTTTGCATTGATACACAATGAATCGTTACACCCCTATTGCTTATCCTGTGTGATACAAGACGTTCTTCAGCTGGACATCTCTGTGAATGTCAAACCTGGATGTAGGTCGTGGTGAAGTACTTTTTCATGATCAAATTCAACCCCTTGACCTGTAAATATGTAACACACAGTACTGCTCTGTTGTGTAAATACCAGATCTAGAAATGCATATTTAACCAATGGGATTTGTGATATGGTGTCCTAATTGCCAGGGTTTTAGTGTTTAGCATTGTCCAACAATAATATTTACTCAGCCTACCGCAAGTTGTTCTCTGTGTAATATACAGAGCTTTCACTACAAATGTACTCCATATGTGCACTGTGCAGTTATACTGTATGAGATATGGACACAATGAAATAGACAGGGTTTTACACCTCGCGGATGGACCTGCTGTGTGTGAGTGCGTGCGTGTGTGTGTGTGTCAGCAGGTATTGTGGGGCTGCTTCTCTGCTTAACCTACATCAGCCTGTAGCATTGACACAGAGTGAACCCCGTGTTTATCAAGGAGCACTGAACACAGACACCTTGCAGAGGCTTGCCATGTCTAGCAGGCAGCGCAGGCTGAAGGATGGCATTTTTCAGACTGTGCAGGAAGGCTGGAATAACCACTGCACGTTAATATGTTTTACATTGTTTCAGTAAGTTCTATTGGTTCCTGTTAAACTTTATATTAAAAATGTTTAACACATTGGGAATGTTTTTAAACAATCAGAAAAGCCATCATAGAAGCTCTCCTGTCACTTTTTGTAAATTACTGCAGCTTGTATTTTTATCGGTGTCTTACTGTGAATGGTGTGTTTGTTTGTTTTTGCATGGACATTTGTTCTGATAAAATGAGTGAACAATTGCGGAGGTTTTGGGGACAATACACTGTACAAACCCTTCAGAAGGCAATACATTCAAAAAATGCAGTGTGTGACTAAGCAGGAAGGAATGACTCGCTATATAAATGACAGAGGACATAAACATAAATCATGGATCTGTTTAAACAGAAATAGCACAGGCAACAGATACTGTGCAGAAAAACCCTGTCTAAAACCTGATTGGCAGGAAATTTTGAAAGAGAATTTGGTTGACATATTGCATTCACAACAGTGAGAGGATGGGTTGAAATTACAAGTCCTGAAATTCCCCTGCGCAGAACCGGTTCAGCGCTGATCTGAAGTGCGGTTCCTCATTTTAACGGGACTCTCCCAGCTCTGCAGCTTCCTGCAGCGCTACAGAAGAGAACCTCAAACTGCGCTCTGCAGAGATAGACAAGGGCATTCTGGAACTTTGTATGAAACATATTTAATGCACACAGGTTCTTTAACTGTTGTGGAGAGACAGGCATTAGTCCATTAATTCAGATGCAGTAATATTGCAGCATGCATACTGTAACACGCTTGAAAAGAGCAAAGCATGACACCTTACTTAATGCTTACTGATATCTAGGTCTCAAATGCAGACAATATTATACTCTCACAGCAGTACAGTGTTTCTAGAGTCCTATCCTAATGGAAGAAAATGTATTTAAAAACACTTCCAACGAGCTATGTGTGGCTATTGTTTTTATAGTGTGTGTGTGTGTATATATATATATATATATATATATATATATATATATATATATATATATATATATATATACACACACACACACGTACACACATGTATTCTGCACTATGGAGTGTTTTAATTGCTATGGGTGATTGACTGACTGGTCGAGAATGTTAGTAAAACTAAAAGACCCCTTAGACGCCAATGCATGCAAATGCATGCGATCCAACAGACCTATATACTGTGTCTGTGTGAGAGTGGTGTGCAACTACTCAGCAACAACCATGCGAAAGCAGTAAGATATATAACTTCACCATTGTGATCCTCAACACAGTGGTCAATGAAGATAGTCTTAAGGTTCCTGGAATGGCATCATCTGTAATTAAATTCACTGAATAACGTTTGCAATGGTTTGAGGTGCACTGTTTATATTTTGGGCACCCCCGATTTGAGAGAGTGTGAGTCGTCTTAATGGTCACGTTAAGAGCAGTGGGTGTGTGCTAGTTATCCATGAAGGGACATGAAGCTTGCAGAGGTACGAGTGGCCATTTAGTCACATTGGCAAGCCAGGGAAAGAAGAAAATAATTGTTATCACAGAGACCTTCAACACTAGACACCTGTTTCCACTCTAACGTGACAGCATTGTGGGAGTCTAATCACAGCAAGTGTCCTTACTCAGACAATTCAATCAGATCCAGTAATATTGCAGCATGCAGAAGCGCTTCTGACGAGAACAAAGCAGAGCTGCGGGCCGGGCAGGATGTCTGTTCGTTTCAGACGCACTCAGAGGGCTGCTTGTTATTCCAGGCCTGGGCTGGTGTTTGATGTTCAGTAAGCCCATTGTTCCTGCCAGGGCTCCGGTGTCACAGAGAGCTGCTGACAGCGATGACTGTGTGGAGCCCACTGACTGACAGGCTGGCTGACAAACCACAGGGGTCCCCCCCTGCCACAGGGACTTTGTGGAGGCTGTCTTACCTACTGTACATTCATGTGTCGCACTTTTCCTTAAATATGGAGCCCCGCTTATTCAAGTGATGAAACTTGGCATTAACATTTAGTTATTAAGTGGATCAGGTTGAGGGGAAATATGCAAGTGTCTCTGTCTGCATATTATTTTTATTATTATTTATTTCTTAGCAGACGCCCTTATCCACGGCGACTTACAATTGTTACAAGATATCACATTATTTTTTTTACATACAATTACATTATTTTTTTACACATTATTTTTTACATACAATTAGCCATTTATACAGTTGGGTTTTTACTGGAGCAATCTAGGTAAAGTACCTTGCTCAAGGGTACAGCAGTAGTGTCCCCCACCTGGGATTGAACCCACGACCCTCCGGTCAAGAGTCCAGAGCCCCTAACCACTACTCCACACTGCTGCATATCTGGCCTTCTACCTTACCATGATACTAACACCCTGTTTGCTTGCATAGTCTTAAATACCACACCTCCCATTTTTAAATATTTATTCCACTTCTTATTTTATACTATTCTGTGTAAACTGTAAGGTTAGTTTTCTTAACAATAAAGTAATCTGGACAAAGATTGTCAAAACTAACAAAGTCCTTTTTTGTGAAAACAGCAGAGAACAGATTGATATTGGATACAGCAACAGAGAGCGTCATTCAGTGGCTCCAGCAGCCATGGCTTCAGAATAGATGTTTCTCTGCACTGGCTGTAGATGGTATTTTTGCCTGCAGCAGTCTGTGCTCTTGCTTGATGGTGTTCTGAGCCCTCATGGCATCAGATGGAATGTCTGAGCTGGCGTCAGTGTAGATATTTTTGTTTTTGAGCACAGAGTCACAGCAACATACAGAATATATATATATATATATATATATATATATATATATATCTCAGCTTTACAATCGCATTTCAAGACTACGTGCAGAAAATCGCGTAATAGTTACACCCAAATCCGTTTTCTTCTATTTCGGCTCTCTTAAAAAGAAGCACATTTAAATTGCTTTCTCTGCTCCCCTCCTCCCCCTCACTATCCACTTTACAAGCTGAATGTCACATAACTCAAACAGCCCCTTTTACACACACAACCCAATGTTATGAGCTGCGATGCATTGCAGGGCATGTGCTGAATTCTGATCAGAACTAGCTGTATGCAAGCCTTGTCTGAGAGTTTGAACTTTTAATTCAGAGCTTACAATATTTTTTATTATTTATTTCTTAGCCGACACCCTTATCCAGGGCGACTTACAATTGTTACAAGATATCACATTATTTTTTACATACAATTACCCATTTATATAGTTGTGTTTTTACTGGAGCAATCTAGGTAAAGTACCTTGCTCAAGGGTACAGCAGCAGTGTCCCCCACCTTGGATTAAACCCATGTCCCTCCGGTCAAGAGTCCAGAGCCCTAACCACTACTCCACACTGCTGATAAATGTCATGGTCACCATTTCAGAGACATGCAGCATGGTGGACGATGTACAGTTTGGGAGGTGGGTTGCATAGGAAGGAAGGGAATGTGGGATCAATTTAGCCAAGGGGAGCATTCCAGAAAACTTTAGCAAGAGAATTTGCCTATCACAGTAAATAATAGCAAAACGCTAATGAATGTATAAATAGCCAGTGGTGGAGCCGTTTGTTATGAAACTCTCCCTGTGCCTGGTTCATTCCCCCCGTGACAAAATGTCACATTCATCCAGCAAGGTGTTCAGAAGTTAAGTGTCACAAGCTGTTATAGAAACAAACAAACAAGCCCAGAAGCATGTGGGAATGTGAGCAAAGAGAATGGGGTTTGAATCATCTTCTTGCACCTTGCTCTTAAATAACAATCTTAAGGCTTTATCCTCAGGTAGGCATTATTTATTCAAAATCCACCATCAGCAAAAATGTTTTTATAAAAACAAGTTATCAAACTTCACGTTCATTTGTGATTCAGTAACATTACTGAGTGTGCTTTTTTCCTTTTTGAAAATTAGAGCTGGTATTAATTTGAAGTAAACAGCCCTTCTTGTTTTAACTTGCACAGCATTTTATTTAAATTGCTACCGATTCTTTTTTGTTGTTGTTGTCGTAAAGCACATTGAAGGAGTGTTTGAAAGGCGTGGTGTTAATGATGTATTGTAGTCTGTTGGTATGACAGAGAGAGAGCCCCCATGCTGTGGGTGTGTTTTAGGGATTTTATTAGTTTAGACGTTAAATATTTGCCTGTCAAATATAGATGTCAGCTGCAGTGTGCGGTTATTTATTCCAAGTCTTTCTTTTCCATTCACATGCAAGTTGTACACATCTAGTCTCACCCGCATTACTGCAGTGCATCATAATGGAGAGCTTCTCATGAGGACTTTTCTGATTTGTTACAAAATCTCCCACTACGTTTAGGTTTTAAACACTCTTTAATCTTAGTTAAACACATGCATTTTCAACAGAATCTTACATTCCTAGTGTTTGTGTCTCTCTGTTTCTGGCTAATGTGTGAGTCTCTCTCCCTTTGTGTGTGTGCGCTGTGGTTTGCTGTCATTACTTCAGTGCTCTCAGTAGAGCAGAAGAAACCACAGGCAATGGAAAAACTGTGTCAGCGTGTGGGGCGGAGAGGGGCGCGGCATGGCTCAGAGCAACACTGCCTCATCATTACAGAAGCACGTCTGTGTTTCTAGAACGGATACACTAACCAGGGAGTTTTGAAAAGACATTTGCATACCTGTCTGTAGCACAACGCTATTTAAAATCCCACTAAAAATACACTTGTTTAGTGTATCCGTGCCTGTCATCCTGTGCAGAGAACATGCATTCAGAAACATTTTTATGTTTTAATAGTAGTTCCTGTGTACAGTTTTCCTCTTGTGATTTATAACCGAGTAATGTGCTGCATGAAGCAAAAATAAATGTTGGACAATTAATGAATTGCATTTGATCCTGCCACTTCTCATCACAAAAGAAATGGAAATGGCAAATTGAAGAGATTTAGTCTAGCAGCGTGCAAGGAAAGCAGGGGATTCTGGGTAGCTAGCTGTGTGAGGCTCCAAATAGCAAACGGTGATTCTTCATCGTTCAGTGAATGTTTAATTGAGGTTAGCAAAACTGTCAATAATAGATTACTCGAATGAATTGTTGCATCTTTACTATGTATTCGTAACCCAGGACTGGTGCAGGATGAATTAGTGCAGTACTGCTGGGGAGAATGTAACCATACTGTAGCCACACTTCATCTTTCCAGAGTCACGTTTTATTATTTATTTATTTATTTATTTTTTTTACAATGGTATTTCAATTTGACGATTCCTAGGCAATGTCATCCATAACTTGCAACCAGAATTTTAAAGTGAAACTAAGGTCTCGGGATAATAACTTCACTTTCTTATGGTTTACCACTTGCTGGCAGTTGATTGAAACCATCCATGATCCTTCCTGCCCCCCCCCCCCTTCCCCCACTACCCTTTCTGGGAGAGCTATAAAAAGCAGAGCCAGGCTTTTTCAAGTTCCTTCCCTTGACTTCAGACGGCCAAAAATAGCCCTGTCCAATCCCTGGGGACCGTGGTACCTGAGTGTGTATCCTGTGTGGAAATTCTGCTCGGTAATTAACATTTTAATATGCGTGAACAATTATATAAAATATAGAAACGGCCCACTGTATAGCATCTGGGGTATTGCTGCTGCTATTGATACTCGAGGTCCTCGTTCTGTGGTGTTCCTCGGGGCAGTGACACTCGAGGTCCTCGTTCTGTGGTGTTCCTCGGGGCAGTGACCCTCGAGGTCCTCGTTCTGTGGTGTTCCTCGGGGCAGTGACACTCGAGGTCCTCGTTCTGTGGTGTTCCTCGGGGCAGTGACACTCGAGGTCCTCGTTCTGTGGTGTTCCTCGGGGCAGTGACACTCGAGGTCCTCGTTCTGTGGTGTTCCTCGGGGCAGTGACACTCGAGGTCCCTCGTTCTGTGGTGTTCCTCGGGGAGTGACACTCGAGGTCCTCGTTCTGTGGTGTTCCTCGGGGCAGTGACACTCGAGGTCCTCGTTCTGTGGTGTTCCTCGGGGCAGTGACACTCGAGGTCCTCGTTCTGTGGTGTTCCTCGGGGAGTGACACTCGAGGTCCTCGTTCTGTGGTGTTCCTCGGGGCAGTGACCCTCGAGGTCCTCGTTCTGTGGTGTTCCTCGGGGCAGTGACACTCGAGGTCCTCGTTCTGTGGTGTTCCTCGGGCAGTGACCCTCGAGGTCCTCGTTCTGTGGTGTTCCTCGGGCAGTGACACTCGAGGTCCTCGTTCTGTGGTGTTCCTCGGGCAGTGACCCTCGAGGTCCTCGTTCTGTGGTGTTCCTCGGGGCAGTGACCCTCGAGGTCCTCGTTCTGTGGTGTTCCTCGGGGCAGTGACACTCGAGGTCCTCGTTCTGTGGTGTTCCTCGGGGCAGTGACACTCGAGGTCCTCGTTCTGTGGTGTTCCTCGGGGCAGTGACACTCGAGGTCCTCGTTCTGTGGTGTTCCTCGGGGCAGTGACACTCGAGGTCCTCGTTCTGTGGTGTTCCTCGGGCAGTGACCCTCGAGGTCCTCGTTCTGTGGTGTTCCTCGGGGCAGTGACCCTCGAGGTCCTCGTTCTGTGGTGTTCCTCGGGGCAGTGACCCTCGAGGTCCTCGTTCTGTGGTGTTCCTCGGGGCAGTGACACTCGAGGTCCTCGTTCTGTGGTGTTCCTCGGGGCAGTGACACTCGAGGTCCTCGTTCTGTGGTGTTCCTCGGGGCAGTGACACTCGAGGTCCTCGTTCTGTGGTGTTCCTCGGGGCAGTGACACTCGAGGTCCTCGTTCTGTGGTGTTCCTCGGGGCAGTGACCCTCGAGGTCCTCGTTCTGTGGTGTTCCTCGGGGCAGTGACACTCGAGGTCCTCGTTCTGTGGTGTTCCTCGGGGCAGTGACCCTCGAGGTCCTCGTTCTGTGGTGTTCCTCGGGGCAGTGACACTCGAGGTCCTCGTTCTGTGGTGTTCCTCGGGGCAGTGACACTCGAGGTCCTCGTTCTGTGGTGTTCCTCGGGCAGTGACACTCGAGGTCCTCGTTCTGTGGTGTTCCTCGGGGCAGTGACACTCGAGGTCCTCGTTCTGTGGTGTTCCTCGGGGCAGTGACACTCGAGGTCCTCGTTCTGTGGTGTTCCTCGGGGCAGTGACACTCGAGGTCCTCGTTCTGTGGTGTTCCTCGGGGCAGTGACACTCGAGGTCCTCGTTCTGTGGTGTTCCTCGGGGCAGTGACACTCGAGGTCCTCGTTCTGTGGTGTTCCTCGGGGCAGTGACACTTGCATGATTGTTCAGAATCTTTGTGTTTCAAACTTTAGGGAGCTGATTTCGAGGGCCTCGATTTTTAAATTAAGGGCGTTCGACTGTTTCATTTCCTAAACGTTTTAAGCTTAGATTTAGCATGCTAAACGAATGGCCATGTTTGTGACCAACCAGAAAAGCCATCATAAGAAGCCCTCCATTAGAGCCCTGTGTGTTTTTCATGATGTGCTACATTAATATAAATTAGACTACTTGTGTACAACACTGAAAGGACAGAGTACATGTTGAATAAATAACCTTACACTGTACACATCCCACTGTGTAAATGCTTTGTGTGTGCACCTCAATAACAATGCAATATACTGAAAACCAGTGAGTGAGGTTTCCGCAGGGAAGCTCTGCTAACTCCTCCTGCTCTGATTAGATAATCCTCGCACAGTCAAAGGCGGTGACTGGATTAGGAACTGCCTGCCTCCCAGACAGCCAGTCAGCAGCTCCTTTGTGTTCTCACTCGGCAGATATAATCATAGCTTGGCAGCGGCTGGGTGCACTTTGTTCTGATTGCTTTCTTGTGCTTACGGGAGGCACATTGACATCTGAGATTGCAGCGAATGTGTGTGTGCGTGCACCTTCTTATTATAAGCAACACTCTTTATTTGTGTGAAACACGCCAGTTTGCAGCCTAGAGATCGGAGAGGCTTGTTTTGGATTGGACAGCTGCAATAGAGGAGTCTTCAGGTCTGCAGCTGTCCAAGTGTGGCATAGTCATTGTATTGCTGCTTCCAGTTTTGCTTAAGTAGGTAAGTGGTTTGTTTTGCCATAGTGGCCTGACTGCACAGACTGTAGATTTGATCGTGTGCACTTTGTATTGGACAACAATGATTCAAGTCATGTTGTTAACATTGTAATGAGTATATTGTTTGTCTGCAAAAAACACTTTGCTTTTGTTGTTTTTATTGAAATTGAGGTTGGAAACAGTGGAGCGGGAGAATCCTATTTTTAGTAAATTAGGGGTTTTAGTTTCCGTTTTCATTTGCTAAACGTTTAAACTTTCGGATTAAACACCTTTTTAAATGTTTAGAGTTTAACAAGCAGGAGATCGTTCATAGGAAACCCTGCATCCCTTTTTAGAAGTCGCAGTAAGATGTGAAAGACTGCATGTGCACACGTTGAACCGTACACAGAAAAGAAATACTAACTATGAAATGAAGTGGGCTATACTGCTGTTCTATAAACACTAAGCATATCTATATTGGGCCTCCATGTTTCTGACATTAGTCTAACACTTGGCTAATGTTTAAACATTCAAACTCTAAACCTAGATGATTTTTAATACATATTTTTCCTATTTTTATTTATTTATTTCTTAATTTTGAAGTTCTGAAGTTTATTGAAGGTTTGGATTTATGGGTAATATAGCTGCAGATAACTGTGAACCGAGCAATTGTGAGTGGATTGGTAGTGTTCATAGATGCAATGTGGAGACTCCAGTCAAATTACAATATAAAGTAAGTGTGTGTGTGTACTGTAGGGGAGAAATACTACTGGACCAAACTGTATGGCAAATATGGAGTATTGCCACTGCTATTCCAAAGGTATTATGAGTAACTGTAAATCCATCAAGCCCTTGGTAAATCTGCTGTGAACTAACTGCTGGCACATCCCATCCCAGCATCAATGAGTCACGGTCCAATTGTTGTTCTTGCAGCTGTAAGGGAGGAAGAAGTTACTCCACATCAAACTCCGGCTCCTGATCATTGCAATAATAGAATTAAAAGTAGTTCTGAAACCTCGCAGTGGATGCAGCAAGGCTACTTTTTACGAGTTTAGCAGGCTGGTCCAGGGTTTGAAACTCACGGGGTTACGAGCTTACCTGGTTGAGTCATTCTTCTCAGATAGATTTTGACTTGCCATCAGAGATGATGCAGTGTTCAACAAAGCTCATCTGTGTCTTGTTTAAACTTGTTTTGTTTTTGGTTGATGTCTTATTATTATTATTATTTGTTTATTTAGCAGACGCCTTTATCCAAGGCAACTTACAGAGACTAGGGTGTGTGAACTATGCATCAGCTGCAGAGTCACTTACAACTACGTCTCACCCGAAAGACGGAGCACAAGGAGGTGAAGTGACTTGCTCAGGGTCACACAATGAGTCAGTGGCTGAGGTGGGATTTGAACCAGGGACCTCCTGGTTACAAGCCCTTTTCTTTAACCATTGGACCACACAGCCTCCTAACCACTGTTTTAACCACTGTCACGTCACTGTACTATAGTATGTAGCAAAACCTACATGGAAAGTATTCTAAACAATACAGTATTGGTATGGTATTTATTATTTTGATCATCAAATGTAGTCTTAAATTACAGAAGTGTAGTACTTCCGCACCTGCATTAAAAACTTGCGATCACCTTATATCCCTGACGTGGTTCTGACTTTGAGGCTCTGTTGTACCAGGATAATTAATGACTTTGCAGATTCAATTTAGCAACAGCAGTAAAGTTGCATGGATTTTTAGTGTGCGTGTTTGTGTCTGATCAAATTCCTTTTGCACAGAACAGCCTGTCCTTGGGGATTGCTCAACAGCGCAGCCCATAAAAATCGAAGCACTTTGAGATAACATTCCTCCTGCTCTGATCAGCCTCCCTGCTGCTCCCTCGTTCTGTGCAGCTGCTGTTAACCCTCGCCTTGCCTGCAGCAGCGGGAGCTGTTACCTCAGCAATGCTGCCGTGGTCTGAGCTTGGGGACAGATCAGAGCAGGGGTGCGCAGTTCTTGAGCTCCTAAACTACTTAACTGAACCAGGTCTTCATCAGTTTATTTTTAATGATAAAACCTGGAGGACTCTGGATCTGTGCACTCCTGGGTAAGAATGATAACGGGTCAGATTTACTGTTTTTCTTTTTCTGTGAAACATGTGCCCTGAAAACAAACTGTGGCTACACTACATGACTAGGAGAATGACTTTGTCGTTCATGTTGTTTAATAATTAAAGGGCCGTTTCTGGCTTTAAAAATAAAATACAGTGCTGCCTCTTTTATTTCACTATCTGAATTGCACTTCAATAACAATGCAACACAGAATTTTATTATTTTATTGTGCAAGGGCCTTTGTACAATAAAATATAGTACCTGTGGAATTAATAGTCATTAACATTTGTGAATTGAGGGAGCACCATTATACAACTGGGCACCTTTAATTTTGATAAATATTTTATATTTCAGATTACCATATAGGCAAGTGCAGCTCTATCTATCTATCTATCTATCTATCTATCTATGTATCTATCTCTGTCTATAATTTATTATATGGGATCGCTCCTTTCTTTCTCTCTCTCTCTCTCTCTCTCTCTCTCTCTCTCTCTCTCTCTCTCTCTCTCACTCTCTCTCTCTCCTTACCATATCTCTTCCTGTGCTGTAGGTAGTCTCATGATCTGATCAGAGCTAGACCATTAAAGTGACATTTTTGGTGCCAGAAAGCTGCAGTGAGTGCTGTGCTTTTGAAGTATCTGTTTTAGTCAAGTCTCACTGGTATCAGCCGGTTTGACTGGACTGAGCTGCAGTTGTGTGCATTACTTGAAGCTGTGTTTAATGAGCTGCGGCCCCAAGTTGAACAAGCAGAAGGAAGGTCTGTTTTGACTTGAAAGAGCCAGGAGGGTTGTGTGTGTTTTGTAACGAGTGTCGGGCGTTGTGCTGGAGGCAGGGCGGTCCAGTGCTGCAGTGTTCCTGATGGGTGGTGTGTGCTTCTTGTCTGCAGAACAAGTCGTGGAGGAAGCTGAAAACCATGGTGCACTGGTCCCCCTTCGTCGTGTCCTTCAAGAAGAGATACCCCTGGGTGCAGCTGGCCGGGCATGCAGGTAAACCATGGACCAATCGCAGGCAGGGGCTGGCAAACACAGCCAATCACAGGCAGGCGCCTCATAAGAGCAGCCAATTGCATCATACTGTAGACCAAATGGCTATCAGCTTACATAAGAACCGTACGTTTGGGAATGAGAAGAGGCCGTTCAGCCCATCAAGACTCGTTCCTTCTTAGCACTCCATGTGCCCCAAATACCTTCCATTTTAAAGAGTTACTTTTACTCAGATTCCATGTATTATTATTTGTTTATTTAGCAGATGCCTTTATCCAAGGCGACTTACAGAGACTAGGGTGTGTGAACTATGCATCAGCTGCAGAGTCACTTACAACTACGTCTCACCCGAAAGACGGAGCACAAGGAGGTTAAGTGACTTGCTCAGTGAGCGAGTTAGGATTTGAACCGGGGTCCTCCTGGTTACAAGCCCTTTTCTTAAACCACTGGACCACACAGCCACCTCTCTCATCCCACTCTCTCTGCTAAATTGGAAGTAGTAACTTGGGTTAACTAGAACATTTAGGATTTTAACCCCCTCTTTCCCCTTTTAGTATTCATCTCTCCTTTTGTTTAAATGTACCTGTCATGAATTTGTTATTAGAGGGGGTAAAATTACTTGAATTCAGTCATCTCTCTGTTGTGAGAGAGGGGAGGGGAGGGGGGGACGGTGGTGTGGCTTTATTGAAAAAGCAGAATGCCATCAGACAGGGGAAAAAGGTGTGTGAGAGAGGAAGAACTATAACTGAAAATGTCATGCATTTACATGCACAAGGAGTAGATCCTTTGGGAATGGTTTTGAATCCAAACTCAAGTGTGCAGAGCTTGGGGTGTATCTGAACTGGAGTGCTCCCGAGTCCCATTGAAACCCTGAACAGGTATAGGTGTTGGAGTTAATGGTTTGTACTGGGCTCTGTGCAGGGAACTTCAAGGCAGGTGAATTTGGGAAGATCTTGAAGAAGTACTGTGAGTGTGAGCATCGTTCTCTGGAGGGGCTGATGCTAGACAGCCTGCGCCCCTACGTGCCGGGGTACTACGGGCTGGTGGAGAAGGAGGGAGAGACCTACAACCAGATGGAGGACCTGCTGGCTGACTTCGACTCCCCCAATATCATGGACTGTAAGATGGGCACACGGTGAGAGCCTGGCCATGGGCCTTGACAAGCTTCACAACACAAAGTCATTCTCTTTAGAAATACCAGTTTGTAATCTTAACTTGTTGCATCCTAGTTCATGTTGTATTTTAGTAGTATTATTTGCAACTACACTGTATTTAAAAATTCAGCTTGCATTGTAACCCTGTACTGCCCTGTAACACCTGTAAGTCGCCTTGGATAAAGGCATCTGCCAAATAAATAATAATATATACTAAACGAAACGCAATAAATTCAGTGACAAACATTTCCACTGGAAGTCTTTCTCAATGTCTTCAATAGAAATGCTAAAAGAAATTCAATAAATTAATTGACGAACGTGACTCAGTCTTTCTCAGTGTCTTCATCATACACATGACCTGTCCTTAGCCCTACCTTAAGAGCTAATCACACAGATTGAGTAATCTCACTCTGTGTGTACTGGGAGATGCGTTTCTTTGTCAAACGGATAAAATAAATAATTACTGATAAAATTAGGTTTTAATTGTTTTAAGAAAGACTTGTAATAGAAAGATTATCACTGAAAGTATTTCTAAATTTAGCACTATTGAGTGTTTAATAGATTAAATTATTTTCTTTAGATAACCTATCCTTGCTTAATATTACCAACCAAGTAAAGAGAGATATATTTCTGGGTTTTATAGTATTACAATGCAAGTGTTCCCCTGCATATATGGAGAAATCTATATATTTTTTAAATGCAGGCTGCTTCTGCCACCTAGTGGGGGAGAATGGCAGTAGAGTCAAAGCAGAAGGACTATAAAGTCAACCCTGCTGTGGCTTGAACGTGAGCTTACTAGATTCCATCCCTAACTCTCAAACACTCACTAGAGCTACATTTAGAAACACAAAAAGAAATAAGCAGTAAGATGTCGGGTCTGGCTGCAGTGTCGAGGGGTCCGAGCGCTGTGCTGAGCAGAGTGCCGTGTGTTACAGGACCTATCTGGAGGAGGAGCTGGTGAAAGCGCGGCAGAAGCCCAAGCTGCGCCCCGACATGTATGAGAAGATGATCGCTGTGGACCCGGAGGCCCCCACGCCCCAGGAGCGCAGCCAGCAAGCCGTGCTCAAACCCCGCTACATGCAGTGGAGAGAGACCCTGAGCTCCACCGCCACACTGGGCTTCCGCATCGAGGGCATCAAGGTGAGACACACAGACTGGCAGAGAGACGGGCAGGGACGTACGCAGAGAGACGGGCAGGGACGTACGCAGAGAGACAGGCAGGGACGTACGCAGAGAGACGGGCAGGGACGTCGCAGAGAGACGGGCAGGGACGTACGCAGAGAGACGGGCAGGGACGTACGCAGAGAGACTGGCAGGGACATACGCAGAGAGACAAACGCAGAGAGAGACACACAGAGAGACAGGACTTTGCTGCACTCTTCCTCTATGTTCTAAACTGTTTGTTTGAACTCATTCATTATCCATTCAGGTCCCACAACGGTTCATTATTTCATTTGACCTTTATACTGTACTTTACTAACACTATGATGAGGCATACAAGCTCTGGCCAAGAGGGAGGAGAAAGCACCTTCTGAGCCCTAGGGATGTGAAATTCACAATGTTGGTGCAATTTTGTACAAATCATACCCAAAAGCAAATTAGATGAAAACATTATTTACTGACAATCATGAAATAAACGCACAGGTTCACTTCTAAACAAAGTGGGTCAAAATGATTTTAGGAAAGTTCTGTGTTGTAAAATACTGATACGAAAATACTGTGTTGTAAAATACTGATACTGATATGGTAGATTACTCTGCAGTGTGGTGCGTTTATATTTAGTTCAATGAATATTTAGATGTGCTCAGTATATAACCGTTCTCAAAATATTGCAGTTTTGCAACCCCTCACAAAGCCTCAGCTCTTATTCATTAACCTGCTGATATTCCCTGGGGGTCAGCTATCTGTTTACTAAGAGCTGTGCTGATCAGAGCCCAGCTGGTTTGTATGCAGGCCCAAAGGACCCCGCCTATTGAAACGGTTCCTGTTTCTTGCAGAAAGCAGACGGCACGTGCAACACGAACTTCAAGAAAACCAAACACAGAGAGCAGGTGCAGCAAGCGTTTGAGGACTTTGTGGAGGGGAACATCAGCGTCCTGGTGAGTGTGAGTGAGGAAGAGAGCAGACTGTCAGGACCAGTGACAAGCAAGACTGCCCCATAAGACTGACCTGTTGTGCATTGCCTTTCGTTATGTAGGTCTCACATGTGCAGTTTTGAAAGAAACACATGGTACTGCACCATTTAAAAAATATATATCTGATGCAGGCCGTGCTTTCAAATAGTGTTGCACTTCCTTGGTGAATTCTACCAAGGAAGTACAAATTGTCCATACACCTTGAACGGCTTCTTTATTGACCAATCAGCTGCTTCCGCCTATTGGCTGGCATGCTTTCAGCCCATAACATGACCCAGAAGACACTGCTGAGGTGCCCTAGGCCTGACAGCTTTCTCTAACTGTACTACCAGATATCATGCTGTACAACTGCTTTGTTCAAATGTGTGCTACAACATGTGCTTTCAAAACTGCATATGGAAGTGCAAAACAGATAAGATTCATGGATTTATTTTGCTTTCTACAAATACTGTAAGTACCACCAGATTTAAATAATCCTAATGTACAGTTTAACTCCAGCTTCTTACAAAAACATAAACACATCAGAATATCTCCTGTCACTGCTTGTGTGTTTCTCCCTCTCTCAGATTCGTAATTTGACTGGCAATTTTTTATTTTATTTCAGAAAATATATTTAGCGACATTGAAAGAGCTCCGAACAGAATTAGAAAAATCTGACTTCTTTAAATCACACGAGGTGAGTTTTAAAATAGGAAGCTTAAACAAGGTGGGGGGAGAGGGGATGTGATGTTTGTTTATTTGCTGTCTTCTTGGCCAGAGATTGTTAATCTCAAGTGACTGCCTGGTTAAAAATAACGTAGAAACAGTGAAGTCAGAATAACATTATAACAGTAACTGTGTGTGCGTTGGCTCTGATTCACTGTGTGTGTGTCTGTGTGTGCGTTGGCTCTGATTCACTGTGTGTGTGTCTGTGTGTGCAGGTGGTGGGCAGCTCGCTGCTCTTCGTCCATGACTGCACAGGGCTGGCCCGTGTGTGGATGATTGACTTTGGGAAGACGGTGAAGCTGCCGGACTCGGAGACGCTAGACCACCGGATCCCGTGGGTGGAGGGGAACCGAGAGGACGGCTACCTGTGGGGGCTGGACAACCTCGTCGACATCATGGGAGCCATGGTGCCCGAGTGAACCGCTCCTCCTTTTAATAACTGGTTAAATTCCAAAGACCTCGCAGCCTCGGAAACAGACCGGCTCAACACAGCTGTCTCTGAGCAGCGCCGACACCAACCTTGAGACAATGTGCCTGGAATCTCAAATCATTCTGAAAGAAGAAGAAACAGGAGGTTTATTTTGCGTCTGGAGTATCATGACCCAACTGTTTTTTAGTTTTTCTCTTAAGAGAAACGAAACACGCAAGTGGCCTTAACAGACTTTTTTTTTTTTTTTTTTTAAACAAAAAAGGATAAAGCAAAAATATGTACTGTTCCTTTTTTTAATTTAATGTAAGGATACTACACTATAACACTGGAAAGCTGCAAGGTTTTTATAATTTATTTAAACATCGCTCTGCCTGTGTATTGCAAAATTGCATTTTTATTTGGTAGTTGACATGCAAATTACTTCAGTGGGTATTTTATGGGTACTTTTGTTTTCCTGTGTGCCAGGTTTATCCAGCTCTTTACTCCTTGCAATTTTCCATGCATGTTTCTGAAAATCAAACTGACAATGCTGCACAAATTGAAGCTACATTTGTAACAGTGCTGGTGTGTTTTCCTTTTAAGGTAAAATAATTGTGCAAATTGCACCTTGGAAAGAGCTGCTTATATATATATATATATATATATATATATATATATATATATATCAGGTCTATTGTGGGTCGCAGTGTCAGCGTACAAACTACAAATCTGACAGAGAGGTTTATACAGACGGTACTTGGACTAAAGCGAAATTCTGATGATCTTGGGCTGTTTCTTAACCCAGACTGTATTCGTAGTGTCTGGGGGCTCTGTTCCCAAAGCTTTCACTCCAGGGCTGCTGGTTTGGATGAATTACATTATGTTTGAGATTCTGAAACGGTTCTATAAGGTAGCTTATTGAAGACGCAACGTTTACACATGTCACGATCGCAGGATAAATAATCTTGTTATCCTGACACAACGTTTTCAAATGTGAAGATTTTTCCCCTGTCCTTAATTAGCCACAGTAGTTCTATGCTTGATAATACCTCACGGGTTAAAGCTTAAGATCCTTTGCTTCTAAAGTTAGTGTGTTGCGACGCAAGAAGAAACTGTAAACCCCCTTTAACAAGGCAGATAAGTTCATATCAAGCCTTCATATGTTCATCTAAACTTTTGGCTTTTGTTTTTGAAAAACAATAAATAAGTTCCACAGCTTTAAAAAAGAAATCCCAGCCTATCAAATCCAGTGATGTGGGCAACGTGATAACAGCACAGTATTGTACTGGGTAGTGCTACAAACAACCCTGTGTAAGTTAGACAAGCATGTTCATCAGACGTCCTCGTCAATATAGTTTTGTGCTGTAAGTGTACAACACCAAAATACATTGACAATTCTTGCTAACTTGTTTTCGTACCACCGAATATGATTGGAGGGGCCAAATTCACGCGTGAACTTTGCTGAAAAGTTTCCTCAATATAAAGCTGGGCTGTCGTCGTACAGGGCAGTCTGTAGGAGCTCACTGTGAATGATTTGCAGGCCGGTGTATCGTCATTGGGACGGCTAATCTACTGTGTAAATGATGCTAGGATAGACAATCACACTGTCTCCCATATCGCTGTGAACTGGTCAAGCCAAGCTCCTGTGTACTTGCAAAGTCAATGTCTTTCAACACTGGTAAACTCATGCCTAACTACTGTGCAGTTTAAATTGGGGTTGGAACAATAGGACCCGTGCCACTGTAGACAGCCTTCCATAAAGAGAGGATTGTTAAGTGCCATGTAATTAAACTGGGCATTGGAAAATCATTCAAATACAGTCCCCCTCTGTTGTGAGAGAGGACAGTAGTGTGGCTTTATTGAAAAGCCAACAAAGCGAAAAAGCAAAAGTGTGTGAGAGAGGAAGAACTGGGGGAGGGGAGGGGAGGGGAGGGGAGGGAGGGGAGGGGGGTCAAAATGAATAAGAATTAATACCTGACTAAGAGAATCATTGTAAGCTGATAAACTATCATAGAAAATGGCATTGTTGTTCAACCCTAAATGCACTACATTTAACCTGCTTTAAAAAAGTACCTCCAAACAAGCCATGTGTGAGATCTCTTGTTGTGCCGAAGACCCAGAATGCACCTCTGTCACAGGAACACAGGCACCTCAGGGTGGTCTTTTCTGAAATGAAAAAACATTGAGGTGGTGTTTTACAGTCCTTGGTAGAACTACGTTATCTAAAGTAACATTCGGTAGCCCAGGATTAGTGCTAATGCGAGCGTGTGAATCATGAGGATAGTGTAACAAACCACACAAGACAGGGAATCTAACCCTGGCCTCCAGTGTCTTTCATTTACACCCCATGGGGTATATGGCTGGCTTCTGCAACATTACCAGCTATGTTCCATTTTATCCAAAAAAATGATGCAAATTTTACCTGCAAGTAAAAAGTTTTGATAAAAGGGGATTCACTGTTGTGTGAATTTTTAGACCAAGCTTTTTTGTTGTTTTTATTCTTTCAAAATTTGTAAATAGTTTTATTTATTTTATAACTACCATTTAATCTTTTTGCATTAGGATTAGGGCGTGGTACCAGTGTGTACGTTTTTATATTTGAATAGTATGTCAATGAAAACTAACCCTCTGATTTTGTAAGTCATATAGGCTGTTTTCCAAAAAGTTTTTCAGGATTGTAACCCTGTCATTTACTTTATCAGGGATACAGATATGTTACCATAGAAAAGAGAAATCTAAGCCAAACCTTTTCAATATGTAGTTAGAGTTCAGCACCCCACTGACCCTGATTAAGCACTGCCTGATGATGCCTTAGGGAAGGGAGCCCTAAAATGAGTGCTAATAATCAGCTTGTAAAGTTTGAACCCTGTTTAAAATCATTGCATTGAAAAATCAGCAGTTTAATCCTACGTTGCTTTGCATTGACAACTAGGTGACCCAGGCTTTGTATTAATTGAAGCCTCTTGTGTAAGCAGTGCTTGAAAAGTCTTGCTTTTTTTGCGTCCACATTATACTAAAAACCACGTTCAAATCTGGAAGATTACATCAATCAAACTATTTTTAATATCCCACATACAGTGAAATATTGAATACATAACTTATGTATAGACAGTTTCTAAAGATCAGTAAGAAAGTTATAAAATACATTGACAGTCATTTAAAAAATATTGAGCATTTTGAAAAGTGCTTCAAAGATGCAGTAACTGCACTGAAAGGTCTGCTGCAGTTCTCAGTTGACTGGGTCCGTTGACTGCAGTTCACCAGCTCTGCCTTGCTAGCTCATCAGCCAGTGCTAATGCTCCTGTGTGGTGGGTGTGGTTGCTTTCTCTGTTCCATCCTTTTTACACATAGTTGTACAGCAAGTTGAACTGTATCATAGTGTAAAGCCTTCACGCTTCCCTCCTCCCTCTGCTGTGACTTTATTTTGTTCATATATATATATATATATATATATATATATATATATATATATATATATATATATATATATATATATATATATATATATAAATTATATCAATTCTTCAATGTAAATATTCATTGATTGTTATAAGTGGTGCTGCCTCAATAGTCTTTTCAAACTGCTGGGGGAAACTGGAATTCTGCCTTTCAACTTTCAACTTGTAAAGTCCAGAGGCATTGTTTGAAACTGTAAGAAACTAAGTCAAGCAGACTCGTTTTGCTTGGGGCCTGCAGTGCACACTGAAGGCAGCACTAGCTGAAACGTTAGTCTGCAGTTTTTGTTTTAGTTTTACCTGTTTTTAGCATCTTGAAGATATGAATGATATAAACATGTTTTTACAAAATGCAGGTTTCCATATCATCATACACATTGAGGAAGATGTAAAATTATTTTTGAGCATATTTCTTGTATAGGGTACGTATTGTCCCGATTCATAAGCCAGCTGTTTTTTTTATAACCTCCACAGCATGACTTCCCTGTTCGATTTCAGTCCCAGTTTGAAAGTGAAAAACTGTTGAGAGGGAATCACCAACAGCTTGTATTTGTACCTAATAACATTAATATTGTTGGAGTCTATCTCTAGCATGGGATTTAGCATGACTTTCAGCCATTCGATTATTAAGATCTACTGTTTAGACCATTTCCATTGAGCCCTGATCTCAAAACCGGATGTACAGAACTGTTTACAGGAGGTTTTGTGTTCATTTTGTCTTATTTTCCTGTTGTAATCTTTTCCATATTTATAAATGTTGTTATTTTTTGTTCACTGGAACAATACTGGAATATGCATGGGTTACTCTTCTATACTGTACTGCTGGGAGAATTTGACATATTAACTGTTCTGTAGCTAGACTACCACAATAAACTGGAACCTCACAAGTGGCCTGTTTTGAACTGTGCTGTCTTTTTCATTTGTTTCTAATGCCCCGACTGCCTCAGTGAGCACTGTGCTGTTCCAATCATTCCCCTGACCTCACTCTGCAAAAGCAGCTTCATTCAGGTCTCAGAACAGAGAACGGAGAGTTCATTATTATTACAGGAGCTAGCAAAACACAGCCAGTGAAGTAAGAGGCATGTACAACACACTGTAACAAAAAAGGGTTTTCATTGAAGCTTTCTGGGTTGGTTTTATTTGTTTGAAATACACTGAAGACAGAACCCCCCAACCAATACATTTTATCTTTGGTTGAAGAATGCAGTAGTATAGTCCTGTGTAACAGAGGTGAGCTCAACTTGAGCACTGCTAAAGTAATTACTGGAAACAAGCATTCCTTAGCATGAATACAAAAATGAACAAGACATTTGAGCACTTGTACTGTACAAATATATAAACATTGCAAAATTGAATTAAAAGCACTCAGTGTATTCGGAGAAGGTCCTTGGTTATCTGTGTGCCAACTTACATTTTAATTATGGCATTGCTATCCTTATAAGGACTTTTAAAAAGTACCAACTAACGCATTTGGCATGAAATAGTTGTACACAGTTCTATTCTAGTTTGTGCTGCTGTCTGTGTTAGGCTGCAGCAGCACTACCTGTCCACACAGCCCCGCCCGCACGCCCCCCTCTGGCAGCACGTAGACAGTGCCGTCGCTCTCTCTCTGGGGGTGCAGCTCTCCCAGCTGTGCGTTGCTGTCCTGCACCTCGGTGAAGCCCCACAGCTGGTAGCGGAGGCTCTTCCCCTGCTTAGCCAGCAGACACACCTCCCTGCTCTCTGCAGGGGGGCGGCCGGTGCAGGGGGGGTAAAAGAGTCCTGGCACAGTCCCATCAGCCTGGAGCTGCCCTGTGAGAGAGCCGGATTGCACGCCCAGCAGCACACCTGCACACAGACACACAGCACTGTCAGGGGAGTTCTCAATATGAACAGCAGCAGAGACTGGCCCCCTAAACATGCATGATTAACCTGTCTAATTAAATTAGCTATCTTTTTATCTGTTTCAGTCTCTCTCAGCATTTTCTCCCCTCACTCATTAATTATTTTTACATTACCAAACAGGTGCTTTTTCACCTTTCAAAATTAAAATAGGAGTTAAGTGGAGACTGGGATCCTCAAAATCACTGCCCATGTCAGTTAACAGGAGCCCATATTACATACATACTACTTACTAACCACAGGACACTATAAAAAAAAAAGATTAATTGCAGAACAGTGTGGCGCAAGAGTCAGGCACAGCGATCGGTCAGACGTACCTGAAGCCACTGCCCAGTGCGATCTGTGCCCTCTCTTCAGACACGGCTGGTGGTTGAAATCCTCATCGTAGCTGTGAGAGTCAACTTAAGGCTTGTATTAACAGAAACAAAAACAAACCCCTTATTTTTCCTTACAAAAATGGATCTGGAGCGCAGGAAGCAGTACAACACAGGCTAGATCCGCACAAGTGGACTTCTATTAGTAAGCACCAGCGCCCTCTAGTGCACAGAAAAGGAAACTCAATCCAAAGCGGCAGGTCACTAGATGGCGCTGCCTCTTCTATAAAGACACTTTGGGTGATCTTGCATGTGTTAAATATATATCTTTGGCAGGCAAGTAGAACTGAAGAATAGCTCCTGAACTCAGGTGAAAGCTCCTTATCAAAGACTACAAAAAAATAAATAATGACCACTCTGAACGATTTGCAAACATCATAAAAAGTACGAAAAAAAAATAAGAAAAAAAATTTCAGACAGGAATAAAACTAGCAAGAAGCTGCTAATGCTGTGATGATGAAGAGAGCTGCTCCTTGCTGAAGGATACGGTATGAGGAGGGGGAGGCCGGTGGCGAGGTGTCTGATGATAGCAGCCCGGTTCTCTCCCCCCATCCCCCCGGTGAGGAGCTGAGCTCGGCAGGAAAACACCTCCTCCGCCAGCAGCCCCATGTTGGAGGCTGGAAGAGAAGAAAAGGCGCAGCTCCGCCCTAATGAAACAGTCTGACATGGCAGCTGGCTGAATGGCTTTCTTACTGCACATCCTACACACGCCACATTTCCTCTAAAGAGATATGATGGAGTCTTTTATATGGAGGGCAGTTGGCAGGCAGCCCAGCTGCATACACGGGACGACGTAGTTTTGCACACATCAGGGTATGCATTTGTGATCTTCAGATCATGATACGTACTGTATGGTGACTTCAGAGGATGGTCCCTCCCCTACCCAGCCCCCTCACCTGAGAACATCTCCCCCTGTGCGGTGTAGCCTCTCTGCACAGCCACGCTGACCAGCTGCTCCAGGGAAATGCTGTCCCGGGGTGCCAGGAGCTGGCCAGCCATCCACAGAGCCACCAGCCCACACCTGGCAGGGCACAGGAGAGAGAGGTTACCAAGGGACATGCAGGGGCTGCACAGGAAATAGAAACCCTGCAATGTCTAGCAGCTCTCTCTCACATTACTGCTTATGCACCTTCCACTCCTGTATTAGGCCACTGCTGTCCAGCTGCAAGGATTGCTCATACAGTAGCTCTGACTTAGACTTTGTATTATTGAGAAGTGTTGGCCAAGGCACAAAGTCCAGGCAAAGCCTGTTAACATCACTTCAAAAGGGACTGAGCAAACACAGAGACACAAAGTCAGGAGTTCACCAATAACCTGGCAAAAAAAGTACTAAAACACATAATAAGTGTTGATTTTATCTGGAGTATAAATATACCTGCTTTGCTGCTCAAAAAGTCCCACTGTAGGTACTGGTATTACTTTTTAACCAATGAGCCAACTATACAGTTCATGTACAACTCATTGCAGTGATCTGAATGCTATATTGTGAGTGTATAGCAACTCAACAGCATGTACACTGTCTGATTATGCTTTCATTTTGTGTCCAGCATTATATTTGATAATAAACTTTAAGCTGGGCTCATTAACCAGCAGCCAGGCTAGGAATCATGCCACAATTTAACAGCTCCTTCTTGCAACCACGTTGCTCTTGCTAGTTTTGTACCATGTCAGTGTTTTTGGCTTCCAAATGCTTCAGTGGTCTCTGTTGAAATCGCTGCAGGAATTCAAGGTGGGCTAGCAGTGTCATTGAAACTCTGCCAATACTTACTGAGGGCCGTCTTGAATCAGAGAGGGCACGTATTTATTATACAGGAGCCACTGCAGGTCTGTGCTGAAACTGCAGAAAACAACAGGTTACTACATTATTAACAATATACTCAGCATCGCCGTGCAAATATCTCATTAAAACCCTACAATGCAAGTAGCTTTCTCCTGCCTCTTACATTATTACAACAATTTTTTGTTTTTTTGTTTTTCATAAGTCTGTGTTAAGGGGCTTTACTATGAGTTCAGCAGCTGCTCTTAAGGTTTTAGTTGCCTTACCATATAAATATGTAATACAGGCCATGCCAGCAAACTTGACCTGATGTATTTATGGCAGGAAATTCTAACTGAAGAGCAGCTCAACTCAAAAAACACAGTGAATGATTAACTGTAAAAGAACCTCAGATTTTTGCAAAAAACATCATTAAAAGTTGAGGGGGCAGTAAAAAGAAAAACAGAATTGTGAAGCTATTTTATGCCAGTGAATTAATATCAGTGCTGCGGGTGTAAAGTACAGTACTCTCAGACCCTGCTTCATGCATCACAGTAACTTCATCCAGAATGGCTCTGGAAAAGCCTCTTTACCAAGCAGGCATTAGGACTGCACAGGAAGTGAATCGTTTGAGAACTCCCACAAACCGGTGCAGGCACATTCCCTGGGTCCGCAGAGTTTGTCAAATTATAGCCAAATGCCACGTGAAAGGTCTACAGGAGGCTAGCCGTGTGTGATGAAATCTTGTTGGAGATTGATGCAAAATCTTCCCCATGCAGAGTGTGGCAGACAGAGTCCCTAGTATTTGAATGAGGACCCTAAACAGCCATTGGCTTTACTGTATTGGCCAGTTTTTCTTTCTTTTATTTTCTTGCATATTTCTGTATCTCCCTCTGGTAAGCTATGCATGTCAGAGGAGCAGTCAACACTCTCCCCTCGACTCAGGTTTCGTACCTGTCCATCCTGTTTCTGAGCAGGACCCGGGCCTCCTCGTAGTCCCCCTCCACTGGGGCCTTTCCTTCAGCGATGGCCTGGTAGAGCTTCTTCTTTCCTGGGAGAGCGGAGGAGGCAGGTGGGGGAGGGGAGGGGAGGGGAGGGGAGGGGAATCAGACACCGTCCAGCATCGTCACTCGCACTCGTTGTCATGTCTGCTGTTAAGATTTGAATAGCAACACATTTAGATCTGGTTAGTATTATTGCAGCTCTCTGTCATGTGGGACACAATGATATGAAACATAAACCACAGGTGAGGGTGAAAAGGGTCTTAGGGCAGGTGCCATGTGCAAGCAGTGGAAGAGAGGAGTATGTCCTGCAACCCCACATTTATATTCCTTGATATAATTGCATTGTATGGTCTTCTCCCAACCCATAAAGAATAGGAAATCAACACATACATAGTTTAACCAATCAAGATACAGTATAGCATTCAATTCAATTGTGTGGACTCGCGGATTTTATTAAGTGTCCATCCAATCATGGGACAGTACCTTCTGACATCCCCGGGGAACTTGAAATGCGCTTATTTGATTGGATGTGCCTGACAGTAAACTATAAAAATAGTTCACAATGTCAGCTTGCCATATGAAGGTAATGGCGTCAACTTCATGCAAATGGAATGTGTTTGTTATTTTTATTATTATTTATTTCTTAGCAGACGTCCTTATCCAGGGCGACTTACAATTGTTACAAAATATCACATTATTTTTACATACAATTAGCCATTTATACAGTTGGGTTTTTACTGGAACAATCTAGGTAAAGTACCTTGCTCAAGGGTACAGCAGCAGTGTCCCCCACCTGGGATTGAACCCACGACCGTCCGGACAAGAGTCCAGAGCCCCTAACCACTACTCCACACTGCTGCCCTAGTTTTCCTGTTGCTTATGCACTAATAGTCCTGTGCTGTGTGATATGACGAAAAACTGCAATTAAGTGAACACACACACAGTAACGTTTAATAATCAGTATTTATATAACCTATACTATTGCAGGTCCTACTTCTGTATGGGTGTTCTGCAGTACAATACTATAGGATCACAGTTTATATATTAAACAACACGAATATGCTACGCCACTTAGAACTTTGCTACCGCTAACGTACACTTTCAATACAAACTTCTATATACTCATACCTCATAGCCTACATGTGTGAAGGATAGGAAATGACGGGCTAAATCAAGCAAACTTTGTTCTTCGGTTATATTACATTTTTAAAATATAGCTTAGTTTACCTTTAAAAAATCTGTAGCGTGTGTGCTCCGCTAACCATGCTCTCTCATCCCATAAAAGGACTTTATGCAATTCAGCATGCCAATTAAAGTCTCAGCCCTTAATATTAACAGATTGAGTCTAAAACTCATCGTCGATAATTCCAACATGTCATTCTATTTACAAATAAAATACACACACGCCATGAATATAATATTAAAGACTTTTTGTCGCAAATAAACAAATCTAACCTGCGGTGCATCACAGTTAAAAACACGGAAGGCAACAAACAAGAGTGGATTCGAATTTTTAATTTATTCTTTTTTTAATCAGTTATATTGCAGACTGAAAATAACACAGACATGATTATAATGTGGTCATTTGAGGTAGATTTTTTTGGACAGTACATTGACGGAAGAAAACACTTAAAACAAATCATTACAATCGAGTCGTGAACTGAAAATCTTCGTCGGAGTCTTTTCACTGTAGCGTCCCAACAGAAAGCTTACAAAACCTCCAATCGCAAACAGGTATTCCAAAGAAAAGGCGGGATTTTACCATACCACCCAATCATGATGGGCTACGCGCGGGGTATATTTGATTGATAGGAATTGCCACCAATAATTAAAGGTCAGTGTTTATTAGAGGCGGAGTTTTAAGCAGATTGATGGTGGATTGCCCAATAATAAAGCTGCATTTATTCGTGTTTAAGTAGGTGCTGTGTTGGAGTTAGTGCTGACTAGTGCAGGCCGTAGCGTGTGTGTGGTGTACGGGTTTCTGTGTATTACTCTGTAAGTATCTCTATTTTAAAAATAAATCACCCTTTCAATTTAACGCGGGTTTTAAATACGGAAGTACATTGTGTAGAAAATATATAGGTCTAGAAACAGTGTTAAATTATTTTGGTTTCTTCATATATTCATTCATTCATGAGGTTCTGTGGAGGGTTGAGACGGGATGAGAGTGTGTGTTTTAAGTGTGTCCAGCCGGCTTCATTTAAACACGTTCTTCGGATAAATGTCTACCAGAAATACTAGCCAAAAAAAAAACAAAACTTGCACCCACAGTTAAAGTTAATGTAGCCTGTGTCTTGGCACGATTTTTGATTCTGCCCTCGCTTTCTTGTGGTCTAGTTTTTATTAAACGCGCACACTGTATGCTGGGAGAGGGCCTCTAGCTGTTTACTGTGTTTTTGTGCATGCTGTGTTTCATTGTTTTGGCCGGTGGGTGCTTTTAGATCAAAAACAGAATAAGTCATTGGATTTACTGAGATGCCCTTTCGTGTTTCTAATCTTGGCTATTGAGTTTTATTTAGAGGTGTGTGTATATATTACATATATTAAAAAAATGTGTGTGTTAGCCTTGGTGCTTACAAAGTAGTAAGTGTACAATGTATTTCATATTCAAACTGTCTGGTCTTTTCCACATACAATTGGAAAGACCTGCAGTCTTGTACAGAAATGTTTATTTTAGTACTTTTTATAGAAAGTGGTTATTTATTTTCCTGAAGTTTAATCCTAAAGTTTGAAATGTGTCGGACATTTTGAGTTTAAATTAACCCCCTGTTAAATCATGTATTTCTTGGGTTGCAGAAAGGTGCAGTTGGGAGTCATGGCGATGCAGGATGTTCGGCCCAACCACACCATCTACATCAACAACCTGAACGAGAAGATCAAGAAGGATGGTGAGTCTGGGCTTCACATCAGCACACTTTGGGTGGGTGGGTGTGTATTATAGGGGAGCAGTGTGTCTTCACATTCAGGGCACTGGGTTGGATACTGAATCTTAACTTGTTGAAATCATTGTTTGTATTGTCTAGGCAAATCTCATGCCCTGCACCCAGAACGCCCCTTGCTTGGTATATTATTGAAATGAGTTTGAATGATCAGGCCCTGAGTAACTCTGCTCTGCATTACATGATCACACTTTGCCACAGCATAATGGGTCACACCTGTAGGTTTACTGTAAGGGAGGGACAATTTATTTAACGTCAAACTCCAGGCTCTGGATCACTTTAAATGGTGTTCTCAATTGCAGGGTTCCCTGAATCGGCTTCGATCAGCTGGAGCAGGAGTCTGACCATTTTATTAACACATCTTGAGTAGCTATGAAGTACCTGCACAGTGCTACCTCTTTTGCTATTAAACCTAACAAATGTGAAATACTGAACTGAATTAGTGAAGTGCCCTTTTTATACATTAAAAAAAAAAATACATTGGCATGGCCTAACAGTGAATTGTATGGTGAATATATATTCAACTAAATAAAATGGGACTGGGTGCAGTGCAGGCTGAACAAGTCAATTTTTGAACTAATACTAAATGGCAGGGACCCCCACTCCCCATGGAGGACAACATTTGAAAAGACCAAAGGTGAGAGAGCCTACAGGTGTTGCTTTTACAGGTGAGGTGAAGAGTGACCTGCAGGCAAATGGAATGAGAGTGATTTGGTGGCTTGAAGGGTTTTTTTGCTTCCCATGCTTGGGGTTTAGTCTTGTGTAGAATGCCTTACTCTTATCTGCGCATGTTAAATGCAAGTCTTGTCCTGCAGTGTTAGGTTAACAAATTGAGCTTTTCTTCAGTCATTTCCATTACCTGTGGTGTGAAAACAAAACCTATTTCTCATCCTTGCTTGCAGAGCTGAAGAAGTCCCTGTACGCGATCTTCTCTCAGTTCGGGCAGATCCTGGACATCCTGGTGTCTCGCTCTCTGAAGATGAGGGGCCAGGCCTTTGTTATCTTCAAGGAGGTGAACAGCGCCTCCAACGCCCTGCGCTCCATGCAGGGCTTCCCCTTCTACGACAAGCCCATGGTAGGTACTGATGGACTGGGGTCTCTGTCATTGGGGAGATGAGGCTAAACCTGCACCAGCCCCTTTCATAATGCTGTGTGAGCTGTACTTACAAACCCATAGAACAATTGAGCTCTTTCAGGACCAAGCATTGCAGTGGGATGCTCCCCCAGGACCAGGTGTTTTTTGGCTGTAGTTGACTTTCTGTAAATTCACTAACCTATTTTACACTAGTGTTTTTTTTGTTTTGTTTTTTTAAAGTATTTATTTTATTTATTATGTATTCAGCTGAGATGCATGTATAATAATGTGTTATTCTGTGACCCGAGGGACCTTACAATACTTCCTGAGTTTTTTTTTTGAAAAATATTGATGTATTTACACGATCGTGCTCCTAGAAGCCCACTTCAGTATGATCGCGTTAACGTGATTCCGGCCCTTCGAATTTGACCTCTGTCACACAAGCAAGGAATGGAGGGCAGCTGTGAAGAGGAACTTAAAGCACCACAATTAAATATCCAAGGAGGGATTAGGAAAATGTTAATCAATGGGTTTGAATAAAAATGCAGTTTTATAATTTTAAATGCATCTGTCATGCAAGAAAACATGAGATTTACATAGTGACTAGATTCTTGACTGCACTTAATTTTATTATTTTTAGTTGGATGTACTCTCCATTTCAATCTACTGTAGCACAGGTTGAAACGGACTAGGCAGACTTGGCTCTGCTAAACACTGACTGGAATGATTTGTTTGATTTCCCGGCAGCGCATCCAGTATTCCAAGATGGACTCTGACATCATTGCGAAGGTGAAGGGCACCTTCGTGGAGCGGGACAAGAAGAGGGAGAAGAGGAAGGTGAAGGGTCAGGAGGTGGTGGGAGGGAAGAAGGCTGTGCCTGGAGGTGTGGTACCTGTGGCCAGCGCAGTACCATCGCAAGTGCCGGTGAGAGCCATTTACTTTTAGTGCACCATGCTTCTAATGCCTTTCCCTTCATACTGGTGCTGCCCTAAAATACTCCACAGCTGCCAAATCACCTGGAGTTTACATTGTGAGCTCTGTCCATGGAGATGTTTGGAACCTCTAATGCGTCCCTGATTCTTGCACTCAATAATTGCCAGAATTCGGAAAGTAAAAAAAAAAAAAAGGACGTGACATAGTCCTAGAATACAGACGGTAAATGTTTGGAACGAAAGATTTCTCCTTTCCAGAAAGACTGTGCAACATGCATTCATCAAACCAGATCTTTGGAATCCGGAGGTGTCCTGGAAACTAATCCACAAACATTTCAATTCAGAATTTAATGTATGGGCTTCTGTGTATGACATGATTGATTTTATTGAAATGATCTTTAGCCATGACTGTTCTTTTTAAAGGGCAAGTCTTTAACTGCTTGGTGGTGTTGTAGGAAATTTAGTCTATTCAGAATCTTGGTGTTATGCAACATATCGATTACACAGTGTCCCCTCTGTGGAGTTCTCCTCATAAGCAGTATTGGTTGTGTGTCTGCCTGGTGCCTCTCATGCCTGTCGTGTGTGTTCTTGCAGGGCATGCCGCCCATGAACCAGGCTCCCCGCATGATGCCGATGCCAGGGCAGCCTCCCTACATGCCTCCCCCTGGCATGATGCCTCCTCCTGGGATGGGACCTGGGCAGATGCCCCCTCATGGCATGGCTCCTGGGCAGATGATGCCCGGACAGATGCCAGGGCAGATGCCTCATCCTCAGCAGGTGAGTGGCACGAGTTGACTGTCAAACTATCTTAAATTATATGCAGCTAACGTCTGCTGTCTTCAGCAAACTAAACCATACCTGCATCTAGAGATGGAAATAAGACTCCTGTTGCATAGCAGTTTCACCCATTAATTAATACATTATTGATTTATATAGAGTGTATATGTAATAAGCTCAGGTGACTTATTAAACTCTTACTAAAACCGGAATGGATCAAAATGCTTTGCAATCAGTTTTAATTTCTATCCCTGATTAAGTGTCTCTGTAAAGGAACTTTTAAATGGGTTTGCAAACCTGACTTCGTTCACCTGTCTGTCCCAGGTACCCGAGAACCCACCCAATCACATCCTGTTTTTAACCAACCTGCCAGAGGAGACCAACGAGCTCATGCTGTCGATGCTCTTCAACCAGTAAGTATCCTGCCCGTTCACGTCGGCTCACATTTCCTATTTCTGTAAATTTATTCTACTAGGACATCTCTGCAGAGGTGGTGGAAACTACTACCCCAGGTCCTCAGCACTTTTGTGTGTTTTTGTATTTGATTGTGCTGTTGCGTGTTATTAGTTTATTAATACTTTTGCTAAATGTATTGGGTAAGCCAGACATTTAGTAGAATAAACGTTTAAACCTTTTGTGTGACTAGTCATTTACCAACTGTCCCATGATTTTAGCATTTCTTGTCCGTTAGTTGTGTGTTTTCAACATTTGTGTACATTCACATACAATAGTCAGTTACATTAGATGCTGAAACTTAAAATGATTACTGCTGGGACAAAAATTTGAATATTCAAGCAAACCTGCTTCAAATGTGTTTGGTCGCCAAAATAACGGTTTGTATCGCAGTCATTTATATTCGAGTATATGAATGAAGCGATGAATGTCATTGCTAATATGGTACGAGTTATAAACTTTTTTCCAGATGTGACATTTTAAAAACCCCAGTTTGTCCCAGCACCATGAAGACTGACCCATCAATGCAAAGCATTTCAAATACTGTCGTTGGAATTTAGAGTTTTTAATTTATGAACTTTTTAAACAAGCAGATCCTGTGTTGTTCGAGGGAAGTGTGTCTCCTATTGATCCGCGTGTCTCCTCCTCTTCCTCCAGGTTCCCTGGGTTCAAGGAGGTGCGCCTGGTGCCCGGCCGTCACGACATCGCCTTCGTGGAGTTTGATAACGAGGTGCAGGCAGGGGCGGCGCGAGATGCACTGCAGGGCTTCAAGATCACGCAGAGCAACGCCATGAAGATCTCCTTCGCCAAGAAATAAGCAGGGCTCGCCCCGGAACACAGCCTCCTCCTACATTCTAGTGCAGTTTTTTTATATTGTTGTACCCTCACCTTAAAACAACAAGGTACAAGAACTCTATTTTATTATTTTTCTATATGCATTTCTTTAACTTGAGGCCAGCATTTTTCCAGCCCCCCTGTAATTAATAAATATCAGGTCTTGCTTAACTGAGAACTGAGGATTTTAATACCTTTTTACTGCTTTCCCCTTCTGCTTAACTTGTTTGACCGACAGCACAGGAAGGAACAGGTCTATTGCCATCTGGTTCCCCTCCATGTTCTAAAAGCACAGTTAGAGCTGTCTGTATTGGCCATTTCTCCTAATGTGTGTTGAAAGGTAAGCATGAACAGACTCCTCCTAAACGTGCTAAAGAAAGTCATTATTAAATTGCATCCTGTTTTGGCTTTCTAGGTACCCTGTCACTAATGTACTAGGAAGCAGAGGCAGCTTAACCCTTCTCAGTCTAAATGCTGTAATAAGTCCAGTAACTTCCTCACTACATTAGGGGGACCCAGTGATCCGTTTTGCTGGTGCTAATGATGCAAGACTGCTCTTAAAGCTGTGGTTGTCACTCCCCAGTAAAGTCCCGACTGGAATTCCTGTGCTGGGCTGCTTGTTTCAGAGGGATGATGGTGTGCTTGGCTGAAAGACTAAACTCTGTACAGTTATTCTATAAAGCATTGCACCCAGAGTCTGCCAGACAGACACTGTACCTGGAGCTTTCTGTGTATCCAGCTGTTTTTACAGTTTGGCAATAAAGTTTTTTAAATTTTTTTTTTTTTTTTACATCTGATGCCTGTCTACATACCTGTTTTTATGTATTTATTTAATGAATTTTAGGTTCCTCATTTAAAAAAAAAAAAAAAAAAAAGGCTCCTTTTTGGGTTATCTGTCCTACTGTCTGTTGCTCTCAACAAAATTGTCTGTCTGCGGTTTTTTATTTTTTTTATTTATTTTTTTTTCTGCCAACATTTCAGCCTCCTATAGACTTTTTGGACTGCATTTGTCAATCTGAGTTGTTTAGTATTTCTAAAAGTTTGATACAAGTATTTGTGAGTTCATTACTTTTGAGTGTTATGGATAGGCATTTTAATTAAAATATTTAACCTTTCAACAACACGTGTGCCCTGGTTCCGTGCATGTCAGTGAAATCTGAAGGAAGCAGCGTCCATGAGCACTAAACACATGTGGCTGCTTGTTTCAGGTACTACTGTCATTCTGCTGGGGCTGGAATTAGCAGGAGACCTCACTGCCTACACTATCTATCATTGGGGATAGATGAATACATCTAGATTGACTGGGGCAATATCTAAGTAAAGTAGACACATATTTTGACCACTGCCTGCTTCAGTGAACTAGAAGGCTCTGGCTGCAATGTTTGCTAGTCAAACATATCCACTAGTTTTGTATTGGTTTCAAATTAACACATTTTTGGGGAGGTGGAAAACTGCACCTCTGCTTTACTCAGACATGTAAAACAAGTCAAGGAATGCAACAGATACCCCCTGTCATTCTTCATTTATGTTAGTTCCAATACAAAATCTTGGACTGAACACACATTTAATTCCCACTGGGAAGTCTGTTTATTTGTTGGCAGCTGTGAAGAATAAAGGTATACCATTTTTGTAAATGGCTGTGCCTCTGTGTATTATTTCCCTGCCATGTAAAACCCGGCAGTCCTTTGATTACGTTTCCAGTCTGGGTAGAAGGGATCTCGTCCAGACGTTCATGTCCATAACTCGCCAATTAAAAAGCATCCTGCCTAACCCTGAAAATGAGTTTGCTGCGACCGCAATACAGTGACAATCCAAAGAACTGTGGTCTGGAGGAAGGGTGGCGAAGGGTTAAAGATCATTTCATGACTTTCTTATATGTACCCAGAAAAACTCTGCACAAAACGTCAGCATTTCGAGTTGATCTCTTTGTTTGCTTTCTAATGATTGCAGTGTGTTGGTCTGTCATATTGGTTCCAGGGTGTTAGTGTAGAATTGGTATCCACCTTGTCCCGTGCTAGACAGGGTTGTTCCCGAAACTTTAGTTAGCACTTCGAAGGAGTTTGTTTTTTGTTTGTGTTTTGGTAGCGCTTAAATCTCAATTTCTGTGTCGGGTCAGTCTTTTAAAGGGGCAAATGACTGAGAGTGCAGCTTTGTTACTATAATATATATATATATATATAATATATATATATATATATATATATATATATAAAATGTGTATGTGTGTGTGTGTGTGTGTGTTTTGTCTGGTGCCACAGTTGATCAATCTACCTTCCCATAGTAAATGCTATTGTTCCTTTTTAAGTCTGCTTTCAGACTGGACAGAATACTAATTCAATCCCTAAAACTCTCAATATAATAACCCTTCAATAATTCCAGATCGTGGCATTTCGGATTGAGTTAAACATGCTTGACATTTGCAGCAAGACAGCAAATGACTGACCTTGTGCAGACTGGGAATAACCTTTTCTTCTTGGTATTAACCCCTAATTTACTGCAGCGATTACTGAATGTTCATGGCATGGATTCCCCTACATATGTGGCGGCCGATCTGCACTTGAAGTTACCCAAACAGTTTCACACATGCTCATGTTTCTAGTGATGAGCCATAAGTCCTTTAATGCTGGTAATTTGACTTGCAAAAATGACTCTGAAAACTGTATGTACAGTAGCTTTCCGAAACAGTAGGCCCAATACACAAAACTTTAAATCACAAGTTATTTAAGCATATATATATATATATATCCAACAGGCTTTTGTCAAGAAGTCTTTGGCTATGATTTTCCATAGAAAGCTCGTGTAGCACTAGGAGATATATTGTGGCAGGGCAGATCCCTGCCTGCAAGAAATGTGTTAGGGGTTGGCAGTGATGGAGTTAATTGCTGTCACTGCCAGATAAATGAGGGGGGTGTGGCTGTGTTTGCACAGCCACCAGTGTAATTATTTTTAGTTAATTAGTGTCACCTGCCTGTTATTTGCAGGCAGGTATATAACAATGAGGAAATGTTTGTTCTGGGCAGTCTGTGTGAAGAGACCGGTGTGGTTTCCAGAAGGTAGAGGTTAAACTTTTTTGTTTGTGTGTTTAAAAAATATTTTGCTTAATCAGGAAACGGCTTAGCCGTCCGATTTATAGTTAGAGAAGTGAAGAAAAGTTTATTAAGTACTGTGTGTGTGTGTGAGTTAGGTTTTTGTTTTGTTTTGAGTTATCTTTTATTTCTCTAATAATAAAATCGCACATAAGTGCTCAAAAACTACTTAAGACTACTCAGAACTGGAGCTGCTGCTGCAGAGAGTGAGGTGGCCTGCACCGGAGCAAGTATTGCAGCCTCCGAAGCTAGAGTTGCCGCCGCAGGTGCAAGAAGACGAGCTACGGGCCGCAGAGAAGGGGATGGAGGTGAGGAGCACACCTCCACCGCAGCCCCGACCACCACCCTGGCACAGGTAGGTGCGGTCCCTAGCCCCCCACTCCTAGACACCCTGCTGTGGTGTCCAGATCAACTGTCCTTGGGCCGAGATCCCAGGTCGATGCACCACCAGGCAGAGGTGTTCGCCTGGTCTCCTACTGCGCTCCCCGAAACCCCAGGCGTCACTGCGCGATCGGCACACATCACTGGCGTTCTTCCCGTCTTGCTCCGTTCCCCCTGGAGGATCAGAAGTCGCTGCGCCGGTTCCAGAGCTGTCACCTCAGCCTGCTGCTGCAACCTCTCGGTCCTGGTCCTGCACTCCATTCACCCCTGCCACCCAGTGGAAACGCAGATTCACATGTTTTAGATTTACGGCTGTGGCAGGGGATGTATGGACTGACCTTAATGTTTTATTTGTCTTCAGTATTGGCACGTGAACAAGTTGATGTTTCAATATATACAGGACAGCACAGTCATTTATTTATGCAATATATTCACTTTACATTTCATCCATATTTTGCAAAATAGTCTAACCCGGTCTTACTGACTGAAAGCGATAATAAATAGAAATAACAATGTATATACTAGCAAGAAACACCTTTGTTGCAGGTAGGACCAGTTCGTTCGTTGGTGTATGAATGCTTCTGTTGAAAGTTGCACCATGTTTGAAGATGTGCAGTTATATAATGGCTATGTATGACGACACATAAGCGCTATTTTCCCAACGCAGCTTTAAACACATGCCTTATCGTAATACCTAACCTATTAAGTTGGTGTGTTTTTAAATTGTTTTTTTCCTGTTACAGAGCCATTTGCAGCTGACATTTCTCATTTATTTTTCCTGCATGCAAAGCTATTCAGTCCTGAGAAAATGGTGAAATCCTTTCACCATGCAAATACTGTCGTGCATATAAAACTTTTATGACACAGTTTCCTGTCACAGCAATGACAGTAAATCAGGGACCCGCTGGGACCCAGGTTAACCTGGGTACGTGGTTTCACACTACACAGGATTGTGACCCTGTTGGGGCCTATTATTATTATTTATTTATTAGTAGACACCCTTATCCAGGGCGACTTACAATTGTTACAAGATATCACATTATTATTTTTTTTTTTTACATACACATTATTTTTACATATAATTACCCATTTATACAGTTGGGTTTTTACTGGAGCAATCTAGGTAAAGTACCTTGCTCAAGGGTACAGCAGCAGTGTACCCCACCTGGGATTGAACCCACGACCCTCCGGTCAAGAGTCCAGAGCCCTAACCACTACTCCACACTGAGTCCAGAGCCCTAACCACTACTCCACACTGAGTCCAGAGCCCTAACCACTACTCCACACTGAGTCCAGAGCCCTGACCACTACTCCACACTGAGTCCAGAGCCCTGACCACTACTCCACACTGAGTCCAGAGCCCTAACCACTACTCCACACTGAGTCCAGAGCCCTAACCACTACTCCACACTGAGTCCAGAGCCCTGACCACTACTCCACACTGAGTCCAGAGCCCTAACCACTACTCCACACTGAGTCCAGAGCCCTAACCACTACTCCACACTGAGTCCAGAGCCCTAACCACTACTCCACACTGGAGTCCAGAGCCCCAACCACTACTCCACACTGAGTCCAGAGCCCTGACCACTACTCCACACTGAGTCCAGAGCCCTGACCACTACTCCACACTGAGTCCAGAGCCCTAACCACTACTCCACACTGAGTCCAGAGCCCTGACCACTACTCCACACTGAGTCCAGAGCCCTAACCACTACTCCACACTGAGTCCAGAGCCCTGACCACTACTCCACACTGAGTCCAGAGCCCTGACCACTACTCCACACTGAGTCCAGAGCCCCAACCACTACTCCACACTGAGTCCAGAGCCCCAACCACTACTTCACACTGAGTCCAGAGCCCTAACCACTACTCCACACTGAGTCCAGAGCCCTAACCACTACTCCACACTGAGTCCAGAGCCCTAACCACTACTCCACACTGAGTCCAGAGCCCTAACCACTACTCCACACTGAGTCCAGAGCCCTAACCACTACTCCACACTGAGTCCAGAGCCCTAACCACTACTCCACACTGAGTCCAGAGCCCTGACCACTACTCCACACTGAGTCCAGAGCCCTGACCACTACTCCACACTGAGTCCAGAGCCCTAACCACTACTCCACACTGAGTCCAGAGCCCTGACCACTACTCCACACTGAGTCCAGAGCCCTAACCACTACTCCACACTGCTGCCCTTGGAGTAACTGAAAAATAATCACGGACTACTAAACTATTTCCAGTAAAATTGTTATTCGAGTAGGTGGTAGGATTAAGAAAATGGTTAATAGACTTTGGTTAATATACGTTTTCTTAACTCAAACATATTCAGTCAGTACCTTACTACTGTAAATAAACTCGCCTATAAAGACATAGATTTTGTAGTTTGGGACTTTATTTTTTGTGTAGGCACTGCGTTTTCTTGAGAAAGTTGCGACCTTGGTGGTGGGTGATCTGTGTGCTTTTTTGAGGGCGATATGATTTGTGTGTTTATGTATCCATTCTCCCGTTGTTGGCTGTGGTTTCACACTGCTCTCTTTGATTGACAAAATCAAAGAGGGCTTTATCTGGTCAGGTTGCGTGGGTCCGTTCCCTCATATTTACATTATGAAAACAATAACGCAATAGAGACCGAGGCCAACTCAATGCAACCTGACGGGCCCCAGCAAGAAGTCTCACACGGCGGTTGATAAGCGTTGAAAAATAAATTATTGTTCCGGCGACAGAGGCAAATACAAAATGTATCCCTATCCCTGATACCACGACATCAAACGAGGTAAACTGAAAGAAAACATTACTTTGTTTATTTAAAACATTTGGAAAGTGCTGGCTTGTATTAAAAACAATATACTGTAGCGCATATCCAAAAACATCAGCATTTTTTTTTTTTTTTTTTTTTAAATATAGTAGCAGTCGGCAAACTTCACTGCTGAGTAAAAACATCGCGTGTTAAGATTATTTTACAAAAGATTTAGTGACGTAATTGTTTATTTGATTAGGTATTTGTACATTACCTGAGCTGTTGCATTTTACTTAAGCGAGTGTCCGATGTAACTAGTTGTGCGGAGAGTTCGTGTACCCACGTCTGAATGACGTGTATTGCATTGTACTGGGATACAGCTGAACAAGATGCCAGTATTAACGACACACCTTGTCTTTACAGCACATCCTCGCAATAAAGCCATTCATTAAAACGAACAGTCGGCTATAAAGAACCTGGCCCCTGGCCCCCAAATAATATATATATATAATATATATATAAAAGATAATAAACACGCACTGTCAACATCCTGGTCTGCACGCACGGGATGCCACCTGCGCAGTGAAGCAAACTGTTTTGTCTTCATAAAAAAAAAGCACGAGCTGCGTTTCTATGCCTTCGAAACGAAAATCATTTTATGTTGCAACAAAGCTGGAAACTATACTGATCGTTTGAAAGAAGCGGTAACGCAGGCATAGCTCTGTCGTGAATGTAGGTTGTCAAAAAGCACTTTTTTTTTGTGGCTTGTTTGCAACCATGCGGCAAAGCAGAATTGATTAAAGAAAAAAGAAAAACGAGGATCTGATGAACTTTTCATGTCGGGTTAATTTGGAATAAACGTTCAGTTCGGGATTCTTGCATGTAAGATTAAGATTTGGTGCACTTATAAACGATTCATGTCAGACTGATTTTGAATAAAGTTCAGCTTCTATTCTTTGTTTTGTACTGCGTTTTAATTCTTCAACGAATATAATAAAACAAAGGCAGAATACTACAGACATGAGACGAACAGGTGCATGTAATTCTACTCGAATACACAATCCCATCTCATTAACTTACTCCATCAGTTTATCGTTCATTTTGATTGTCCTTTTGCTGTAACGAACCCTTCCATATAACGAACAAAATACATGGACTCCAACAGGTTAGTTATAGCGAGGGTGTACTCGAGGGGGGCATTATTACCAGGTTAATACCCTACCCTGAGGTAAATCACAGCCAAGACCAGCACGGGCTGGTGGTTTACTGGTTTCCAGCTGGTTAAGATGGTCCAAAGAAAAGAAAAAAACTTAATAGGCCGACTAGACAACACATTACAAACTGTTAAAGTAAGACATTCCATGTCTGACGGCGGTGGTCGCCTCGAATGTACTGGTGCTCACTGGACCAGAAGGCTTGCCGCTGTACCAATAGACTCGCCCGCAGATGGCGCTCTACACACGAGTATATTGTTCATTTGGACGGAGTTCCCAGGACACGGGGTCACATAGTCTCCGGTTTATGGCGATCTATTTAACAGTCTTGGCATGCACCCGTCCAGTCCCGCTATGCTAATGAACAAACTCTGCTGAACGAGGTACTGTGTTGCATTGGGTAAAACAGCAGCGTCAAAGGAAGCACTGTGCTTGAATGAAAGAGCGCAGAGCAGCCATCTGTCTTGCTTTCAAGAAGTTGTATAGCGTGCTCTACAGCCTGTTCATTCAGTATCTATATACTTAACATTGCATATTTAAGACGTTACTGTTAAGCTATTAGTATATGCACCTTATCAGAAATGAACCTGGTTGACAGTCCTGTTTCTTTATATAGTACTCAAAGGTAGTTGCAGCTAAACCCAGATCGTTTAGATATCTTCAACATGGTCTTATAAGGGAATTCTCGCCTTCAATTTGTATGCACAATTTATTTATTTATTTTTTAAATAGCTGGGTATTGTACAAGTTAAAGCAAGCAGTATTCTAAAGATACAAATCGGTTCCAGTAAACTGAGGTTATCTCAGGCCAAGGGCGTATTGCTGTGGTTAATACAGAATTCGAGGCCAAAAAGAGTAAAACCAAAACCGGAAAGAAAAATTAAGAGATATTTTACTGCACACCTAGAAAACCTACCACTTTTTCCTTTTTCTTCCTAAAATGTGTCAATAGTCAAGTCTATAATTGAATGTTCTTCTCACTTCTTAGCATAACAACGTTCTGTTAACTGCATTACAGTTTTGCTGTTTATTTTTACGCACGTGTTCAAAAATGAAAATCAGTTAAAAATGTCCACAATGGGTTTGTGGGTGCCGTATTTATATAATCGAACAGTGCCTGTGCTAACTCTATGCACCGTCATATGTAGGGTGACGAAAAGTCTTCAGTCATGATGCCCCAAGTTTATGAGCCTCTCCACTACCCCTTGCATTATGGCGCAGAAAAAAATAACCGCATGACAGACGCGCTGCACATTTGTGCTTTGGGTAAATAGTGCCGTTTTGCCTTGCAGTGACTTGTCGCTGTAGTATATTGGAATGGCGCTATATTAATTTGCCTGCTTGCCATGCACCTCGGTCATGTATTGGCTGTTTCATAGCCTGTTGTTGAGATGAATTTGCTCTTAAAATGTCCTTTTAAAATAAATTTGACTTTGTAAAATAAATTCAATGAGGGGAAAAGAAACTGAAAACTTGTAATGCCTTTATCATTACACAGACTAGTCTAGAAAGAGCATAAGAAGCGCCGCCCTCTCCTTCCTGCCTTTACCATGACGGATTCGCCGGCGTGAACCACCCTCCCTCCTCTTGCGAGAAAGCTAATGTCCTTAGTACAGTCAGAGAGAGAGAGAGAGAGAGAAACCGCTGATTAGGATGAGAGCGCCGGTCAAACAGGCAGGTCGCAATTGCAGGAACGCTCACAGATTCTTAGTCGCTGGTTCCAGTGTTAACACCGGAGGGACGAAGCGAGTACAGCAGGCTGTCTGGACTTCGGGAAAGAGAACGCTGGAATTATAACTAGGACCATATTTATGAATGACAAACTAACAACGCAAAAAAGCAATTGCTGATAACCGACGTCTGAAGGGCACCCGGGGTGGGGACGGGGGGGACTTCAAAGACACAAAAGAACAGCCGAGGAGCGATGTGTGAAAGGGAGTTGCGGCACCTGACAACCGTGTGTGCCGTCCTCGTGACGCTGCACGCTCAGGTGAGTGAAGCGGTCTTAAATAATAATCTCTATTTTCAGTAAACCCGCTTAACTTTCCTCTTTGGTGCTTCAGTCTGTGCGGTGCGCTAGGGCTGTAGCAACTTTTCCCTGCCGAATGTGCACAACATTTAATATTTATATATAATTTAAATGTCCTACATTATTAAGCCATAATATATAAGACAAACACCTGTTATTTATGTTATTGTTCACGTACTGTGTGTGTGTGTGTATATATGTGTGTATATATATATATATATATATATATATATATATATATATATATATATATATATATATATATATATATATATATAAATTTGAATTACAGTTTTGTGTTGAATGTATTTTTGTTGAAAGTTAAACTGTCCAGTAATTTCACAGCGCAAGTTCGCTTTAAGGTTTAGTTTAGTTTCTTTCCTTATTATGGCGCAACAGGTTCTGTTGCTGAGTGTTTTTAAAAGTGCAGTTTATTGTGTGTGCGTACTTGTACAGTACAATAGGAATACACAGGGTGTGTTTAAAACGCAGACCCGACCCGATTTCGGAAAATGGTCAGATTTCAATGGGTATGGAAATCTTGTCATCTATTGATATGATCCAGGTACCGCTGAACGACTGGTGCAAATTGAGGGGAAAAAAGATCAATTTCAGACTCGCCTCTTGTTTTAATGTTACCATCAATATAGATATAAACAAACATATGCTATTGGTAATTTAAGAACATTCTGTTTGGTTGGTAGCCGAATGTAACACAAGGGTAGGTCTAAAGAAAGTGCGGTTATCTGGTTTTATTAAGACATGGATTTGCTGTTTAGAATCGCCTGCATTCGTATCCTTTTGCTGCATGCACACGTGTAGTCTTGCCATATCGTTTAGTTAACCATTTTACAGATCCCAGTGTGAAGCGGTAACCTATACCAAAACTGCTTCTGCATACATATTCAGCTCATTTTTGGTGTAAGTGAAATCCTGTTGGACATATACTGAATTCTAAGGGCATCGAGTTTTCACGTAAAAACGTCAATAAAGCAAACTTGGAAGGACCATCATTTTGGCCCGCCTTGTAATTTCAAGTCGATGCGTTCCTAATTCGGATCCGGTCCGAGGTACTGTACAAGCACGAGGCAAATTAAGTGTTTCTCTATCGAATGGAAACCGTTTCGGCGTCATTGTGAGCACGGCTATATTGAGAATTACTGTACAATACAATTATATAGCGCACAGGTGTTGCATCATTAACACGGTGTTTATTGCTGCGCACAACAAATAACTATACCAACGTAGTAATAATAAATTAAGCGACTGATACAAGAGCATCGACAATTTGAGCCATACTTATGACTAGGCAATCAGTTACCAATTATGTTTAATAATTAGCCAGTCTAACATGTCGGTTTCCCCCTTTTATATTGGTGGACTTTTACACTGTTAGTAATCCACGTTTAATAATGCAATATAGTGTTTTGGTTTTCATTAGCTTTCATAACCTAAGAATAAAGACTGTTAAAGAAACGAGACTTTCACCCCGACCAATCCTATCTGCTCTACATATTTCCGCATTCCGTTTTCAGGCAACAGGTCTCATTGTCCAGGGGGTATTTTATAGATGCTTTTAATAGGAACCCCAAACTGAAAACTGAAAAAAATTAAAAAAAAAGTAGCCGTACTGTGATGTATATGTCCTGTATAGCATCACAAGGTCTGCCTAAAAACATTATAAATCAGTTTTCATGCATTGAATACACTGCTTGGCCACTTTATTAGGTCCTGTATATTGGGCTACTGTTTGCTCTGATCCCTGCTTGACACTGTAAGTTGCTGGAAGGTCTCTTGAAGGACGCTGATCCATTCAGCCATTAATATTTCCCACCGCTGGTGCAAAAGAGGCAGGCTGAGGATCGTGATGATGGTGACGTGTCAATCAAGTTCATCCCACACATGCTCGGTTGTATTAATAGCTGGGAATTGAGCTTGAGGTCTCTGATATGCTCTTTGGTGGACGGATGCGTTATAATCACCAGGGCACTTGGTTTGCGATAATCCTTAAATAAACTAATAGCAGCTTCATATGGCATCACAAGATCTACCTAATCTGCATCTCGGGTAGACCCTAATAAAGTGGTCAGGCAGGGTATAAGTGTTTTACAAAAGAGTAGTATCCAGAACAGACGCAGATCCCAGTTTGAGAGCCACTGGTGTTATCTATCACAACACTCCATACAATCTTTATTTCCCCTTCACAAATACAGCACAGACTGCATTTGCTCCACATTAGCATAACCACATCCTCACAGTCCCTTCACTGGGGATCTTCTTGTTTTCGAGACTTCCTTATTTTCACTTTGGCAATACTTTTCCTCTCCCAACACCATGGATTCACGTCCTTCCTGTATTACAAGTAATAGCATTGTTTGTTGACCATAGGGAACTATGTGCGGTCAGGAGGTGGGGTCCTATTACCTGTAACGCAGGAAGGCAGTGAATGGGGAGTTCTTTCATCAATGTATTGCGTTGTGGTGGGATGGGTGATCTTCGCCCGAAGAGAAAATAAAGGAAACCCAACAATCTCCAGAAAAAACTGAAAGGGAATTAGGTTTATTAGAGAAAAGACATTTATTTTATAGACTTGATTATAGCAAACTGTGGCTTCCTTTATTATTATTTATTTCTTAGCAGACGCCCTTATCCAGGGTGACTTACAATTGTTACAAGATATCGCATTATTTTTTACAGACAATTACATTATTTTTTTACACAATTACCCATTTATACAGTTGGGTTTTTTACTGGAGCAATCTAGTTAAAGTACCTTGCTCAAGGGTACAGCAGCAGTGTCTCCCACCTGGGATTGAACCCACGGCCCTCCGGTCAAGAGTCCAGAGCCCTAACCACTACTCCACACTGCTGCCCCTTGAAGGCTCTGAGGGTGTCTGAAAGTGTCTGCCACTCCCCTAAGCTTTGTGCTGTCTGCACATTTTACAAGCTTGTTAATTGTCATTGATGTACTGTTGCAAAGTGGCTTACAGTGTACAGGTGCAGAAGTGATGCAGTGATTGAATGAAAAGGCAGACAACAGTAATCCCAGTGCAAGTGGTTTTTATTTATAATCCCAGTCTGGTGACTGTAAATAATATTTCCCAGGCAATACCCAGCAATGCACTGTTCTAAATAATGGAATTGCAGTTCCAGACAATAAACACAGTCAATAGTACACACACACAATACACAAACATGGTCACCAGTCCGGGTGAGTGCTGTGGTGCAAAATACAATTTATCGTGGCAACAACTGAAGTGCTGTCCGGGTTGGTGCTGGCCTCTGGCGATAGCTCCGGACGTGTTTAGCTGTCTATAAATAACAAGTAACAATTAGAGACAAAACAAACACTCCCGATACGATTTCACAAAACACCTGGTCCTTCCGGGTGGTTTCTTTAACCAAAACGAAGGAACAGATTATGTCGCTTCATCCACTGTTTGTACCGTCACACATGACCCCTTGGTAAACGTTTGCAGCCGCTCCTCCAATCCGCGGCTGCCACATCATTCCCTTCCGGGTCGATGAGTTAGTGCACCGAAGCTCCGCCTTCCTTTTTAACCCTGGGAACGAAGTGTCAGGCCAAACAGTCCAGGGTACTCTGTTCCTATTACTTAGCACCCTCTCCTTACAGAGGCTTTCTGCTTCTTATGTTTCAATATGTATGCACTTGGACGTCTTTTGTTTTCCCACTGATTTCAGTTTGAGGATTAGACTTTTGTCGCTTTGTCAAAGGCTTGTTGGTATATTATCTCCCACACCCTTTCGTAGCCATCCTTGCAGTAATTTCTTCAAAGAAGTCTAAGTTAGTTCGGCATGTTGTTTTTTTGAATTGGTGTTGGCTGTTTCCTACAACGTTGTTACTATATAGATACTCCCTAGTTTACCTCTTATGCTGCCTAAAGTGTCATATATTATCAGCAGCTTAATGGGCTGCTTTATACAATTCTTCTATAATTGAATTCCCTTGTAACCTTGCAGATATTCAGAAAATAGAGATTATATACAGTGTCACGTTAAAGGCAGAAACCAGCATTCAATAATTCTCTCACCTCGTATCATTCATGTTCTGTGGGTTCCAATTCTCGTCTTGTTTCTGTTTTCAATCACATCCGTGACACTTTGAGCTCAAAAAGGTTTATAGCAGTTATTTCTCAATTAAAGCCATTACAGGATGTTTCTAGTTAGCTAGAGATTTTTGCGTCTTTGTGGCATCATTCATTCACAGCACAAGACATCCTCCTAATGTAATGCAAACATGACATATTGAAGACAGTCTCATTATACCCACTAGACCAGGAGTCTCCAGCTCTGGTCCTGGAGAGCTGCAGTCTCTTCTGGTTTTCATTTCAACCAAGCTCTGTTGCTTAATTGCACCAATTATTGGCTTAATCAGTCAAGATTAACATGTGTTCCAGATCTTCAGCCAATATTGACGTAGACACCTATAAAACCTGCAGGATTTGGGCTCTCCAGGACCAGGTTTGGAGACCCCTGCCACTAGACCATGATTAGGGCAGTATTTTAAGAATTCAATTGATAACCATTTGTGTCTCTCAATCACAACTGAGAAACATGTTAATAGTAAAACTGATTTCATTTACAGGTTTTTTTTCTGTGAAACAACTAAATGGGCTTTTAAATCGTAAGTATTTTTCATTTAAAAGCACGAGTGACTACTCTTTATTAATGGAAATACAGTTACTCAGAACGATTGTAATAGGGTGTCCAATGTAAAATACTGTATCTTTCATTATAGCTTTTTAGAAGCAGAGAACTATATAAAAATAAAATTAAGCAGATGATTGATTAAGCTACTTTTTTAGTTCAATTTAAGGGTTTAGTTGAGTAATTGAGATCTCGGTTGGAATGAAAACCAGAAGACACAGGGGATCACCAGGACCGGGTTTGAGAAAGTCCTAAAGGTTCGTCACATTTGGACAAGTGGTTTTCTAGACAAAGTGAACATCTGTCTAGTTAAGCCTCTCTACATTATGGTATTCGGTTTAATTCAGCCCAATATTTGGGTCCCAACCAAATTCCTATTGAAATGAATGTTGGGATCTCCTCTACAATTCCAAACCTGTCTGTTCTGGAATCCGGCATGACTTCTCTTGTCTAAAATTGAATGTATATGTCAGGCATGCGATAATAAATGAGTTTCTCACACACACACACACCTCCCACAAGTATGGCACAGCTGCAGTACGGTCCTTCTTTACAGAATGGGGAAAGTACATTTAATACAGTCGTGGAGTTACAGGGTACACCTGGACCCTGCTTCGACTGGATGCACTATAATGGCATTTTTCAAACTGTTAAAATAGTTTGCCAGTTTTTTTAGGTAAAGTATTAGAAATACAGTTGCTCAGTATAATCCGGCACAGTTTTCTGGTCCCACGAGATGCTGGGATAAACAGGTTTTACTGTGTGTGAAAAACTCATTTTGTAATGCAGTCAGTGATGGCCAATTCAATCAATGTGATGCACTCCCAAGTAATTCAGTCCAGACTGCTCTGGACTGGGTTCATAGGGATGCATATCCCAGACATGTTAGTGAACAGCGTGCCCTAATGCCATGAAACTGGCTGAGGACCTTCAGCACAAGTTATTATCTGTATATCACATCGATTTGGCCTGACCATGCTTCAACACACCCTAGTGGCAGTACCAGGAGCTGGGGGTTTATGAAGGCATCTGTTTATCTGTCTGTATGTCAGTTTACATTTTCACAGTCATCTTACTGGCAGCTCTAATTTTGAATTCACAGCCGTGGCACTGCCCTGCTTCATTATTAAGCTTGCTCAAACTACTCTGCAATGGGAGTCCTGTTACTATCCCTGTACAGTAACTGCTGCTAATTAAAATAAGCTTCGTCGATATATCGTGTGTGTCAGGGTCTTGTTACCAAATGTGACCAGGATTTATTGGAGAATGACTGAGCTACAGTAATTCAAAACCTGACACTTCTCAATGATTCCTCCGGTTATGAAGTCAGGGGCCTCCTGTGTGAAAGTGTGTGGCCGTGTTGTGATTGTTTAGTAGCTGCTGTCCACCATGGGCTAAGTCTAACAATCCAGACCTGAACCCAGCTCTCCTGGTCTCAAAGGCTTATGCAGTGAAAATGGGATTAACAGGACGTATGACTCTCTCACCCACGTATCCTGGCATTTGGTTTCCGATTTTTGTTTTTGTTTTTCATTACGTCCTTGAAAGTTTTAGCTTAAGGTTCCTAACAATACTTTCTCTACTAAAAACCATTACAAGAGGCTTCTTTTAGTTTGTCAGTGTGAGGTGAAAGGTAAGAGAGACTCATTTCATTATTAGTCCCCCTTCTAACCTTCTGCGAGCTTCCCTGCTGATGAGTTAATTGCCGCTGGTTACGAGATGCAATTAATGTGTGCATTTTCTACAAGGAAGCTCGCACAGGTGTAGAAGGTGAGACTAAGGATCAAATTAGTCTCTCTCTCCTAGCTTTAGTCACACACTAATGATGCAAACAGCCCTGACCTGGACAATCTGATTTGGCGAAACCGTTCCACCTGCCTGAAGTGGTCTGCGCAGCGTGTGATTCCGCCCGGTGAAACATGGCGGTGCCCCGCAGGTACAAGTATTTTAGGATTGAGACATCATTTAAAAAAATATATAGGTAGTGGACAAAAAAATGGAAACCCCAATGTAAAGTCACTTAATAGGGCGTTGGGCCACTATGGTATCCCGCTCTGTGGAGTTCTCGGCGGACCATTTTTGATGAAACTGGCTGCTCGCGTCCCAGGTTGAAATTTGCAGTCAATTGATCTGCAGTTGCTCGCCTGTTTTGCCTTGCACTTTGAATGAATGCACGGGTATCACGATCCTGGAGTATGCGCTTCCGCCCACTGTTGCCCTTTGCTGATGATGTCTTTCCCTCGGATTTCCATGCTGACATCACCTTAGACACCGTTGCTCGTGAAACATCAGCAAGTTGAGCTGTCTTGGTCACTGAAGCTCCTGCCAAACGCGCCCCAACAATCACCCCTCTTTCAAAGTCACTGAGGTCTCCTCTTGCAGCCATGCTAGCTATAATTATAGGCAACCACGCCTGTCCAGCATTTTTATACATGACCCTAAGCATGCTGGGATGTTACTTGCTTAATTAACGCATGAGCCACACCTGTGTGGAAGCCCTTGCTTTCAATATACTTTATATATAGTGTGTGTGTGTGTGTGTGTGTGTGTGTGTGTGTGTGTGTATATATATATATATATATATATATATATATATATATATATATATATATATATATATATATATATTTTTATTTAACATCATGTAATTAAGGAAACTGGAAAATGATATCGCAAAAGTCTACAGAAGCGATAATAGTAGTAGGTTAAAGTATTTCATGTTAGATTTTGACATTTTTCAATGTGTCCGTTTTATAAGTATATGGAAAACTGCAAAACAGTATGTAATTGAATATGTTAATGTAACATTATTCAGCAGGTTTCATTCGACTTTATGAAACAAAATGAGTAGTTTTATATATAGGGGACTGCAATGCTACTGGCCATAGCTGTAGTGTTGATTCTTTGTACTCTAATATTAAATTACCTGTACGTGCAATACTGGCAAACTACAATAAACGTAGCCTCGATTTACGATGGTCTGTCCTGTATAGCAAGATTTTTTAAATATATATTTGATCCATAATTTTATTAATGTTATATAAATACTGCATGGAACTTTCTAACTGAACACAAAATCATCACAAACAGCATCCCCAAATCGCTGTCAGCCACGATGTTAGAACAGAGAAAAGAGAACAAACCGATTTCACGAACAGACTAAAACCTGTTCCTGTTCCACATCAAACAAGCCGAACGTGTCCGAGTCTGTTCACCTCACGAGATTCTTCCTAAACGAGCTGTTGTTCATTTCAATCACTAGTAAGCTATAGATTGTGGTGATTCAATCTACTAAGACAGTACACATACAACGCACAGACATCTTCCTTGGTCCTTTTAAATATCTAACTAATTATTTCACCTATTGTAATTATTTCACCTATTGTGGTTGTTATAGTTTAAGTGTGTATTTTCTAAAGCCTGTACTCCAGTCTTTATTTACTCCTACTTTATTAAAGTGGTAAAACAGTATTCAAAAAATAGGAGTTAATTAAGGAATGGAGAAACACAAGCTTTAGTGGCCCTACAGGTTTAAATGTAAGTGTTTTAATTTTGTCTAAACATGTTACTGTTGTCAGAAATACTCAGACGTTAGTCTTGGTGTAATACATTGCAATATGTATACAGTGTAAGCCAATTGATTTGCTATTCAATATTTATTCAATGTCCTTTCAATATACGATTAAATGCTACACTGTGACCGGGTGTTACGTCACGTGCGTGGATAGCCGCTGTTTAGCAATACAGAGAGACAACTGGGGGTGGAGTTGAAGCGCCGGCACAGGCGCGCAGGATTTATTAATACAGACAGAAAGGAAATAAAAGGTGGTCATGTGACGTTACCAGCCATGGTAACGCACAGAGGACACATACAGTAAGCTGTACAAAAGGCAAAATAAAACACAGTACAAAAACTACAAATAAAAGGTGCCCCAGAGGGCGAACGCTATCCTTATAAACGAGGCGTCCCACTCCAGGAACCGGTAACACTACGTAACCCTCGCTATACATCACATGGGATCACTATCCCCTAACTAACCTACTGACGAGCCAGTATTCATACAACGACTCGTGCTGCTTCATACAGCCTTGGCTGGGCATTGTCTTCACAAGCACCGCTTGCAGTCTCAGGGTTGCGTAGCGGTCGTTCCTGCAGCCCGGATCCTCTCCTCCAGAGTATACGCCGCTCCCCTCCGGCATGGCGTTGCAGTCGCCTCGAACCATCTCCCGCGGATGCTTTTAAACTGACGGACACTCGGTCAAGACCGCCCACCTGTTGATTGAGGTCCAGCACAGCCAATCAATTGCTGCCCTTCCCCTCAACCAAGCCTTGCAGGCAGCAAGTCTCAATCAAGCGCCCGTCTGTAAAACAATAATTCAATTAAACAAATCAACTCCAAAACGACACACAATAAACCTATTTCCCCATACAAATTATATCCACACTAAATACACACATGCAGGGCAATCGCCCTGCTACATACACACACAGTGTAATGAACGCATACTCCAAGCTAAAGTAATTTATAAAGAAAAACTGATGGAATGATTGTTACGATGGCCTTTGTTATTGGTTACAAACATTCCATTTGAATTTGATTTTTAATGTAAAACCAATGTTGAAGTGCTCAGGAAATGGAACAGAAACTGACAGCCCTGGCTGGGATTGGATCATAAGAACAGGAGCATATTCCTGATGCAGAGAAGGCCGTTCAGCCCATTAGTGCTCATCCGGTTCCCAGCAGCTGATTGATCTCAGAACTTTGTCAAGTTCTGTCTCAATGATTCAGCATGAACACCAGCATTTCATAGACTTCCATTTAAACACGCATACCTGTAAATACTGCACCTCTGTATATGGTATTCTATTATTATTTGTTTATTTAGCATACACCTTTATCCAAGGCAACTTACAGAGACTAGGGTGTGTGAACTATGCATCAGCTGCAGCGTCACTTACAAGTGCTTCTCACCCGAAAGACGGAGCACAAGGAGGTTAAGTGACTTGCTCAGGGTCACACAATGAGTCAGTGGCTGAGGTGGGATTTGAACCGGGGACCTCCTACTTATAAGCCTGTTTCTTTAACCACTGGACCACACAGCCTCCTTCTAAGCTATTTTCTGTTTAAATGAGTGTTGGCTCTGATGAATATGTCTTTGTTGTGATTGAACTCTCACCTGTATTTGCATAAAGGGGGGAGGTCAATCACTTTCCCAGTGATAAGGGTAATCACACTTCCTAACACAATGCAGTTTGGTCAAGGTGAATGCTCCAGGATTCTCCAGGAAATTAAATGACAGTGTTTGGCTGTCGTTATACACTGCTATAATCAAAGCAGGTAATGATTACCCAGTTATATGGCAGATTCATTTATGAGGACTGAACCAGAAGCACATTCGTCCATCCCATTTTTGCTTCTTTAGTTTTCGTTTTCTTGTACTGTGTCTTCCATTACTACATGGTAACATTTGAAATGATAAAATAAACTGTGATCAGCGTTTTGACTCGATGGCTTTCTCCCTCTCTACAGTGAAGATACTGAAAAAGACTTGTAGTTCCCATTGAAGTTTCCTGTTTTCATTTGGTTTTCATTACAATTTAAGTGTTTCATTTATATTTGACTTTTTTCTTTTTCTTAGATAAAAAGGTATGTCATGTATTGGTTATTATGAGGTATGTAACGATTCACCGTGCTGGTGCTGCAGTGTGTTGCTCAGACAGTGCCCCCTGTTGGCCTGTGCTGGTGCTGCAGTGTGTTGCTCAGACAGTGCCCCCTGTTGGCCTGTGCTGGTGCTGCAGTGTGTTGCTCAGACAGTGCCCCCTGTTGGCCTGTGCTGGTGCTGCAGTGTGTTGCTCAGACAGTGCCCCCTGTTGGCCTGTGCTGGTGCTGCAGTGTGTTGCTCAGACAGTGCCCCCTGTTGGCCTGTGCTGGTGCTGCAGTGTGTTGCTCAGACAGTGCCCCCTGTTGGCCTGTGCTGGTGCTGCAGTGTGTTGCTCAGACAGTGCCCCCTGTTGGCCTGTGCTGGTGCTGCAGTGTGTTGCTCAGACACTGCCCCCTGTTGGCCTATGCTGGTGCTGCAGTTTGCTGCTCTGGTGGGACTGGCTTCTCTGTCACAACCTGAAGCCTGCAGGCTCAGCTTGCTAGTGCACACCTCAGGCTGGGAGGCAGGGAGGCTAGCTGGCTGGGAGGCTGGCTCGATTTGCAGGGTCACCGGTGTTGTCGGCACTCCAAGATGGTACCCCGCACCCTACCCGAGGGTCTTGTTAGTCTGCCGGCAGGTGTTGTGTTCGGATTAGGAAAACACATTTTGCCGGATTCTACTTCCTTTATTGGAATTAACCCCTTACTGGCTGATTTTCTGTTTTTTAAAGCAATAGAATAAACAGAAAAGCAAACTTAAAAGTGCTGTAAAATGCTCTTAAACCAAGCAGTAGTTTTAGCACTGATTTTTTTACCATGTTTTTTATATGCTTTACCATACCTCTCTTGGCTTTACAATGCTTACTTATGCTTCACCATGCTTTCACTGTGGGTCGTTGCAATTCGCTTTGCTTTTACAACTGGGTTGGATTCAAATGCCAGATCCCCAGCAGTAATTTCCTTGTTTTTCTTGATTATGTTAGCACATGGTTTCACAGTCAGGTCAGAGGCGTGGCAGCCTGTGAATAGCTCAAGGGTTTTGGAGAAGACGTCAGTCTGTCAGTGTTAACAGGACTCCCAGGCATGGTAGCCAGTCCAGTCTTCTCACCTTACATTAGCATAACAACTTTCTCACAGTCGTTTGTTTTTGTTTTGCTGGAGATGTTTTTCCACTTTCCAATGCTTGTTTTCACTTTGGGGGTGAAGCCAGTTTTCTCCAGCCTCGGTTTCTACCAGGGAAGCGTTTCTCCACCTACAGTAAAGCGCAGAGCTGAATTCTGTTTTTATCTTCAAGAGCCTCACATCTCACTACTGTGTTGTTTCAGTGTCTGGCCTTATCAATGATGCCGACACTTTCTGTTTCTTTTAAAGACTTTTTTTTAGGTTTTCAGGAATGTTTTTGTTTTTTAGTTCAAACAGTTATTTGAAAACTGAGAATACACTTCTAACCTTAATTCATCAAAGTGGGTTCCTTATAAACAGTCCTTAACAACAGAAAACAAGAACATAAGATAATGTACCAACGAGAAACTTACATGCTCCTAGTTGCTGGTTGATCTCAAAACGTTAACAAGTTCTGTCTTAAAGGATCCTGCCTCAACAACATGACTAGGCAGCCCCTTCTATCCCCTCACCACTCTCTGTGTGAAGAGGTGTCTCCTTCAACAACATGACTAGGCAGCCCATTCCACCCCCTCACCACTCTCTGTGTGAAGAGGTGTCTCCTTCAACAACATGACTAGGCAGCCCATTCCACCCCCTCACCACTCTCTGTGAAGAAGTGTCTCCTTCAACAACATGACTAGGCAGCCCATTCCATCCCCTCACCACTCTCTGTGTGAAGAAGAGTCTCCTTCAACAACATGACTAGGCAGCCCATTCCACCCCCTCACCACTCTCTGTGTGAAGAAGTGTCCCCTCTGTCCTAATCTCCACTTAATTTCCTGCTGTGTCCTCTGGTCTTGGTTTCTGTGCTGCGCTTAAAGTTCTGATTTGAGTTAACGTTGTCAACCCTTTTTAAGATTTTAAAGACTTCGATCATGTCCTAGCTACTTCTTCTTTGTTCTGGGCTCATACATCAGTTATCAGCTATCTTAGCTGTATCTCAGAAACCAGCTGAGATGGCAAAATGTGTCTCTGCACTTGAACTTCTGTGACTTTCAAATTCAGTTCACACAGCATGTCTTACACGATAATCAAGTTTGATAACAAAAAATCATCCATTAAAAATTCATTTTGAACATATCCATGACAGACTCCTAGAGATCGTTTGTTGAAAGAATATATGCAAAACAGTTTAAAAGTCATGCAACGAACTAGGCTGTCAGTTTTCCACTGTTCGAATGGAGTGCCGTGGTTTTGTTTTTGTTCACAAGAACACCAATATCTAGTTAAATTACAAACGAGGAGATTACATGAACCCAACCCTGCTTTTAATAGCAATGCAATGGCCCTCTACAGAGGAGCAATGGGAGCACAAGGGCAAAGAACAATGAGATGAGGCAGCCATTGATAAAATAGGACCACAGTATGCTAACTATAACCTTCCTATGCAGACAGACAGTGGTACTACACTGGTAATGCAGTAATGGTTGTGTACTGGTGTGTGGCAGGGTGTCCCAGCCCTGTGCGTGTTTTGTGTTTTATGTTGTATGTGGTGTGTTATTGTTGTATGTATTGGTGCACGGGTGATTTAAAATGCATATTAGTATTTAGGCACAGGGATTGCTCAATCACTTCACGTGCAGAGTAAAGTGTGTATTGGTATGTGGGCACGGAGATTGCACAAAATAGGTCACGTGCTAGGATTCAAGTGAATGATTAATTAGTAATTGAATCCTGGCACAGCTGTATATATAGATGCACAAATCACTCACTCGGGGTGGGTGTACAGTGAGGAGGTACGAGAGAGGGGAGGAGATAGAAAACAATTGCTACTCGTGCTGGTTCAACACCAGCACGATACTTGTTTGGTTGAGTGTTCGTTTTGTTTGGTTTGTTCAGTTTTTTGTTAAACCTTTTATTTTGTTCATTTGTTATTTTCAATAAACCAGCGCAACAGCACATTTACTCACTGTACTGCTGTCATTACTTCCTGGCCTGACATAACCACCAGCCAGCCTGTTCACATGGTGGTAGCTCAAGGGGGTCATTGGTAGAATAGGGCTGTAGTGTGCTGACTATACCGAGGCAAGGCAGACAGACAGTGACACTTCAAAGGCAATGCAGACAGGCAGTGGCACCGCAATGTCTATGCATTGGTTTATTTAACTGAGGGGCTAAGTTAGCTACAATTGGAGTCCATTGGTAGCCAGTGGGAATATTTTCCTATCTTTTACATGGTTAATGAACTAGTGCACAATGTAGGTGATCCATTGCAGTACAGTGCTATCAGTACCAGACATGCTAGCGTATCCGGACTGCTGCCCAGTGCAATATCTCTTCCAGATCCGTTCTGAAGTTGCATTGCTGGTATTGCTGTGGTCTGTGAATGATTTGGCTTGCTAGGGTTTCACCAGGTCTAGCACACAGGGAAAATATTTACACTGTCATTTTAAATTTCTCTGTGCCAATAATTCCTGGACAGCTAACTAATCAGGCATTAGCCCTGTGATATTTGAGCTCCTGTAATTGAACATTACTGTTGAGAATCGGTCTGTTGGAGGGCCTGTGTGTCTGTCACATCTTTACATGGATCTAGAGAATTTAAAAGTCTTTCTCAATGCAGTCAAGTCGTTTGTCATTGAATTTAAGTTTCTTTTAGTATTTGAACAGTATTGAGTGTTTAATAGTGGATGATAAACAAATAACCATCAATCAATTCTGCACTATATAGACTACTATAACCCACTACATATAAAATCAACATGCATATACAATGCTTAAATAACCCCTGAAGTTTGTAAAAGCATGCTCTGAAAGCAGACCATTAAGAAAAACAATGAGAAGGTTGGGATATGGCTGCGCTCCCAGCTCCGGTATTGATGTCCTGTCAGGCAGAAACACACATTTTAATTGAATCTGCTGGGCGAGACGGTAGGGAGAAAGATGAGCAGACTTGAGGAATTGATTTGTGAGTGTAGAGAATGAACGGGAGTCGATAGCGTTCACGAGGGCGGCTGCGGTTTCCTGGAGGCTGGGACACTGGACTGTTTAACTGTTTGTGAGTTCAGGGGGGCTGCAAACACTGCCTTACACGATGTATGTTCGAGAAATGCTTCAGTTGAGTGCATGGACTGAAAACCTGCAAGAAACGAATCAGAAAAAATAGCTGAGGTCCTTTTCCATACATCGTTTTTAAATCCTTTAGCATCCCAGTGTAGAATGCATGTCAGCCTGCTGCAGCCACGCCTACTACTCCTTACAACTGCATATTTTCATGAATCAGATTCACTTTACTAAGAGCATTTGCCAGGAGAAAGAGAATATCTCCTAGATGGATTGCAGTCTATCCCCGATCATGCTCTCTACTGCAGTGATGCCGGTGACAGAAAGGAGTGGCGTATTGTGGGAACAGAAAACCAGCATTGTTGCAGGAGGGAGCGTGATCTGGATACACCACGATCCTAACAAGAGAAATCTCAGCACCTAGTAACTGCTGCGCAGAAACTAGAAGGGAACTTGGAGCGTTGGTGGCTTTCAACCAAACATGTCTAGCAGAACATTAGCGGATATGTGATAGTGTTCTGTTAATGAGAAACAAGAACGTTTTTAATACTGTCAATAGGGTCTGGCTGCCATGGATAGCATTTATTGGACATCACGGTGAGTCTGATGCTGACATGCTTGTTGAGGAGCTCAGTTGGTTGTTCAGCTGGTTTTAGGGGCTGATAGTGGGTGCTTGGTTGGCAGGTGCTTTTTGGGGTTGATAGTGGATGCTTGGTTGGCAGGTGCTTTTAGGGGCAGATAGTGGGTGCTTGGTTGGCAGGTGCTTTTAGGGGCAGATAGTGGGTGCTTGGTTGGCAGGTGCTTTTAGGGGCAGATAGTGGGTGTTTGGTTGGCAGGTGCTTTTAGGGGCTGATTGTGGGTGCTTGGTTGGCAGGTGCTTTTAGGGGATGGTGGTGGGTGCTTGGTTGGCAGGTGCTTTTAGGGGGTGGTGGTGGGTGCTTGGTTGGCAGGTGCTTTTAGGGGATGGTGGTGGGTGCTTGGTTGGCAGGTGCTTTTAGGGGATGGTGGTGGGTGCTTGGTTGGCAGGTGCTTTTAGGGGCTGATAGTAGGTGCTTGGTTGACAGGTGCGGAATGGCTATCATTGTGAGACAAGCTGACTTGCTACAGGGAGATGCAGATTCGTATTTAGATGGGTTATTGATCAGGTGACGGCAATGATATCTGAGATAAATGACTGCACTCAATGCATCAGACCACTAGACTCATTTAATATGCCAATATGTATACAGTGTATGCTGCTTGTCATTTTGTCAAACTCACACTTATAAATCTGCACACTGTGGATATAGATCATGCTGACAATTCTCCAATAACTACCGAGGTGGCTGGTGTCCAGGCCCATCGAGAGGGCGGGGAGGACGGGGAAATTTCCCCGGGGCCCAACGCCCCGAAGGAGGCCCAACGCCCTGAAGGGGGGCCCTAATGAAGACCCTTTGCGTTCCCACCACTGTCAAACACTTCCTTTCACACAATGATTTGAACTTTCGCATTTCATATTTTACTACACAAAAAAGCTGAAAATAAGGCATAGCAATTTTATGTATTTTTTTAAAGACTTTTAAAAACTTTAAAAGAACCCTAAAGTTGCACAATATATACCACAGTATGAATTATTCTATTATTAAAATCTACAATTTGCTCAAAACAACATGGTGCAGCAGTTTGTTAGAAAAATTGTATCGTGTAAAATAAATGAAGTACTTTCTTCAGCTGGTGGTAAACACAATTAGAGAATGATCGGTTATATTGCTTAAAATACAAATATATTTATCAATACAGGCTATTAGTTAAGAGCAGAGATGAGTGCTTTATTTTTGGCACGGGATAAATAAAATAGTGAATAGCAACATCATTAAAATGTAGTTTATGCTAAAAACGTATGTTATTTGATGTTAAGTAAGCTTCCGATTAATGACTATTACAGGTGGAGTTTGTACAAAAAAAAAAAAATATTCACTTACCTAAAAAAAGTTTGAATACTGTAAATAACTTAAACATAACTACTTTGAGAAAGTAAACTATCCTGCTGCAGATTTTAATTAAGATATTGAAACTTCTACACGTCGTTGGCAGTTTCCTTCAAACCCGTTATCAAAATACTGTATCAGTTGAAATGATCTTCCTCAGACACTGCTAAGATTGCAAGCATCATTGCTTGGTTTAGACTATACTGCAAAGTCCGAAGAATGTAGTACCATATGGGGGGAGGGGGGCAGCAGGACATACCTTCCCCGGGGCCCATGACGGCTCTCGGCGGCCCTGCTTGTGTATAACCTGTTTATTGGAGCAAATCAGAAGGACCTGCAGTTATCTTGTCTTTCTGATTCGTTATTAAACATGACAGCTGGGTGCGGATTGGATAAGGCAGGTTGTAACATGTGATTAACAACGCATGCGCCCACTTGGTGAAAAGTAAATGGAAAGTTATCGTGTTAAAAGGCAAAGACACCCGTTTTTTTCAGCACTGACAGATTCAAACCCTAATTTTATAATGCACCCTTTAAAACACATTGCCTACAATCGTAATGCTATTGGATTGGCATAGTAGACATCTAATTATGTTCAAAACTAAAAAATAAAGGACCTCTGTTTATGTACTTATATAAGTAAAGGTTTGCACTGTTATGATTGTAGTATGCATCTACCATAGTTTACAGTGTGTTTTAATATGCTTCTTGTGCTCTCTGTGCACTATGCTTTAGTACACTTTGCTGTTCTTTACTATGGGGCTGTGTTATAAGAGTACTGACTCTCCTCTCCTCTCCCTCCTGTCTCCTGCCTGTCAGGTTCTGCTGGGTGCTGGCAGCTTCGAGTTGCAGATCAAGCAGGTGCAGAACCGCAATGGAGTGCTGTGGAGCGGGGAGTGCTGTGATGGAGCATCCACCAGGGGGCGCTGTTCGCTGGGCGATCAGTGCAACACCTTCTTCCGGGTCTGTCTCAAGGAGTACCAGCTGAGAGTGGCCGCCACGGGGCCCTGCGTCTTCGGCACGGGGGCCACGCCTGTCCTGGGTGGGAACAGCTTCTCTCTGAGACACCGGCCTCACAGTGAGCACACTGCGCGCATTCTCATCCCCTTCCAGTACGCCTGGCCGGTGAGTCACCATGTACCTTATGCCAGACTGCTGCACTCTGCCACAGCACAGCATTCCACACCTTCACACAGGCATGCCAGACAGCTGCACAGGGTCATCTAAAACAGCCCTGCAGTGTGAGGTTTAAAAGGCTTGCAGAAGCAATCAGACAACAAGGGAGGAAATCATTGAAATAGAGATGCTATCAAACACTTTTATTTAAGCAAAATTAATGTTTGAACACTTTACTGTAATACAGGTGAATGTGTCTTGTGAACAGCACCCACTGGAGCTCCTTGCTAAGGCCGTGCAGCCTTTTATATCCACCGGCCTTGCAGGTGAACCAGCTTTCATTCATTGATTGGCAGTTACACAAAATAGCAACCTGCCACCAGGGTGTTCTCCCTGTCACATGGTGCAGGTAGGGATTCTGCCCCCTGTCGGTGAGATGCGGTTAGAAGCTCTGTCACCGCTCTCATGGATGCCGGTTCGTTCCCAGCCTCTCCCGGTTTCGCCAGCCAAACATGAAGGGTCCCTGAGTGGGTCTCCTGGCAGAGGCACAGCTGTGTGGAGAGCAAGTCATGCAGTCAGGGGGGCGCAGGTCTTCGCTGTGCCCTGTTGTCGATTTTGGGGAAATGAAATCAGCAGGGACACCCCACTACAGCGCCGCCTACTGGGCAGGTATGTTCAAGTGGACACCTGCAGGGCTGGTCTTTGTTCTCCAGGAGCTGGTAGGTCACTGACACCCGCTGTGGAGCTCTTGGGTGCTCAGGGATTAGAGGACACCCACTGACCTTCAGTTCACCCGCGCTGATGTTGGGTATTGCTGCTGTGAGGGAACATAATTGGTTATTCTATATTGGGGAGAAAAAACATTAAATTGGACACAACAAAGAAAAGGGCACATTTGTGTTTATATTTTCAAATAGATAAAAAAAAAGAAATATACATTTTTTGTTATATATTTTGAGGAATTCCTTGATACTACTGACAGCCCCCCTAGATCATGAAAGTAATTTGAGCTGAATTCAAGTTTGACCAGAAACAAACTGAAATCTTCATCAACCTCCACTCTCAATAGCTGAAGAATGTCCTCATCACAATACACAGCTCTCTAGATACAGTGTAAAACTCAGTGTGACATTCAGATGTAAGATAAGTATTCCCAGGATTATAAAAAAAATATAGGTATGAAGACATTGAGAAAGACTTTCTCAGACATTGCTATTGCATTTACGAAGCCCTGTTTGGTATTTTCTTGAAGTAGAATCTCCTTGCTCGTAATTTGGGTAATTATCTCTGAGTGAACAGCAGAATTATATTCCCATCGATAAAGCAGTTCTAAAATTAACCACAGCAGAGCAAAGGTGGAAGCAGAGAGAACGAGAGCTTGTTTCATGTCTTTGTGTCGGAGAATGGGCCGCAGTATTGATTTCACAGAAGGAACGTGACTTCCTTGAGAACGGGCTTGTCCTTTTCTTTCCTCCCCTCGTGGTCCTCGGCAGGCCAGCATTGAGCTGGGGTCCTCAATGGCAGTGCCTCCATGAAGAGAAAGGTGATCCTGTAATTACACCCTCCTGGGAGCGAGAGGCAGAGAGAGAATAAAGAGACGGGAGGCTGGAGGGAGAGAGAGAGAGAGGGGGAGGTGGATCAAAGACTTCAAGCTCCTTAATTTCCTGTCCAATTATCCTGTGACGTTAACCCGTAACTTTAACCAGGGCCTTCATGTGACTTCACGTCATAAAACGTCATTGTTTAACATAAAGAATCCCTTACACAAGTTTACCATTGTAAAAGCTTACGTGCAGAACTACTGTATAGCTGTATATGAGTATTTCCTATCAGTTATAGGGATATACAGGCTTGTGTTAAAGTCTCTAATAAAAGTTTACCATATTAAAAGCATAGCAAAGTGTAACAGAGGATAGGTATATACATTGTAAAGATCAGAGAGGTATGGTAAAGCATGTTGAACAAGGCAAACCAGGGTAAGTTATGGCAAATGCATACTACAGTATAACCATGGGAGAAGCAGGGAAAATTGCAAAATTATTATATGCTTTTATTATGGTGAACTATTATGAAGATTGCAGGCTTTTTATAAGCTGCAAAGCTGCAAAAAAATCAGTGTGATCTTGAGTTAAAAACACACTGGGAAGTTGAAATCCTGTGAGATGCCGTAGCTAACTGGGTTAATGGAGGCAGGTTTAAAATGCGCATGGTCATTGAAATGGCTTCTCTCGGGATTATTGTCCAGCAATCTTCTTAAGAAAATACCTAAAACAGGATATGAATAAAACACTCCTAGGAACCATCTTCGTTACAATGTAAGATGCTCTGTAAAGGTGTGGACGTGACTGGGATTGGACAGTTCTGAATCTAGAGTATGATATCACTTCAGGGCTTTCTCTTAGATCCTGTTAAACAATCTGATGTTGTGGCAAAACCCTTGAAAAAACATTTGATTGTGAAAGTGCCATTTTGTTTACCAAGGTGAGAACGCAAATATGTGCATGGCAGTCAAAATGTGAAACTCTTCTATTGAACAGCAACAAGAAGAAGCCTACTTATAAAATCACGACACAAAACACAAAAGACATTAGCGTCTTGTTGAATCTTTTTTTAGCTGCTTATTTTTTTTAACATAACAAAGTGATGCCTGGGTTCTGTACAGTGCTTACCTATGCTTTACCATGCTTTTACTATGCTTTATTACACTTTGCTAGGTTTTTACTTTGGGAAACTGTTATAAGGGATATTATTGTTCTGGAGGTAATGACATATGTGTGTGTGTGTACTAGTTACAGTGCAGCGTCAGAATCGGGTGCTGGTTACAGGGCAGTGTCAGAATCGGGTGCTGGTTACAGGGCAGTGTCAGAATTAGGTATTGGCTACAGGGCAGTGTCAGAATCGGGTATTGGCTACAGGGCAGCGTCAGAATCGGGTGCTGGTTACAGGGCAGCGCCAGAATCGGGTGCTGGTTACAGGGCAGCGTCACAATCAGGTACTGGTTACAGGGCAGTGTCAGAATCGGGTACTGGTTAGAGGGCAGTGTCAGAATCTGGTATTGGCTACAGGGCAGTGTCAGAATCTGGTATTGGCTACAGGGCAGTGTCAGAATTGGGTATTGGCTACAGGGCAGTGTCAGAATCGGGTGCTGGTTCAGGGCAGTGTCAGAATCGGGTACTGGCTACAGGGCAGTGTCAGAATCGGGTATTGGCTACAGGGCAGTGTCAGAATCGGGTACTGGCTACAGGGCAGTGTCAGAATCAGGTGAATATTCCTGATGCAGAGGTGCAGTGGATTTGTTTAAAATCTCTTTGCATGTTAATGACATTGTGGTTGAACAGGGATGATATTCAAAAGGGAACTCTTGATAACAATTTTTTATATAACTCCAACGTAGAAAGATCGATCTCCTGTAATTCCATACCGGCACTTCTCCTTGCCTCCATTAGCACACAGTCTTGTGTTTATATTGTGTGAAAGTGGAGTCTCAATGAGGCTGAGGTTTCCCCTGATATATTGTTAAGTCTGAATATCCCCACACTATGAACCTAGCTCTTAGAAAAGGTTACCACAGTACACTTGACCGATCGTTTTGCAGTATTCCACCATGGTTTGTCATGTTTGTTACTGTGGGTTGCCATACTTTACTATACCTGTCTGGGCTTTACAACCTTTCCATATGCTTTACCTTGCTTTCACTATGCTTTATTACACTTTGCTGTGCTGTTACTATGGGAATATTTTAGAAGGGACTGTAACAAGAGAAGGCTCAGGTACTACCACTGCATTTATGACCATATAACTGTGATGCCATTTTTGTAATAAAAATAGCACTTGTGATACAGATAAAATGTATTTATAATGCAGAACTAATCAGGGTGAGACGCACAGTCAGGGGAGCGCAGGGGTCCCCGAGGGTCTCCCCTGGTAAAGGCATGGCCGCGTGGTGTGCAGGGGGAGACGCACAGTCAGGGGAGCGCAGGGGTCCCCGAGGGTCTCCCCTGGTAAAGGCATGGCCGCGTGGTGTGCAGGGTGAGACGCAGAGTCAGGGGAGCGCAGGATCATGGCTATGCGAAGGGTCCAATCTATGCTGGGGATTCTATATGGAACATTGGCTCTTGTGCTCCTGCAAGTTACAGCAAAACCGTTACAGCTGACCCTGTTTTTCATCGCCCCCTGGAGGACAAAGGCGTGCACTTGATCTCCTCAACGGCCAGTGTTTGTGCTCCCGGGCGTAAAGACATGATTTTCTTGGTTGATTGTTGCGATGAAGGAACATAAACTGGGGAGAAAAAACAGGGGTCAAATTTTTGGGCACTTCAAAATTTCGAAAATTGCATTTTTGCCACTAAACAAAAGTGGTAAGAGAATGGATCCCGCGGGTAGCACTTGGAGGAGTGTGGGAACAGGTAGACTCAGTAATCCTAGAATTTCTACCAGGGACCACCTGGTCTTCACTCACAGAGCCCAGTTTGGGAAGCTCTGTGAGTGATAAAGACACGCTCGCATTACCAGAACAAGGGGCATCTTTATCCAGCCTCTCATTGAAACTTGACCTTGGCTCTATTATGTGCTCGCTATGAGATTACAATGCCCATGCTTTTGATTCACTAGCTTCAATAGAGCACAAATACCACATACCTTACCCCACCCATGAACTGAGTGAAGAGAGGAGAGGGAGACTGACTTTAGAGGGATACTCATCCACATCTTCATTAGATTTCATTTCTTACCTATTCTGTGTCATTCTGCATTGTTGGCACTGCTCAGATCAGATTCACCCAACTAATCCTGCAAAAATGAACAATAGAACTCAAGTGTAACTGGAATCTCATCCCCTTTTGAAACTGGAAGGGAACATCTCCGTTTCAGAGGGGACAGAAATTACAGCTGCACACCCCTAGTGGTCATTTTTTATCTTTTCAAAGGTATTGAATATATACAGTACTGTGCAAAAGTTTTAGTGTACCAGGATCCCACTGTTTTCTGCCAGTTCTGAGCTGATGGCACTGCTGGACATTTTCCGATTGCGAAGGGAAGTAAGCATGATGTGTCTTTCATCTGCTTCAGTAAGTTTCCTTGGCCGACCACTGCGTCTACGGTCCTCAACGTTGCCCGTTTCGTTGTGCTTCTTCAAAAGAGCTTGGACAGCACATCTGGAAACCCCTATCTGCCTTGAAATTTCTACCTGGGAGAGACCTTGCTGATGCAGTATAACTACCTTGTGTCTTGTTGCTGTGCTCAGTCTTGCCATGGTGTATGACTTTTGACAGCAAACTGTCTTCAGCAACCTCACCTTGTTAGCTGAGTTTGTCTGACTATATGGCTACAAAATCCCTGACTTTGTGCAAGTGTACCTAGAAGAATTGATGCTGTTTTGAAGGCAAAGGGTGGTCACACCAAATATGGATTTGATTTAGATTTTTCTTCTGTTCACTCACTTTGCATTTAGTTAATTGATAAATATAATCTATTAACATGTCTATTTTTGAAAGCATTCTTACTTCACAGCATTTTTTCACACCTGCCTAAAACTTTTGCACAGTACTGTATGTTCTGATAAAAGCTCCCTTCTCTTTTTTCCACCACACTATAAGTTGACTTCCTTCCTGTGCAGCACAGGAAGTGACCGTGGCTACGGAACATCGTGTTTATTGTGTGTTGAAAGTCCCTTATCCTGGGTTAGTGGGCGCACACTTGAGGTCAAGCTTTGATTAAGAGGGTAGAGAATGGAATGTATTCATTCATGGGCCTCTTTCAAGCAAAAGTTGAGACCATGAAACTATTTTGTTTTGTGAGTTGATCAGCCAGCCTGCCTGTCTGCACCACCAAGTCCCCCCCCCCAGATTGGAACCCAGGCCTCCAGGGGTGAGAGGCAGGAATGGGAGGCTATTGAATTGTCCCGCTGTCTGCCTGTCTGTGCCACCTAGCCCCCCTCCTGCTTGATTTCTGTGTATGCGGTATGGTTGTTCAAAGGAAGTGTTCGTACAGATCAGGTAACTGCCTCTCTAGGTTAGAAGTTGCTGTAAGATAATCTCCATTCACTGCCCCTCACTGTGTTTCTATTGATTAGATTTCAGACGTGAAGTTAACCCTTTCTTCACTTCTCCAATCGATTATGCCTCATCATGCACACCGTACAGATCAGGAGGTTATAGTGAGGTTGTGTACCGCACTGGTGAGACCATACTTAGAATACTTTGTTCTGTTCAGGTCACGACATTATCAAAAGACCATAGTGACCCTGGAGTTCAGCGAAGAGCAACACGGCTTATCCCAGGGTTTAAAGGAATGAGATATGAAGATTGAGGAAAAAGAATCTATTTAGAATAAAGGCTAATATGGGTGGATTAGAATGAAGTCTATGAAGGAGTTGGCAAGCTCTAACCAATACTGTAGGCGCAGCACAGAAACCAGTACCAGAGGACACCATGGGAAATGAACGGAGACAGAATTCTGAACTTGTCTATTTGCCACATTATTGTTTCTTATGTCGGCCCACTTGTCCAATTCTGATCATTAAGATCCTACTAATTTTTTTTATATGAGCACCATGTTTAAACAATATCATCAATATTTATATAAACAATATTTATTACATCTCATCATGCTGAACAGCACACAGAAGTTATTATAGGAGGCTGTGTGGTCCCGTGGTTAAAGAAAAGGGCTTGTAACCAGGAGGTCCCCGGTTCAAATCCCACCTCAGCCACTGACTCATTGTGTGACCCTGAGCACTTAACCTCCTTGTGCTCCGTCTTTCGGGTGAGACGTAGTTGTAAGTGACTCTGCAGCTGATGCATAGTTCACACACCCTAGTCTCTGTAAGTCGCCTTGGATAAAGGTGTCTGCTAAATAATAATATTAAAGATGCACCAACAGATAGGCCCCCTCCTATATCACAATCAGATCCTCTTAATCACTTGTGGTAAATTATGTTAATACCAAGTTCCATCGGAATCAGATTTTTTCCAGATAGAAGTTTTATTTCCTAGGTTCTCAGTGATTACAGAGTGTTTTTCTGAGTTTTCTAAATTGACAAACTTCTCTAATCAGCGGCTCCATCTAGAAGGGGTTGTCTCTGTCTGCCACTTTGCTCCATACAGCACTGTTTAAATTCCATATCGGTAGTAAATTCCATATGCATTCGGGTTAAACCCAAAAAAACCCTGAATAGGCACATACTGTATATGAATAAACGCATGCGCAGTCGTCTGTGATTCAAATGTAACAGAGCAGAACTGGCGTCGATGACGGTAAGATGATTTACCTAATAGAAAAATGTGGCTTCTTAGTGTAATATATATATATATATATATATATATATATATATTTTGGTTTTTGAAAATTCCAGCAATATAGCTTTAAGGTTTTTGCACACTTTTCTTCACAGTTATTTGTTTTATGAGAGTGTGTTTAAGCCAAGTGCATTTAGATGTGTGTGTGTGTGTGTGTGTGTGTGTGTGTGTGTGTGTGTGTGTGTGAGAGATGGATGTCGTCAAAAGTTTGTATACCCCAATGTGTGGACAATATACAGACGTTGGGGATTTCAACTGTTGACGACTTTGTTGACAACTTTGTTGTCCACACTTTGTGCTTAAGCATTTGTTTCTTTCTTTCTAAATAAAATCAGATTATATATATATATATATATATATATATATATATATATATATATATATATATATATATATATATATATATATATATATATATATATAATTATTCTATTCTAATTCTAATTGGAAAAAAATTTCACCCAAAAATCAGACGCCCTACATATCAGTTGCCTCTAATCCAGGAAGTACGTAGTCTTATTCAGCCTGTCCTATGCATGAATCGGGTTAAGAAGCTTCATTGGTTAAATAGATTGCTTTTCTTGTTAGCCAAGGCCAGGTGCAGATATAAGACCTCTCGGGAGATCGTTGTGGGCTGGCTGGTGTGAGAGAGTGTCTCTTTGTTCTGAAGGAGCCCATTCTAGCTGCATTATTAGTTCTGTTTGAGTAGCCACGTACTCCAGAGAGGTTTATTATTTTTGCTTAGTGTTATCCCCAGTTTGTTTTGTTTTTGTGTTATGTTCATATATATAGTTTATTCATACTTCTATTTTTGGCTGCCAAAATAAACTATTTGTTCATTTATCAACAACACTGTTTCCAGTCCATTCTTTAACCCGATGACCTCAATAACTACCCTCTGGTTACGTTTAGCCCGCTGTGTTACTGATCCCACTGATTACTCGGATGTAATCCGGCAGGGACACTTGCTGCATTTCATCTCCACACCTGGAGGAAATCCGAGAACTTCATCTGCCTCCTGATATAACGAATCCTGCCCTGCAGGCAGTCATGATCCTGAATGAATCACGTCAGGAGTAAAAAACAAGCAGCACTAATCCTCAGCTTTAGTGAAACTTAAAAGTCCAGCAAACCAGTGTGTGCATTCCTGCCTTCATAACCCCTTCACTCCCTCACCAGTCCATGTCACTTCAGTCTATAAATCAATGTGTGGCGGTGGCTCTTTCTGTTCTTAAACAGCCATTGCTTTATTTCTCATAGGTGATTTGGTTATGGTATTTGTACTGCTGTGCAAATCACAGGGAATTTAATGCGCTGGCAAATATATTCATCCAGAACTATAAAACACTCAATAGTGCTCAATATAGAAAGAAAAATATAATGACAGGAGGCTTTTCAAGTTTGACGACACTGAGAAAGACTTTCTGTTGAAGCGTTGCTCGTTTAATTTATAAAGACTCTTGCAATTTGTCAAATGCAGTGCCCCATGTGGAAGCAGGTCATTCTTTACTGTGTGAAGACAATGAGTCGAGCTGTACATAGAGAATCATAACTGAGCGTCGATTATGAGTGATAATTTGACTAGGCTCGCTAATGGTTCTGTCTTGGTGACACTGGGTTATTTAATTACGGTTCCAGATCTGTGATTGGAATCCTTCGAATGCTGCTTGTCAGCTGTGTGGGTTTGACTCGGAGGCTGCTCTTCATTGGCTTGCATTTCCTCTGCAGATTACCTTTGACACAGAGAAGGATGCTGCCCTGGAGACGACAGTGTATAGGCAGCTCCTCTGCGCTTGATTACTAGTCAACAATCCTGGATCCATGCGGGCTGTCTGAATGCACAGCATAAGGAAGGGCTGACCCATGCTTTCAAATCCACTTCCGTTTCTGTTATGCACCTTATTAACATTGCAGCTGTTCACTTTTTATTGTGATCAGATTGTTTATTTGCATTTCTTTCAAGGGGGTGCAGTGATAATGTTGCTCTACTAAGAGGTAAGGAGTGAATTTAAAAGCTATGGTTACCACTCCTTTAAGGAGTGATAATGTTGTTAGCGCTTATAAGAAGTGAGAAATGGATATTCAAGCCCTGGATAGCACTCCTTTAGACTGAAGGGAGGGAGAGAGTGGGAAAGCCATGGGATTCAGGGAGTCACTGAGCGGGTGATTAGCATGCGAGCCAACGTGCCATTAAATCTGTGCCTGAGTGGAATACAGAAAGACTCATTGAGCAGCTGAGAGCCTGTGATGAATTATTCGTATCATTGTTATTACCCTTTTAAAGCAGGTGTTTAAGAGCTCTGGATCACAGGGTCGTTCTCTGTACCCAGTGCTTTTACATGCACACAGAATCATTCTTTACAGTGTATCTCTCAAACACACGTGCAGTTTCCAGGGGAATCAATAATCCGCAATGTACGTGAATCCCATTAACACCCTCAGCCTCATTCCTGCTCCCATGTGGTTTGCATGGAAGCTATAGAGACACACACATCACCAGCTTTCAATACTTCACTGCAGTAAATGAATGCCATGCTGATGTTTGTACGACGGTTCTGTAGTTGCATCCTGCTTTTTTACAGTATCATTAATCCAGAGGTATTTAAGGCTGCCTAAATGCAATTTTGTTTATCCACTGTTATAATTAAAAGAGTTTCATTTTGTATTATTACATCACGTTTTCCTATAAGCAGTAGCGACATTATTATCCCCTTTACAAAAACTATTGCTCCATTTTCCGCAAAGAAGATCTATTGGTTGTACTGTACACTTTGAATGCAGACATTTCAAAGACTGCGCTATAGAAGCTGTTTTATTACCTTGGTAAGCACTCCTTTAAGAGGGACCAGTGATGATGCGAGGTAAAAAAAAATGGATTCAAAGGCACTTCAAGCTAGTCCAGTAAAGTGTTAAAAGCAGAGCAAAACTAGCAAATTAAAGATAATAAACCCAGCCCTAGATTAATCTGGTTTGTCTATGTGACTGAGAAACAGGATCCCATAGCTCGTAGCGCCAATGTTATTTTGTTTAGTTTCTTTCTACTAAATAGCTTTTAAGTGGCCGTCACTTAATTTCCTTGGGAAAGTAGAGAAGGCATGCTAATAGCTGAACACTGAACTCTCTGGGAGCTTCGCATTGCATTGCTCGTTACTGTCCCAGTACCTTATGATGTTTCAATCTTATTATTTTAATCACTCGAGTGCTGTGCTTTTTATTTGTATTTTTTTAGTGGTCTGAATAATATTGGAAGTTGCAAAAAATGGCCATGTTCTATATTATGTTTCTTTCCGATAGAGCACACTTGAAACCTAGGTTACAAATGGAAGTACACAATTGGTAAGATTTGTGGAATTGTGCAGAGTTACAGCCCCTGTGATAGTGTGTAACAGGCAGAAATATCTTATACACTGCACACAATTTGCCAAGCAATGTATTAGTCACATTAGGAAATGTGATCTGTAACTGAAGATTCAGCGAACATTGCATCTTTATGAGATTATTCAATCTAATAACAAGAAACATTATCACAGGGATCATATTGACGTTTTCAAGAAATTAATCAGGATTTCTCAACATGAGATTTGATCTCACGTTTTAGAGTGAAATGAAGAACAAACTATTCTGTATTGGTCGTACATGGATAATATTTAGGGTGCCAGTGCATTGATGGGACTGAGTGCTGATAGAGTAAGTATATTTTTTACATGTCACTTAATATTGGAGCAACAGAACCACTGAAATGCAATAAAACAGGGAAAAGTAAAAAGAAAAAGGATTTAAATTTACATTTTTCAACATTGTTGGAAAGGTAAATTCCTGTCCCCTCTTTAAACAGTGATTTTGTATCGCGGTTTCATACTTGCCAACATTTGGAAACTGTTCAGTGGGACGCGGGTCTCGGGGGGGGGGGCGTACACATCATACACATGGGAGGAGTCATACGCAAAAAACACTCATTATCATATAATAGCGTGTGGTTTTCACTAACTCTACTGTGCAGAATAAATGATTTTTTTTCTGTGGGTAAATATCGGGACTTTCTTCCTATGCATCGGGACGCGGGACATTTGCGAGGAAATCTGGACTGTCCCGACCAAATAGGGACTGTTGGCATGTATTTCAAATCAAGCCTTCTAGTTTACAGTTGTCACAGTTGCAGAGGGGTGATATACAAATTACACTGTATATCACCTTAGAAACGCAGTTATTAGGAGTCTTTTCAGAAGCAGACCCAGTATTTGAAAAAGCTCTTTTGTACTTTGTTAATAATGAGCTTTTGGCATATACAGTAGCAGACCATGATACAAAAACACATTTAAACTAAAATCGATTTAGATGGTGTAATTTTTTTTCCTTTTAAATATTCAAAACTAGAATCAAACCAATGTTGTGTCCTAAGTAATTGTAGCTAACAAAATAACAGCAGGAATCTCACCTGCTGGGTGCTTTCATTAGCTAGATCTCAGAGGTCCAGCTTTGAGGAAACCTGTCATAGCAAACATTAATTTAAAGAAAATTCTCAAATGATATGCTGTATTCTCAGTATATCTGTTTCACCTGCACTTCCTGTCACTGTGAAAGCATGTCAGTCAATAGGGGAAGCAGCTGGTTGGTTAATGACAGGAAAAGAGACATCGTAGGGGTGGGGACGAAATCTCCAAGGAAGTGCAACACTAACTGAAGGCAGGGCTTGCAAACAGAGATTTCTTTAAGTGCAGTTCCAGAAATACTTCCTTTCGAAACTGGACGTAGTGAATGGATGTGTAACGATGTATGGCATCATTTTGTTTGCTGCAGTCACTTTAATGAAAGGGTTGATGGATACCTCCTGCTAATCTACCATCCAGTAAGAGAGAGGTGCCGGTGAAGTGTGATTGATTACACAGCTGAGGAAAAGCCAAGATGTTTGTGCAGCGCTGGGGACATTCCTACCTTCACGGAGAGGGCTAAGAAAGACTTCCTGTCTTCACAGGGTTGTTTTTACAGACCTCCGTCTGTCCTGGAGGGGATTTCCTTCAGTATACCGTTGGCTGAAGCGGTCTGCCTGAGTTTAATGGCTCAGCCTATGCTTCTGTCCTGGATAGAGAGATATTCTAAATAAAACAAACTTTTAAAAATAAGTGTAAGTAGCTTCAAATGCCATTTTAAAAGCTTTTAAAATAGTGTGACCTTTCACATCGGCCAGCCCCACCTCCTCTCTCTGTCTATATTTATGAGTAAAGCTCCTAGCTCTTAGAATTCTCCTGACAAGCTTAAAGCAGATTTATATAAAAACAGAACCCAGAACCACTTGTAATGTCTGGCAGTTAGCATTCTCCAGACAAGCTCCGAGCAGCTCTGAGTAGGTAAAGTGATAATAACACGATACTGGAGCAACAGAACCCCAAACATAACATACTAGTAAGGGTAATGTAAACTTGAAATGACATGGATAGCTATTTATGTATAGATATGTAAATGGCAGATATTCCAGTAGCATCCTGAAGTGTCTACAGTTTGTGTGCATGTGTTAAGTGGAGGTGTTGAGTTTGTGTGGGTGTGTTCAGTGGAGGTGTTGAGTTTGTGTGCGTGTGTTCAGTGGAGGTGTTGAGTTTGTGTGCGTGTGTTCAGTGGAGGTGTTGAGTTTGTGTGGGTGTGTTCAGTGGAGGTGTTGAGTTTGTGTGCGTGTGTTCAGTGGAGGTGTTGAGTTTGTGTGCGTGTGTTCAGTGGAGGTGTTGAGTTTGTGTGCGTGTGTTCAGTGGAGGTGTTGAGTTTGTGTGCGTGTGTTCAGTGGAGGTGTTGAGTTTGTGTGCGTGTGTTCAGTGGAGGTGTTGAGTTTGTGTGCGTGTGTTCAGTGGAGGTGTTGAGTTTGTGTGCGTGTGTTCAGTGGAGGTGTTGAGTTTGTGTGCGTGTGTTCAGTGGAGGTGTTGAGTTTGTGTGCGTGTGTTCAGTGGAGGTGTTGAGTTTGTGTGCGTGTGTTCAGTGGAGGTGTTGAGTTTGTGTGCGTGTGTTCAGTGGAGGTGTTGAGTTTGTGTGCGTGTGTTCAGTGGAGGTGTTGAGTTTGTGTGCGTGTGTTCAGTGGAGGTGTTGAGTTTGTGTGGGTGTGTTCAGTGGAGGTGTTGAGTTTGTGTGGGGGTGTTCAGTGGAGGTGTTGAGTTTGTGTGGGGGGGGTGTTCAGTGGAGGTGTTGAGTTTGTGTGGGTGTGTTCAGTGGAGGTGTTGAGTTTGTGTGCGTGTGTTCAGTGGAGGTGTTGAGTTTGTGTGCGTGTGTTCAGTGGAGGTGTTGAGTTTGTGTGCGTGTGTTCAGTGGAGGTGTTGAGTTTGTGTGCGTGTGTTCAGTGGAGGTGTTGAGTTTGTGTGCGTGTGTTCAGTGGAGGTGTTGAGTTTGTGTGCGTGTGTTCAGTGGAGGTGTTGAGTTTGTGTGCGTGTGTTCAGTTCGTGCGGAGATACTCTTGAGAGTTCTGGCTGAGCCCGCAGGTTGTTTAAGAGGGCCAATGCGCTTGCAGTTCTTAATATACAGTAATTTGTTCCATGAAGTCCATTTTCATCATCATAATGTATGTTGTATAAATAAAGATCCCGGGACTCTCTTCCAAAGAAACCTGGATCCGTGGCTGATATCCGATCCAGGTCTATAAAACTGCGGTTTGGCAGGATCGCGCTCCCCTGACTAACGCTCCAAGTCAGATTCCTGTTAAACCTCTCCTGTCTGTTCTATGCCACATTGTAACCAGTCTGCGCACTTCTACATTTTACAAATAAACGAAGAACAACTCGCGTGGAAGGGGTGCCGATCGCTTACCAAGATTCATCATCAATTGAGTTTGTGCTTCTCAAGATGTGCACTGCCTGGCCCTGGCCACTTTCTTAGGGTCTGTTGCCCCAACTGGATTAGAGATTGCAGATTAGCTTGATCATGTGATCCCTGAAGCACCCCTGAAGCACCCCAGCACAATTGCAAACAGTCTACCTGCAATCGAGAAAGATCTCGTTGGAAAGAGGTGTGATCGCAGGTTCCACAGCAGCAAGGACAGCCCTGTTGGTTAGAAGGCTGGAGAGGAAGCAATTTCTCAAGCACTTCTCTCCAGGTTTCATTTCTTATACAAAGCGTAGCTCCTTTATACTCACTTTTTGGCCCAAGAGATAACTGCTGTAGGTCTGATATAGATTGTGCATGTCATCTCTTCCTGTTTCATTGCCTACGCATTCCTAATGAAGTGGCCGTTCCCACTGTAATCTGTGGAGTGGCATCTAATCAGCACTAAGTGAGCGTAGCTAATATATCTCTGTTAGGGCAGACTTAGTGTGGCAAATAACCATCACAGCTGCTATCAGATTGAGACAGCTGCGCTGGGACATTGCCTTCCCTGGAGGTCCTTAAAGCACAGCCGAGCTCCGAAACAAACCAATCTGACATGTCCCCTCATAGCCTGCACTAACAGCCATGAGGGCATTTCATCACAGCATCTGTTTGTTTAGCATTCCAAGCACATGTTTTATTACTAAACACACACACACACACATTTTTGTTTTTTTAGTCGTATTCTTTTCCGTTCATTCTTTCTAATGAATCTTTCAGAGTGGAACTTTACACAGAACCACTGCTATGGGTTGGTAGCCCTAATATCCCATTTAAAGAGGCTGCAGTTACACCATTTAACCACTCTGTGGCACTGTGCTACATTAAGATCATCCCTGAGGTAAAACCACAATAAATGCATTTCAGCTGGTGCCTTCATCAGTGTGATAGTGAGAGAGGCTGCAAGTCTCTGAGTGTTGGCTGGATCTTGCAATAATGTTTTTTTTTTTCATAGGAATCGTTACATTGGCTATAATAATATTTAAAACTGGTGGTATTGTAATTAGGGGTGACTGTCTGATGGCCCAGTGATAATCTGGGCTCCAAAGCAGAATGCAGGGCTGGCATGAAATCACTACAAGTATGCATATCCAGCCCATGCAGAAGTGAAGTTTAGTAACAAACTCGCTATGGAGAACACAAGAGTGCATTAAAACCAAACCATTGAAGCCAGAATAACTGGGTTCATTTACTCTGCGTGTCAACATCAATGAGTGGTGCTTTCAAGAGAGCCCCTATGGACATTTTCATTGACTGCATCAAGTTCCCCATAGAAGTATAGCAAAGTGTAATAAAGCACAGTGGAATCATGGTACAGCAGAGGCATGCACTGTAAATCCCAGACAGGTATAAAAAATGGGAAACTGTAGTAAATGCTAGGGAAAGCATGGGGGAAGCTGCAAAATGACAGCGGTAAACATCTGTAAGGGGCTCCATCGCTTGTTCTCCACCAGAACCTTATTCAGCTAGATGCATCATGTGCGGATCTCCTCCAAGCCAAGGCTTCGGCCCAGCCTTCCCTGAATTTTGAGTGCAAGTGGTAGGTTAATTTAATAAACTTGTTTCCAGTGTATTGGTGGGAGTCTCGTTCCTGAACTGTGAGAGAGCTGGATTCTGTTGAAGCGTTTCTCATGCTGATTGACAATGTGGTGGCAGGTATTCGATCGCTGGAGTGCATTGAGCTCTGTGTTGAGAATGGTAGGGTTGAGGTGCGCTCTCTCTCTCTGTCTGTCTGTCCTATTTCTCTGCCATTCTTTCCCCTGCTTATGCATTTACCATGTTTTTTCTTGCCTGTGATTTTACTGTGCATAACTTTCATAAGGGTCTCTCCTCTCACCCTCTTTCACCCTCCTCACTCCCCTTCTCCTCCTCCATCCGTCTATTCTCTTTTTCTCCTCTCTGCTCCTCTCTACACCCTCTCCCATCTCTCTCTCCCTCCCTAACTCCCCTCTTTCTTCTCTCTCTCTCTCTCTCTCCCTCCCTAACTCCTCTCTCTCTCTCTTTGTTCTCTCCTCACCCTCTCTTTCTCGCTCTCCTCTCAGACCTGTGTGGGGAGTCTGTCTCGGCACCTCCCTGTAACCAATGCCACTGTCCCTCCCTTCACAAAATTTAAAAAAACAAATGAAAAGAAAAGGACCAATTGAAGCAATCACACATAGGTATACAGTTAGGCAGGGTTATGGCACACCGCAGCTTTAAAAACAGACAGTCGATCTGTGAACCACACAAAGGCTCCTTTCTGACCTGCGTGTTCAGACATGCCCAGTCCTGCTCCCCTGTGAACCTGACTCTGCAGGTACCCCCCAGCCACACTGGAAATTTCCCAGCCGCTGCTAAAGCCAGGCACATTTAGCCCACCTAAGCCCTGAGTCTCAGGGCAGCCTGGAAATAGAAATAATGGAGGCTTGGGACCCAGCCAGCTGTGATGTCATCCAAGCAGAGCCCACTTGCCATCTCTGTGGACAGGGGAAGCACAGTCATACACTAATGAACTTGGATGCTGCAGACCAGTATACTGGATGAGAATAGATGGGGATGTGCAGTATGGGTTACGTGTTGATGCGTGCCTTTCTTATGATGGATATTAAGTTACATTTCTGCTTTTTACTGGACAAGTCCCCTTATGATGGTGCAATCATTCTCGGTGGTTCTTGCTGCAATCTCTCAAATGCTCAATTGCCTGTTACATAGGCTAGGTGAGTTTATAGTGTTATTATTATTATTATTAGGGGTCCAAACAACGAAGTTGCTGGTTCCCTATTGTAATTGCTGGGATTATTATTTTTTTATTTTATTATTATTCCACCAAAATTTTCAAATGTCTGTAAAATCAACACCGTTGCACGAAAAGTCACAAAACTTGGTAGGGTGGTAGAGGCCTATGGGAAGTTGTGTCAGAGCAAAAATGAAGGTCATAGGTCACATGGTTTGGTGGCCATATTGGATTTTTGGTGAATTTTGGCCAATTTAAAAATATCTTCTCCGAAACCCGTTATTATTATTATTATTATTTGTTTATTTAGCAGACGCCTTTATCCAAGGCGACTTACAGAGACTAGGGTGTGTGAACTATGCATCAGCTGCAGAGTCACTTACAACTACGTCTCACCCGAAAGACGGAGCACAAGGAGGTTAAGTGACTTGCTCAGGGTCACACAATGAGTCAGCGGCTAAGGTGGGATTTGAACCGGGGACCTTCTGGTTACAAGCCCATTTCTTGTATGGTTATGGTAGAGATGTGAAACTTGGGGCATGCTACCCTTAGGCACTATATTTACATTTGTTCAACAGAAGTTGATTGGTCACATGGTTTGGCGGCGATATTGGATTTGTCAAAAATATTGAAACGTCTTTTTCTCTGAAACCGTAATGCCGCTTTTAAGCGAAAATTTGCATACATAGCCTTGGCAAAGTTGAAGGCATAACAAGACAGCCAGTAGAGGATGAGCGGAGAGGGACTATAAGAAGACACGAGGGATTGGAGATAGGAAGGGGCTGTATGAGTAGAGCTATAGGTAAGAGCAAGGATGCAAATAGAGATAGGTAGCCAGTGGACAGTGCGAAGAGAGGGGTAGCGGGGTTGGGAAGTTACAATAATATTAGTGAGCACCAGCGCCATCTAGTGCACAGCTGTGTATTGCCAGCAACACAAATGTAATCTAAAGTAGTGAATCACTAGAGGGCACTAGCTCTTACGTCTATAAATACGTGATCTAGCCCACGTTTCATACGTCTATAGCAGGAAACTAGAACTGAAGAGCAGCTCCTGAATTCAAGTGAAAGCTCCTTCAGACAGACTTATGGAAAGGCAAACTCACAATGATGACCAGAATCGTATTCCTTAATCTTTAGCATTGCGTTACTGTATCGTGTTTAAAACAGTAAAACCCACAGCTGTGATTTCAAGCCATCCAATCCCATTCAAGCATCCAGCACTGTCCCATACAATTACCCCCCTGCTGGTGGTTTTGACACTTCACACATTGTTCCATATATCTTGAACCGCATATCTAATTGTCATGACACTTGGTATTAACATTATTTAGCAGAAGTAATTGAGAGAATCATATTCTGAGGATATAGGGGTGGGAGGGTCTGTCTGTCGCACCTACATTTTTGCATATATATTGAATCGCTAATCAAATTGTGATTAAACATTTTGTTGCTAATTTATGTTCTATACTGGTCTGTACATGCTGTTGATAACACTTTGTATCCCATTGCTTTGCCACGACTGTTCCAAATGATGCAATGCCAGTATCAATTTATTTCTGAATAGATCAAGGCACTCTATCTAACGTCACTTGCAAAGACAGTATTTAAAAGCTGTGATTGAGTAAGAGAAACAGATCACCAAATAGTGGAAAGAAGCTGTGCCTTTATAAATCTGACCCAGTGCTTGCAGGAGGGGAAGAATGTGTATTGCGTTATAATTTATTTTTCTTTCTTTTTATCCCCTAGAGATCGTACTCCCTGATCCTGGAAGCTCTGGACTATGATAACAGCACCTCCGGGCCAGGTACTGACCATAGTGCAGCATAGATACTGTGTAAAGTATAGCATGGAGACTGCAGAGTATAGCATGGGCACTGTGCTGTATAGTATAGTACAGCATTGCTTGTTTTGTGTTAATCTAGCCACCACCTATCTATGCCATATCTACAAGATTGAGTGATTGCTTCCTGTTGGAATGGTTCTCATGCCAGTACTGGAGACAGCTGATTGATTCTCTCTCTCCAAAGACCCTGCTCAGCATTGTGTCTCTAATCTACATGCGGTGGGAAAGAGACGCAGGTTCATTGCGTCTCTCGATTCTCAGGCAACACGCGCTTGTCAGCTTTTAAAATTTGCTGAAAATGAACAAAGGGAAATAGAACAGTGGGAGCAGGGTGCAGCACAGGGGAGCAGGGTGCAGCACAGGGGAGCAGGGTGCAGCACAGGGGAGCAGGGTGCAGCACAGGGGAGCAGGGTGCAGCACAGGAGAGCAGGGTGCAGCACAGGGGAGCAGGATCAAGCTAGTTGCAAACCCACAGTAAACATGAGATATTGCTTTTCTGTTTGTGTGGAATATGTGCCAAGGAGAGCATTTTCTCTCCCTCTGGAGTTGAAGTTTCCCAATCGCTGCGCAGCCTGGGAAGGGCTCCAGAGGGAGGCGTGTTTCCCACTCTGCCATCTCCAAGATAATGACGTGACTGGGGAGTTGTGGAAATGCAGAGGCTTCCAGACTCTAACCACACGCTTCACTTCAGCAAGAGACGTAATACAAAACAGCTTGAAGAGACAAGCCGCTGTGCTGTCTGTATAGAGGAGGTCCCTTACTGTCTGTCTGTCTGTCTTTATAATTCAAAGAGGTAAACTATGTGATCTTCAGCCCTGCATAGCACTGGTTTGATTGCTGGGGGGAGGAGGGGGGTTGATCAGGGAACAGTGCTCCCAGCAGTCAGTGCTAAACCTGGATTAGGAGATTTCATTGGGCTTCTCTCTGACATCAGAGTTTATGAATGGAGCGAGGACACAGGACGGATTTAAACAGACTTCTTTCCTCGCTCTTTCCCACGCATGCACTCTCACTCCCTCTCTCCCTCTTCTCTCTCATCTCTCTTTACAAATCAAGTTCCAAACCCATGTCTATATTGGCAGTCCATCAAATGTTCAGAAATATGTATTATTCCCAGTAGGAAACTTGGCATTATATATATATATATATATATATATATATATATATATATATATATATATATATATACTGTAAATCAGTCATTTTAACATATGTTTACTCTGATACTAACATCTTATTTGCTTACCTAATAACTTCTAGGTCTCTCCCTCTCTCTCTCTCTCTTTTCTTTCTCTCTCTCTCTCCCCCCCGTGTCACACAGCAGCTAATTCCTTGTCAGACAGCATTAGGAGTGATCCTGTCAGATTGCTGGGATGAGAATCTCAGAAAGCTTGTGCAGTATAGGACCAATTTAGAAAATGAATTATGGGAACCAGTGGACAGACTCACCAAGCTTTTTAAAAGGCAGTAAAACCTGTAAAAATGTATTTAAAAAGCATCTTAGTGGATGATTGATCCCCCAGCAGATAAGAGTGGAATCTTACAGGATCCCAGTATGGTTAGGTAACCCATGCAGTACCCTCACCACTCAGAAAAAGTCCTACCCACTGTCTTAAGTCTATCTTCACTCAGTTTCCAGCTGTTTCCTCTGGTCCTGGTCTACAGTATGTGCTGTAACTAAAATTGTTTATTAGCCTCACTTTTTCAACAACTTTTAGGATTTTAAAAACTTCAGTCAGTTGATGAAACACCTTGCCAAGGGAGACATACCGCATTCCTTCGAATTTAAGACACACTTTTTTAACCATTTTTTGCTTCTCAAAAATAGCCTGCATCTTAAATTCGAGTTCAGTAGTGATGCGTGTATTAAAATAACCAACAAAAGACGTGTCATCCCGAATACACAAGCAGCAACATGACTGACTGCTGAGAAAAGACGAACCAAAATGTTACTGCCCGATCTCAAATCACCTGAGAAATTCAAAGAAGCTTTTACAATTTTAACGTTTCTAACAAACAGCACCAGCTTGGACAGATTGGAAATGCTGATCAGACCCCCGTATTTTTTGACATACCAAGCAATACCACAGTTCACAAACTGGGAGAAAAACAGGTGTGAGTAATCTCCATATGCGTATGTTCTGTTAGCTGGTATTGTGCATACTGTTCTGACTGTGCTTGCAATGCGATCAATGCTGGTGTGGTTGCTGGGTTACATGTTGCCTGATGTAGTGGCGTGTCGTGCTTGCTGTTGCCTGGAATGTGTGATGCTGTGAGTGAGGGGTGTGTGTACGACAGAGATGCCATCTTAAGTATTAAAGTATGCAGCACAATAAACGAGCTCTGTGGTTAATCCACAGCAACGCTGTTTCTTGTCAGTTTTGTACGATACAACGGCGTAATTGAGGTTGTATCTTTTAAAATGCATATTTATTAGTTTTATTTTTTCCTCAAATTGAGCGTTGTAAATTTGGGCTGCATCTGAAATTCGAAGGCATCATAAATTCGAAGGAATACGGTACAGTTCTCATATCTGTTGAACCGCATATCCACTTATGACACTTGGCATTAACATTATCTAGCATACATTACTGAATATCCGATTCTGGGGTTATATGGTCTGTTCAGCCATCCGTCCATCTGTGATAGTTGCATATTTTTACTTCTTGTGTGCTACTGACAGGCTTGTCTGTCTGACATGTCGGTGTCTGTGTGTCTGTCTGACATGTCTATATGTCTGTCTGATGTGTCTGTGTGTCTGTCTGACGTGTCTGTGTGTCTCCAGCTCTGGAGCAGCTGATCGAGCGGGTGACTCACTCGGGGATGCTGAACCCAGGAGAGTGGCAGCCTCTGCGTCACCACGGCCGAGTCGCCAGCGTGGAATACAAGGTGCGCGTCCACTGCGCCGAGAACTACTTCGGGCCGTTCTGCAACAAGTTCTGCCGGGCTCGCGATGACTTCTTCGGGCACCATGTCTGCGACGCCGGGGGCAACAGGGTCTGCAGCGAGGGCTGGATGGGAGTGGAGTGCCGGCAAGGTGGGGGGCAGGGAGAGAGAGGCAGTGAAAACTTTGCCAGGGATCATTGCAGTGTACCTGGCTTTCTTGTATGGACGTTAGAAGTCTCCATTGAAAGTCTGCACAGTAATTGTACACCTTTTCCATATAAATGTTGTAGCCCTATATACAATTTTCTGTGGTAGGGTTTCATGGTTGTTTATCCATAAGTTCATGTTTGAACTAACGAACCTCAAAGAGTTTTTATTTTTATTTTTTAATAGATTTGTTGTACATCCCCTTTCTGTTTTATGGTGTTAACAGTTATTCAGAGTGGTTCTGGGTTCTGTTGCTCCAATATCAAGTTATTATCATTTTCTCTAAATCTGCCTTTACCTGGCTTGGCGCAGCTTTGAGAGTGTCTGGAGAATCCTAAGTGCCGGGACTCATTCCATTCAAATCATGTGACAGTGTGACTTTTCAACTCTGCCTACTCTACAGATATGTGTCAGCAGAGAGGAAGAGTTGAAAGGTGATATTGTCACATGATTTAAAGAGAATGAGGAAGGTTGTTCAGTCCCGGCAATTAGGATTCTCCAGAGAGGCCAGGAGAAGGAAGATTTAGAGAAAACTGATAACAACTCCCTATTGGAACACTGGATATAATAAATGAAAATGACAGTTGAAATTGTTACTCATTAAGATTAGCTTGATAGATGTGCTCTGTATAAAAGCAGAGCAAAGTGTATTGTCTGATATTAGAGGATTAGCTTCCCTGTTCCTATCTGCTTAAGGGCTGTATGGAGGTATCGGTGCATTTATCTGTACAGATACTGTCTTGGTGATCTTTCTTTCTGCTGTTCGCATTGCTCTTGTTGTGTATTCACAGCTCTATCAGGGTCTGCATGTTACTTACTTGTTCTTTTTCTTCCCTGCAGCTATTTGCAAGCAAGGCTGTGACCCGGTGCATGGGTACTGCAAGCAGCCTGGAGAGTGCAGGTAAGGAGACGCACAGCCTCACCTTCCACTCTGCTAGCCACGACCCTCACCCGCACTGCATCCACTGCAGAGCCACGACCCTCACCCGCACTGCATCCACTGCAGAGCCACGACCCTCACCCGCACTGCATCCACTGCAGAGCCACGACCCTCACCCGCACTGCATCCACTGCAGAGCCACGACCCTCACCCGCACTGCATCCACTGCAGAGCCACGACCCTCACCCGCACTGCATCCACTGCAGAGCCACGACCCTCACCCGCACTGCATCCACTGCAGAGCCACGACCCTCACCCGCACTGCATCCACTGCAGAGCCACGACCCTCACCCGCACTGCATCCACTGCAGAGCCTCGACCCTCACCCGCACTGCATCCACTGCAGAGCCACGACCCTCACCCGCACTGCATCCACTGCAGAGCCACGACCCTCACCCGCACTGCATCCACTGCAGAGCCACGACCCTCACCCGCACTGCATCCACTGCAGAGCCACGACCCTCACCCGCACTGCATCCACTGCAGAGCCACGACCCTCATCCGCACTGCATCCACTGCAGAGCCTCGACCCTCACCCGCACTGCATCCACTGCAGAGCCACGACCCTCACCCGCACTGCATCCACTGCAGAGCCACGACCCTCATCCGCACTGCATCCACTGCAGAGCCACGACCCTCACCCGCACTGCATCCACTGCAGAGCCTCGACCCTCATCCACACTGCATCCACTGCAGAGCCACGACCCATCCACTGCAGAGTCACGACCCTCATCCACACTGCATCCACTGCAGAGCCACGACCCTCATCCACACTGCATCCACTGCAGAGCCACGACCCTTATCCACACTGGCTTAAAAGCGGTTTGAAATTAGACTCATTCATTTCCGTCAGCAGCAGATCAAATCCATTAGAATTGGGCTTCTGTCTGTCTGTCTGTCAGTCCCAGAACTCAATCTCTCCACACTGATGGTGGAAGTGACCTAATGAGCCTCCAATGTGAAGGATGTGAGAGGCGGGTTTCTCAGAATGCAGAAAACAATATGTAGGCAGAATATGAAGGCTGTGAATATATTGTACTGTGAGAAAAATATTGGAGGCTGGTGAATTAATTTAAACACAGCAAATATACAAACGCATGATACGTACAGGTGATCTTTGACTCTTGTCTGGTTGCAGATTGGATTGTAGATTGTAAACTGCAGATGGAACCAGCGGCAGCCCCAGTTTGATACTGGGATCGAGATGAGATTGAGTTCTACAGACTGGTTTCATGATGGAAATGTTTTATTACTTGGGAGGGGGAGAGGGGGGTGATGGTGAGTGAGAGAGGGGAGAGTTAGGAAGGGGATGATGGTGAGTGGGAGAGACGGGAGAGTTAGGAAGGGATGATGGTGAGTGGGAGAGGGAGAGAGTTAGGAAGGGATGATGGTGAGTGGGAGGGAGAGAGTTAGGAAGGGATGATGGTGAGTGGGAGAGGGAGAGAGTTGGAAGGGATGATGGTGAGTGGGAGAGGGAGAGAGTTAGGAAGGGATGATGGTGAGTGGGAGAGGGGAGAGTTAGGAAGGGATGATGGTGAGTGGAGAGGGAGAGAGTTAGGAAGGGATGATGGGGAGAGGGGAGAGAGTTAGGAAGGGGATGATGGTGAGTGGGAGAGGGGAGAGAGTTAGGAAGGGGATGATGGTGAGTGGGAGAGGGGAGAGAGTTAGGAAGGGGATGATGGTGAGTGGGAGAGGGGGGAGAGTTAGGAAGGGATGATGGTGAGTGGGAGAGGGAGAGTTAGGAAGGGGATGATGGTGAGTGGGAGAGGGGAGAGAGTTAGGAAGGGGATGATGGTGAGTGGGAGAGGGGAGAGAGTTAGGAAGGGGATGATGGTGAGTGGGAGAGGGGAGAGTTAGGAAGGGGATGATGGTGAGTGGGAGAGGAGAGAGTTAGGAAGGGGATGATGGTGAGTGGGAGGGAGGGAGTTAGGAAGGGGATGATGGTGAGTGGGAGAGGGAGGAGTTAGGAAGGGGATGATGGTGAGTGGGAGAGGGAGAGAGTTAGGAAGGGATGATGGTGAGTGGGAGGGAGGGAGTTAGGAAGGGATGATGGTGAGTGGGAGAGGGAGGAGTTAGGAAGGGATGATGGTGAGTGGGAGAGGGAGAGTTAGGAAGGGATGATGGTGAGTGGGAGAGGGAGAGAGTTAGGAAGGGATGATGGTGAGTGGGAGAGGGAGAGTTAGGAAGGGATGATGGTGAGTGGGAGGGAGAGAGTTAGGAAGGGATGATGGTGAGTGGGAGAGGAGAGAGTTAGGAAGGGATGATGGTGAGTGGGAGGGGAGAGTTAGGAAGGGATGATGGTGAGGGAGAGGAGAGAGTTAGGAAGGGGATGATGGTGAGTGGGAGAGGAGAGAGTTAGGAAGGGATGATGGTGAGTGGGAGAGGGGGGAGAGTTAGGAAGGGGATGATGGTGAGTGGGAGAGGGCTGCCATTTCCTCTCTGCGGGTTTGTTATGACAGGAGAGTGAAAGTTTTTCCAAATGGCAGCACTCCACAGTGAAGTGATTTCCGAATGATCTGACTGTTGGATCACACAGAGGAAGTGGAATAATGGCTAGCACTGTGAAACGGAGATGCACTAGCAGCATTATCCCTGCCCCCTTTTAAAGGATTGCTAACCAAGCTTTATATATATTTTACAGTATTACCTCTTGTAAGGAATAGGACTCTGTACCCCTGTTTCTGCTGTTGAAAATATTTGGCTTTTTTGCTTATGTTTTATACAATAGAATACAATGCTGTTCACATCCCAAGGGTCCCAAAGCGCTTCACAAAAAAAAAATATTTCAAAAAAAGCAATTAAACCATTAAATGGAAAACAGTCTCATGCAATTCTTTTATAAATAGGTCTTAACTGTAAAATTAGAAAACAACTAAGATAAAAGCTAGTTTGTAAAAATAGAACATTTAAATTAAAATACAAAAATGTCAAAGTTGGAATTAAAAACAATTAAATATACAGTGAGTTTAATTGTAAAATTAGAAAAATTAAGATACAAATCCCAGTTTGTAAAAATAGAACAATTTAAAAACAGTTTTTAATCTAGACTTTGTATTTTATACTTAGTTTATGCAAAAAAAAAAAAGGCTATGAATGAAGTTGCTGTTTCCTGGATCACTTTACATGATGTTGTTTAAACTCCAATGATGCAACAAGCCTTTGTGAAGACCCAGCTAGAAGCATCTTGCAACGGTCTTTACTAGAGAACATATTGCTGTGAACCATCTCAAACACTTCAAGGTTAAAAATGAAAATCACTGCCCTGCCCCTGCCAGACCGGGGCCCGATCGCTATTACCCCTGCCGGTGTTGTCTTTTAGTGGAACCGGTTGCTATGGAAACGCAGCCTTGGCCTGGGAGCACGGAAGTGAGGTCACAGGTTTCCCCAGCCCCGTTTCCATGGGAGACGGCTTTGTGACGCTCAGCACTTACAGGACAGGAAGGCAGCGGCCATTTATCAAAACAACAATCTTATTATAATCATAACTGTTATCATTTACACAGTGTTCAAGATCAGGCCTCCAGAGGTGAAAGGCAGGAGAGGCTAGTGGACTGGGTCTGGCGCCTCGCTCCCCAGACTGGTACCCGATCTGTGCCGCTTGGCCCTCCCCTCCTTTAGGTGTCACTGCAGTGCCATGTTTCCTCTCTCGTGTACATGCTGACCTGCTTGTGTTCCTCCCCTCCTGTAGGTGTCACTATGGCTGGCAGGGCCCGAACTGTGAGGAGTGTGTCACGTTCCCGGGCTGTGTGCATGGCTCCTGCACCGAGCCCTGGAAATGCGTGTGCGACACCAACTGGGGAGGCCTGCTCTGCAACAAGGGTAACTACCAGCACCACCCAACATCAATAACACAACACCAACTACAACTAACCCTGCCTGTCTATCTGTCTAGCTCCCAGCCTGTCTGTCTAGCTGCCTGCCTGTCTGTCTAGCTGCCTGTCTGTCTAGCTGTCTGCCTGTTTGTCTGCCTGCCTGCCTGTCTGTCTCTCTGCCTGTCTGCCTGCCTGTCTCTCTGCCTGTCTGTCTCCATGTCGATCTCCCTGCCTGTCTGTCTGTGATATGGGGGCACTGTTGACAGACAGATAATCCCACCCTTGCCCCCGTGGTCGCCCGTGTCTACCCAGCCTGTTTCATTGGTCATATGTGACTCATCATTACAGTCGCAATTCCTCAACCAGAGATACAGCCCCAAAACTTTTAACCTTGTTTTTGTCAGTGATAATGAACACATATTCATAGATTTGAATTGCTTTTTTCTTTCTCTGTTTCCCTTGTGCAGTTGTTCTGAGTGCTCCTGGCTTTGGCTGGTTTTGAGCTGCTTTCAGCTTGTCTGGAGTATCCTAACTGCCAGGGCTGAACATCCTTCCTCATTCCATTCAAATCATGTGACAGTGTGACCTTTCAGCTCTGCCACCCCTGGCATGAGGAAGGCTTCTCAGTACGAGCATTTAGGATTCTCCAGACAAGCTCAAAGTCAGGCAGAGAAAAACAGCAAGAGCTCAATTCTGGAGCGACAGAACCCAGAAAAAATCAGAATGATTCCACACACCATAAAATAGGAAGCAGAATTACAATGCCACTTGAAGCTAGCTACACTTTAATTAAAATGTGATTTGAATGTCTTGGCTTTCTGCTTGTTGTTTTATTCCTTAACTTGATATTTGATGATATTAAAGAAAAGGAGGCTGTGTGGTCCAGTGTCCAGTGGCCACTGACTCATTGTGTGACCCTGAGCAAGTCACTTCACCTCCTTGTGCTCCGTCTTTCGGGTGAGACGTAATTGTAAGTGACTCTGCAGCTGATGCATAGTTCACACACCCTAGTCTCTGTAAGTCGCCTTGGATAAAGGCGTCTGCTAAATAAACAAATAATAATAATAAATAATAATAATAAAACAAGATGCACACAACAGTTCAAGGGCGTTACTGTTTCTGATGTTGATTCACGTTAACTGTGCTGCAGCGGTCTTGCTGCAATCGGACCATGTCAGCTCCAGTAAGTGATTAGGTACCAGGCTGCACAGGATCCAATCCTAAAAGAACACTCATAAATACAAAGACAAACCTTGATCTCAGAAATGTGTCAAGTTGGGTCTTGAAGGAGCCAAGTGATTCTGCCTCAACAACAAGACTGGGTAGCCTGTTCCAAACCCTCACCACCCTCAGAAGTGTCTCCTTCCCTCTGTCCTAATCTGCACTAAATCACACAGCCATGTCTTCTGGCCAATATAGCCAGATTGACGGTTTCTATTTTCTTAAACAGCTGTTTTGATTTGGCACATATGAATGTTGCTTAGGCTTCCTGTATACTCCCACAAAACTGAACTATAGAATTACTTTTAATCAAAAAGGGAAAATAAATACATCCCTTAATCGCCTATGAGATACAGACCGCAAGTTTGAACCTGCTTTAGTACAGATTTCTCAATAAATAATGATTTGAATGTAGCAGGCTGCCAATAGTAACCTGGGCCATATTACAAAAGCATATTCCAAAAGTGACATTCTGGTCTCCTCTTCAGTGACAGAATGTGCTTACAAGTCTAGGAGAAAATGCTCTCCTAACTGATTTCCCTATCTTAAATTAGTATAGGAAATGGCATATTACAGAATGTTCCCAACTTGGTAATTTCCTAATTTTCTTTCCTAACATTTAGGACTTAGAAAAAGAAAATTGTTAGTTTGCAAGATCTGAACAAACCATGCCAAAAACCCCAAAAAACAACAAAAGAAAATGTTGCACATGTATTAGTGTTGTGCTTTAGATTTTAAGTTTTGTATTGCACAAATATTTCTGAGCATTTAGGTCTTATTATATACTGCGTATTCCATAGTGAACCAGAGTGATCCATTGGTATATATTGGTATGTGTACCTTTAACAGTAAGCTACGTGTAACGTCCCACCTCCCTTGAGAGAAGTGTTATGTACAGGACATTATGGAGCTGGAGTTAGATGCGCTCACAAGTTGTCAGTGATTATGATAATTATGATTGATATTTGAACCTTTACTGAGGAATAAGATATGAAGTATCCTGTGTTGATTCTGTCGTTATTGTATTACACAGCGAGACTCTCCATTGAACTATAACCAGCGGCTCATATATGTAATGTAAATACAAGTTTGGACTCTTTATGTACACAATTATAATACAAACTTTCTTTCACACAGAGGCATGAACATCACAGTGCTGTTCTGATGTTTAGCTTTACTTTAACCTTGACTTGACTGTGTTGGCATTCCTAAGTAAACTAAAATGGTGTTTATGACTGAAATTGAATAAGTATTGCTTAATTATTTTTTTTAATACCGGTATTTATTTATTGTTAACTAGATTTCATTGTAGATTTTTTCTGCGATCAAAACCTTATTCTCTTCCCGAGTAAAATAAGACCCTGCGTTTCTTTGCCACAACTGAATCGAGTTTAGACACCATAACTTAAAATCATGTATATTCTGTTGACAGTTCCCTGAAGCTGGAGCTGTAACCTGCTCTATTCAGACTCGATCAGTCGTTTACAGATAAGATTGGCGTTAGATAGGATTTCCTAACTAATGTTAGGATAGGATGAGACACTTAGGAAATTGTAGGCACTGCTGGCTCAGGAAATGCTTTTGTAATACCAAGTTAGGAAAAATCCTATCCTAGCCATGAAAGATAAGCTAGGAAAGCAAGTTAGGATATAAACATGGATTAGAAACTTCAGAACATTTTTTAGAACAGGTTATTGAGGGAGTCAGAATCTGGGGTTCTAAATCTGTATGTATGTCTTTGTGTCACAAATACACCTGTCTATATAATTCGAGAACCACTTAACTAATTGTAATAAAACTTGTGTACAAGAATTTATATACTGTAAGAAATACTACCCCCCACTGGCTGACACGTTGAAAGCTATCTTGTCATATAAGGGGATCTGCTTTGCTTTATCACAATATGATAGCTCTGATTTGACCTGCTTGGACAATTACGTTGAAGTACAATTTAAACTTAATAGGGGCAGATAAGGTCTGAGGGTTTATGGTTTAAAACTAGGGTTTGAGAATCCGTTTCCTCACAGTTTAAAATAAGATTGAACCCATTTAAACATGTTGGTAACCATTCATAGAACCCATACACATGTAAAAGAAATGACTACAACGTGACTGTATAGGACTACTGTGAATAATAAGGCATGTTACATGAGTAACCTTACACTGTACAGTTACTGCTGTATAAACGCAAACATTTAACACGCGGGATTCTGATTAACGTTTATCAGACACCCTTCTGAAAATTTAGCATTTGGATAACGTTTGAACTTTATAGGTCTAAACTACTAAGTGGTGGCGAAGTTACATTTAAAAAGAAATCTGTTACAGCTGCAAGTTACTTGAACAAAATTGTAAAGTATTATTTAAAACAAAACAAACAAACAAACAAACGTTTTACATTTTACAGAGCTATCCAACCTCTCTTTCCCTCCTCTAATTCCATTTTCTAGCAAGATGAAAAGCACTTTGAAGTGACACGTAAGTGTTGATTTCCACGTTACGCATTAGTCGTAGTCTTAGTCTTAGTCGTAGGTTTTTTAATGTAACAAAAGTAACTTCTCTACATTTCGGTACCTGTCTGAAAAGGGAACCATTACAGTTACAAGTTACTGAAAAATGTAATCGGATTACAGTAATCAGATTACATGTAATGCATTACTCCCCAACAATGCTAACCCCCATAGTGACTGATGTTTTCCTCTGTGTTTGTCGCCCACAGATCTGAATTACTGCGGCACTCACCAGCCCTGTCTGAACAGGGGCACCTGTATCAACACTGAGCCCAACGAGTACCAGTGTATCTGTGAGGAGGGCTTCCGGGGGCGGACCTGCGAGATCGGTGAGCCGCGGCAGCAGCTCACTGTATTATTGTGATGATTCACATCATAGTTTTTGGCAGTGATTGTGCAAGGTTACCATTTGAAGTTTAAAACAGGATGTTCTGGATTTGTTAGCCCATAATCTCTTAGCTTTAACTGTTTTTAAAATAAGATTAACGGAGCACGAACACACACACACACACACGCATAAAACTAAATTACTGGCAGATGATGATTCTCTGAGCTAAATTTAGAGTTACATATTATATAGGGTATATGATATATATATATATATATATACTATATTCATTGTGGTAAGAAAACTAGACATTACATAAAGAAAACTGAAGTACATGTAGCTAACAGAATGGCACTTTAGCTACATGTGTGGTTTTGAAAGAAACACATCTTTTAGCAAGCATATACCAAGATATTTAATAAGTAAGGGGTCTGAGTGAGGAAAAAATGGGCAACACAATGCCATATTTGTGCCTGTGCTTTACAGTTTGTTATAACATGGAACTACTTATATGTGACCAACAAAGTGAATGGCAGCACACAACAGATAAGATTTACGAATTATTTAAAGCCTCCAACTTGAGTTGAAGCTTAGCTACAAATTAGCTACGCATCTGTTTTTGTTGAGTTTGCTGTTGAGCTGCTGTGTGTGTGTGTTTGAAGGCTGTGTGTCTGTGTGTTTCAGTGGAGCATGCCTGCCTGTCCAGCCCCTGTGCTAATGGAAGCACCTGCGTTGAAGACTCTTCTGGATTCCAGTGCCTGTGTCCTACGGGCTGGAGTGGACCGACCTGCACGGAGGGTAACCTCTCCAAACTCTTAATGGGGTGGGGAGGGGAGGGGGCGTTATTATTTTTATTATTATTTATTTCTTAGCAGACGCCCTTACCCAGGGCGACTTACAGTTGTATACAAAAAATACATCTCAACAATTACAGTATAATTAAGAGCAAGATACAAAATACAATGACTTCAGCCCTAATAAGAGCAAATACAAAACCCAGTACTATTTGATATAGGGGCAGTTGAAGAGGAGCAGATAAGTGTTGATAGTTACAAAACCAGAAACCAACGCTTCCAGTTTGTCATTGAACTTAAGTTTCTTTTAGTATTTCAAAATTCAGCTCTATTGAATGTTTAATAGTTATGGATGAAGGGCAGCAGTGTGGAGTAGTGGTTAGGGCTCTGGACTCTTGACCGGTGGGTCGTGGGTTCAATCCCAGGTGGGGGACACTGCTGCCATACCCTTGAGCAAGGTACTTTACCTAGATTGCTCCAGTAAAAACCCAACTGTATAAATGGGTAATTGTATGTAAAAATAATGTGATATCTTGTAACAATTGTAAGTTGCCCTGGATAAGGGCGTCTGCTAAGAAATAAATAATAATAATAAACCACAAACCAAGACTGGACCCAGCTATTGTCCCTTAGAAATACAAATCCTGTAGAAATATATTCATAGAGTATTTTCGACGGGATGCCTTTAGCAGCCTCGGTTAGGAGAGGAAATGTACGGTATTGATAGGATTAGAGATTACAGTGTAAACGTTCTGTATACAGGAGAGGTGCACAAGCATGGCTGTTCTGTATATATGCGTGACATTACTATAAAAACGTGCCTGCTGTGTACTGTACACAGAGCAATGCCCACAGGATTAAACTACAGCAACGAGCTCCTAGTTTAACCTGATTAGCACTAGTCTTGGACTACCCCTTCTAACGTTTGCCACAGTAAAAGCGTAGCAAAGTATAATAAAGCACAGTAAGCATGGTGAAGCCCAGAGATGTGTGGTATAGCATATTAATAATAAACTATGGGGAAAGCCTAGTATAACCACAGGAAAACAGCAACACTACAGTGCAGACTTACAGTGGTAAACCATGTGCCTCCATATACCTTAATGTTTGTATTCGTTCATTTAACAGAATTTAAAAATGCCAAGAATTCTCATTGGCTAACAACAGTTCAGTCTGAGCAGATTGTCACCACACCAGCACATTTGGGACTTTCAGAACCACTGCCTGATTCATGTGATCACTGATTCGCTTGGAGAGGCAGTAACACATCCAGGGTGTTCAAATATGGTCCATTATCTGCAGGGCCAGGCTGTTCAAATGCACCATATTTCAACACTCTGTTGTATGTTATTGCTTGCTTATATATAATGGTATAATAAAATATGAAACCAATGCTGGTGTCTCTCCAGTGTGTCTCTGGTCATGTTGCTGTGTCTCTCCAGTGTGTTGATCATGTTGCTGCTGTCTCTCTCTGTGTGTCTCTGATCATGTTGCTGTGTCTCTCCTGTGTGTGCTCTGATCATGTGTGCTGCTGTCTCTTCTGTGTGTCTCTGGTCACTGTTGCTGTGTCTCTCCTGTGTGTCTCTCGGTCATGTGTGCTGTGTCTCTCCTGTGTGTCTCTGATCATGTTGCTGCTGTCTCTCCTGTGTGTCTCTGATCATGTGTGCTGTGTCTCTCCTGTGTGCTCTGATCCTGTTGCTGTGTCTCTCCTGTGTGTGTCTGATCATGTTGCTGCTGTCTCTCTCTGTGTGTCTCTGTGTCATGTTGCTGTGTCTCTCCTGTGTGTCTCTGTCATGTTGCTGTGTCTCTCCTGTGTGCTCTGATCATGTTGCTGCTGTCTCTCCTGTGTGTCTCTGATCATGTTGCTGCTGTCTCTCCTGTGTGTCTCTGATCATGTTGCTGCTGTCTCTCCTGTGTGTCTCTGATCATGTTGCTGCTGTCTCTCCTGTGTGTCTCTGATCATGTTGCTGCTGTCTCTCCTGTGTGTCTCTGATCCTGTGCTGTGTCTCTCCTGTGTGTCTCTGCTCTGTCTCTCCTGTGTCTCCTGTGTGTCTCATCATGTGCTGCTGTCTCTCCTGTGTGTCTCTGATCATGTTGCTGCTCTCTCTCCTGTGTGTCTCTGATCACTGTTGTCTCCTGTCTCTCACTGTATGTCCTGTCTCTGAATCTTGACATTGCTCGTGTCTCTCCTGTGTGTCTCTGATCATGTTGTCTGCTGTCTCTCCTGTGTGTCTCTGATCATGTTGCTGTGTCTCTCCTGTGTGTCTCTCATCATGTGTCTTCTGTCTCTCCTGTGTGTCTCTGATCATGTTGCTGCTGTCTCTCCTGTGTGTCTCTGATCATGTTGTCTGCTGTCTCTCCTGTGTGTCTCTGATCATGTTGCTGCTGTCTCTCCTGTGTGTCTCTGTCATGTTGCTGCTGTCTCTCCTGTGTGTCTCTGTCATGTGCTGCTCTCTCTCCTGTGTGTCTCTCTCTCTGCTGCTGTCTCTCATGTGTGTCTCTGCTCTGCTGTGCTGTCTCTGCCTGTGTGTCTCTGATCATGTTGCTGCTGTCTCTCCTGTGTGTCTCTGAACTGTGCTGTGTCTCTCCTGTGTGCCTCTACTGCTGCTGTCTGCTGTCTCTCTCCTGTGTGCTCTGTCTCTCATTTGGTGTTCAATTGTCTCTCCTGTGTGTCTCATCATGTTGCTGCTGTCTCTCCTGTGTGTCTCTGATCATGTTGCTGCTCTCTCCTGTGTGTCTCATCTGTGCTCCTGTCTCTCCTGTGTGTCTCATCATGTTGCTGCTGTCTCTCCTGTGTGTCTCTGATCATGTTGCTGCTGTCTCTCCTGTGTGTCTCTGATCATGTCTGCTGCTCTCTCCTGTGTGTCTCTGATCATGTTGCTGCTGTCTCTCCTGTGTGTCTCTGATCATGTTGCTGCTGTCTCTCCTGTGTGTCTCTGATCATGTTGCTGCTGTCTCTCCTGTGTGTCTCTGATCATGTTGCTGTGTCTCTCCTGTGTGCTCTGTCATGTTGCTGTGTCTCTCTCCTGTGTGTCTCATCATGCTGCTGTCTCGTCTCTCTCTGTGTGTGCTCTGTCTCTGTCTGTCTGTCTCTCTGTGTGTTGTCTCTTTCATGTTGCTGCTGTCTCTCCTGTGTGTCTCTATCATGTGTGCTGCTGTCTCTCCTGTGTGTCTCTGTTGCATGTGTGCTCTGTCTCCTGTGTGTCTCTGCTCTGTGTGCTGCTGTCTCTCCTGTGTGTCTCTGATCCTGTTGCTGTGTCTCTCCTGTGTGTCTCTGATCATGTTGCTGCTGTCTCTCCTGTGTGTGTCTGTCTCATGTCTGCTGTGTCTCTCCTGTGTGTCTCTGTGTCTGTCTGCTGCTGTGTCTCCTGTGTGTCTCTCTCTCTGTGTGCTGCTGTCTCTCTCTGTGTGTCTCTGTCTGTGCTGCTGTCTCTCCTGTGTGTCATCCTGTGCTGTGTCTCTCCTGTGTGTCTCTGTGTGTCTCTCTCTGTCTCTCCTGTGTGTCTCTCTCTGTGCTGCTGTCTCTCCTGTGTGTGTCTCTCTCTGTGCTGCTGTCTCTCCTGTGTGTCTCTGTCTGTCTGCTGTGTCTCTCCTGTGTGTGTCTCTCTCTGTCTGTGTGTCTCTCTCTGTGTGTCTCTCTCTGTGCTGTGTCTCTCCTGTGTGTCTCTGTGTGTGTCTCTCTGCTGTCTCTCCTGTGTGTCTCTCCTGTGTGTGTCTCTCCTGTGTGTCTCTGTCCTGTGTGCTGTCTCTCTCTCTGTGTCACCTGTGTGTGTCTCTCCTGTGTGTGTCTCTCCTGTGTGTGTGTGTTTCTCTTCTCTCTCTCTTTGTGTCACCTGTGTGTGTCTCTCCTGTGTGTGTCTCTCCTGTGTGTGTCTCTCCTGTGTGTGTCTCTCTCTTCTCTGTCTCTCCTGTGTGTGTCTCTCCTGTGTGTGTGTGTCTCTCTTCTCTGTGTCTCCTGTGTGTGTCTCTCCTGTGTGTGTCTCTCCTGTGTGTGTGTTTCTCTCCTCTCTCTCTGTGTCTCACCTGTGTGTGTCTCTCCTGTGTGTGTCTCTCCTGTGTGTGTGTCTCTCTCTGTGTCTCTCTGTGTGTCTCTCCTGTGCTGTGTCTCTCCTGTGTGTGTCTGCTCCTGTTGTGTGTCTCTCTCTCTGTGTGTGTCACCTGTGTGTCTCTCCTGTGTGTGTCTCTCCTGTGTGTGTCTCTCCTGTGTGTGTGTCTCTGTCTCTGTCTCTCCTGTGTGTGTCATCCTGTGTGTGTCTCTCCTGTGTGTCTCTGATCATGTGTGCTGTCTCTCTCTCCTGTGTGTCTCTCCTGTGTGTGTGTCTCTCTCTGTGTGTCTCTGATCATGTGTGCTGCTGTCTCTCCTGTGTGTGTCTCTCCTGTGTGCTGTGTGTCTCTCCTGTGTGTCTCTGTGTCATGTGTGCTGTCTCTCCTGTGTGTGTCTCTGTCTGCTGCTGTCTGTGCTGTGTCTCTCCTCTGTGTCTCTGCTGTGCTCTCCTGTGTGTCTGTGTGTCTCTCTGTCTGCTGCTGTCTCTCCTGTGTGTGTGCTCTGTCTCTCTGTCTCTCTCTCTGTGTGTCTCTGTGTATGTTGCTCTGTCTCTCTCTGTGTGTGTCTCACTCTGTGTGCTGCTGTTCTCTCCTCGTGTCTCTGCTCATGTTGCTGCTGTCTGGCTCTGTGTGTATCTGATCATGTTGCTGCTGTCTCTCCTGTGTGTCGTCTGGTCATGTTACTGCCCTTGCTGTGTCTCTCTGTGCTGTCATCTGGTCATGTTGCTGCTGTCTCTCCTGTGTGTCTCTGGTCACTTGCTGTCTGCTGTGCTCTGCTGAGATGAAATAACCTGCCAATTAAAGGAGCAGCTCTCTGCAGAAATAGACTAAACCCAATTCTTTAAAACTTAGTTGAAAATAACTCAAGTAGACACAGATTGCGGCTGGTACCTTCATCATACCAGTGCTATCTTCATATCTTGAAGAAGCTACCAGCCCAAAGGTTTCTATAGCTAACTTGAAGAATCTTCTTACCAAGTTTCCACCAGTTCTGCATAATTTTGCTAAGTTTGACCTTCTGAGCGTTTAATTTAGAAAACTATTCTTTAGCACAAGTTATGTCAGTTTTTTTTTATCTAGATTTATGACTTGTAATACAGTTATGTGTTCGGTGGCTGCTCTAATCAAGTTGAGTATAGCTCTCGATTGCACTCGTGGTATGGTAGCGTCCAACGCTCTTAAGCTCATGAGGCCTGACAGCAAAAGATGCACGGTGAATGACTATACAGCTCGGTGGCCACCGACCACCCGAGTATGCAGGACAGGCCTATGGTGGATATAAGGAATGTGCCTGTTCATAAATCACACCCGTACCTGTTACTCCTGGTCTGGACTGGGGTGTCTGTATCTGGCTGAGATCCTTGCACTGTGTGACAGTTCCTGTGTGTTTGCTTGTCAGGACTCGCCAGTGGCTACAGATGTCACTGCCTGCGGTACACACAGGGCTGTACTGCCAGACCAGTGCTGGGCTGAATGTGCTAGCGCCTGCCTGCAACCGATGGTGTCTGTACAGACCTGGAGGTTGGATGCCTGTGCCACTGTGCAATGGGTTGTACACTGGCAAACACTGCGAGTTAGATCAGACATACTCAAAGTACAGACCCTATGCTTTCCGTGTTAGATACAGCACGAACACACTACTATAGATTTGTGGAAAGATATTTGGTTTCGCGTTTCCTCATTCACTTCCTTCCTGTGTTACAGTCAAATTAGTAGCACCATCTCCTGACCACACATAGTGGGTTCCTATGGGCCTCTGTTGTAACACAGGAAGGAAGTAAAGATACTAAGAGCATACTGTAATATGGAGCAAAAAAAACAGCTTTTCCTTCAGATTTGTTTCTGCTTATTTGTATTCATAGATAAGTGAACATGTAGGTTATATATTCAGCACATAAGTCGCATGGAGATAATGAGTTTAAGCCATCGTAACTAGCAGGCACAAAAGCAAAAGGATCGTTCGGTTCTTGCATGTATAGAATGGATTTGAGATCCAAGATTGAAGTCAAGTAGGCTGAAGGAGGCACTAGCTGGAACAGTTTCCTGTTTCCATCAATGTGTAGGAAGGCATTGACATTGACAAAGACTCCGAGTGGAAACCTTTGTCATTGAATTTGGGATGCTTCTTGTAGTGTTCCTATATTTAGCTTGTTTTAATAGTTCAGGCACAGTACAGGCTGGACTTTGTGGGCGCTGAGTGGCTTACTTATTGTTTTCTCTTTCTGGGTTGTCAATATGGGATTGTGTTTTTATAGCCACACACTCTTGTTGAAACCTGCAGCCTACACCTAGTTCAGCTCCCAGAGAGAGCCTTCCACCTGAGACAGAGTGTGTGTGTGTGTGTATATATATACTGTAGAAAATGTTGATGTAGGGTGCTCATATATATATATATATATATATATATATATATATATATATATATATATATATATATATATATATATATATATATATATATAGAAGTCTCCTCCAGTGAGAAATCCCATCGAAGGAGAAATTAAGACAGCAGCTCCTGTTTCAATTAAGTCCAAAGCCCCAAGGAATTCTCAATACAAGCAATAGTCTTTAAACATATTTAAAACCACAGTAAACATAATAATGACTAAATAGCATGAATAACAGTCATTCTAAGTTTCAGGTGGTCATTCACTCACACATATTACAAATCAGCACTAACATTTGTGGGGGTCAGCAATCAGTTAACACAAAACATTTTACAGCTACCATAGAATTCGGTTATTCTTACAATTAGAGTTCAAAGTTCATCAAATTGCATTCCTCATTCCAAAATTCCTTGGAGCTTTGGACTTAATTGAAACGGGAGCTGCTGTCTTAATTTCTCCTTCGATGGGATTTCTCATTGGAGGAGACTTTAATATATTATATATATATATATATATATATATATATATATATATATATATATATATATATATATATATATATATATATATATATATATATATATATATATATATATATATATATATATATATATATATATATAAACATTAATTAAGTTTTGACTTCTGCAAAAAAAACAATCTGTACACTAAAGCAATACAAGCAATTTAATTGAAGGCTAGAGGGTTTATGTAACTGTGCCAAACCACACCAATATTCACATTGATACAGTACACAAATTTTCACAGAGCGTGATTAGACTGTATAACCTCCTCTAATTATTCCCCACATTGTAAATATCCCTTGTAATTTTGTACCGTGGTAAATTTTGCAGTTTTCACATGCTTTCTCCGTGGTTATGCTATGCATTACCATGGTTTGCCATGTTTTTAGTATGGTTTACCATACCCCTCTGGGCGTTACAATGCTTTCCCATGCTTTCACTGTGCTTTGTTACACTGTGCTTGGCTTTTACTATGGGACACTTTTATAAAGGATACTGTCATAGTGGATACCTACGTTTCAACTCCTCCAATGCAGGGTGACAAGGTATAGAAAGGTTAAACAGAGCTCTGAATTGTCTTGTGAATGAACGCACAGAAGGCTGCAGCTTTGACAGACCCCCAGACTGCCAGTGCTGTCTCAGTCCCAGAGCCCCTGCTCTATAAAATAAAGTGTAGCAGCGACAGGTTGCTAGGCGACCCTGTTTAAAAGCAATCCACATCGCAGAGGTTAAGTAGCCTCATCTCTCTGTTAATAACTGTGGCTTAAAAAAAGCCATTATACAGTCTGCAGACTCCCACAGCACTTCACTTCAGCACTGCATGTCCCTGCATCAGCTTTAATTTCCAGTGTCTGATGCTGTGGTCCCTGTATCTAACTTACTGTACCTTACAATACCAGCAATATTTATTAAGTGTATTTTAGTATTTCTAAATGAGCATGTGTGGCAAAGTGCTTAACAGTGTGCAGGTGAAGATAATGCAGCAGTGATTAATAAACAGACAGACAATACTAATCCAGGTGCAATGTTGTTTTAATGGTTTTTAAATCCAATGGCCTGATGGCAAAACAGTAAATAACAATGGTAATGAAGCAGTACAGTGACGTGTATTGCTTATTTATAATCTGCGGGATGGCACTGAAATAATAACAGTCCAAATAATCCCAAACAGTATTATTAACGACAAACAAAACACTCACGTTTCACAGCACAGGTTCTCTTTCTGGTCATTTAGTAAAGCCATTCAAAAAGGAACAGATCACATCACTATGTTTTTATAACGTCACCCGTGACCCTTAGGTTAACGAGCGCATCCGCTCCTCCAATCCGAGGATGCCACGCCGTTTCCCGTCCGGGTCATTGAGTTTGTGTACCATAGCTCTGCCCCCTTTCTAGATGGCCGACTTCCACCTAACCCTGGGAATAAACTGTCGTGCCATTTGGTCCAGGGTACTCTGTTCCCTTTACACAGCGCCCTCGCAGGTCAGGAGGGAGATCTAACATCAAGAATCATTTGATCTCTGTCACAGCACTGTTGAGTGTTTAATAGCTATGGATGTGTTGTAGTTCAAACGCACTACAGTAGGCTAGCTGCCAATTGACCAACTGCATTTTCTAAATAACCAGAAGGTTTAAAGCACAAGAGGTGAGAGGCGGACCAGTAATAATGTTATTGTTAATAGAGCTAATAGGAGATCAGAAAATGACTAGAACTCGTTTAACCCGTGTCTGTTTCCAGGTATCGTTTTAAAATGTGATGCTACATCTTAATAGAGTTTTCCTGGAGAGCAAACAAATCAAAAATAATCAATCCTGCTGTTTGCCCTGTAGGTGGTGCTGGACCTGTGCAGTTCCAACCCTTGCCAGCAGGAGTCGCTGTGCCAGAGCACCGAGGGTGGCCGTCTGTGTGCCTGTCCCGAGGGCTACGAAGGCAAGGACTGCATGAGCCTGAAGGACCCCTGCCATGGAGTGCACTGCCAAGGTAGGCCAAGGAGATGCCTGTTTAGAACAGGGCACCACAGTCGCGTTCACATTGATTTCAGGCAGTTGTAAGTGACATTTTCAAACAGGTTTATTAGGGGAGTTAGGGGTTAAACCCATCCCTACCAAAAATCACAGGTGTGGTCATTCCCCAATTAGGTAATTGAGTGCTAATTGGGAGATGGCCGTTTTGAGTCTCTAGGGGGCGCTATCCCATTCTGACACCAAACAATGTTTTTATACATGTGGCCACTCCCCAATTAGCACTTACTTACCTAATTGGGGAATGACCACACCTGTGATTGTTGGCAGAGACGGATTTAACCCCATCCCTGCCAACCTTACATTCCCACACACACACTATTTTCACATGCAGGGCTTCTTAAAAAGGTTCCTTAAAAACAGCTGCTGAAAGTTGCCTGGGATCTCCTGGCCTTAAGATTTCAGTGACAGATTTAACCAGAGGTGCAACTTGCGAATGGACTATCAGAGAGGTAATAATGGACAGTGATCAATGCACTGAGAAAACAAGAAGCAAACTTAATGTGTAGACTGCATGAAATACAACTGAAAATGCCTGTGCTTATAATTATACATAGAAAAAGCAAAAAGCAACAACGCCTTCAAAAGCCTTCAGCTACAACGGGAACATGCATGCACAAGTAATATAATATAATATAATATAATAAAGGTGGGGCTCAGAATAGAGCACCAGGGGCTTCATCGATCAATGAATGATTAATTGAGATAATGAATAAAAAATGGATTGATTGTTTTAACATCTACAGTATACAGATTTACAAAGAAAACATAGGAACCCCAAACCGTTTCATGAGTCTCACCCTTGAATTCAGTTTGAGTTGCTCCTGGGTTTGGAGTCTGGAACCTCAAACAGGGAAGCAGGTCGAAAATCACGAGGACTGAGAAAACAAGAAGTGAGCATTCTTACCAACAAGACTGCCTCCGTGCTGTCCTGTGGTTATCCACAGTGTACTGAAACTAGACTAGACTGAATTCCTTGTGTTACCTTAACCCTTTGAATGTAAGCCTTGTATATTCTTTATCTCTAACTATTTGATTAAGCAGCTAAAAGATATTCCTAACCTCAGTGTGCCTAACTTAAGATGCCTACAGGACAGGATAGTTTCTGATTCACTGGAACTAATTCAGCCAGGCTTGGATAGGACTCAACTCCAAACATGCTGCATGCCGATAGGATACCTCCAGCCAGGCTGTGTTTCCTCTAGGCAAATTGATTACGGATTCCACAGACAGCACTGCATTGACTCTGGCGCTCCTCTGGATCTCCCCATGCTACAGCACCCCTACTGGCCAGAATCTCACTCCTCCTGGTCTGAGAGGGAATTGGCTTGGGGATCGGAGGACCTGCACTTCACCTGAGCTGTTGTGGGGGACCTGGGGACGTTCTAAATTGAAAAACGGGGGTAAAATATTTGGAAATGTAAAAAAAAATTTTAAAAAAATAGTGATTTATTGCAGTATTCATTCCGCTCCTCAGAACTAAAACAGGCCCATACAGGTGTGTCACCAAAAAGTTCATACATCATGTGAAATACCTCTCTAGTAATAATCCCTCAACGATTACATTTCAATGTGTATTAAAACATTTGGGCAGATTTCACAGATCTGCCTTCAATTACACAAAGAAAACTACGCTGTGTAACCCGTCGCCAAAGGGGAATATCAACTAAATAGCTTTCAGCAGCATTAAATATATGTTCCCTGTGTAAATATATTACCACAGTTGTTATGGATGCTCACTTTGCAGTTTGCTCATGCTTTTCCCTTTTCCCACTGTTAATATGCATTTGCTATAGTTTACCCTGGTTTGCCATGTGTATTAATATGCTTTACCAAACCTCTCTGTGCTTTACAATGCTTCCCTATGCTTTACCATACCTCTCTGTGCTTTACAATGCTTCCCTATGCTTTACCACACCTCTCTGTGCTTTACAATGCTTCCCTGTGCTTTACCAGACTTCTCTGTGCTTTACAATGCTTCCCTGTGCTTTACCAAACCTCTCTGTGCTTTACAATGCTTCCCTGTGCTTTACCACACCTCTCTGTGCTTTACAATGCTTCCCTATGCTTTACCAAACCTCTCTGTGCTTTACAATGCTTCCCTGTGCTTTACCATACCTCTCTGTGCTTTACAATGCTTCCCTATGCTTTACCACACCTCTCTGTGCTTTACAATGCTTCCCTATGCTTTACCACACCTCTCTGTGCTTTACAATGCTTCCCTATGCTTTACCAGACCTCTCTGTGCTTTACAATGCTTCCCTATGCTTTACCATACCTCTCTGTGCTTTACAATGCTTCCCTATGCTTTACCACACCTCTCTGTGCTTTACAATGCTTCCCTATGCTTTACCACACCTCTCTGTGCTTTACAATGCTTCCCTATGCTTTACCAGACCTCCCTGTGCTTTACAATGCTTCCCTATGCTTTACCAGACCTCCCTGTGCTTTACAATGCTTCTATATGCTTTACCAGACCTCTCTGTGCTTTACAATGCTTCCCTATGCTTTACCAAACCTCTCTGTGCTTTACAATGCTTCCCTATGCTTTACCACGCCTCTCTGTGCTTTAGAATGCTTGCATATGCTTTACCAGACCTCTTTATGCTTTACAGTGCTTACCTATGATTTCCCATGCTTTCACTGTGCTTTATTACACTTTGTTGTGCTTTTACTGTGGGAACGTTTTTAAAGTTTACTAATAAGATGTATATTGGGCTGTCACTTTATATAACCAAAGTAGACTTTAAAGCCATGTTCTCTTATACAGTAGGCAGCAATTGCATCCTTACACTGAAGAGCAGCTCCTGGGCTCAGGGGAAAGCACTTCTCAATTTTAAAACCAGTATTTGAGGAATTCCAGTAGGAAGCACTCCGAGTGATTGCATAGATCTTAGAAAGGTATGGAGAAGAGGAGAACGTGAGATCTGAAGGTACTTGCATTACTCGATTTTCAAAAAGAAATACAACACTAGAAATAAAAACAGCAGGTATTTCATTTCAGCCACTTCAAGTAAGTAAGGTTGTTTATTTAGAAACTTGAAAGGTACGCTTTGGAGATTTTTGACCGAAGCCTCTGTGCTTGTACTCTTGTCTCCAGGCTCCAGGAGCACCCTGTATCTGATCATCATCCTGCTGTCAGTGCTAGCAATCCTGGTCATCTCTCTCTGCGTCTTTCTGATCGTCCGTCATCATCGCCGGAGAAAGGACTGTCAACGCAGCCCTCCCGACGAAAGCATCAACAACCAGCGCGAGTACATCAACCTGATCAGAAACCTGCCCAAACCCGAGGAGATCGAGCTAGCCCTGCCACCACCCACCTCCGCACCCCTCCCCGAGAAGAAGCTCCTGATGCAGGGCCCCGAGGTGCCCAAAGTGGATATCTCCAATCTGGAGCGTGAGAAACTCAACCACTTCCACTGCCCGGACTGGGAGGAGCTGGAGGTGTGAGCACCCCTGCCAGGCAGGCAGGCAGGCAGGGTAGCTGGGACCACAGACACCAGTCATGTTGCTAGCACACACCCATTCAGAAAGAGTTTCTGACTGAGGAATCTGCCATTGACAGACCCAGGATGTACGTTTCACAATTGATGGGAGATGCATCTGGTTCCTCATTAGTAATTGCAGGTAGCTAGCAAGGGTTACGCATAGTTAGGGCTTTAACTGTTTTGTATTTTTTTTGTGATCAAGCTGTGCTGCTTCCTCACATGGACCTGTGGTTGGATGGTGCTTTACTGGTCAAGAAACTGACGTCCGTGCAGGATAGAAACAGGCAGGCATGCTTTACTGCTAGCCTGACTCCGCGTTTGTGAAAGCCGATACTCTGCTGTGTGAAGTCGGTGTGAAGCCATTAAGCAGTGCTAGAGGCCCTGCTTGTTGAATTTCAGAGCGTTTTTTTTTTATATATTTACTTTTAAAACCTGTATTTTGACAAATTCAACCGAGAAATATTACCTACCAGTGTAGCACCTATATTGGTAAAGTTCGTTTTTAAAATCGATTTTATTTCAAGTGAGATTTGCTTATCAGGATAATATGTTTTGTAGTGTTCTCTCATAAAAGGCAAACAGAGCCTGGGTCTCTATTTTCACCCTACCCTACAAGAAGTGTAATTTGATGGGCATCTTGTAGGGGTGTCCAGGGGAGCGCATTTGCTTATTAAATGTATGCGTAAAACTAACTGTGAGGCTAAAACCAGTTATTGGGAACAATATTTAGAATTAAAAAGTAATTCTCGTCAATATTACAGATCTTTGTCTTCTAGAATGTCTATCACTGTGTATTCAAATCTAGCTGCACTTCCATGAGCTACACATGTCTGAAATGTGCAGTTTTGAAAGAAACACATTTTATAGTTCTCAGTTTCTATGCCTTATCTGTTACACTTCCTGGGTCATTTCACCTCAGCGGTGTCTTCTTGGTCATGTTTCTGGTTGCAGGTCAGTCAATTTAGCAAGCAGCTGGTTGGTTAATGACAGGAAAGAAGCCATTGAAGGGGTTTGATCAATTCTCCACGTGTAAGAGGGAGTCAGGGAGCATGGTGCTTGTCCACTAGAGGGAGTCAGGAAGTTTAAGTATGGTAAGTGCATAGTATAGCAATGGCAAAAGCATGGACAAACAAAATGGGTAGAAAATCCTAAATAGTACAGAAAACGTTAACCCAAGACACTACTTCAAATTTAGCAGAGAGACCAGGACAAGAGGGTGTGACTGGAAGCCTAGCAGGTATCAGGAATAACACGGGGAACATTAAAAAACAATTCATTCTGCCCTATTAGATGAGATGCCCCCAGTGGGGTGAACGTTGTGTAGGAAGAGACGAGCCATGGTGGGCTGAACGCCTGCTCATCCCAAACTACTGCAAGGAATCTGTTTTCATTCTACAGTCGTGTCAAGTGACTTCCATTGTCTGTTGCTTTTTTAGCACACCCCTGTCTGTTTTAGCATGTTTGCAAACATTCTGGGTCTTTCTGGGTTCAGTTGATCCAATATTGAGTCATTATCGTTCTCTAAAGCTGCCTTTACCTGGCTTTGAGCTGCTTGGAGCTTGTCTGGAGAATCCGAAGTGCCAGGACTCAAATCATGTAATCTCTCAACACCTGTGGGTCCAGTTGAAAAGTGACATTGTCACATGATTTAAATCGTGGAAGGCTGTTCAATCCTGGGACTTGATCAGGTAATCAGTATGGGAGCATTAGAATACAGTACCTCTCTGAATGATTGAATAGAAAATGTGAAACAGCAATTAAAATGACATGTGAAGCTACCTGCTCCAAATGGCACAGATATATTGCAGAATTGTGTGGCTTACTGCAGTGTATCCCTTGTTAACGGATGCTCAAGCTAGCCTTAATAGTTCTCTTGGTTGCTAACTAGGTGACTATCTTCCTGCTTCAGTTTGAAACTGTGTGTTATATAAAAACTATAACAAAGCGACCCAGCCCTCCTCTATCAACAAGTTTGTGCTTGAACACATTCCTGCTCAAGATGTATGATTTTTCTACTTCTGTGTAAATACTACTTTTATTGTAAATGATGTACATATTTATATTTGGTCTTTTATTGAACATTTTTTGTACTATGCTAATGTCTCTTTGTTTTTTTGTTGTTGCTTTTTGTTCATCGGTGTGAATTGTAATAAAATGTTTTCAAATGATCTTAAGTTTACTGCATTGGTTACTAGTGTAAGAGCCTCCCTTTCTCTTTCTCTGCTCCACCTGCACAGCGGGAGATAGAGATTATAAGACTCTCAAATCTCCATTGTGTTCTGTCAGATGTTAGGTATGTGGATCAAAGTAATGCAAACTAAAGCATATTTGAGTCCCAAAGGAAATCAATTTATGTGCACTGCAGCATTGCCACTGAAAGAAACCAAATATCCTGTCATTAATCTAAGTGTTTGTGCCTGTTCTCAGGATATCAGAGCAGACTCCATTAGGAAGCAATTCAATTAACATTTCTGCTGGTATTAAACTTCTGTGGAAATTATGCAATCCTACGGAGCAATATGAAAGTGGTTTTAGCGAGCAAAATAATTCCATTAGTCTCACCAGCCGTGCACGTCCATTGCTTCCCTATGCTTTACCACTCCTCGCTGTCCTCCGAAGCGTGTGCCGTCAGCCGACCGCTGCTTTTCACACTGCAGACTCACCATGCAGCCACCCAAGAGCTACAGCGTCGGAGGCAAGCCTACAGGGGTCGCTGGTGCGCGGTGAGCCAAGGACACCCTGGCCAAACTAAACTTATGTATTAATGTTCTAAAATGTAATGTATATGCAATGGATTGCAACCGCAAAATCTGAAACCACGTGCTTCACAATTACGTTACAATCACTTTGTTATTCCACAGTGCCTTCTACAAGCTTTTCCTCTTTGCTGGGTGACTTGGTTTCTTCTATTTCTACTGTAGAATTGTGATGAGTTTTCTGTTTTTTTCACACCAGCCCTCAGCACCACTGTATTGTCACTGAATGGCTGAATCCCATTAGGTATGCAGTGCCTAAGCCCCACCCAGCCCTCAGCTCCCTGGCAGCTGCTAGCTCAGTGAGGAGAGTCCTGGCCCCTGCTCCCCTGCTTCCCAGCCTTCCGGAGCGGGGTGGGTGTGGATGGGCGGCAGGGGAAGTTTGCTCATCGTTTGAAGCGCTGGCAGGATCTCCAGCCTGGCGCAGGTTACAGCTGAGGAGAGAGCCATTTCCTGTATGAGGGACACTGACAGTAGCAGGGTGGACAGCTGACCTCATGCATCTGTCATCACTGCCAGAAGCTGTACAGTGCCAGCCAGGGCTGCTTAACATCTTTAATATTGGGTACATTTTACTATTTACACTATTTCACTTCAGCAGTGTGTTCTGGGTCCTGTTACTGTCTGAAAGCCGTCATAAGGAGCTGGTTGGTTAATGACAGAAAAGGTTGAGTCAATGTCACCCGCCAGGTGACATGATCCAGGAAGTGCAAGAGTCTAAAAGTATAGCTAGGAAACAGCTTTCTTTAACCCAAGAGCAGTACCAGATAAAAATGCAAGTACATGTTTACTTTAACATGATTCTTTCAAACTGCACCTCTGAGACCCTGTGTAATTAATGGAAGTGTGCAACAGGTACTATCTTGCTATCTGTGATCACTGTCAACCTTTTCAGTGTTGTGGAAACTCAAGACTAAATCAAAACAAACAACGTTAAAAAAAAAACTTCACGTCTCCTGTCTTCAAGCTTATAGCTGCTTGAAGCCTATTAATAGCCTTATAGCTGCCAACTACTGGTCAATAAAGAAACAAACAAACAACACCTGTTTTGTATTGTATTATATTTTTAATACATTTAAAGATACTTTTCTATATTTCCCAATTAGTTGTTGCTGTAGCCAGTACTTTCCTATGTGCTTTCTTTATAGCAGTTTCCTTTCCTCTTTACCACATATAATTAAGTCATAGTCTGTTCTTTCATATTCTTTACAAGTTTCACACGTTGGGTATTTACCCCTAATCAATAGGACTTCAAAGACTCTCTTCATCTGCTCAGTGTAACTTCCTCTCTGCTAATATTCCTACCAATATGTATTGTTGATCAATGGGTTAATCCTACATACATGTCTTCCTTTCCTTACCCCATGTTGTTTTCCATATGCAAATTGTCTTTGATGATCATTTTAATCTCACTTTTTCCTAAAGGAGTCTTGATTTCCATTTGCAATGCCTTACTTGATAACCTGACACCTATGCCAGTATTTCTCGGCTGTGACGAGGGTGGAGATGTGTAAACGTGCCTCTATCTGGAGTAACTTGTGTTAACCTGACTCTGTGGTATAGAATGGCACTGTGGAACTAGGTTATGTATGGGCTGAAGCATTTGACTTCTAAAATAAATGTGCTCTGTGCTCTAAGCAAAGCATGCTGCTATTATATTAATGTAAAATTTCATACACTAAATCCTGTCTAGATTTAGAAAAAGTGTTTCAATGGAGGATGCCAGAGAGTCAGAGGATATAACGACATCATTATCCCTTTTCCTAAAAATCCATTCCAGTGTTAAAATGATAGCCTTCCTTTCATGTCCTTTTATAGAGCTCAGTCAATTGCTTAAGGAATGTCAGCTGGGAGGTGACCCATCAGCATCACTCCTAACTGGCATTCTACACATGCAAATAATGATAAAGACCTCTCAGACAGTACAGCTCCAGTTATTGTCTTGATGTTTGCTACACTGTTGCCTTCTTTGATTTTCTTAATTAAGTTCCATTACCGGCATTGTCCAGTAAAAATAAACCGCCTCTGCCACAGTGCTTTATCCTGTGGCCACATCAAAGACACGGACCACACATCTGAAATGAAAGCAGGAGATCGCTCAGGGATGATAGGAGTATCAGGTGGGATTTTATATTTGCTTGCTCAACACTGGTGTAATCCTTGCATTGAATTTTTTCCACGTTCAGGGTGTTAGAAATGCAGCGTGTGGTCCTCACTGCTCTTGTATCAGGTTAGCATTGATCTCACCCCCACTGAATGCAATGTTTAAAATCAGGGTAAAACTCATCCCGTCACTACGGTTGTGTGGCTGTAGAGATCAAAGATACTTTCTCAAACAACGATTAGGATCCTTTTGGTAAATTTATTTGCTTTTTTTACTACGCACGTTAAAAGGAAACGTGATATTTACAGAATAGTAATAATAACGGTTTATAATCGTATTATGGGCAGCACTGTGGAGTAGTGGTTAGGGCTCTGGACTCTTGACTGGAGGGTCGTGGGTTCAATCCCAGGTGGAGGACACTGCTGCTGTACCCTTGAGCAAGGTACTTTACCTAGATTGCTCCAGTAAAAAAAACAACTGTATAAATGGGTAATTGTATGTAAAAAATAATGTGATATCTTGTAACAATTGTAAGTCACCTTGGATAAGGGCATCTGCTAAGAAATAATAATGATCATTTATAGTAAATGTAAATATACCAATAATCTATATATTAAATATGATTTGTATTTATTTACCAGTATATCAACCAGACATTTGTGTAAATCAGACTTACAAAAAAGAGAAAACAGCACCCCATAATACTATATATTTTTCTTCAGTATAAATGACTTACATGTGGGTCTTCTGACATCTAGTGGAGAAAAATAGTACTACAAGGCAGTGCTGTTGTAAATATGCGGGTCTCCAAGACCCTTCCCTGACGATTCTAGCACTGCTAGCAGGCTGGGACCCGTGGGGTTTAGGAAATGGAAATGTTAATTAAAACATTTTACAGGTTCCCCTTAGAAAGCCCATAGCAAAGCATAGCAACGCACAGTGGAAGCATGGTAAAGCATAAGTAAGCATTGTAAAGATTAGTAAGGTAAAGCATTAACAATGATTTAAAAACCATGGCAAATGCACTGTATAACCAGACACGTGAAAACTGCACAATTACACTATTGTAAGGGTTCACCCAGCTGGGACAGTGCAGGACAGGTGCACAGCAATTCAAGTCATTGACTGTGGAATCAGACAATCGGACTGGAGAATAATTCCAGCCAGTCTTGCTTTTACATGATGGGATGAAAACTAAATAAGCATAGTCTTTCTTAGTGTTTAAAGTGGGTGAACACAGCCTATACTAAACACAACACAGTACGTTCCTTAAAGTAAGTTAGCTTTCATTTCTCTTCAAAAAGGATCGTCTTCAGTTTCATACAATAACAGTAGCGATATTTTGATATGACATCGATATCGATAATTTCCATACCGCGATATCATACGGAAAGCTCGCAAGACTTTTTATTTCCAATACTCCTGCAATATAAAGCAGTATAATCAAGTTTATTTTATATTAAGATGCAATAAAGCCTATATATACCAATCACTGTCAGTCTCGTTGGCAAAAAAACACCACACACTAAAGTATTATTTAACCATTTTATTCCATTGATTGGCACTTAGGTACCAAACGCTAATTGCATGCTGCATTAAGTTTGGCACAATTGGCCATCCGTAAACTGTGTCCTGCCGAATTTGCATTATTTTGAGAGCTGCGCAGACGTCAGCCTTTCATTAAATTTTGTCTGTGTGATTACTTATGCGAGTATTAATGTATTCATCACCATGGTTTAAATGTGAACTTTCAGTATTATATACAAGATGTACTTTTCAGACATCAAAACACATCGAAAAAATGCAAAATTCAGCATGACACCGTACTTAATATTTTTAGCAGTGTCGTGAGTCAGCATTTATACAGAGAGCTGTGCGCAGTGAAGTATGGAAATGTTTCAGTTTTAAGGTGGATAATGATGGAATCGTAACAGATAAGAAGACCTTGCTTTTCTCCATGGATATTATGAAGCAAAGCACCACGAAGTTAAAGTTATTGCTTTTCATATGTAAACATCTGTTGACATTTGTTATGTTTATATATATATATATATATATATATATATATATATATATATATATATATATATATATATATATATATGAATTTCGTGATTATATCTGTGTTTATAGAAGGCTTCCAATATCGAAATACATGCATGATATCCAAATAATATTTTCATATCATTGCCCACCACTATAGCCAATGAGGTATCTGAAAACAACAAGACTTCCACCTTTACTCGAATTACTGCAAAACTGCTTTTTAATGTAAAACAAAAAAGTTAATAAAAAAAGCTCACTGTTTTAGAGTAATGCCATCACACTGACAAATCGTTTACATTTCCACTTATAACATAACCTGCAAACAAACAGAGGGACAAAAGGATTGGAAAAACAGACAGCCTCTGGCTTAAAGGCACCGTCTATCTAACCGTGGATTCCAGATTACACGGTCACTTCGGCAGGCCTGCGCGTGATCTGCAGAACCCATTTGTCCTGGGCTGTTGTGCAGGACAGTCATGCGTGTTTTCTAGCTCCCAGAGGATGCAGTCACTTGAATATCTTCTGATGGCGGTGTGATAGGAGCCTGTTGGTTTGTGTCTGCAGGTTGGAGGTTACTCTGCTGGATGGGCAGAGGGGCATTCGGTTCGGGCAGAGAGGTACCCTCTGCAGCCTGTGGTAATTCTCCAGCCTTTTTCTCATACTCAGCCAGTCTACGTTGCACGATGGTTGGCATTAGCTTCACGTAGGCTCCCATCAGACGATGATTGGAACGAATGAGCTTCCCGGCACAGCTATCCAGGCAGCTCTCCTGGGATGGGAAAGAAACAGAAAGAGACTACATTTAAATGGGTGTGGGGGAAAAAAAAAAAAGCATGCCATGTTTTAATCCTAATGGTGGGAATTTAAGAATCCGTGGGTGCAGGACTTTATTCACTGAAGAGTTTTAGTGGGCACTGAACGGCAAGGAGAATAATTTCATGACAAGCAAAGGTAACCCCAAATCAAACACCTTGGCTACCTGGGATTCAGTCATTTTGGAGATGGTTTCAGTCTGGCATCTTGTAAGTTTCCAACCAATTACTTTTCCTAAACACTATGACAAGCAAACTCAACCCTCTCTTAAATGAATGTCTTATATGAAGGAAGCCTGACCTCATCCATGGTGAGCGTCCTATAATTCAGGTTACTCGCACAGCGGCTGAAGCAGATATCGGTCATCTTGTTGTAGACCAGGAGAAAATCACGCAACTGGAAAAACATGGAAATGGTAACTTCATGCAGAAAACAACGGCATTGCAAATCTAACAGTTATTCATGTGCATGTTTACTGTTCAAAACAATCTCAAAACATTGCATCTGGACACTGGGAGGCCCCTTCTTGGAAATGCATGACTGCATCAACTTGCCCTTCCATCCATCAGCACTCCGAGTCAAAAGACTGATGGATTTAACAGCACTGGATTGGTATCATCAGTGTGAAGGTCAGGTTGACTTGAAAAAGATCACTTGTGCTTCATCAACCCATTCTAGAACTGCAGAAAGTTTGGACAATTCCAGAATAGATCTACCACTTTAAGAATTCTTATTTGGCTCTGAAGAGATCACATGTTTTGCAGAATCATCACAATTTATTATTTATTTCTTAGCAGACGCCCTTATCCAGGACGACTTACAATTGTTACAAGATATCACATTATTTTTTTACATGCAATTACCCATTTATACAGTTGGGTTTTTACTGGAGCAATCTAGGTAAAGTACCTTGCTCAAGGGTACAACAGCAGTGTCCCCCCACCCTGGGATTAAACCCATGACCCTCTGGTCAACAGTCCAGAGCCCTAACCACTACTCCACACTGCAATAATTTATGGAACTACTGGTCAATATTATTAGCCTAACAAATATAATAATTTATTTCTTCTGGGTATGTGTCCAGAATCCACACTGGATATCATTGTATTGGGAAAAGCAAAGTCCAAAGCTTAATACTGTGATAGCAATGTTTAAGTTAGTGCTTGTACAGTCCCCTGTGGAAATACACTGGCGTTACAAGTAATCATTTTGTCAAATATTTTTTAACAGGTATATACAGTAGAACTTCAGATTTATGAACACAAAACGTACGAACTGGCCTGTGCATGCAATGCAGCCAGACAACCACTTCTATAAGTGGCGTGCTGCTCATGAAGGCAAAATTACTGTACCAACAAATGCATCCAGACAAAGGCGAGGCAGATTTCAAAGCCAGTTTCCCCCTCCCCCAAGCCAAAGGTGGCTGAATAACTGAGCAAGCTGCATGAATGCCCTTTGTTTAAAATAAAATAATAACACGCTCTTCATTACCTATCTTTGCCTGGACGCTTAAATCTGTGTTTTTGCTAGTTCAACTTTCAATGTTAACGTAAATGTAGCCTTTTCCCCATTCATAGTACCGTTAAGACTGTAGAACCATAACACTATGCGAATTACACTACGATATACCCTTGTTCACCAGATAACAGGTGTGCACATTTATTAAACATTGAAAACTCGTTTTCAGAGTTATAAACATTTCACTTACAAACAGCCTCCGTTCCCAAGGTGTTCCTAACTGAGTTTTGACTGTAGTGTATTTTTGTTATTTTATTCTGCTAAAGATGCACCCATCGAATGCGTGCGCCCGTGTACAGCCTTGTACCGAAGACTATTTATTGCACTTGAATTACAAAAAATACAAACTTACATTTCGTATCTGTTGTTGATCTTGCTCCATTATGTAAAGAAATGTGTGTTTAACAATTCGGAGACTACTTACTTCTGTTACACAGAAAGATTACACGGATTTTCGAGTCGAACACTGTCTGTAAACCTTATCAAATGATTACATCACTATCTACCTCGTTTGAATATAGTACACTTACTGCAGCTAATAACAACAACAACAAAAAATGTTTCTATAATTTAGGATTAATCTTTAGCAAATGATCATGATGAGACAACACTGTTATTAAGATCACACTGCCTCGTTGTGTGCACCAGAAACTAGCTTCATATATTCTTGAAGTACAAGTCCATTGGGAACTTAACGGCTCATTAAAAGTTTTCTTTTAACTGATTATTTTACACACTTGAAATAAATAGACACGCTTCATAGACATTAACAAACATGACTTTCAACTGGGCATCGCCATCTTAGTTTACGTCTCCACCTCCGCCCCCAACGTCACAACGTTCACTGCAGATACCGTACCATTACGCAAATAGGCGCATTATTTCAGTAAGTGTTAGGCTGCCGTAAACACCTGCATATTTGCGCATAAGCTCCTGTAGCAAGGTTTGCCTACGTCAGATAAGAACGTATTTTTAGTAGAAGATAGCTAAGAACGTGATTATAAATAATGTTACCTTTTTTTCACTAGACTACCTATTTATTATTGTAGTGATATTCAGTAGAAAAATGACCTAATGACATCTCCAGAGTTCAACTAACCAAACCGGAATATCAAAGCTTTTCCGACCGTCTGGGTGGCTTTTGTGGCGGCGTTTTAACTTTTTTAAAGCGACTATTTTTTCGTGTTCCATGCAAAAATCAAATAAGTGTTGATGTGGTTGGATTGAGTCTTTTCTGTGGTCCAGTGGTTAAAGAAAAGGGCTTGTAACCAGGAGGTCTCCGGTTCAAATCCCACCTCAGCCACTGACTCATTGTGTGACCCTGAGCAAGTCACTTAACCTCCTTGTGCTCCGTCTTTCGGGTGAGATGTAATTGTAAGTGACTCTGCAGCTGATGCATAGTTCACACACCCTAGTCTCTGTAAGTCTCCTTGGATAAAGGCGTCTGCTAAATAATAATAATAATAATAATAAAATGATTCCACCTGTTTCAGAGTCCTAATGGAAATGGGAACCTATTTCAAACAGATCCTGTGCTAAAATAAAAAGGGTCTGATATGGATGGAGTGACTCTTTGACTAGGGATGGAGCCCAAAGTGCTGCTAAGGATTGCTGCGATTTTAGGGGATGAAGGGATAATGTAGCTACTGCCTCCCCCGAGAGGTCCTGCATTGCCAGTATCACAGCCTTGTCATTCTTTGCCACCTGTTTATTATTGTTATTATTATTATTATTATTATTATTATTATTATTATTATTATTATTATTATTATTATTATTGTTGTTGTTGTTGTTGTTGTTATTATTAGCAGTTCCTATATATAGACTATATAGACAGTTCCTATAGACTATATATATATATATATATATATATATATATATATATATATATATATATATATATATATATATATATATATACAGTACTGTGCAAAAGATTTAGGCAGGTGTGAAAAATGCTGTAAAGTAAGAATGCTTTCAAAATAGACATGTTAATAGATTATATTTATCAATTAACTAAATGCAAAGTGAGTGAACAGAAGAAAAATCTAAATCAAATCCATATTTGGTGTGACCACCCTTTGCCTTCAAAACAGCATCAAGCATCAATTCTTCTAGGTACACTTGCACACAGTTTTGGAGGAACTCAGCAGGTAGGTTGGCCCAAACATCTTGGAGAACTAACCACAGTTCTTCTGTGGATTTAGGCAGCCTCAGTTGCTTCTCTCTCTTCATGTAATCCCAGACAGACTCGATGATGTTGAGATCAGGGCTCTGTGGGGCCATACCATCACTTCCAGGACTCCTTGTTCTTCTTTACGCTGAAGATAGTTCTTAATGACTTTCGCTGTATGTTTGGGGTCGTTGTCATGCTGCAGAATAAATTTGGGGCCAATCAGATGCCTCCCTGATGGTATTGCATGATGGATAAGTATCTGCCTGTACTTCTCAGCATTGAGGAGACCATTAATTCTGACCAAATCCCCAACTCCATTTGCAGAAATGCAGCCCCAAACTTGCAAGGAACCTCCACCATGCTTCACTGTTGCCTGCAGACACTCATTCGTATGCGCTCTCCAGCCCTTCGGCGAACAAACTGCCTTCTGCTACAGCCAAATATTTCAAATTTTGACTCATCAGTCCAGAGCACCTGCTGCCATTTTTCTGCACCCCAGTTCCTGTGTTTTCGTGCATAGTTGAGTCGCTTGGCCTTGTTTCCACGTCGGAGGTATGGCTTTTTGGCCGCAAGTCTTCCATGAAGGCCACTTCTGACCAGACTTCTCCGGACAGTAGATGGGTGTACCAGGGTCCCACTGTTTTCTGCCAGTTCTGAGCTGATGGCACTGCTGGACATCTTCCGATTGAAGGGAAGCAAGCATGATGTGTCTTTCATCTGCTGCAGTAAGTTTCCTTGGCCGACCACTGCATCTACGGTCCTCAATGTTGCCCGTTTCTTTGTGCTTCTTCAAAAGAGCTTGGACAGCACATCTGGAAACCCCTGTCTGCCTTGAAATTTCTGCCTGGGAGAGACCTTGCTGATGCAGTATAACTACCTTGTGTCTTGTTGCTGTGCTCAGTCTTGCCATGGTGTATGACTTTTGACAGTAAACTGTCTTCAGCAACCGCACCTTGCTAGCTGAGTTTGGCTGTTCCTCACCCAGTTTTATTCCTCCTACACAGCTGTTTCTGTTTCAGTTAATGATTGTGTTTAAACCTACATATTGAATTGATGATCATTAGCACCTGTTTGGTATAATTGTTTAATCATACACCTGACTATATGCCATCAAAATCCCTGACTTTGTGCAAGTGTACCTAGAAGAATTGATGCTGTTTTGAAGGCAAAGGGTGGTCACACCAAATATGGATTTGATTTAGATTTTTCTTCTGTTCACTCACTTTGCATTTAGTTAATTGATAAATACAATCTATTAACATGTCTATTTTTGAAAGCATTCTTACTTTACAGCATTTTTTCACACCTGCCTAAAACTTTTGCACAGTACTGTATAGTCTTTTTCCATGACAAATACGTAGGCTACTAATGACGCTGACACATATGTCTATAATAGCATGTATCTACTCAAAGATGTGATATCAAAAAGTACTTAGCAATACAAAAATGACACAGCTTTGATATTATTTACTTATTTATGAAATGGTTCTCGCATATATATTTCCCATTAAATCCCATGGGAACCACAGAGTCCCGCGTGACCACTATGTTATCCTTAACTCGTCACCACGCCCCTTGAACCACGCGGACTGCTGGGATATCGGAGGACTGTGCAGTGGCGGTGTGATGGCCGCTGTGCTGGAGGTTGGAAGCGAGTGTTAAAAACACAGTTCTTTAACAGCAACTACAATTGAGCCAGGTAACAGCGAGACGATTACAACCATTGCATACTGTTATTTAAACACAGGAAGAGAGCAGAGAGGGTAAAGTCTTTTGTGTAGGGAGTTTTTAAAAAAAAAAAAATTTTTAATCCGTCTGCAATTAAGCAGTTGCTAACCACGGCATCATGGAGTATTTCTACTGTTTGGGAAACGGGAATTCAGTTAAATCTTGAATATCCGTTACCATTATTTTGCCAATTGTTACATTGTTAATTCCTAATTGCGTTTCATACACCATGGTTGCAGAATCACACTATTTTGTTTTTTGCAGTTGAATATTTAGAATGGAAAAGGTGTGTGCGTTTTGTTATGGATGACGGAGCACTCAAACACATCAGACTGCTACACGGTGTAAAGATATACCTGCGGTGAAATGGTTAAAATACCGGCTGTACCGTATGTAGATATTGTTTGAACGGTAATTGGTTTATTATGTTATGAAGCGTGTGTAGGCTGTTTACTCCTCGTCCCGAAAGCGGTACGATACATGTGCTGAGTTGTGAGACGCAATTACGTGGTGATTGGATTCTGGTTATCTAGGGTTTGACATTTCTGATTGATTCGTGTGTGTGTGTGTGTACAGTACAATAGGCAAGGATTACGACCAAGAAGCTCTCAACACTCTTCAAAAAAACTAGAAAGCATGATTTTATTAAGGTAGCTAACTAAATCAAAGATTGTGAATGGAAATTAGAGCTGCAGTGTCCTTTTGCTATTAACTGTTTTCAGCAGTGTTTACACCGTTGTAGGCTGTGTTGTGCAGCACTTCACTGTTCGTGTGTGCTGTAGACCGTTACCACATTACCTGCTTTGTCATATAATATAGCTCGTAGTGCATTAATAATCGCCTTTTGCTGCAAGTACTACCATAGCTGTTATATGACTTTCTGACTGCCAGACTCATACTGCAAGCATCCAAAATTACATTTTGGCAATGTAAAAATAAACAGCTCATGCTGGCGCAGTCTAAACCATGGACTGGTGTAGTGCACAGATATAGGCCTAATGTAAAATTAAAGGTGTCTTGTCACATTTTTACATGTTGCTTGGGAATACCTTGATACTACAATCTAATTTAAATAAACCTTAAAGTGGTAACTGTCTCTCTCTTACAATTTTTTCATTGCCATCTATTGTTCTGTATCCTGCAGTTTGTGCATATTGGTGATATAGGGACCATCATCACTTTTTTTTTCATCTGATGATGGTTCTAGTTTTGAATTTACAGGTGAGGGATGGATGTGCTTGCATGCTTATTGTTTTATTTTCTGCTTTACTTAATCACTGGTACTTCTGCCTCTGTGTGTAACGCCTTTCTTTCAGATCTGAGAGACACGAGGGAAAATGTGTACCTTAAAGAGTGCTGCTACAACTGTTTAAATAACTTACCTGTCATTTTTCTTTTTATTGTTAACATCCTGACAACTATTTACACTTCTAACTTTAGTCTGTTTCAAAGCTCTTTTCAAAATGTCCTCTCTAGTGCACTGGGATTTGAGATCTGTTCTCTAAATCAGATATTGCTGTGTTACCTGTAATAATCCTTACACTGTCAGTGCACCAGAGCGGGCATTTTGAAAAGAGCTTTGAAACAGACTTTAAAGTTGTAAGTGTAGAAAGTTGTTAGGATGTTAAGTGAACAGCAAATTACAGGAACATTATGGAAACAGTTGTAGCAACACGCGGGGACGTGTAACGCTATATTGTTCAGAGCCCCGCTACTTAGTCTAAGCCCTTTGTGTAAATCCTAGCTCTTATCTCTGACTCCTCATGTGCTCCTCTCTGCCTCCAGGATTAGGGTGCCAAAGTCAGTGCAGGGTGCCAGCATGTGGCACGAAGCCCGGAAGCATGAGCGAAAGCTGCGTGGGATGATGGTGGATTATAAGAGACGGGCTGAGCGCCGCAGGGAGTTCTATGAGAAAATTGTGAGTAGGGCCTCTTCTGTGGGAGAACAACAAAGAGGTTTACCGCATGTTAATTTGACGAGATTTTGTAAATCTGTGCAGTGCTCCTTCTTTATTTCTCTATCTGAAGTACACACCCAGAAACACACACATTAAAAACAGGGAATAAGCAAAAAAGCATTCTAAATGTTTAAAGCACAACTGGTTCTATATGAACAGATTTAATATTATTATTTATTTCTTAGCAGACGCCCTTATCCAGGGCGATTTACAATTGTTACAAGATATCACATTATACATTATACAGATATCACATTATTTTTTTACATGCAATAACCCATTTATACAGTTGGGTTTTTACTGGAGCAATCTCGGTAAAGTACCTTACTCAAGGGTACAGCAGCAGTGTTCCCCACCTGGGATTGAACCCACGACCCTCCGGTCAAGAGTCCAGAGCCCTAACCACTACTTCACACTGCTGCCCTAATATGAATTAACTATATTTCACAGAAGACAGCACTTGCCCAGGTAAGCCCGGTGGCTGTTTGGTGTGATTTGTACAGTAACACTGCCACTGCTCCTCTGTTTCCCTGCAGAAAAAGGACCCTGCGCAGTTCCTGCAGGTCCATGGGCGGGCCTATAAAATCCACCTGGACTCTGCGGTGGCCCTGGCTGCTGAGAGCCCGGTCAACATGTGAGTGCATCCCCTACTCTTTATTAACATGCAGCAGCTCTGACACAGTGAAACTGCACAATTAACTCTTTCACTGCTTTAGATTAGGGTTCTGGAAATTGTACACATGTTGAAATGACAAAGCTCCCATTCGGCAATGCGCAGAACAAGAATTTATGCAAACTCACTAATACCCTTTTTACACTAGCACACGCGTATCGGGAGACCTCCAAGCTTTTAAATTATAGACATCCATTATTCCATTTATCTAGACATTTATCATGACATTGTTTTAGTTGTAAACATACCAGTTTTTAGATGCGTAAAAAAACCATCCCCATAAGGATGTTAATATTTTAGGTGTTAATTGTTTATTAAACATTTCAAATTGCTTAGATCTTTAACTGTTATCAAATATATGCAAGCCAAATCTAGGTGTGTTAGCCTTAGTCTTTGCGTAGTAATAAGTGTCTTTTCTTTTCCATATCCAATTAACTGCTATAGACACGCAGTCTTACAAACCAACACAAGCTGCAGCACATTATGAAAGCGATGGAGCTCTTCTAGTGATGGCTTTTCTGATTGGTTACCAGCATTCTCCATGTCTTAAAGTTTAAACGTGCAAATGTTTTTCATCCTAAATGTTTAGGAAACTAACCTCCTAAAATGGAGAAACCTCTGGTCAGGAATGTTTTGGCTGTGAACACGGCAGGCCAGTGCCGGGTGTATGTAATGTGATCTGTGTGTCCGTCGTGTTCCTCCAGGATGCCTTGGCAAGGGGATGCAAACAACATGATAGACCGCTTTGATGTCCGAGCGCACCTGGATTACATCCCCAAGTACACTCCGCCTCTCATAAACACTGTGTAAGTGATGCTCATGTGTGCTGTGGTCCTGCCTTTAATTCCACACTTCCAACTGCACCATGAAACCTGTGTAACTCAATCTCCTCTTGTTCCCAGTATCAAACTGGGGCTGCAGTCTGCTTCCATCTGAAATCCAGTCTGTAATATTACACAAGTCAGATATCGCATGTATGAATCGCATTCTTGTATAATTGCTGTGTTTACCAACCTGCAGTCCGGACTGGGTTTCACAAATTGAAATCACCTTAACAAATAACATCCCTAGTTTTTACTTTAGTAGTTTGAAAATCCACACAGTACAGTTACCCCAAATTTGTCTGAAAGACATTGAAAAAGACTTCTAGTCAAAATGTTTGCCATGGATTCAGTTTCTCTGAGTAAATCTTCTAAATGGAGTGTCTGTGTTGTAGGAGCTCGGAGCAGGAGTCGGACGAGAGGAAGTGTAACTATGAGAGATACAGAGGGCTGGTGCAGAACGACTTTGCAAGCAGTGAGTAGATGTGTGTGAAGGAGAAGTAGAAAGAGCAGGGTTCAGGTGGTGAAATAACAGCTTTCAAACATTTCAAGTTAAACAAACTCCTTCATAGCAGCTGTTTTAGCCTTTAAACTATTCAGACTAGATTTCAGTCAGTTTGGTGCAGTTCGCTCCACAGATTTGAAAACGTGTTTCTTTTGCTGGATCCCCAATTTCATGCAAATCCTCAGCTGTTTGGCTGGACAAGCAGTCAATTAAAATATTTAAGGATGTTGTTGCAGTTGTGGTTTAAGCTTGAAAGAAATGTATTGGTTCAGCAAATATATATCATTTTTAGATGCATCTAGAGATTTGCTCACCATCATTTTAAGTGGCTAAAACTGAACCAAAGTAAAACAGAACCGCAACAAAATAACAGACTATTATGAGAAGGCAGAAAATATTCTTTTTAAAAGCCTCGGTTATTAGTGTGGTGTTTCTCCTTGGAGATTTCAATGTAATCAGTCCTGCCTGCCTTCGTTCCCTGCAGTCTCTGAGGAGCAGTGTCTGTACCAGATCTACATGGACGAGCTCTACGGGGGGCTGCAGAAACCCAACGAGGAGGAGAAGAAGAAGTGAGTGGCTCTCATGAGGGCTGCTGGGCTACAGTAGTTCCTTTTACATAAGAAAAGTCTGGGAATGAGAAGAGACCATTCAGCTCATCAAAACTCATCCCTTTTTAGCATTTACTTGGGCAACTAATTTTAATAGGACAGAATCTAGTAGTTTTAAAAATGTTCCCTGTGTTTTAGATCCTATTACTACTTCTAATAGGTGCTCCCATGCATTTTATAAATAAATATATAATAAAGTAGTATGCTTCCTACCTTCTGTTTTAAATGTAGTGTTCCTAGAGCTACTAAGCTCTTGAGACTGAGGAAGCGACACACTGAATGCAGTGCTGAAAGCTTAGATTACATTGTGGCATCTAGCCTAACATTAGTACACTGTTCTGTGCCACCTAGTTCAACTGATTTCTAGACATGAATTAATCCCTTATTTTATGGCACCGCCATTGCTGAACTTTTCTAATGACTGTGCAGCTGACTAACTTTAATCATGCATAAATTAAGGAGGTAATGCATTTATAATTACAATTAAAGGGGTGATTGTTAATGAAATAATTGAATTAATCTTTCCTGTCATGCACTTCCAGCACTTTCTTGGTGGTCACATGTGTTCAGTTTTAAGAGACACATGTTTGAGCAAAAAAAAAAAAAGTACATTTAAAAAATGACATCTGACAGATCTGTTTCACTTCCTGGGTCATTTCACCTCTATTCTGGCCAAGGAAGTGCAAGACTATTGGCATGTAAGATTACAATAACATGTACAACACCAATGTGTATATGGAATAGACTATGAATAATACTGAATATTAAATAAATAACCTCATACTATAGGTACTACTGTATAAACACCAAGACCAGGACCTGTATTTCACATGAATAATTCTGATGTTTAGACTGAATTCTAAATGTTTCACATTTGGCTAGCATTTAAACTCCTAACCTATTAACACCCCAAATGGTCATAAACGTTTTTCATTATATGGCTCTAATTTTGTATTTGCTGCAACTGGGATAAAGTTTGTTACCGACCTACTTGTTTGCAACAGAGAGGACATCATGCACTATAAATAAGGGAATACGTTTGTAAAGTGCCCGTGTCTCTGTGTGTGAGCAGGCTGGCTGAAAAGAAGGTGTCAATTGGGTACACCTATGAGGACAGCACTGTGACTGAGGCAGACAGCCCGTCTGATAAGGGGGAGGACGAGGACTCTGACAACAGCGAGACGGACGAGGACGAAGAAATCCCTGACATCGGTAAGACAGATGGCAGAAAAACAATGTATCAACTTGGGAACGCTTTTAGGAGTGGAGATCATTTAGATCCATCTCCATTTGGATTAGAGGTGCTCAAATCTGGGAAGTGCTGGTGTTGCCCATGCTTTAGAGCAGTTGATCAGAACCTGTTTTTGTTTTGTGAAAAAATAGTATAGATATACATATTTATCCCTTAAAAATAAATACAGCAAACATTTGCATTGTTGATGCACTACCTGTTACACTGCATCTAGGAACCTGGTAGCCGGTTTAGTGCATAGAGCTGCACAAGGGTTTTTTTTTAAATGTCTTCAACGATAGACATCAGCTGCATCAAAGATCGGAAATATTTCTGCTAAAGATCGCTCTGTCCAGTACAAGAAGGGGACATTTCTTGTGTCTTGTTTTGTTTTTTCGTTTCTGTTTTTATTTTGTTTGATAATTCACTGATGGTGAAAATAGAATGTCTCTTTAAAAGGTGGACATAAAAAATGGCATCATAATCTACGATTTAACATTTACCTTTTTTTCAGGTAAGCATTTAAATATTTGGGAACATTTCAAGAGAAAATTATCACATTTGAATGCGACAACGCTATTTTTTCAGCTTTTAATAAATATTTTGTTTAATCGTACTTAATCATATTTGAAATACCTATTTTTACTCTGTGAAATAAGCCATTTTTTACAATGAAAAAATACAGCCCTACTTTTTGGTGTCCATTTAATGATTTTAAACTGCCGTAATTGCTGAGCTTGATTTTCTGAGCATCTCACTGTATTGTCCATGCATGTAGTAATGTTAATTAGTGTGGTCAATAAACCAGCCCGGGACACCAGCTGGAGTTAATGAGCGACAGCACAGGTCCGCCACAGCTTTTTACATTTTTTAAATAGACTCTGTTAGCTGCCATAGGACAAGATCAGAGGCTTTAGTTTTTTCTTCATTGAGTAATTTTATTTAACGTTTTACAAATATCAGGCTTTTGATTTTCTCCATGTCGCCCCCCCTCTTCTGCCTGTGTGCTTGGTGCAGATGTGGATGTGTTGTCTCATGACAGTGATTTGCTCTGTGTCATTCCCCCTTTCTGTCTCTGTGCTTGGTGCAGATGTGGAGGTGGACGTGGATGAGTTGGCTGAGGAGCAGGTGCTGGAAGTGAACAAGCTGGCCACCTCCTATGGCATGGCAGAGGGAGACTTTGTCAGGTGAGAGCTGTGCACTGTAGACTGCTTCACCTCCTGGGCACTCGACAATCCCAAAGGAAGGGTTATCCAGGGCTTAGCAGAGGCGCTAGCAACTGAGTTAGTGTGGAGTAAACCAAATCACTGCTGCAATAGGAAATACACAAGCTTTTATCTGTTGGGACAGTGTTCATTTTAGTAGCCACTGTGGTGTATGGTCAGTCAGACTATGCATTTAACTTTCTGTAATATAGCGTATAGATTTACAAACACATAATATACAATTTGATCTAGCTACTGCTTGTAGCTGCTGCTCCAGCAAACTTATGAAACCGTCCAATTAATCTTGGCAAAGAAAATATTGTATCTGCTGCTACTTTTGACTTCTATCTGAATTATCGATTGCAGCTCCAGTCTCATTACTGTTTCCTTGTTTTTCAGAATGCTTCGGAAAGACAAACAGGAGGTTGAAGCAATAAAACATGCTAAAGCCCTGGAGGAGGAGAAAGCCATGTACTCAGTGAGACTTGCAGCGCTGACTCTGGGACACTGAGCTAGAAGAGGCTGTACTGCAACAGCACTGACACAGGGGCACTGAGCTAGGAGAGGCTGTACTGCAACAGCACTGACACAGGGGCACTGAGCTAGGAGAGGCTGTACTGCAACAGCACTGACACAGGGGCACTGAGCTAGGAGAGGCTGTACTGCAACAGCACTGAGCTAGGAGAGGCTGTACTGCAACAGCACTGAGCTAGGAGAGGCTGTACTGCAACAGCACTGACACAGGGGCACCGAGATAGGAGAGGCTGTACTGCAACAGCACTGACACAGGGGCACTGAGCTAGAAGAGGCTGTACTGCAACAGCACTGAGCTAGGAGAGGCTGTACTGCAACAGCACTGACACAGGGGCACTGAGCTAGGAGAGGCTGTACTGCAACAGCACTGAGCTAGGAGAGGCTGTACTGCAACAGCACTGAGCTAGGAGAGGCTGTACTGCAACAGCACTGAGCTAGGAGAGGCTGTACTGCAACAGCACTGAGCTAGGAGAGGCTGTACTGCAACAGCACTGAGCTAGGAGAGGCTGTACTGCAACAGCACTGAGCTAGGAGAGGCTGTACTGCAACAGCACTGAGCTAGTAGAGGCTGTACTGCAACAGCACTGAGCTAGGAGAGGCTGTACTGCAACAGCACTGAGCTAGGAGAGGCTGTACTGCAACAGCACTGAGCTAGGAGAGGCTGTACTGCAACAGCACTGAGCTAGGAGAGGCTGTACTGCAACAGCACTGAGCTAGGAGAGGCTGTACTGCAACAGCACTGAGCTAGGAGAGGCTGTACTGCAACAGCACTGAGTTAGGAGAGGCTGTACTGCAACAGCACTGACACCGGGGCACTGAGCTAGGAGAGGCTGTACTGCAACAGCACTGACACGGGCACTGAGCTAGGAGAGGCTGTACTGCAACAGCACTGACACAGGGGCACTGAGCTAGGAGAGGCTGTACTGCAACAGCACTGACACAGGGGCACTGAGCTAGGAGAGGCTGTACTGCAACAGCACTGACACAGGGGCACTGAGCTAGGAGATGCTGTACTGCAACAGCACTGACACAGGGGCACTGAGCTAGGAGAGGCTGTACTGCAACAGCACTGACACAGGGGCACTGAGCTAGGAGATGCTGTACTGCAACAGCACTGACACAGGGGCACTGAGCTAGGAGAGGCTGTACTGCAACAGCACTGACACAGGGGCACTGAGCTAGGAGATGCTGTACTGCAACAGCACTGACACAGGGACACTGAGCTAGGAGAGGCTGTACTGCAACAGCACTGAGCTAGGAGAGGCTGTACTGCAACAGCACTGAGCTAGGAGAGGCTGTACTGCAACAGCACTGAGCTAGGAGAGGCTGTACTGCACAGCACTGAGCTAGGAGAGGCTGTACTGCAACAGCACTGAGCTAGGAGAGGCTGTACTGCAACAGCACTGAGCTAGGAGAGGCTGTACTGCAACAGCACTGACACCGGGGCACTGAGCTAGGAGAGGCTGTACTGCAACAGCACTGAGCTAGGAGAGGCTGTACTGCAACAGCACTGAGCTAGGAGAGGCTGTACTGCAACAGCACTGACACACGGGCACTGAGCTAGGAGAGGCTGTACTGCAACAGCACTGACACGGGCACTGAGCTAGGAGAGGCTGTACTGCAACAGCACTGACACAGGGGCACTGAGCTAGGAGAGGCTGTACTGCAACAGCACTGACACAGGGGCACTGAGCTAGGAGAGGCTGTACTGCAACAGCACTGACACAGGGGCACTGAGCTAGGAGATGCTGTACTGCAACAGCACTGACACAGGGGCACTGAGCTAGGAGAGGCTGTACTGCAACAGCACTGACACAGGGGCACTGAGCTAGGAGATGCTGTACTGCAACAGCACTGACACAGGGGCACTGAGCTAGGAGAGGCTGTACTGCAACAGCACTGACACAGGGGCACTGAGCTAGGAGATGCTGTACTGCAACAGCACTGACACAGGGACACTGAGCTAGGAGAGCCTGTACTGCAACAGCACTGAGCTAGGAGAGCCTGTACTGCAACAGCACTGAGCTAGGAGAGGCTGTACTGCAACAGAGGAATTCTCTGGTGTATTCAGGGCTGAATGATGCTGTTCAGTGGAGATCACTGTACACTTTCTTATCTCAATACATGTTGTTGTCCTGATAGGCTTCTCCTGTATGATGTAGAATCTGTGCAGTTGCTCATTAATAATGAAGAAGCTGAGATAGGGTTGGCTTGCATTCATATCAATTATAAATGGAAATTCTTATTTGGGGGTTCAGTTTCCTAAAGCCTGTGTTTGTTTGATCTCTTGCAGGGTCGGCGGTCCCGTAGACAGAGACGGGAGTTCAGAGAGAAGAGGCTGAAAGGCAGGCAGATCAGCCCCCCCAGGTACCTCCCTCGCTGGGCTTGCTGTAGTGCTTGCATCGAACTTGTGATGATGTTCATTTTTTATTTCATTTAGGAAATGAACAGTGAAAAATTTCCTCACTTAAGCCACTGTCTCATTTTTAGTGAGTTGCTGGGGTAAGAGACAGAACACTAGTGCTGCCAAACAGAGAAGCCAGACACTTAGATACATTTAGCAAATATTTCAATGAACGCATGTTGCCAAGTCAGAGAATGTGCTTTTAAAATGTTGATGTGAACCTACTATCCAAAGGAAGCTTATTCCTCTTAGAAGGACCTGATTTATAATAAAGATCTGGAGACCGTTTTAGTGCCGGTTCACGGGACAGAAAGCAGCAGTCTCGGCACATCGCTAGTGTTAGCGTGCTTCTGCCTGTCCTGTCCCCGTTGCAATGGTAGAGCCCGCTTTAGACACTGTGGCAGTGGGTAGCACTCAACGACTGAAGCAGAGACAACAGCACTACAGTCCGGTTCTTTTAATTATTACTTTTATTATTACAGTTTAGGTTTTGCAGAATCTAAAGCTGTGTTTTAAGGGGGGGGGTTTGCTAAGCTTTTGTAACCATTTATTTTTGTAAAAGGAAACTTAAGTTTATTATTGGAGGTTTTCCTAAAAAAGAAACAAATTGTGCACATTTTATACTGGAGCAAAAGCAGCAATAATCCTTTGTGTTTTTCACAAGCATAACATTTTTAAAAAATGCCTGGTCCCAAATAAAGCGTAATTATTTTAACATATTGTGTTTAAGATGTTAGTTTGAGTATTGCTGGCTACAAAGGTATTGCTGACAGCAGGGTGCTTTTTAAAGCAAGCAAAGCTATAGGCACTCGCAGTTCTTTTAGTCTTACAATTATTTTACAATCAGCAAGCCAGGCTCGGTACTGTACTGTCCACCCCCATGGTACTGGAAATAAGAGATTGAATCCTGCTGTCTGTCAGAGGATAGCAGCTGTGCTGTGTTGCGCTTGTGAGCTTGTTTCTAGGAGGCTTCATCACCACCTTGCTGCTTGTTTGTTTGCTGAGGTAGTGTTTCATTTCAGTCTGTTTGTAAACCAAACTGATCATGCAAATCCAGCATTGGTCGCTTTGCATCAGGTACAAGGATGTTTTAACCAACGGCACTCTTTGTAACCTTTTAAAGAATTTAAAGCTGTGCTTAAATGCCCAGTGTAGTAGTACTTGAGTATAATTTTAGTGATGCTATGAACTGCTGTGTAAATGTGCAAGTTTACACCTAGATGTCTAGCAGCATACATAGTAAGTCATGCTTAATGAAGAAAAGTGTGTGTCATAGTAATACATGTTAACTGTAACTTTCCCTTTTTACATTTTTTTTTTCTTCCAGCTATGCCAGAAGAGACAGCCCGACCTACGATCCCTATAAAAGGTGAGCAGCATTGTCATTGCAAGGAGCTTGTGTTAAACCCCTAACCATGGCTCTGTTTCAGAGCCAGAGCAGGGTTCTCAACACTGCAGCCTGCAATCATACTGCAGGTGACTAGAGGGCAGTCTTCTCTAATTCTAAAAGTCTGAAACATTTACACCCATTATTGCACGCCATTCACAAAGTGCTTGGTAACTCTGAAAAGGTATGTGTGTGTGTTATAGTAGGTGCTGTGAGGATTCTTACTCTGAAAGGTAGTGCTGCTTGTCTCCTTCTCATAAAGTAAAATGTAAGTCAGGTGAATACTCTGTGCTTCATCAATGCACATCACTTGCTCATAAGACAAGGTGACCTGTGGTGCCGCTGAGTGCTGGTAGTCCGCTATATTGTCTAGATGATTAACCCTTTGCGGTCCATTTATTCAGCCCGTCTCAGACGCATCCGGTCCAATTTATTTTCACATGCGCAGTTTATTTTAGACGCGCTGTTTAAAAGTGTTTTTTTTCACAGTAAAACAGGTTTAAAAGGCACTGCATATCAACAGGACACTCAGTACTGCTTCTCCAGCCCTGCCCCACCCCTTGTTCGCTGTATTTTTCACATATCTCTTCATAGTCGTGCATACCGATAAATCATCTCCTGATCACTAGTTTTATCACCAAACTCCTCAATAATGCGATCCAAGTCATTATTTTATGACTATAACTATTATCTAAAAAAAGCTCTGCAAATGCCTGTGATATTCTTTGAGCGCTTGTTGCAGAAGCGGCCATCTTGTTTGTTTATGTCCGTGTTCTCTGTGGTGCCGGGGCCATGTGTATTGCTCAGATCCGCCCCTTTTTTTCTTTTTTTCTTTTTTTTCGGCTCCTATCGGTCTCACTCGGCCATTGAATGGTTTTCTCAGCTTTTTCCAGAGAAAAAAACGACTAGAGACCTGTCTTTTACATCTTTTTGATGATGTTGGACAGGGTCTGACATAGGACCGCAAAGGGTTAATAGAATAGAACTTGGGACCTGGAAAGAATTACATTCATGTTTCCATCTGAATGCTATCGCCGTGGTGCTGCAGCTCCTGACGCGGTGCCTTGTGTTTCTGCCGCAGGTCTCCGTCTGAGTCGAGCTCAGGGTCCCGCTCCAGGTCTCACACCAACAGCCCTAGCCAGGAGGAGAAGATCACCTTCATCACCAGCTTCGGGGGCAGCGATGAGGAGGGAGCCCCCGGGAGAGCAGCCTCCACCGCAGCCTCCAAGCACAGCCCTGCCTCTGCCTCTGCCTCTACGGCAGCCTCCGCCTCAGCCACAGGTCATAGCCGCTCCTCCCGGTCGGTAACCTTCACATTTGAATGATTTAAAAACACACACTAGGCAGCTCAGCATTCACTGTTTACAGAGCCTCCGAGTGCACCTTCGTTCATGAGCCCTAGCAGGGAGAGCCGTCTGTGTGGAAACTCAACGCTCCCCTTCACTAATGATTTATACATGAATGTCTAGCGAGATCAGAGCTCTATGCAGGGGGCAGCAACCGAACATTATATAATGAGCTGCTTAATGTTTTCTCCAAAGGTCAATTCATGTCATTGGCAATAATTGCTTTTCCACAGTTTTAATTTCATAATGTGAACTAGAAAGATCTATGCAGCATTTCTTGCCTATAGTCATTGTCTACTCTAGAGCAATTCTGATCCATGCTAGGATGTGGGAATCGGCACAGAGACTGAGCCGTTTTATACAGTTTGCATTCAGTCAGTATCTGAAAAGTGACCTGGTTTCATTGCCTTGTACTGTGGAAGGAGATCAAGTGAATCAGATATTCCTTTCTTGGCAGACACTCTCATTATAGTGCCTGTACCCACAGAAAGAAGCAATCTTGTCCCAGTGCATGGATCAGTCTGGTTCTGTGAAAAACGAATGCTTTTTATATAGCAAACTACTAAAAGTGTCTTTTAGTATTTCTAAAATCAGCACTATTGTGTTACATGGTTTAAAATTGTGTTTTCATTCATCTATCAGAGCAGTGACTTCTTGAACAGTCTAGTGCACTTGAGTATTAGATTCATAAACACTGTGAGAGTCTGAGTGACTGATGCCCCATGGTGTGTGCAGCTTCTCCTGCGTTTCCTGACGGGTGCTGTGTGTGTGTTGCCCTGTAGGCGGCGCTCTACCTCCTCTTCCTCGTCCTCTTCCTCCTCTTCCTCGTCTTCCTCCTCGTCCCGCTCGAGGTCAAGCTCCAGGTCGCGGAGAGGTCAGCGCAGGACTGGCCGGTGCAGTCGCTCGCGGTCTCGCACACGCCGCAGGTCTGACTCAGACAGCAGGGGGCGCCGGCGCTCTCGATCGCACAGCCGAGGGAGGCGGTACTCCGGGGGGACACGCACGCAATCACGCTCACGGACACGCTCCCGCTCCACAGACAGGGTGCGATACCCCTCCTCCCGCAGACACACCAGGTGGGTTCACACATCACTGCAGACGTGAGGCAGGGACGGGGAATTCTATTCACATTTGAGTACTTGTTTGTCAATGTATTCAAATGATATACATATTTTTTATTATAATAGTATTCTAGTACTCAAACTCGCCCCTAAAACTGTGATTAAAGAAGTGCTAACCAATACTTTTAAAATATTTTCTTATGTTTTGGCTTTATGGATATTATTACGAGTCCTTGTAATATATATTTTTGTTGTCGCTCCTTTTTTTTTTAAAGAGAGGGCAGTGACAATGTTGCTAGTGGCATTAATGGATTTCAAAGCCTTGGTTAGCATGCCTTTTACAGATGGCCAGTCGTTGATTTCCGTTTAGTTTAAACAGACTGGGGATGTTGGTAACCAGATAACCCATAGCATGAAGCACTGCTAAAGAGTTTAAAATAAATGAGTACAATATGATTGTGTTCATCACAAACGTGTGAAACAAATAGACTGAATAAATACTGGATGTTCAATAAAAACCTTGCACTGTATAGTTACTACTGTATAAACTCAAAGACCAGCCTCTAACTAACATGCATATTTCTGTGACTGCTAAAAGTTTACCTTTTGGAGAATGTTTAAACTATTCACACCCTCATGTTGATGTTGCTGGTGCTATGGAGAGAGAGGGGAATGGCTTGCAGTTGCGTGGTTAGGCTCTGGTGTTGCTGGTGCTATTGGGAGTTCATTGCCTGTCTGTCTCTCTCTGTACCCGGTGTGCTGTCTCCTCAGGTCCGCGAGTCGATCTCGCTCGGTGGATCGGTGTCGCAGGGGGGGGCTCAGCAGCAGCGGTGGGGGACCAGGCATCACAGCAGCAGCCAGTGCGAGCCAGTCAGCCAGCCGCTCCCCCTCCCCCTCCCCCTCCCCCCCTGGCAGAAACAAGAGCAGACAGCCTGCTGCATCGCCCGGCATCGGGGACAAACTGAGAAAGTGAGTCTGTCGCTCTCCCCTTAAAACTTCTGTCTTGTCTGAGTCGCTTTCCCTAGCCGCACCCTCCCACACGGCAATACACTGAGAAAGTGAGTGTGCCGGTCTCTCTCCAGCCTCGTCACACTCCCCTCTCGCCGGCACTGTTCAGCTGATCTAAACAGTAGCGGGGTCTAAGTACCACCGCCATTTAAATCATTCAAAGAAGGTGTTTTTGTGAAAACTCTTGTCTCTTCTGATTGTCAGGTTTCTTCCTGTTTAATATTTAAACTGTGATGGTATTTAGATTTGCTGCTGTTTAGGTCCATTGAATAGACAGCCTCCCATTAAACCACCTTCAACAAACTGAGCAAGGGAGTCTCTGTCTGTGTTCTAGGACAATCTGACAAAGGGAGTTTATCTTTGCTTATCTTCCCTAGCCACCCTCCTTCAGAGACCAAATAATGTTAACTTGTTACCAGAATGTTAGATTTCAGATGACAGAAGGTGTGATTAATGTACTGCAGCTTCACGAGCTGCATTGAGTCATATCCGCTGATCCTCTAGTGACTCCAGCTGACAAAACTGCTCTCTGCTTCACGCCTCTGCTGCCTCCGCTCACACTGCGCTGTAGTGTGCGGATGTGTGGTTTGCACCACGCGTGGATGGGTTCCAAACCCTATTTTTTTTTTTTTTAAATTTTATTTCATATTTCAATCTCCAGCTTGAAGCTGCGTGATGTCACAATAGCGGCTCTGCCAAGCTTGCTCCCCACAGCAATCTGTAAAACAAAAATAAATGACTCTGTTAAATCCACCATCACAAGACAATGGATAATTATCGTAAAGACACACCGCTTTGTTCCCCTGTGTTTCTACCCTCGTTCATTGATTAATTTTACGTCGCCCACTTAAACCATTAGGTATCCTCTCTCTCTGTGGCGTGACTTTTTTTCAGGGAGCATGTAGTGGCATCTCTGGTATTTCACTGTTTAATAGTGGAAACTCACAACACATGCACTGTTGGGAAAGTGTGTGTGAAAGGTGAGGGACATTATTTGCATCCATTGTACATCGAGAGAGAGACCTGACCTGGACACGTCTGCCTGCCTGCCTGCCTGCCAGTTATTGATGAGTTAAGGGAGGACAGCACTTTCGGAGTGAACTATCAGACCAGTGGTGATATACTGTGCATATCCTAACCTGTCTCTCTTTCTGTTTTTAGGGCTGAAACTCCTGGTGGTAAAGAGTCTGGAGCTGCCAAAGTCAGTAAGAATTTCACCTCGTCTTTCTGGTTTTAAGACGCATCACTTCTGGGGGGGAAAAGAAAAGTGAAAGTGGCAGCTGTACCAATAGGCGAAGTGTATCTTCTTCACAAGCGTAGCTGAAGGTGTACTTATGAAGTCTTTAGGAGCATTAAACATGCAGTAAAAAGCTCTTAAATCTTTGGTTTTCTGAAATAGGGATGCGGGTAGGGGAGAATGGAGAACCACACAGAAACTCGTACGGTATTAAGACATCTCGGTGGTACTAGGAAATCAGTTTTCTCATTTCACGCTCAGTTATGTGTGAGAATAAGGCCACCATAACTGTATACTGGTTACTGAAAAAATGTCATTGTTCCATTTCTGCTAACTTTGCTCTTTTTAAAAAAAAAAAAAAAAAAAAAAAAAAAAAAAAAAAAAATTAAAAAGTTGTGCAAGGTGTGTGTGTGTGCAGCCCAGCTCCATAGAATGAATGAATGAGTGTATTTGTGAATAACATGTACACACCCCTTTAACCCCAAAAAAAGAAAAAGCTTTCTCAAAGTGACTGCTGCCATTGAAGACGCAGGTTTGTTGCAGTGTAACCTGGCCTGTGCTGGGTGAGAATTGAACAAGTGCTCTGTGTCCCATTAAACCGTTTACTAAACACATCTTTTATGGATACTGTCTAGCCATGCTTTAGGTGGGATTTAGTGGAGTGTAGATATAAAATATTTATGAACGGGGTGATTTTTTTAATATGATTTTATAAATGTATTTTAAAGGTTGTCGGTAACCATTATAAAAATAAATACACATATGTTAAAGGAATAATTTCAATTTTAATAGGAAAGAGAATGTAGTTGCATTACTTCAGGGGGACCGATCGGGTATGTTCGGTAGCAGAGATTTGTTTAAGGAGTGCCACCCATGGCTGTTATTGGCACTAGCAACTTTATCACTGCTCCTCTTTTATTGTGTTGGTTCTTTTGCTTGTTGTTTTATTCCTTAACTTAAATATTAAAGAAAACAAGACGCACACAACAGTTCAAGGGCGTTACTGTTTCTGGTGTCGACTCACTTTAACTGTGCAGCAGCGGTCTTGCTGCAATCGGACCATGTCAGCTCCAATAAGTGATTAGGTACCATGATGCGCCTGTGTAGCTCTGTTGGTCTGTAGTGTTGTGCTGTGTGCTCTGCATAGCTATTGAACACTCCGTAGTGCTACAGTTAGCAATCCTAAAAGAACACTCATAAATACAATCACAAACGCTTGATCTCCAGAAATTTGTCAAGTCGGGTCTTGAAGGATCTAAGTGATTCTGCCTCAACAAGAAGACTGGGTAGCCTGTTCCAAACCATCACCACCCTCTGAAGCGTCTCCTTCCCTCTGTCCTAAGTCTGTCTCCACTTAGTTTCTAACTGTGTCCTCTGGTCCTGGTTTCTGTGCAGCGTTTAATGTATTGTTTTGGGTTAACTACGACAACTTCTTTTAAGATTGTAAAGACTTCAGTCGTGTGTTTAATAGTTATGGCTGGCAACTCTGTATAGCTTAAACTACAGTTAAAAAAACAAAATAAAAATACAAGCAAAGAACCAAATGCTTTTCATCACAATTAAAACCAGGGATCAGGTAATAAGGTTGCTGATGCTAAGAAGTAGAAGGAAAAGCAGGGACTGTAAGCAGTTTTTCACACAGTAAATTAGATAGTGTTTGAATTATTCACAAGGTGAAAATTGCTTAATGTCACCTACAGCAAGCTGCTTCATGAGTGGCCAGAAAAAAAGTTTACTAAAACTTTCCTGGTGTTACATGGGCTTTACACATGAGGCAAAGAGAGCACTTGGCAAGTCTGTACTATAGACTAGCGTGTGTTTTATAAACAGGTACAAGAATGGAACTCCAGCATTCGTTGCTGTTGCAGGGATGGAAATAAGACACCCATTGCATAGTAGTTGGATCCTTTCCTGGAGACATGCATGAGCTTGTTACCGGTACACTGTGGCTAATCTGCTTGTTTGCTGTTGGAGGAGTGCCCGAGGCATTGGGCTCCCTGTAGCAGGGCTCTAGTGGTTGGTTCTCGTTTTCACCAGTTTGTATTTCCCTTCCAGTCGAAGCTGACCCCCCAGGAGAGGCTGAAGCTCCGCATGAACAGGGCGCTTAACAGACAGCGTAAGAACTCTTTCCAAAACACTTACAGTACAGCATGGGCTTGCAATAGTAATCGATTTGTGGGATATCAATCGTTTGTTTAGTCTTGGCAGCTAGCTTTAATCAAGTTGAGATTCTCTGTCTTTGTGTGTCTGATACACAGAGTGTGTAAGAAATTCACTCAATTTGATTAGAGGTCGCTACCGAACACCTAGAAACATACAAAGGATCAGCGCCACTGCTACTGAGCTGCAGATCTGCACAAACAGATTACTGAGCTGGAGCTCTCCATGGAAATCAGGTGAGGGCCATTGCTGTTGATTGGGCTAATTTGACACAAGAAACAGCTGCTTGCATTTGTGGTAATTGCTGTTCTCTAGAGAGTCTAAGAAAAGCAGCGATCATCACAAACCCTAGCAGCTGTTTCTTCATGCCTTTCAGTCTGAATGGTGAATCAGCCCGATCGACACCAGTGCCCCTCGCCCGATTGTCAGCACCTGATTTCTGTAGAGAGCTTAGTCTGACTAATCTGTCCGGGCAGTGCCACTGAGAGGTTAGGTTTCTCTTTCTTCCTGTAGGCTAGTCATCCATGAAGAGATTCTGGGGGGGGTGTGTGCTTAAGGGACATGTAATTAAGCTTGGCATTAGAGCATGGCTTTAATTCAGCTCCCACTATATTGTGAGAACAGTGGCTTGGCTTGACATAGAAACTGAAAGCAGACTGAAAAATACAGAAAGTGAGAGAAAAAGAACAATTAGTGGGAGTTAAAACATGATATAATCTTTGGCATCTGATCAGTAATTGAAAATGTTGTTGTCCAGGCCTGTAAAACCAGTTTGGTCAATTCATCCATAATTGAACTAATAAATTGCCTAATTAGACCTTTTTAATTGTTCTCTGCTCCTTAAAAAGTTGCAGAGTTCAAGTTTACTTATAAAATGTTATAGCCAACTTGAAATCTACAACTGTTTTAAGAGCTGAAAACCACTAAAAAAAAAAAAGACTAAGCAAATGATTTAGTTCAGTTAAGGGTCTGGTTAAGTAATTGAGAGCTCGGTTGCAATGAAAACCAGCAGACACAGGGGGTCCCCAGGACCGGGGTTAGGAAGCCCTGATTAAAAACAACTAAAGCACAAGCATCAAGAGTCTATTTGCTTTAATGTTGCCAGATGAAGTTGGGTGAGAATTCTGTAGCTCTACCTGAATGCAAAGTTGAGTGTTTGAGGTTACGGATGGGCAATCACAGCTGATGACTGGCTGACACTTTTTTTTTTCTATTTCTTTAGTTAAAGCCGATAAGAAGGCTGCTCAGGAGAAGATGCAACAGCAAGAGCACGAGAGACAGGTGAGTAGAGGGCGGTTCAAGACAAGGTCAGCGTCTACTACGTACAACACCAGCACACGCACATTGCTGTTAATGGGACCATTAAGAGATCCTTCACACTTTACCAATAAGTGTATTACCAAGATTTACTGAAGACATTGAAAAGACTTTGAAGCGTTTGTGATTGAACTCCTGAAGTTTCTTTTAGTGTCGGTCTAGTGACCTTGCTGATTCCAGAGTGTGCTGCTTTAATGTTTTCTTTCCCTTTGTTTCAGGAGCGCGAGGATGAGCTGAGGGCCATGGCTCGCAAAATCAGGATGAAGTAAAGACTCCCAAATTCTATTTCTATATACCAGATCTCTACACACAGACGTGCACACACACACACACTGCTGGCCAAAGGAGATTGGGTTCAGCGTTGCCCCACTCGCAACATGTCCTTCAACATGCTATTTATTAACAATCGATACTGGAATTAAATACAGTACTGCTGTAAAGTTATACACAGATTGCATTTCAAGAATACATTCTTCATAGAACACTAAAATGAGAGAGTTGTTTCCACTGTTGCCCACAGAGGGGCACTTTTCCGCAACATGTGTAGGTCCCTGTGCTGAGTGGGATTTCTGTTTGCTTCAGTTACGGCATTCTTCCTGTGCTTGGGTAGGTGTTCACTCCAAGGGCCTGTTGGTATTCTTAAAGCTGGAACAGCATTGCTCTGGCTGGCATATTAAAGGCACACCAGCTTTATTTTCTTATCCAAGGTGAGCATGCTGTCTGTTCGACATGTTAATAAAGTGATGCCTTTTCATACAGCGCAGACGCTAGTGAATTAGACTTCAATAACTGACTGTGTTCCTCTTGGGAGTTGCAAGTGCCTGGCTTTGCATGGTTACAAGGAGGTTTTCCACATGCTGCAGTCGTAGTGACCTGATCCCTGGTGATACTGCAGTTGTGGTCTCTGTCCCCTTCGTGAGTGATATCTATGTTACTGGCACACCTTGATTAAAACAAAACTCTGAGAGGTGTTATCATTTTTTTTATATATTTGCCGTGCCTCCAAAGAAATCAAAACAACATTTATTATGCATTTCTTAAAAACTGCCAATTTTGACCCCTTTCTGCATGGGATATAGAAAAAAAACATTAGGGCGTTACAGTGAGGATTTCAAATTAAAAAAAACAGATTTTGAATATCAACTACTGTTGAGGAGCTGCATGATTTTGCCCTATTTTAAGCTATTTTATGGAAGTAGTCCAGACTAAGCAAAATATCACAAAGTACTTTGCCAAATCGTATGTAAAGCCGTTTAACCTTGAAATTGTACGAATAAATACAAGTCAGAAACACAGGTGTTTTTATTAAATTATTCAACTTTGCATTATGAAAAGAAATCATATTTATATACAAACGTTATAGAATTCAATGTAACCACAAATAGCAAATAAAAAGTATATAGAAAAACAAACTATAAATGGCGACAAAGCAGTAAACCTAAAGCAGTAAACTATATTGGCCTACTGCTATAAATGTGGCCGCCACTGTAATTAAACAAATAAATGCATTTCATTTTTGGCATATAAACATAATCTTAATGACTTTCAATAATTATGCATTATGAATCATATCTATATACGTTATATAATTCAATATAACCACGAATAGCAAATCAATAAAAAGTCATATAAAAAAATGATACTATATGGTGATCATAAAGCATTAATCATAAAGATAATGGGGTGATGCAAGAAATGTAGCCATCATTGTAAACAAGCAAGCAAGCAAACAAACAAGTGCTAGCAGACGCGTTAGGCTCTGAAATTAAAGCCATCCAGCACGTCAGGGTTAATCTGTGCTGAATAAACTTGATGGGGTCAAATCTGCGTTATGTTAAACACAGATGTATTTTAAGTAAAGTTTGCACTATATATTAGTGACCTCCGAAGTGTAAAAATGTGAGGATCACTGTATCGGAACTGCAGAATCCCTCCTAGAGTGTACTTCTGGCATTGCTGCAGGACAAAGAGAAAGTAAATACTGGCGACAGTCAAGCAAGTCCTGTAACGTGATCTGTCATTGTAAAAGCAACCCTGTGTGCATTCGTTTATTCAAACATCATGATGCCTTTTAAATAGGGGAGGCTGCCCTCAAGACATGAAGGACACTTAAAACCACTTAATGAAACCTAAATACATGTTTCTCGCAGGGTTTTCATAGTTTCATAATTACCCTCTGTATTGTAACCACACTAAAAGGCTTTTTAAAAGCACAGATAATTTACTTGTAGTGTATACATTCAGGTTTTTGACTGCTGATTTTAGAGGGAAGCTATTTGCAACAGTACCATGTGATTATAAATCACCAATTGCTGGTTGCTTTTAAAAGTTTGTTTACTTGTTTACTAAGGAATTCATTTTAGTGTGTAAAGTTGTTTTTAACAATATCCCCAAGGGGATATTTAACATGTGCAAAGGCAAGTTTTACTAAGAATGAAACTAGCTTTACAGTGCAAGGCTAGAAAAGACTTGCTCAGTACAAGAGTGTTTTGTTGCTAGTTTTAAACTGTTCGTGTCGCACTTGCTAAATAGTGCCCACGGTGCTAACAAGAAGACTTGTATAATACAATAGATCAGTTATACACGAAGTGGAACTGCCCTATTTAAAATGGAGCAGAAGAATGTGGGCGTTAAGACAGTTTTTCGATCCTTATTCAAGTCTTAAACTACATAGTGAGTAACACGATGGTAATCGTCAAACCTTTTTCTCCTAGGTTTTTTTGCATTGAATTTGGGTATACTCCAATAAACATTTGGTTTTTATACAATTCTAAGAATAGAAGAAATGAGGAGTCAGGTTGGTTTTTTCCTTTAAATATGTTGTAATTGTAATTTTCATCCACAAGGTGGCGCTAATGCGCTGCAAGGTTACCCTCTCTCTGCGGTCCGTGTGAAATTTTAGTGGTTGTTACTGTTGCATCCAGAATTAGTGCTGGGATCTACATATTGAACATATGTATTTTGCATATGTTTTAAAATTCAAACAAATTTTCTTTTGTGTTTTATTTATCTGAAATATGTGTCAAATCTGGTAACCCCAAAACAAGAGAGAAACACTTCTGTACAGTAGAATGTTATTTCAGACGTCATGTGTGCATTGGATGTTGTAGAAATCTGTTTCTGCTGGTGTTGAAGGGGTTTTGCGATGGCGTTTGCAGTTCACTCCTATCTCTGAAGACTGTCGAGAAATCAGTCAACTGAGTTACTTAGTCAGCTAAGTCTTAGTGTTTCTTTAAAGGGGTCATTTAAAGGGGCAGTCAGGAGTCTGCAAAGTATACCAGCGTGTTTCGCCACAGTCGTCCTCATGCTGTTGAATTTGATAGCAAACGGTGGCACCCCTGATGTTGAAAAGGCTACAAAGCTGTTCTGAGAGAGCGCAACTCGGACTTAAATAAACTGATTTGTACATCAGGCACATTTTTGATAAAGTTGATAATACCTACACTTCCCACTGTTCAGAAAAACCACCCATTTTTTAATTGACTGCAGAAGCAATTTCCAATTGTTACCAAACACTTTGACTAATTGTACAGTAAATCAATTAAATAGTGCCCTCCCACTCCAACAGACTTGAAAGGTGACTCTTCTCACTCATAGTTTTTAATAACTTTGCAGAGAAATGTGACGTGGCCATATTGCAGACACTAGTCTTCTTGAGCTCGGTGCTGACCTGCTAGTTCTGCTGGCTGGACGGCTGGCGCTGTGTGCGTTTGTGACGTGAACTTGTTTGTTCTCAGGGAGCGGGAGAGGCGAGAGAAGGAGAGGGACGAGTGGGAAAGACAGTACAGCAGACAGAGTCGCTCTCCTTCTAGGTCACCCAAGCACAGTAAGTACAACAGCACTCCTTCATGCACAGCATCCATCCCTCTGACTGACACGGCCACAGAAACCAGGCTGTGTCTCCCAGGCTGCTTAGGGGAAAATCACTGCTGTGGCGAGGAGAGCAGTGAAGTGTTTTATCAGTAACCTGTGGTTTTAGAACAGGGGAGACTGTGTGTCATTTCTCAGCCGTGCTTTATTTGTGATTCCCTTACTGAGTATAATCCATAACTATTAACACTCAATACAGCTACATTTAGAAAAACTAAAAGAAATATAACTGCTTTTGTAAACTGTTATTGAGTAAGATGACTCTATAGAAGCAATCTTTGGTGGTTGTATAATCTAAAATAAAACACTTTGTTCATACCTTTTTATTTTGATCCCTTTCAAATTTATAAGGTATGTTGAGTTTGTCGTTTTCTAAAGGAATGAGCTATGAAGAGAAGTTGAAGGAACTGGATTCACTTAGCATAGCAAAAAGAAGCCTTGATGTGGGGGGGCTTGTTGATATGAAGTCTTTCCAGTCTTAAAAGGAGGAGACAGTTAACCCTAACAATCCACACGGAAACCAGAACCAGAGGACACGGTTTTAGAAAGTGGAGATTTAGGACAGAGATGCTTCTTCACACAGAGTGTGGCGAGGGTATGGAATGGGTTACCTAGCCATGTTGTTGGTGCTGAATCATTGGGATCCCTTAAGACCTGACCTTGACAAAAGTTTTTAGATCAATTCGCTGCTATGAACCAGACAAGCACGTTATGTTGTTAAAATGATAGAGCATGGAAAAAATCAAACACTCGTCATGAATTGTTAATTGAAGCAAGTCAAGTAGACAGCCCTCTACACTGACCTTCTTCAGATAACAAACAGTATAGAAAGCAATGCTTTAACCCTAAATAAAGCATGGAATCTGCAAACAGGGGCAGGGATTGGCCATGGCCAGTTTGGCGGGCTGTTTTTTTTTGTGTGAAATTGTGCTATTCGGCCAGCAGGGGTCATCATTGCTCCCTGTACTGTTTTCTTGAGCTCAGTGTTAGAAGTCGTTTGTTAGGACTGCACCCCCTTTTTGGAAATCTTTAACAGCACTGTTAAACTGAAAATGTGTTCGTTTGATTCAAACCTTGTGATGGTTGTCAGGAGAGAGGGTTGTGGTGGCTGCAATGAGACTTAAAAATGGAAAGCCTACAGTATTTTTAGTGTAGAATTGAACAGTGAATGAAGAAGCATGAACTTCCATGCCAGTCTCTCTCTTTGAATGAAATATATTGTAGTGCCGTGAATGATGTCAGAACACTCAAGGACTGACTATCACACAAGATACATTTTCTCTTAAGTGATGTCAGGACCTAGACAGGACAGGGTTCGGTGTAGCTAAAAGCAAACTTGACCCCAATCAGATGGGTACGGGACTGGGCGAAATGGAGCAGATGGCAAACTAGACTAGAGGCGTTCAGAGTTTAAACATTGGCTGAGTGTTAAACGTTTTGAGTTCTTCCTAAATGTTTAGTCAGAAATATTAACATCAAATAAAGCTTTTAACTTTAGTGTTTACATAGTAGTAAGTGTACAATGTAAGCCAATGTATTCCATATTTAATATCTCTTCACAGTCATTCCAGGGATGAAAATAAGACTCCTATTAAGACTCCTATTGCATAGCAGTTCAACCCATTCCAGGTTTTACTGTGAGCCTGGTTAGCCTCAGTGTAAAGGTAACAAGCTCAGGTGTGTCTTACTAAACTCCTAGTGAAACCAGGAGTGGATCACACTGCTGTGCAATGGGAGTCTTATTTCCATCCCTGGCACTCATTTCACTAATTCCTGGAAAACTGAACCTCACGGTCTGAAACCACGCCACTGATCAGTGACACGGATTCCATGAATCATGTTGCTCTTGTTTGGGATCTGGGTGTGACTTTAACCAGCAACGAGCCCTCAAGCTGATAACCCGCTTGTCAGTTCTTTTAGTTTAGTTTCCAAGGTTGCTAGTGCTATTAAAATGTTTGTAGAGGATGCTTTTGTTAGTCTGTTATTACCTAAAACCGTTGGTAGGACAAATAAAACCACATCAAAAGTAGCGTACTTCAAATAAATGCCTCCAGTTGCATTTCGGAGTGTGCGTAAGATTTGACAATGACTGTATGCAAATAACATGACAGCACCATTTTCCCGGTGGTGATTACGTTTGAAATGACCCTGCACTTCTCTTCCAGCTTTGTGTGTGTGTGTGTGTAAGGCCTGTTCACTGAGGATCAGTGTTCTAAAAATCTTCATTTTTACATTGTTTAAATTCCTGACTCTTCACCTACATATTTTACAGGGACTAAACTTTTGTAAAGTTATCGGTGCTTTTGCAGCTTGATTTTGCTCTTTTCAACATGTTTTTTTAGCCCGCCATAGAATAAGTGTGTTTACTAATTAATAAACATTTACTGGGCTGAAATGACCACAGCACGCATACAAGTGCCTTTTTAGAGCGCTGATTTGTTCCATATCACTGCATACAAGAATATGGTGTCAGCCCCCTCAGAGCATGCAGACAATCAGATACTGACTAAATGAAACAAACTGGTTGTATAAACTCTCATGTGGGTTATTTTGGCGATCCGGCACAAAAAGTGAAGGGTTAAAGACAGCTGTGGTCTGCTCTCCACTGATATCCCTGTGTTAAACGGTGGGATTAATCTGGCTGCTCCTAGAACACAGTGCTTAGCTTCAGTCTCCACGCTACAAACAGGACATTACGGCTTTGCAGAGTTCAGAGGAAAGCAACTAGAGTAATCCCAGGGCTAAAAAAAAGGGTGTGGAGGGAACTACTTAGCCTAGAAAGTAGTGTAAGGGGAGATTTTTACAATCCTGAAAGGGGTCAATGGTGTCAGCCACAGACATTATTTTCAAACAGAGACCTGGACCACAGGACACAATTGGAAGTTGAGTAGAGGTAGATTCAGACTAAAAGGTAGGATGGTTCAGTATCAATTGTCTGTTGCCTCTTGTTTTAGACTACTGCTGCAAATGGACAGGGGAGAGTTGCAGGCAGGAGGTAGGGTCTGCTTCATGCAGCTTACCAAACCAAGCACACAAAGGAGGAAAAAGGGAGGTCAGGAAAGGTCTAGTGTGAGGGCTGATCTGATCAGATGTGTGAGAAGAGGAGATTAGGGAGGAAAGCAAGGCTATCCGGTGCAATCTGAATAGAAAAGAGAAAGCCAGTAAGTGTGGAGGCAGGGGAATGGTGAAGCTGTGGAGTGCTGATGAGCTGCTACTGCAGACCGTGCTCAGTGCAGACAGCAGGTACACAAGCCAGCCCAGCGGGAAATAAACCGGTCGAGCAAGCCAGTCCACTTTGAAGGATGTCAACAGCTATCCATTTACCTTAAGATGGACAAATCTTTCAGCAGCGAGACACTCAATCAGGAACTGTAGAACCCAGTCAGTTTTTGCAGCCTGTGTTCGTTGGTGTAATGTGAGAGAGATACTGTAAGCACTGGTTTTAACTCTGGTTGATCCCTTGGTGCATTTAAAGAGCTCGGGTCAAATATTTCAGTTACCTTTGTTTAGAACCCCTTTGTATGTCGCTTTCTGTTTGCATCACATTCTGGTGATTTTTGATTTTTTTTTTTAAAATTTTTTATATATATATAATTATTTAAATTATATAAATTAATTATATAAATATTTAAAGCACCCCTGAGGTCTCAATCGAGCTCTCACAAATCTTCACTCTAAATTCAGCTGGTACACTAGAGAGTAACTCTGCTCCCAGTAAATGTAAGAATACATTAGTAAGAAATACCACTTACAACAAATGTGCTATTTCTTGCATCCACTGGGAGGCACAGTGTTGAAGGGGCTTCACTGGTGTACAGCTGTACTGAGACTGGGAGCACAGTGTTGAAGGGGCTTCACTGGTGTACAGCTGTACTGAGACTGGGAGCACAGTGTTGAAGGGGCTTCACTGGTGTACAGCTGTACTGAGACTGGGAGCACAGTGTTGAAGGGGCTTCACTGGTGTACAGTTGTACTGAGACTGGGAGCACAGTGTTGAACGGGTTTCACTGGTGTACAGCTGTACTGAGACTGGGAGCACAGTGTTGAAGGGGCTTCACTGGTGTACAGCTGTACTGAGACTGGGAGCACAGTGTTGAATGGGTTTCACTGGTGTACAGCTGTACTGAGACTGGGAGCACAGTGTTGAACGGGTTTCACTGGTGTACAGCTGTACTGAGACTGGGAGCACAGTGTTGAACGGGTTTCACTGGTGTACAGCTGTACTGAGACTGGGAGCACAGTGTTGAACGGGTTTCACTGGTGTACAGCTGTACTGAGACTGGGAGCACAGTGTTGAACGGGCTTCACTGGTGTACAGCTGTACTGAGACTGGGAGCACAGTGTTGAAGGGGCTTCACTGGTGTACAGCTGTACTGAGACTGGGAGCACAGTGTTGAAGGGGCTTCACTGGTGTACAGCTGTACTGAGACTGGGAGCACAGTGTTGAACGGGTTTCACTGGTGTACAGCTGTACTGAGACTGGGAGCACAGTGTTGAACGGGCTTCACTCTTTTGAGGCCATGGGTGCTTTTAAACTTCTGGGTTTTAAAAAATCCACAGGATGTTATGAAAAAGATAAACAAAATGGGGACTAGGATACATCAGAATCCTGTAACTTCACAAAGTTTTGAAGTTAAAGTCTGATTTTGTTTAAGTAATTCTGAAAGGATCCTGGGTTTGTAGGTAAACCATCATTTGAATAAACTTGTCTTCAGGTGTACAGCGTTGTATAACCATGGCAACAGCTACAAAGTCACCCCCACCGCCTTTGATGGTCTTTCTCTGTAATCTCTGTGTGTTTTTTAGGATCGTCCAAAATATTGTAATAAATTACTAGCATTTTAGAGATATTTACCAGTTCTTTATTGAAACATCACAAAGCTCGTTGATTGTTGTTGCAGAGGCCACTTCATGTGATAACTTTCATTTTATGGTTGGTTTTGAATGGGCAGCATTAACAGTAAGCAAGTTGGATAGCAGGAATATGTTGCAATGCTCCAGTAAGGGCCCACTGTTGTGGGCTCATGACTAACTTGAGTATAGTGAGAAAGACTCCTAGTGATCTAGCCCTGTTTCACTATTAAACAGGAGCCCTTAGATCATAGCGTGAGAAATCCAGCTCTGTGTTGCAAGCCCACATGCTATTATTATTTATCATCCATAAGTATCAGTAGTGCTCAATTTAGAAACATTAAAATAAATTACATTAAATAAATAAATTCAATGAGAAACGCTTTGACTTTTTTTTTGTGTTTTTGTTTTTATTTTTTGTTTTTCCCAATTTGGAATGCCTAATTATTCAACCCGGCTCGCCAACCTCAGCGCTAACTCAAGAGAGACGAGCACTCACGTGCTCCGAAACGAGTGCCATCAGCCGTCCGCTTTGTTTCGCACTGCAAGCCCGCCGTGAAGCCGCTACACAACTCCAGCGTCGGAGGACCACGCAGTTCTGAAGCGCGGCGAGTCAAGGATTCCCCAGCCGAACTAAACCCTCCTCAGTTGAGCTTTATCTGCTTTTAAGTAATAAAGACTGCGGGCACACTTTTAAAATAATGGCAGTGTGTTCCTCTCCATTCAAGTGCATTATTCCTGTGCTGTTGAATTCATTATGAATTTTTAATCATCTCCCAGGACTAGAAAGTTTGTTGCAAAACAACAAAACATTTGTTATTCCAATGTTGCTCCTCTGCAGTTCTTTGAAACTTTTAAAATTAATAGGAATTTCCAATATTATTTTAGTGTTACAGAGCGGTTACTGACATGCAGGATGATCAGTGTATTTGCATTTCAGTTTTCTTTGACTGTAAGAACATGTGCCTGCTTGAAATTGTTACCAAAAGGATCTGCATCTTGTAAAGCCCCATTTTTAATATAGATGTTATGAATATAGTAAGATTAAAAAACCTAATGTTGAAGGATTTAGCCTGTAGCCCTGATAAATCCTTAACTTCCCTGACAAAAAAAAAGTCCAGACACTTCAAACTGTGCAAGTAACATCAGTGCAAGTGAACTGAGCCTGCAGGCCACATGGGGTGCAAGTACATCAGACACCAGCTAATCTCTCACTAAACTCACCCACGTTGTTCTTACTGTTGCAACAGAGTTCGAAAGAGGAGCTTTACCAGTGGGAATGAGTCTGTTTGAAGCCAGAGTAGTCGGACAGTGTGTCAGTGGGTATTAATATGTCTAGACTCTAGTCGCCTTTAAGAAAGCGGGGTTTAGGTCTCAAAGCCCTCCCATCCCCCCAGACACTCGCCCGAGTTAAAGACAAGCTGCCTTTATATAAATAGTGTATAGATTAAAATGAAGGGAGGCTACTGAGAATCAAAGATGGGGAATTTTGCAACAAGTTCAGGCAGAGAAAGAGGGTAGTTTTATCTTCACTTACTACAGATCCCAGCCAGAATCTAGATGTGTGTTCTCATGAAAAGATTGGCAGCACTAAGAGTCTGTATGCCACTTTTTAAATGTATCTCAAGAGCTTCATATCCAGCTGTGAAGGTGTGTGTGTCCCAGAGGCTAGGGGACGGCGTGTTACCTCTGAGCTGGTCTCTTTTTGCATAGTCATTGAGACGCTCTTTTGCAGTGTGCGTTGTCGCCAGTTCACGCCCAGCCTCCACCCTGTTACGTTGGTGACCCGGAACTCGTAGATCGCAGGGGTTAAAGGGGAGAACTGTGTAACAGCTAGTGTGGCGTGATGCCCTGCCATTACAGACCGTGTCCCATTAGGAGATGGGAGGAGGTTAAAAGCAATTTAAAAGCTCTATAAGCAGCTTGGCTCTTCCTAGTGCTGAAGACAATGCCAGCCTCTTTGTTACACAGGCATTTTTTTTTTTTGTAAGGAGACTTGGTGGTACTAACTGTAAAACACTCCTCATTCAAGAACCGTTTGGTGAACTACAGTGTTGTGCTTTTTGGTCCTGTTATTATTTGTTTATTTAGCAGACGCCTTTATCCAAGGCAACTTACAGAGACGAGGGTGTGTGAACTATGCATCAGCTGCAGAGTCACTTACAATTACGTCTCACCCGAAAGACGGAGCACAAGGAGGTGAAGTGACTTGCTCAGGGTCACACAATGAGTCAGTGGCCGAGGTGGGATTTGAACCGGGGACCTCCTGGTTACAAGCCCTTTTCTTTAACCATTGGACCACACAGCCTCTATCGCAGTACAAGTGATACATACCTCTCTTGCAGTGTATCATGTAAAGAAAGAATCATGATGCATTGAGACGCGATGAGTCATTGCAACGCTATTTGTCTCATGCATTCTCGGTGCTTTCTTTCTAAAGCCCGTTGTCGGTCTGTATCTCTGTGACCCTAGTAAGTGAGGAATACGAGCCAAGATAATGTATTTTAAAGCCGTGTCTGTCTTTAATCCTAAATCCCTTTTTGATTATGTAATTGTTATAAAAGCTTGTGTCAGGTCTTCACTACCCAGCCTTTGGGGGCAATATCTCATCCTGCAGCATCAGCAGCGGGCATCTGTCTTCATTCCCAAATTCAAATGAGGGTGGAATGGGATTATCCAGTCTCTTAATACTGGAGAATAGCTCAGTCGGAGTGGAGTACCGTGTTAATTGAGACCCTCCCTCCCAGCTTGTTAGAGCAGCTTCTCATTCCTTGCCTTTCAGAGTTCTGTATTCATGAGGTCAGCTCTCAGGCACACTCACAATGGGGTTGGCAGGCCATGGGGGCTCTCGCTGCCCCTGGCAGGAACCTGATCTCACACACAGACACACAACATTGTGCAGATTTGCATCTGGCCCCGATGGCTGCTGACCTGGCCTTGACGGGGCTTCTGTTACTAGACTGACTTCTAGAACACCTCTCGTCCAGCTCCTGTTGTAGCTCACATCACGCCCACTAAGCTAGACAGATACTTCACAGACTTGTCGGTTTGGAGATGGGTGTGCTGGTGAGGTAGTTAAAATGAACAATATATATCATATGTGTGTCATTTCAGTTTTCTTTTTAACAGACAAGGATCTACAGTGGAATTTTGCTAATTTAAGGGTCATTTTTTTCCTTCCGTCTTATAGACCCTTTTATTGATGGGCCCTTCTAAATCACAGACTGAATTGTGTGACTGACTGACTGACATCATAGCTTTAAACACCTTATCATTGGGTAATAAAGAAATGTACAGAGGTTTTCACTTTATACTTCATTATGGAGGGAAAGATATATATATATATATATATATATATATATATATATATATATATATATATATAAATTTCTCCCGATTGTGGAGCTGCCATATAAAAATGTGAGAAACATCAGTGTGTCCATTTGTCTGCGGTTATTACATAGCCTATATTGTTCTGACAGTTCCACGGTTATGCAGTAATACAGCGCTGTGAACTCGGTTTATATTTTCTGCACTCTTAAGGATAGTTCATACACTACAGGGCGGTCTGTCAGCCCCGTTGCGACTCACTCATATGTGTTCATGGGTTGCTTTGAGCTCCCTGTGAGAGATTTGGATACAAACAAGCCCAGTATAAAGCTAATTTGATATGAATCAAACGCAATGTTTGAAATAGGTGAGTACACAGTACACGACATCATAGGAACCTGTTCAAAACCTGTTCATTGCAAGATTACATTTCTTAACTTTTTTACTTTTATTTTCAATTTACGCATTTTTTTCAGTACCGATCAATAATGAGAAAGCGTCTTCGAATTGAATTAGATAACTTCTCTGAGCTGGGGATGTGTTTTGGTTTTTTTTGGGTCAAGCTATGCGATTTATAATAAAGAAGATTAAATGGTATTCCTTTCTGAATGTACAGTACATCTTTTCATCTTCAATCGCCAAAACAGTGCGGGAAAAAACGGTTAGTTTATTTTCATGATCCTTTTTTTTTTTTTTCTTTAATGTGAGCGGAGAGGAGCGTGCCTATTTTGTCTGGAGCGGAATGGAAGAAAGAGCAGAGGATATTATGAGCGGTGAGCAGAATTTTGTTGCTGCTCACATTCCTTTGGTCAGAGCACACCTTCATTACCTCAACATGCAGATCAGAGCACAGCCATCCGTGCGTGCATACAGGCTGCAGCAAAGCAAACATGCTGATGCCTAGAGCCTTTGTGCTGGTCAATTCCTGAGCAATCCTCCGTATAATCGGGGAAATTGACTCAACTGCTTATACGTGTGCTCACGGCATGACTAAGTACACTATCATGAAATGAATGCGTTCATAGAAACCCAAGTCAATTGAGTACTTGTGTTTTCATTTCAAAAGATTATATCTGGTACTGCAATAGGTTAAAGAAATCCCTGGGTCATTTTTACCTGGCGAGTGGAAATAGTCTCCACCCCTTCATTGGCTTCTTTCCTGTCTATAAACAGTCGGCTGATTCCCCTTTTGACTGACATGCCTCAGAGTAATATGCTTTGACCCAGGAGTCACTGCTGGGTTGAAATGACCCTGGGAGTGCAAACAGATCACCCAGGAATAATGCACAGAGACTGAGAGCTTCCTTTAACCTACAGCAGCACCAGAGCTCCGGTTTTAAATTGAAAATACGTGTGTGCATTTTCAATTTCCACTCGCCTCGGCATTCGCAACATTGTAAAGCATGCCTGTGGGTGTTCCAAAGTGTATTCATTTTTATAGTTCAACGGCCAGCCTGTAGCTGCGATATCGCAGTAACAGCTTTGAATTCAGAGCCGCCCACAGCAATGTCGACGTATAATCCAGAGAACCAAAAATAAATAACTGCATTAAATGTATCATTAAAACATACACACGTTAATTACACATGATGCAAACTGAACACATGATGGCCCTTCGTGGGTCACTCGTATAATATATTGCAGTGAACTTCGAAACAATAAATTTAAAACACAAATTAGCCCTAATCTTGGACTAGAGGTCCCGCATTGGGTATCCTTAAAGATCAGTGCGATTGGAGGTCTCTGAAACCAGCTGTAACCTGCTCCTTCCTGTTCACTTCCTGTGCTGTAGGTTGCAGTAGAGCAATTGTAACCATGAATCAACTGTAAAAAATGTTCATACCTAGTAAAAGGACCATTGATACTGTTGCTAGTGGTAATAAGAGTTGAATTGATTTGAATGCCTTTGCCTGGTATCCTTTTGATTCAGATTTTATATTAACGATTTAGAACATGGTCTTTATTGCCACAGAATACATTTCACAGTTTGTTCTAATTTTCCCATTTTTGTGTCTGCACCGGTTTTAATAGTTTCATTAAGTTGTGAGTTGTGTGTAAGCTTGAACCTTGAGATGGTGGGGGTAAAGCCGAGGGAGTCATACGTACACTTGACAATTGTGATGAAACTTGGTATTAATGTTATTCAGCATAGGTTTTTGCGACTATCAGATTCTGTTCATATAAGCAGTTGTATTTAAATGTTTTCGCTCTCTCTCTCTCTCTCTCTCTACACATGGTTTAACGCACTTTTCTTTCTACACAGCTGACAAAGGGCTTTTGTCCGACACATAATTTAAACTATTTTCATGTTTGAGCTCTAAACCGGTTTGTTTAAAAGCTTGTCATGGCAGAGGCTGCCTGGATCGGACCCCTCCAGCTGTCGGCATGATCAGGTCAAGGCCGTGCTGTGGGTCAGTTAAGAAGCACCTTCATGCAGACTGTAGAAACAAGAGTGTGCTGACCATAGCCAACTAGAGGCACGGTCCACCCTCCAGCACAGAACCGTGACACCAAAATAACTTCATTAAACACAAACCTCCAGCACTGTGGGCTGAACACAGCACTGTGACGGCTTTGCTGGCAGCGCGTGTACCACTGTCCTGACACGCTGCTTTCTGTTTTGCACTCTCAAACTACTGTACATGTGTTTTTGTTTTTTAACTCTTGAATTGTAATCAGCTTTCATGTCTTGATGTTTTGATATAATTTTTTTTAAATTTTTTTGCAGGTCGTGAGCACGCTTCGACTAGAAGGTACGTACGTGTGTGTCCTCTTCCAATTGTCAAAGATATGCATGCCGGCTGAAGTATAGAGCAGGATTTGTAAGGTAATTTATGCAAAGTCCTTTCCATATACATGTAAATGTTGTACACATGTAGTCTCTTAATGTTGTATAGTATAATAAAGTAACAACACTGTAATGGAGTGAAATTCTCGACCTGCTAGTTCAAATGCTTTTAAACATGTTTAAGGTTTAGGAAATGAAATGGAACCTAACATCACTAGGAGAGACTAGTAAGTGTGGTTTGTTTTGAAATGTGGATTACACTGCAGTCCCCCCTAGGCTAGCTTTTATACAGTATATTATAACTGGGTTCAATAGTGTTGGGGGGGGGGGGGAAGACAGTTTACTGTCTGAAGCTGTCATTTTCTTGGTGAAATAGAACTACCTTTTGCAGCTGTGTACTATGGGATCGCTCGGCTCAAGTGAACCAGATTCTGTCTCAACTCCATTTCTGTTTGATGCATAAAGCACGTGTGATGGAGAAAAGGGTTCCTGTGTGTGTGTGTGAGAGAGCGAGCGTGCGTGTGTGTGCATGCGTGTGTCTGACTTGCTTGCGTTTTTCTCTTTGCAGGCGTTCCCGTTCCCGCTCTAGAAGCCCACACTACCGATACTGAACTGCCACAGAGCGCTGTTTAATACAGGACTATCGCCATCGCCTCTTTCCAAGAGATAAAGTAACAACCACTTTGAATTACACCGTCTGATCAATTCTGCTATTCTGTAAAACCGTGCTGTTCTGCGCTTGCTTTTTCTGTTTTGCTGCCATTGCGCAGTGCATACTGCTAAGAAACTGCCAAGTGGTTTGGTAAGAAGTGTGAAAGCAAAAGGTTTGTTGTACAGCAGACTCCTCTCTGCAACCACCTTCTGACCCTCTGTTCACACCTGATCATCAGATACTCAGTCGAGCTCCCACGAAAAAGTCTTCATTTTATAACCCAAGTTTCCTGATACTGTAGTTTTACAGTCACTTGGACTAAACCGTGCTGGTTGAGTCACACACACACAGAGAGGGAGAGCACGCACTAAAATGTGCTTGATAGTTACTGCATAACTGTCAAGTTCCACTGTAGCTGTTTCTATCGCTGTGCTGTTCAGCGTTTGCTTCAGTGATGCATTCTGGGCAGGATGTTGTAAACAGCTGATGGGAGGCTCCTCATTACAGGGGTCTTCTGGGATTCTTGCTCCCGCGGCAGCTGCCTGGCTCTTGGTGCTTATTAAAGGTGTGCGAGGCTCGTTCAGCATGCTGTCAGGGCTGGACTGACCTTTTAGCCCAGATGCTAGTAAGTGTGACTGAATTATGGGGTGTACGGCGCCCCCTATAGGCCACAGAGGGAGTTGTGGCAGTCATGCTATTTCAGTGCTTTTGTGTAACTCTAGAAATACCTTTTCACAGTTTAGTCCCCAAGTGGCTTCTTAAGCACAGTGTACTACTGGCAGTATGATATTCATGAGCCTCGTGATCCACTGCACAGTATGAGGTCGATCAATGTGCTAACGTCACAATACATATGGGCTACTCTGTATGACCTGTAATGAGAAACATCACAATGGGTAAAGGGCTCTGATTTTCTTCTCCTCTTTGGAGTTGTAATTCCTTTTGAGTCGAATGGGATTCTTAATTGACCTGCATACTTCTACAGGTGTAGGAGAAATAGATTCACTTAACACTGCATACCTCACTGCAAGAAAAGATATCTCCACTCCAAGCAGTCTTGTGTATGTCTGCATATAGAGAATATTGTATCAGGTGCGATGAAAATCAGCTTGTGTCTTACACAGCACCCTATGTTATATTTTTATTATGTTATCCATAACTATTAAACGCTAAATAGTGCTGAATTTATGAAGTTTCTTCTGCTATTTCTGTATTTTTAGAATATTCAGTATAGCTAGTTTTGTGATGTCATTGCCTTGGATATAGATTCCAGGTGGCTGTACATCATACATCATAATCAGGTTCTGGTTTGTGTCATATATGTATGACATCAGTATCAGTCTGGATTGTGTCATATATGTATGACCTCAGTATCTGGGTCTGGTTTGTTTTCATATGTATGACATCATTATCAGGGTCTGGCTTGTGTCATATGTATGACATCAGTATCAGGGTCTGGTTTGTGTCATGTGTATGACATCATTATCAGGGTCTGGTTTGTTTCCATATGTATGACATCAGTATCAGGGTCTGGTTTATATCATATGTATGACATCAGTAACAGGGTCTGGTTTGTGTCATATGTATGACATCAGTATCAGGGTCTGGTTTATAACCTATATGCTTAAACCCCTGTCAGTATTTATTCTTTGGTATAAGACTGAGAAACCAGTAGTTCAGAAAGAATCCTACCAGCTTGTTTATTACTACAGGGGATTTGGTCACAACATGCAATTTATTTCTACACTTTGGAAGCACTAAATGGGCAATTTTTACATTTTAAATGACGTTGCAGAATCCTACTGTGCAATTAAGAGTTCCAGTCGCTTCGAAAGAAATGAATAACACCCTTAAAGGGGAGGAGAAAATCACAACTCTACCCACCAGTTATTTTGTATCGCTCCTCAAATCATCGTATCCGCAGATAATTTGAGTATTTTATTTACTAGAGTGAGTACTGTGAAGTGAGGTACATTGTGAAACCTCTGTGAAGTAACAAGGACTGGGGGGGGTTTGCAAGGTCGATGAATTCCAATGAAACCTTCAGTATACAGGGTGGTTATTAAGTGGGTGTGTCACTAGCATGCAGAGAGAGCACGTTTTCTCTGTGACAGAGGTGCAACGCGGCTCACTACAAGTAGCTGTGCTGTGATTGAGTTCCGTATCCCAATACCGTGTGATGGGCAAGACTGTAAATCTACCTTTAGTGGAGTAAAGACATTTTCAATCTTCTGTGTAAATGGCTGTTTTAAACTATCAAATACAGTACATGTTCAATAAAAAGTACACTATTCACTCGTATTCATGCTTTTGTGCTTATTTGTTTTATTTTGGTTTTCACTTTAAAGTTTTAAGTGGTAGACCCTTATACAGCAGTTTGGAAATACTAAAAAACGAAATAGTCCATGACGGGCATTAAGTCTTTAGCGATGTCATTGAATTAGTTCTAAACATCCTTCTACAGCATGCCTGTTTATTTTTTTTTTTTTTTCTCTAATGGTGTTGTCTTTACTTTAAAATATAAAAGGTACAGATGGAGATTAAGCTTTCTCATTGGCTCAAGGTGAACTTATCCCTCGCTTGTTAGGTTTCCTCATGATAGGAGCAGCGCACTGAGATACGGAGTTCATGTTTGATACACAGCTGTATTCTAGGATTCTATCAGTAAAATTCTATTATGGGTAAAAAGGACAAAGGTCTAGAAGGTGGACATTTTGCCTACATGTGACGGCCAAAACAGAAATATTTACTACAGAAGTTTTTACCTTTTTAATGGGACGACCACAGGATGTATTTACAGTACTGGTCTATTGCCACATTCTATTTTTCCCATGGGTATCAAATCACAAATTGCAATATTGTTTATTTGAATCTGGATCTTTTCAAACAGGTGCTTTTTTAAAAATTCATGTCTATATCAGAATTACAAAATAATCTTTTTAAGTAAAAGTTCTTCATATTTTATAACTTTTAATTTTTGGTATATTATATCAAGCTATATTTCAATATTTTAATTGTAGGCTATAAAGAATATGTATTTATTCGTAATATTTCTTTGCAATGGAATAAGACAATTAGCCTGCATTGTATTGCACTTGCATTGTGAGGATCTGACCGCAGGTCAATCTGAGTCGAAGATGGGTGCCAAAAGACACACTGTAATCAACTTGCAGGATATGCACTGAGGGACACTTGTGATTAACTGCTTCAAAAAGTTTACCATATGAGCAGAATAATATATGAAATACCAGCAATAAAATTGTGATCATAAAAAATATTGTCCGTATACTGTTTGACTGATGTTCCTTGGTGGAGTTTTTCCAGTATATTGCTGCTGGTCACTGGAGGGTTAATGGTGTGTCCAAGCTGCAGCGCTATGTATCTGGTGCTCTCTGGGTGTTAATCAGAGCAGCATTGCCCTGGGCTAGCTCACTCCACACCCTCCCTGTGTCGGCTAACCCCACTAGACTGGTTTATACCTGGCTCCATGCCAGAGAATGGGCCGTTTACTGCACTGTGGTGACCCTCCTCCTCCTCCGCCATGTTCCTTTTCCTGTCATTCTTAACACTGCTTTTAAACTTGTCCATTGACTTAATTCTGCAATTTGAAATATAATCGCTGGTTTCACACACGTCAATTAGCACTAATCCTAAAGTAACATTAGGTAGTCCTAGATTAGTGCTAATTGTGGTCTGTCCGACCATTGTCTGTTAATCTTGTGACACAGAATTACAGCTGTCTTACAAACCAGTCAAGGAGACAGCTTTCAGGCAAGATGTGTTATTGCTGGGTATATTTGCATTATTACTGACGATGGAAATGTATCGGCATTAAAAGTAAAAACTGAGTATTAAAAAAGGTGATATAGTGTGGCTGATATTTGCCTGTCGTAAGGAGTTGAAATCAGTCCTGTTCATTTCCATGAAGATCAAGCTGTCCTGTTTAATACAGATCATGGTGATGATGCAGGCTCCTTGTTTCTGGTGCTGATAACTGCAGTGTTGTTAAGCATGTCTGGGAGGGGAGCTTGTATGAATTTGTGAATCCGCTGCCAAACCTATTATTGCTAATATCTCATAAACCATGAGTGTCCAAGCCTCCGAACTCAAAACCGTACCACGTACTTCGTGTGCGGGGATGTAAAACTCAGTACACTTTGAGTCATTGTTTTTCTGCTTAGTGCACAGCTGTATTCTTGGATTTTCTTCGTTTCGTTACCGGTGTTAAATTAACCCTTTCCCTTCCACGTTGTTTTAACCTCTGGCCACGTCAATCATAAAGACCACGCGGTTTGACGTGGCGGGGTCTTTGTACTTGGTACATGGCTGTATTCTATTATTCTCCCAGTAAAATTCCATTACAGGTTGTGTGACCAGTAGAAATGAACCTTTGCACAGCCGCATCATCATCCATTTTACAAACCATTCGATCTGATATGACTCTTTACTGGGGATGCTTTGATTTTGTTCACAAAAGCTCCTGTTTCTGTTTTTTCCAGCCGTGGCGAGGATGTGTACGAATATGACTGGCATGCTAGTTAATGGAGGTAGGAGTGGGGGCAACCAGGGCAGGATACAAGAGCAGAAACAAAACCTCCCTCCCAGGACTGACCAGCTAGTGTGGAAGCGTGAGGCCATTAACCCTGAAAACAAGCCAGCCTCTTCCCGACAGGCTGGATTCATTGAGCCCTCACCTTCATCCCCACTTAGTTTGTTCCTAAAAGGACGGAAAAGGCACAGTTTGTGTCTCAAAGAAGTAACTGGAATTTAAGTAGCTTTCCATCTTTGTGTCTCTCATCAACCCTTGCATTATGAGCTCTGTCTTGGTGAAACATGAAACCGTTTCTTCTTAACTCACTTTGAGAAATAAGCAGCCTGTCAGTCACATCCATCCCCACCACGGCTCCAAACCAGGAGCTACAGTACAGCAGCGGTGTGATGACCGTGATGTACAGTATATTAACCGTGTGTACAGAATAGTATAGAATTGGTAATGAAATGTTAAATCACAATTTGATAACCGATTTTCACTAATAGAACCCCACATATTCTAGAGTGTAAATCTTTGGTGGAGCCCTGTTATCTGTGACACAGGAAGGAAGGGAACTTTGTGTTGTGGCAGAAGTGAAAATTATCAACAGAAAAAATAATAAAGGGCATAATGGAGAGAGAGTCTTTTGGTTCGCACACAGTCATTTCAGTGGTTCTTTGTGCAATTGCTGAAATGCACGTTTGTTGTTGATGATGGTGTGAAGGTGCTTTCATTTTTACCATAAACTTTTTTTTTTTGTAAACCTGCTCCTAAGCAACAGTGAGTGTGTTGATAAGAAACGCGCAACACTGAAGCTGCAATCTGAAACAGCCTCACATGATGCAGCTAAGCAGTAACCCCTCTGATCTCAGTGACAGCTCGACACATGACCATTCGGATTGGTCACTTGGTTTCTAGGTAACTTCAGTCTGAACGTTCCACAAGGTTTCCCCAGAGCTATTCTGTGCAGGTCCACTGGTGCTCTTCTGCTCATATAAAGGTATTCAACATCGTCCGTCTTCGGAAGGTTTCAGCATTACGATCCGTGATAAATATTAAAAATCAATATTGTTACACAGAGAATTGTGAGGGTCTGGAACCAACTCCCCAGTAATGTTGTTGAAGCTGACACCCTGGGATCCTTCAAGAAGCTGCTTGATGAGATTCTGGGATCAATAAGCTACTAACAACCAAATGAGCAAGATGGGCCGAATGGCCTCCTCTCGTTTGTAAACTTTCTTATGTTCTTATATAAAAAAATAAAATGATGCAGCAGCAAAATGTGTTAGTAGACAAGTCCACTCCTGCAGCTGTACCCTGTGGTAGTTTTATTAAAGGTGAACCAGCTTCCATAATAAATACTTTTGCTGTCACTCATAGGCACAGTTCCCTTATCCTTGATGCATGGGATATAAAGAGTCTATCTTTGCGTTTTGCCCAGACTGGATTGCTCAGGTCAGGGTTGTACTTCTGCTTCTCTTCATGTTAGGCGCATCTCATAATGTGTTTTATATTCCTGGATTTTAATAGTAATTGGTAGTAAAAAGTGAAAAAGCAAAACAAAGTAACATTTCATTGTAGCCATTCCTTAACTAGCTGTCGTATCAATGAAATGGGTTTAATTTATTTTAAAAGCAAGTGCACTTGAACAGTTAAACACATGTGTTAGCAGGTATACAGACGCACATTGCTACCAAGTACCAGTTAGTCTCTCCAAATAATCTTCTCTTGTTTTCATCAAATTTAATAACACATCATTACCTAACATTATTTTAATTTCATTTTATCATCGTGTGATATTTTGTAATATTTGAGTTACTGACCATTTTTTGGGGGAGGGGAACATTTAAAAATGGCATAATTACACAGTACTAATTCGTTAAAGCATTTTGCTTTCTTTTGAAAACACGATAAAGATCATGCAATTATGTGATACCAATTTATATATATATATATATATATCTCAATTTCACTTGGCAGCAATGTGCATCCTTCTGCAAGTTGATCAAAGTTTGAATGTCATTTTTCTCAATATTTAATGAAACTGGTTTAGTTTGTAGTATTAATACAGATAATTTGGCAGTGGTTTTGTGAATGTTCCCTATCACCCTGTACAAAAAATATTCTGGGGGTTACTCTTTATGCAAAATCACTTAAAAAAATTATATATATATATATATATATATAAACAGATTTTAACCCAAAATTCGTCCCAAAAAATACTGATTTATGCTAAGAAATCTCAGACTTGCTTTGGGGGCGATACATCATGTTGTCAGTGAATGTTTTTCTTTGCGAGAAATGTATATGAAAGATTATATTTTCAGAAAGTAATTTGTCTATTGTCACATTCTTATCCTTATCCAACGTACGTGCATTTTAATGTCATTTTTCATATTTTAATGTGAGCTACACAATATCCTCATTTCATTTGTATTGCATCTCATAACGCTGAACAACAACTGAAGGCTTAAGCCATTTCGATAGCCCCCCTATTGTTCTGTGATATTAAAACAAGTTCATCCTTAGAGACTGGAATGGAGAGAAATGTCCAACTTTCACAGAATGGAAACATTTAATGCTGTATGGAGTGGCTCTACCAGACTGATAACGGACTTATTCCTTAATGTGTGTGGCTCCTTTATAAACCAATTACAGAAATGTATGTGTGTGTGTGTGTGTGTGTGTGTGTGTGTGTGTGTGTGTGTGTGTATATATACAATGAATTAATGTTGGCTTACTACAGTGAATAAAAAAAAGATTTGTTATCATGCTATTGCTATTATGTAATAATTCTCACTGAAGGTATCAGCTGTGCATTCAGATTATTACATGTTATGTATTTGAATGTTTGCTTTATAAGATTGCATGTATGTTATTTACAAAAATAAAGCCGCAAAAAATTGCAAATGCAGGCCTCCATCGGAATCACAGAGGAATGAAGAATGTGGCAGCAGACAAGGTCATTTTTGTAAATATGACCTTGTAAATGTGTTTGGTCAGTTCTTGTAGACAAAATCCCCATCTTTTTATATGTCCTTTTACCATATTCTAAACAGCAGATGTGTTAAGCAGTAACAGATCTAAGGCACGTTTTAAAAAGAGTTTTAAAGTAATGTGCAATGATTGGAGCAGTAATAAATGTATTACCATCACTAAGTTGTTCATTGAAACATGATCGCGAGCGCGCTGACTAATAGCCAGCATTGTCTAGCCCTGTTTAACTGACCGCTCTGCATTAGCCCAGTGCAGTGGAGCTTGAAAGAGCCCTTTCTCCCCGACCCTTTGTTGGGAGTGTGGCTGGTTATTGTCCAGTCCACTGAAAGGGTTGCTGACCTCTGATGACAGTGAAGGTCAAGCGGTCAGGGCTGGTTCTCAGGCCTCCGGACAAGGGATTACCCCGGTCACATCTCTAATCCAGTATTAACTGTAATTACCCCTCTACACTTAGCCTGTCATCTTTAATTACACCCTACAACACCAATCCACCCACCACTTACTCAAATTCACCTTTCAGGAAATATTACTGACAGTGTTTTCAAAAGACCTCTGGCAGGCTCTGTGACAGTGCTCTGTGACAGTGTGTGTGCAACATCAGGACTCTGGCGTGCTCTGTGACAGTGTGTGTGCAGCATCAGGACTCTGCAGTGCTCTGTGACAGTGTGTGTGCAGCATCAGGACTCTGCAGTGCTCTGTGACAGTGTGTGTGCAGCATCAGGACTCTCGAGTGCTCTGTGACAGTGTGTGTGCAGCATCAGGACTCTGGCGTGCTCTGTGACAGTGTGTGTGCAGCAGCAGGACTCTGCAGTGCTCTGTGACAGTGTGTGTGCAGCATCAGGACTCTCGAGTGCTCTGTGACAGTGTGTGTGCAGCATCAGGACTCTGGCGTGCTCTGTGACTGTGTGTGTGCAGCATCAGGACTCTGGCGTGCTCTGTGACTGTGTGTGTGCAGCATCAGGACTGGCGTGCTCTGTGACAGTGTGTGTGCAGCATCAGGACTCTGGCGTGCTCTGTGACAGTGTGTGTGCAGCATCAGGACTCTGGAGTGCTCTGTGACAGTGTGTGTGCAGCATCAGGACTCTGGCGTGCTCTGTGACAGTGTGTGTGCAGCATCAGGACTCTGGAGTGCTCTGTGACTGTGTGTGCAGCATCAGGACTCTGGCGTGCTCTGTGACTGTGTGTGTGCAGCATCAGGACTCTGGTGTGCTCTGTGACAGTGTGTGTGCAGCATCAGGACTCTGGAGTGCTCTGTGACAGTGTGTGTGCAGCATCAGGAGCAGCGCTCTGTGACAGTGTGTGTGCAGCATCAGGACTCTGGAGTGCTCTGTGACTGTGTGTGCAGCATCAGGACTCTGGCGTGCTCTGTGACAGTGTGTGTGCAGCATCAGGACTCTGCAGTGCTCTGTGACAGTGTGTGTGCAGCATCAAGAGCAGTGCTCTGTGACAGTGTGTGTGCAGCATCAGGACTCTGGCGTGCTCTGTGACTGTGTGTGTGCAGCATCAGGACTCTGGCGTGCTCTGTGACAGTGTGTGTGCAGCATCAGGACTCTCGAGTGCTCTGTGACAGTGTGTGTGCAGCATCAGGACTCTGGCGTGCTCTGTGACTGTGTGTGTAGCATCAGGACTCTGGCGTGCTTTGTGACTGTGTGTGTGCAGCATCAGGACTGGCGTGCTCTGTGACAGTGTGTGTGCAGCATCAGGACTCTGGCGTGCTCTGTGACAGTGTGTGTGCAGCATCAGGACTCTGGAGTGCTCTGTGACTGTGTGTGTGCAGCATCAGGACTCTGGCGTGCTCTGTGACAGTGTGTGTGCAGCATCAGGACTCTGGAGTGCTCTGTGACTGTGTGTGTGCAGCATCAGGACTCTGGCGTGCTCTGTGACTGTGTGTGTGCAGCATCAGGACTCTGGAGTGCTCTGTGACAGTGTGTGTGCAGCATTAGGAGCAGCGCTCTGTGACAGTGTGTGTGCAGCATCAGGACTCTGGAGTGCTCTGTGACAGTGTGTGTGCAGCATCAGGACTCTGGAGTGCTCTGTGACTGTGTGTGTGCAGCATCAGGACTCTGGCGTGCTCTGTGACAGTGTGTGTGCAGCATCAGGACTCTGGAGTGCTCTGTGACAGTGTGTGTGCAGCATCAGGACTCTGGTGTGCTCTGTGACAGTGTGTGTGCAGCATCAGGACTCTGGAGTGCTCTGTGACAGTGTGTGTGCAGCATCAGGAGCAGCGCTCTGTGACAGTGTGTGTGCAGCATCAGGACTCTGGAGTGCTCTGTGACTGTGTGTGCAGCATCAGGACTCTGGCGTGCTCTGTGACAGTGTGTGTGCAGCATCAGGACTCTGGAGTGCTCTGTGACAGTGTGTGTGCAGCATCAAGAGCAGTGCTCTGTGACAGTGTGTGTGCAGCATCAGGACTCTGGCGTGCTCTGTGACAGTGTGTGTGCAGCATCAGGACTCTGGTGTGCTCTGTGACAGTGTGTGTGCAGCATCAGGACTCTGGAGTGCTCTGTGACAGTGTGTGTGCAGCATCAGGAGCAGCGCTCTGTGACAGTGTGTGTGCAGCATCAGGACTCTGGTGTGCTCTGTGACTGTGTGTGTGCAGCATCAGGACTCTGGCGTGCTCTGTGACAGTGTGTGCAGCATCAGGACTCTGGTGTGCTCTGTGACAGTGTGTGTGCAGCATCAAGAGCAGTGCTCTGTGACAGTGTGTGTGCAGCATCAGGACTCTGGAGTGCTCTGTGACTGTGTGTGTGCAGCATCAGGACTCTGCAGTGCTCTGTGACAGTGTGTGTGCAGCATCAGGACTCTGGAGTGCTCTGTGACAGTGTGTGTGCAGCATCAAGAGCAGTGCTCTGTGACAGTGTGTGTGCAGCATCAGGACTCTGGAGTGCTCTGTGACTGTGTGTGTGCAGCATCAGGAGCAGCGCTCTGTGACAGTGTGTGTGCAGCATCAGGACTGCAGTGCTCTGTGACAGTGTGTGTGCAGCATCAGGACTCTGGAGTGCTCTGTGACAGTGTGTGTGCAGCATCAGGAGCAGTGCTCTGTGACAGTGTGTGTGCAGCATCAGGACTCTGCAGTGCTCTGTGACAGTGTGTGTGCAGCATCAGGACTCTGCAGTGCTCTGTGACAGTGTGTGTGCAGCATCAGGACTCTGCAGTGCTCTGTGACAGTGTGTGTGCAGCATCAGGACTCTGGAGTGCTCTGTGACAGTGTGTGTGCAGCATCAGGACTCTGGTGTGCTCTGTGACAGTGTGTGTGCAGCATCAAGAGCAGTGCTCAGTGCATGACATCTCCACACCACCCCACACCTCTGTCTGTTTTTTTTTTTTGTTTTTTTGTTTTTTTTATATAAAGTAAAGCTATACCACTGTCCTCTCTCACAATAGAAGGGCTGAAAATGTGATTTACAAATGAGGAGGCCATTCAGCTCATCAACGCTTGTTCCAGTTCCTAGCAGTTGATTAATCTCAGAACCTTGTCAAGTCGGGTCTTAAAGGATCCCAGCGAGTCAGCAACAACAACATGGCTAGGCAATACATTCTACATTTTAATCAACAGCCCTAAAAATAAATATCATGTTGGGGTGTTGTGCTTGTGAGATGATGTGATCCTTAAAATCCTTCACATTATTTTTAAGTCATTTAGGTATCCAATGGGATAAAAGGGGCAATAATTTTGAAGTATTAAATAAATAGGAAACTTAACGTGGTACAACACATGTAATGCCCAAAGGAGACGTTCCTGTCTGAGATTTTTTCTTCTGAAGGGCTAAACCAGATCAGCAGCTATTTTGAATAAAATATCCAGTATTAAAAAACAAATATATATGCTAAATGTACAGTTCTATCTTTCCAATGGATTTATTCTGAACATTTTGAGGCAGCTGTCAATGGCTGCAGCTGTAATTGAGTAAAACTGTAGAATACTATTCTGTTTCGCTTAATATGTGTATATAGAAAAACACATCAACATGCATACACTGCATGAAGCAGCGTTTCTAAATACAAACATCCAATACAGTAAATCAAATTAATAATAATAAATGATCATCTATTACCTGAAACGTAAAAATAACTCATGTACTGCTATATGTCTGGTACGAATTCTGTGATAGTTCTGAAGAATCCTGTAAGCCTGCAATTCTGCAGTTATTTTCTCTGGGGGATTTTAAAAACTTGGCCAGCACTCCTTTAAAGGGGTGGCAGTGATAATGTTAAATCTTTAAACCCAGGTTAGCATTTTTGTTTTTTTGTTTTTTTTGTTTTTTTGGCAGCATACAACTCCCCCCGTGCTTTTGGAACCGGCTCTTTGGTGTTGTGACTGGAAGCCAGCTAGGCGAGACCCAGACAGTCAGTTACACCTTCAGGCTTTGTTCCTTTGAACTTACCTCTTCCATATGGAAAACGGCAGCGCTACATGGTTCAAGCCCAAACAGCAATGTCGCTGCATAAATATTTGCTTGCTGCTGAGTGCCTCCTTAGCTCAAGGCTATAATCATGTATGCAGAGATATGTGAAGTATGATGTGGAAATGTAGTGTTCAATAGCATGTTAAAACAACTGCTTGGCCACAACATTTTCCATTTTTAATATATATATTTTGCAATGGGTTTTTAGTGCAACTGCCCCGTGCTGGAGGGAGCACCCTTTCTCTTAGGGGGTGAGGGAGGGAGCAGTTCAGTCTCCATGCCTCAAGCCTGCCCTCGACTGGAGGGAGCACCCTTTCTCTTAGGGGGATGAGTGAGGGAGCAGTTTAGTCTCCATGCCTCAAGCCTGCCCTGGACTGGAGGGAGCACTCTTTCTCTTAGGGGGTGAGGGAGGGAGCAATTCAGTCTCCGTGCCTCAAGCCTGCTCTGGACTGACTTCTGTTAAAGATCACATATATGATTAAAATACAAAACTCACACTAGCAGGCAAGTAACACAGGTAGATTGCAATTAACATCAATGAAATAATCCGAGATCAGGTTTCAATACGGATAAGCTTTAATTAACAGCAATGGAATAATTAGAAAATGAATTCAGTGCAGGTACAATTAGCATCAATGAAGTAGTTAAAGACAGAATTTCGTACAGATAATTGTACAATTAAAACAGGCAGCTCGGAGAATCAATGCAATAGTGGTAAAACAAGTAATTACTACACTAAAGAATTACAACCAAGTAATTAGTACACTCCAAACCAAGTGAGTATCACACAAAGTAATAATAAATCTAAACTAAAGAAACGTGCACATTTTCCTCCTTAAAAGCAACTTGCAAAGCTACGGGAATACATACGCACACAACGCAAAACAGAAGGTTTATCAGCTTAACCCCCACAGGAAGTGCCAAATACCACACTAGCTCAAACCTTTCACACAGCATGTGAGGGGTGGCTGCAACCGCAGACTGCTTAACAGCCATATACACTGCTTGAACTGCACGAAACAGTTTAGATGAAAAGAATGATACCCCTCGCAAAACAAACGTGTAGAACCGACATCCCCGCAACCTTGCCTCCCGTGTCTCTCACTTTGTACTGCTTTTTAAATGGTAACGAGGTGAAATGATTTATCCCGTTGAATTTAGGTAATCAATTACACCTGCCACATTCTCTCAGCGACTAAACTCACTTAACAGGTAGCGCCCGCTATATTCATGAAGCAAAATTAGTTAATTAGAGGGATGCAAAACATTTGGCAAGAGCTGTATGCAGGGGAGCATTTTCTGTGATTATTTCCTATATATAATCTTGGGAGTCCTAACACAGAGATCAGTCACATAGTTTGATGCATTTGTGCACCATTCTTAGTAGAGATAAATCATGTTTTCAATGAATAACGCAGTTTCAATGAATTACAGAAGATTCGCGTTTCAAGTGCTCTTCAAACGAGACGGTATTGTTTTCAGGGCCGGTGTTCTCAGTGTTTAGCGGGGGTACTCGTCTTAATTAAGACCAGTTTTCTAATAAAGAGCCCGCAGTATCCCTAGCTAGCGAGTGTTTTCAATAAAGCTGCGTTTTTGTTTTCTGTTGTGTTACAGTTTCTTAAGACTTCCCCGTCAGCGCGGTCCTTGTTCAGCTGACCCTGTGTTGTCATCACTCGTCTCCAACAAGAGAAAGCGGCCGTCTACCGCGTTTGAAATGCTTGACCCGCATCAACAACCCGTACAGGTGTCTGGCAAGCGCGGACAAGGGCAAAGGAAGGAGAGTGAGGGGGAGAGAGGGGACGTTGCTCAGTCTGTGCTTGGAAGCGTGCGGGTCCAGGTGTTCGCTGTCTTTTGTCTTTTGGGTGACCGGGGTTAAATCGCAGTTGCTGGTCACCTCGCTTCCAAAGCGTCAGAAAGCATGTTAAGTGGCTTTCAAGCGGATGTGTTGAATAGAAAGTGTTGGATGTGTGGGGCGTGGTGGGGAGTCTATTGTGCCAACATGGTCTCCCGGCTCCAAGGTTAAAGGGCCCGTGTTGTCGTCTTGTTCAGGCTAATCACAAGAAGAACATTTGAGCCGCCTTCGCTCCCCTCTCAGAGCGCGCATTGTGCAGCCCGCACATTGTACAGCGGGTTTGATCAGGCAGTTGTCACATTAGATTCTTTATTCACAGCTTCACTAAGTTTTAAGTCATCCATTGATTTTAGTACAGTTTCGTTTTTTTAAAGTCTCTTTATACTGTATTAAATTAATACCCGTTTGTTTGTTTTTAAAACCTGTTTGTACTGCCCCTAGAAGTACCTTCTAGTGAATAAGGGCGATAATAATAATCATCTTTATTTTTTATGTAGCGCCTTTCACAATAACAAAAATTGCCGCAAAGTGCTTGAATAAAACATTGACAAATGTTACAAAATAACGCAAGAAAAGCAATAAAAACAAAAGAAGCACACAGAACAGTAAAACAAGGCAGAGAATAAAAGGAACATCATTTTAGCATAATGCTACATTATAACAGTGTGTTTCTAATCTTGTTTTAAAAGCAGTGACACCTGGTGCTTCACTTACAGAGCTGAATGCTCTACCACCTGTGTTTTTTTTGTTTTTTTTTTGTAATTTGACAGTAAGCGACCTGGCATTCTGTGATCCGATCCGGATATTGGACCATAATTGAACACCCTGTCGTGTGTGATTGCTTTCATACCAAATAACTGCTACACTACACTTAAACCACATCCTACCCGTGTGGTACAGGACCACTGTCTGCAATCGATGTTCTAGGTTAGGTGCCAGTCCAATGCCGTGGTCTGCTAATGGTTCTGCTCGATAAGGTTTCTTCAGGGTGATGCAGTGGGATTAGAATGGGATCCCAATCGGATTGTGAACTGTCCTAGGCAGGTAATCATATTTAGATGATAAAAGCATGCACATATCTGAAGGGCTGCTGGGAATGTGATGCAATATTCATCACGTCTACCCCCAGAGTTTTCATTCAGACCTAAGAAACAAACAAATCAGATTACTCTTGTCAAAAGTGCCACACAGATTATTTTAAGTGCATTGAGGGAGGCTGCGCTAAGTGGAAAAGTACGCGATGCGATGGAGAGCAGCTCGCAGTCCTGTCGCTGAAGGGTGAGTGATCTCCGCTCAGCTGCGCTGCTGCCTCAGTGTTCAGGGTGGAGAGTTATTCACCCTGAGCAGCACTGCTGGGATGTGAAGGTGGAGAGCTGTTTGAGGTTAGCACGGGTCAAGCTAAGTAATAAACTCAGGGCTGCTTCAGAGACATCCATCATGCGCTGACAGCACTCCCTGTCTTGCACTGTCAGCCCTGCTTAACGGACCTTCGCTAGGGGCGCCTCTTTTGAATTGCAATACAGCGCTCATCGGATTTTGGGAGAATATATAGATAGAGGCACCAGTAATTATTCAGAGCTTCAATAACCTTTATTATTTTATTGTATCTAAATTAAATTCTTGGTAAAGCACAGCGCTCCCTCGTTATTCCACACCTGGCTCATGTCAACAGTAAACAGTTCTATATTGTCCTGTATGAGGTCCCTTCACTAATTTACTACTGTAAATTGTACAGAATAGTATATTACAGTAGCAATTTAATGTTTTATCACAACTTGTGTAACATACTGATACTCTCTATGTATATCACAGGTGGACTTAAATAGGATTCAGTTCACATGAAAGAATAAGAGTGCATTAGTAGACAAGTCCACTCCTGCAGCTGTACCCTATGGTAGTTTTATTAAAGGTGAAACAACTTCTATAGGAAATATTTCATTTTTGGACATCACTTCAAGCTAAATTCACATCACCATTTGAAATCTTGGGTTAACAACCTTATCTATACAATGTAGGATTTTATTCTATGTAAACTTCAATGGACTCTCCCTTCTTTACTTGTCCTTTTTTCGGAGTTCACGAGATTAAGCTATTTTAACTACCTTGTTTTAAAAGATGTATCTTAATCCTAAACAAGCCTGCATTGCTGGTTATGTTTAAACCCACTTCACCCACTGGGCGCAGGACACGAATACCTGATCGTCTTAATCCAACAAGTTTTGGGACAGATTATAAAAGTTTACCATGGTTTTGCAAAAAAAAAAAAATGCTTACCTCGCTAGCATAGATGGGGATGGAATAAAAACACATATATAATAAATTCACAGCTACTGAACTGCCAGACACACGCCAAAGGAAACAAAATGCTTCATCCAGTGCTGGGCCAGAGTCAGACCTTTGTGCTGGTGGATGACGTATTATTCTCTTCTAAACTTCCTCCCTCTATTCTCTGATGGGACTCATCTTTTACAAATCTCATGAAGGTGGAAAGAGCTCGTCACGGATCCCTTTGTGTGTCTCTGGACCGGCACACCCTCTTCATCACTGTTTCTACCTCATCACAGCCCTGTCACTGTCAGCAGCGATTCCATTGTGTTTTTAAACTACCAACCTAAAGTATTTATAGGTAGTTCTATTGATAATGCAGCTTTGCCTATTGAACATATTTATATAGTGTAAAAAAATACCCAGTCATTCTGCATTGGTTGTAATACACAGATCATATCTGGGGGTGCCACTGCACCTGAAGGAAGGAGTGCTCATTCAAATCTTTTGCTTGCATTTGTAAGATTCTTTATTCAGGGATACAAAGTGATCCGGTTCCTAGTAGCTGATTGATCTCAGAACTTTGTTAAGTTGTGTGTTAAAGGGTCAAAGTATTCCAAAGTATTTTTAACAAAAAGTAACTGTTTTATTCACATACATTTTAATCCATTATCACATTTCATTACATGTCTGAAAAGGAATGATTACAGTTGCAAGTTACTGAAAAAAATGTAATCAGATTACAATAATGTATTACAATACAATAATGTGTCACTCCCCAACACTGAATATAGACATTAACTGGAGTGATAGTAAGCAGAAATCACTGTATTTGAAGAAAGAGTGATTGTCTACCACATTAAATGCAGAAAGTCTTGAGTCTCCAATGCAGAAACACATTTATGTGGATACGATGAAGCAGCCCGTTCATGAATTCTTGTCGTTTGCGTCTACGTTTGTTATTAACAAACAGATGTATATTTGCATTATTAATTGTGCACTTTTAATTAAACAAGGTGTAGTGAAACGAGGGCACGTTTCTTTTTCTCCTTGAATAACCCAGATTGTCCTTGTTAATTGTCTGCTCTTGTTAATTGTGTAAGGACGTGAGCTCCAGGGATAGCGTGCAATTAAGAGGTTTTTAAAAACACACCAGCAGGCAGTTAGAGACTGGGAACCTGTGTTCTTCCACCTATGAGCTCACAGGACGTACCAGACTCTGTGTTTAACCAAGTGACGGATTCAAGTGTTCATTTGATACATGGAGTCATGCAGTTTATACTGTATAAATTGTCAAACAGCCTTTTAATATCTCTTCAAAGAACACAAGCAGTGGCAAGAAGCATTTGACTTTATCAGGAGTTCACCAATAACCTGTCACATTCAGAATTAAAACACACAGGCACTGATACAACAAATATACCTGTATTGCTGAGGAGCTCAGAGTACTAGACATTGCATTGATTACAACAGTGTTCCTTGATCACATTTCAGAATACAGTCTATTAGACACATATTAAAGTTTACCATGGTATTGTTTGCATGGTCATTTTGAAGTTTTCCTATGGTTATACTATACCTTTACCATAGCTTACCATGGTTTGCTAAGTGTTTTTTTTTAATATGCTTTACCATGCTTTCAATATTCTTTATTCCACTGGGCTGTGCTTTTATTATAAGAATATTTTATATGGGTCTCTTTATAATAAATAAAAACACATGGCAGTGTTCTGTATGCAATACTGTGCTGCCAGACTGCACACTCTGAACATTTCAATACTGAGACGCTTTTACGTTTTCTATAGCTGCGGTGATATTAGGTGGGCTGGTAGTCAGGTGCTATTAACCAGTTGATACTAACCAGAGTGTGATTATAAGCACACCGTTATATCTTTTATAAATGTTATCAAAAGTCTGTAACTATAACATGATCCAAAAGTAGAAAAGAAGGTTAATATCAATCAGCCATTTCATCTCAGTAAGCAATAATAGTCATTGATATCTCAGCTTAACTATGTGTAAAAGCAATCATCCATTCATTTTCTAGGATTTGTCTTTTCTATAAGAACTAATAATACTCAAGTCAGCAAATATAATGATATGAATATGAAATAAGTAGTTGAGTAAATATGAGCCAGTAAATAACTGAATATAAATTCAGTGAATTCTAATCAATGGGACATTATGAAATCTTAATCAATTCTTTATCAATCTGTTGTTAAAAATATATATGTCCTTCAATTAGAATTCACAGCACATACCACCCATTCAGGAATTCTTAAAAACAACCCCAGCACCTCTTATTCAATTGCATGAATCGCTTTGTAATTATCCAAGCTGTATAGCTGCTAATTTAATTTCATGAAAGATTCAAACTTGCCCTTTTGTTAGAAAGCAAAGTACAACACCCCCCTTTTACATCCCACAACATCACCTTTCTGCAAATATACATTGATTACATTCCCCAAGTATAGTTTCTGCAATTCTCTATTCTTTAATTCCATTGCACAAAATACTTCCTTCAGACTGCAGTGCTGATACAGTGTGTGACGACTCGGCGGGCGGTGTGCTTTCAGGCTTTGTTTAAGAGCAGATATTCTTCCAGGAAAATCGACCGATGCCAGGCAGGCCAATTCAGTCTATCAATTCATTCTTTAATGATTCACTTTCCGATCCCGGTTAATGGAGCTCTTTCAAGTCCTTTAAACAATATTGGAGTTTTCTTCCAAGTTTATTGACACAATCAGGGTGTTTTCTCAATGTTATTTGCAGCTGGCAGTTCAAGTTGTTCAAAGCCGCTCTCCATTCCTCTGACTGACTAGACCAACTCAGAACAAAGCAAACTCCTTTTCCTTGTAACTGTGACTCAAAATCACAAACATATCTCATTACTTAAAACAGCTAGCTTGAATTACCAGCTGTGCCATTCGAGGGACACAGTCCTGGTTGAGCATGGGCCTCAAACTTTATCAGTGTTGCAATGGAGCTGGTCTCCAAGATGTTTGACCGTTTGTCTATTTCTATGGTCCTACAGTACAGGGCTGTACAGTGTTACTGCCTCATTGCCATGGAACAATGTGGGTGTGTTATTGCTCTTAAAGTGGCTCCCCCTCCCTACCCCACCTCTCCCCCAGTGATTGCCCAGGGAATCAGGCAGAGTGGTTCTGAAAGTCCTAAGCTGTGCTGGTGTGGTGACATATCTGCGCAGACTGGAACACTTGTCAGCCAATGAGATTGCTCTCTCTATTCTTGCCATGTTATAAGTAAATGTTTCCTTCACCAGTTTAGTTTTCCAGCTCAGTCAATTTATCTATAAATCAGTGAGAGGAGAATCTTGTTTATCCAGTCAAGCAAAGGGTAAAACCAATTAAAATATCATGTCAGGCTATCTAGTTATTAGGAGCAACCACAACATTTAAACAGAAAGGATCAGTTTTCAAGATCGGTTTCTTTTGTTTGCTCTGTCTCTCCTCATCGCCAGTGAATGCGGTACAGGTTTGGTCCTATACCGGGATCCTTGTGTGTGGTCTGTTTTGCAGGGACTCCTGAAAAGATTTTTGCTTATTCCTCTGTACGTGTAAACTGAAGTGGTAAAAAATACTGTATATATTTATCCAGAAAAAAAGCTTTATTGCAAATACCGAAATCAGACTAAATAAAAAGGAATTCATTATTGATGTAAATATTATTAGTATGTAAGTATTCATTATATACTACTTCTACAATAAATGTAATATTTAACAGATTACTTTTTATAGGCAGTAATTAATCAGCAGTATATTACTTTTGAATCCTAAATTAACCATCTTGTCTAGTTACTAGTTTTATAACATAAACATTGTGATATGCTTGGTGCAATTTAAACTTTGCAGTAAAAGTGGACTAATATCCACTACAAAAAAACTAAAAATGTTTCCAATATATTGGCTAAAATATACCGCTTTGTACTTCTGTTTTGATTTTATCAATATTGACCAATATCTTTATATTTATAGATATATACACAGATTAAAACAATGTCATATTGGATGTATCACAGTATATTGTTATTTTTATTGTGAAAAATAGGACACTTTGCGCATATTTTAACACTTTTCCGACATGGGTAGGATCATATAAATATCAACACATTTTAATATATTTTCAACATATTAACATACAAAACATGTTTTACAATCTATTTTGTAATCTAGAATATATTGTTGTTCACTCCAGTAGGCAAGCTGCTTGTAAAAAGAAGTCAAACACTTCTGTACCATTTCAGAACAACACAGACAGCTCTCCCTTAAAACATTACACACCAGAGCAACATAAGAACATAACTATATTTACAAACTAGAGTAACCACTGGGTTACTAGCAGCTGATTGATCTCAAAACTTCAAGTAGTGTCTGGAGGATTCCAGTGATTATGCCTCAACAACATGACTAGGCAGCCCCTTCCATCCCCTCACCACTCTCTGTGTGAAGAAGTGTCTCCTTCAACAACATGACTAGGCAGCCCATTCCATCCCCTCACCACTCTCTGTGTGAAGAAGTGTCTCCTTCAACAACATGACTAGGCAGCCCCTTCCATCCCCTCAACAATCTCTGTGTGAAGAAGTGTCTACATATATCTAAATATGATCCAATCATATTTTCTCTGAATGCACTGGGAAGTTGCTGATAATGCCTGCTAATGGTTCTTCTTGCTAGAGTTTCCTCAGTGTAATGCACTGGGATTAGAAAGGCATCCCAATGGAATTGTCCCAACATGTCTGTATGGGCTGAAGCCATTGTTCAGTAATAATGGTTTGGATCCACCACTGTACCCAGAACATCACACCAGCCAGCTTCCCTTAGGGGGAGTCTGAATCTTCACAGTCTACGTAGTCCAGAGGATTAGCCCATCTGTGAGTGTATAATAGCTGTCGGATGCACACGATTTCAAGGTCTTAAGCATGGGCAATTACTGCTGTTGCTGAAGTGCTGGAACAGGTTTCCCCATTTATAAGTAATCTGTGTTATTGTGACCAACGCCACCCAAAGCCCGGCTCGCTATTTAGACAAGTCTCTTTCCATGTGCGGAGACCAACTCGCTAATAAATGAAAGCTATTCAAGGTTATAAAATCCATTTTCTTACCTCTTTTTAGCGCAACTTATAAAAATTTACCAAAGTAAAAGTTGTCAGTATTTTTTTCCCATGGATATATTATGGATTTCCCACAGTTTATCGGGGTTTGCAATGTTTATTAATATGCTTTACCATACCTCTCTGTGCTTTACAATGTGTCTATTTCGCATTGTAAACTTTAATGTGGGGTATGCAGTAGTTGGGGCTTAGCATAAAAAAGGCTGCTAATTTTCCACTATGCAAACTGCAGGCAAATCTGTTTGTCTGAGGGCAATAGTGTTTTGACTGTTGACTGGTGAGTGATGCCAGAGGGCAATAGTTTTTGCCTATCTACTGCTTTAGTGACTACTGGCTGGTGTGTGGACAGGAGCGCAAACCAGTTTTTGGTCATGTGACGCTGGGCCTTGTTTACAAACTTGGAGGACTGTTTGAATTGCAATTTGTAAAGGACTGTTTTAAAGCCTGTTTTGTTTAATAAATCAAGCTGGCAGTTAACAAAATATCTTTCAAATGTTTAAAAACACTCCTCAAAAAACAGTTCTTAAAAACATTTCTTAAAACTGTCCTTTTTTGTGACGCGGGCTCACTGTATTTTACAATGCTATATGTGCAATAGTTTGTCTAGGGTATTGAATTCCTATTGCATCTTGAATTCCTATTGCAAAAAACAGAAAAACTACTGAAGAATAAGAATATTTTTAGTACCCATAGCTATTAATAATGTCAGTAAAGCCAATGAGAAGAATGTTTTTAAGCAATATTTCTGTAATTTGATTTTACTTCTTTAAACATTGAATCAAACTGCTAGTCAGGGGCGTAACGGATTAAAATGTCGATACTTTTGGAAACCTCTGCACTGTTGATTGAAGGCATCAAAAATAAAAGTATGATATATTTTTCATAGGTGATATATATAGGGCAGCAGTGTGGAGTAGTGGTTAGGGCTCTGTACTGTTGACTGGAGGGTCGTGGGTTCAATCCCAGGTGGGGGACACTGCTGCTATACCCTTAGCAAAATACTTTACCTAGATTGCTCCATCAAAAAAACCAACTGTATAAATGGGTAATTGTATGTAAAAATAATGTGATGTCTTGTAACAATTGTAAGTCGCTCTGGATAAGGGCTTCTGCTAAGAAATAAATAATAATAGAATACATTGTAAACATGTCAATGTATTTAGCTGTTTTATATGGAACTGTACAATGCGATTCTCATGAATATATTTAAGATGCCCTATTGTTCCATGTGTGGTGTGTGTATTCAGGTTTATTTTCAGGCTGGGAGTGTGTGAGTATCGCTCTGGTCTGAGTGAGGCAGCTCAAGACTCAAGTGTTGTTGAAAGCTGTTGTTTTCTTCCTCTGGCTCATGAATAATGAATAAGAGCTGCATAGAGAAGGACGGATATTTAATTAGCTTCAGTTTATAACACCCTCAGTCACAAGCCATACCAGAGCCTTCCAGAACTACCTGGTACGCAGTCCGAGGAAGGAGCAGCACACACAGATCTGTACCATGTGCACAGGATTGCCTCTGGCAGTCTGCAAGGAGGCTGTGTGGTCCAGTGGTTAAAGAAAAGGGCTTGTAACCAGGAGGTCCCCGGTTCAAATCCCACCTCAGCCACTGACTCATTGTGTGTCCCTGAGCAAGTCACTTCACCTCCTTGTGCTCTGTCTTTTGGGTGAGATGTAGTTGTAAGTGACTCTGCAGCTGATGCATATCTCACACACCCTAGTCTCTGTAAGTTGCCTTGGATAAAGGCGTCTGCTAAATAAACAAATAATTATACATTACCCACAGGTTTCTTCAAGTAACGAGTTACTTGCAAATCTTATTTCTTATGTAATATGGACAAGTAATCCGATTGCTTTTCAGGGCAAAAAGTAATGGAGATTACTTGTTATTGCTTCTGTTGCAAAGCGTGTAACATGTGCAGCTGGCAGAAGCACCTGTGTGCAAAAAGCTTTTCCTTAAGTATCTTATCATACTAATGGTTTCATGATTTGAAAGCTGAAGACAAAGGGTGTGCATTCTGTCCGATTCCTGCCATCTCCTTGTGTTTGCCTGGGATACCATGTCCTCCACCAGACTCAATAGCAGCTGTGTTTCTGATGGAGTGGACAGAATCAAATAATGAGTTGAAAGTTATTGCAACAAACCTATTTTACAATTAAAAGGTTCCACGATGACAATGGAAAAACTGAAAGGTATGTGATTCTTACAGTATGTTATAGACTCAACCCAGGCAACCCTACCCATATACATGTATCAGAAAAGATGAAGAACAGCTTGATGTAACGTTGTTATGTTTTTAACATTGTTTAAATAATAAATAATAAAGAATGGAAATGTGATTTACGATCTATTATGATGGTGTTGCACCTCTACTTGCATTAATTGGAAAAGATGAAGAAACGCAGACAGACAGGTACCACATTAAATGTCATTGTGTCTGAATATAACACCAATCCATTGCATTGCCACTGTAGAGCATTTGGGAAGGGTATAGTCAGCATACTGTGGTTCCATTCTACCAATGGCAGCCCTGTGCTTGTGCTACCATTGCCCCTCAGTACAGGACCATTGACATTGTAGTGCTGTTGCCTGCCTGGGTTGCCTTTGAAGATCCTTTGAGAAGGGTATTGTTCCTCCAGAGGCCTTGTTGACACTGTCAGCTCTGCGCACACTGCAGGGTCTGTCAGGGAGGGAGGGAGGGAGGGAGGAGAGGAGCGAGGGGGGGGAGGGGCAGGTGTGTATGATTTGCACACTCACACACAGACAGCCCCTGCAATTAGAGCCTCTTCAGAGATTAGGCTGTCACGGCACCCCTCCCCACCTCCCTTTCTCTGGGCGGCTGCCCCCCCCCCCTTTACACCCTAATTACAGGTTCAAGTTTGCAGGCTAACGGAGGGGTGTGTGTGATCTCTGTGCTGTGGAAATTCACACGATTACAAGTGGCTTTATTTGTCAAAAGGTGTTTGTGTGGCTGTGTGTGTGTGAGAGAGCACAGACACGTTTAAAGGAATTCTTCTTACCCTATTAATTTTCAGAATAAAAAATATTGCATAATATTTCCTTACAGAAATCCCACCTTGCTTAGAGGTAAAATATGGACAATATCCATTTTTGCGAAAACACAGAGAGATCTGGCATCAAATGCCTTTTTCATATTCAGTGGTTCAGAGTGAGGATTTTTCTCACCGGATTGCATTTTGGAATCTTTCTCCGATTCAATTCCAATAACAGCATGACCGGGAGAAATGAGGCTGCGTTGCTAAGCAGATGCGGATCAAAGGAAAGTACTTCTCTGATATCAGCTGTTAAATAAAGTTTTAAACAAACCTTCTCTTTCTTAAAGATGACACTTCTTCTATCACTCAGTGAGCGTTCATGGCATTCTGTGGTTGTTTCACTCGTGAGGACTCCTCTGGGTTATTCGGCTCGCCTCATTCAGAGAGGTTTCCATTACATGAGAGTAGATGTTAAAACTTCATGCTGATTTGAACTCGGTTCTCGCCAAGATAAGCACCAACTAAGACGTAGCTTCACAGTAAACTAATGTGATCCATATGTGTCTCCATCCATTTGCACTTCCTTCCATATGATGATGAAGATATCCTTCTGTCTGGTGTTGATGGCTGAAGTGTAATGCTGGCTCCAGGGATCAGCTTATTGCCTCCCTAGCGCATCAGCACACACAACGGCTGTGATGCTGGCTCCGGGGATCAACCACAGTGCGGTCTCCACAGCGCATCAGCATGACAACCGTCTGGATTGAGCTGAGTAGGGTACATCTCTGGGGTCTTCAAGTGGGCACTTTCCATCCTCGGTGTTTCGTCGACTAGCCCACTACACCTCAAGAGGGCTCGACGGTGATTCTGGCGTCCCAGCATCACCCCCCTCCGTCCCCCACTCAACTCAGCCCAGCTTACTTACCCATACATCAGCTTTCCTATCTATTGTGCTTGAGATCCCCAGCCAGATTCTTTCCGTCAGAACTATTTATCGTGCCTCTATTTATATGATGAGTGGAACTCACTTAAAAAAAGAGGAAGTACCTAGCAATAAGTGATGACAAACCTAGACCTTCACCCCACAGGGAGTCTCTATGGCTCAGAGTTAGGAATCCTACACTGGAATATAGTGACTGCCTCATTCAGCTTCCTTCTATCTCAGAGTGCAGTGCACATTCCCATGCTGCATGTCCACTGTGGGAGAATGCCTCTGTTCTCAGCCCTCTCCCCACCTGCTATGTGCAGCAGCCTCCCTCCAGCACTCTAATTAGCGGTTAAAGGTGCCGTGCGTTCTGTCCTCCGAGCAGCCAAGAATTACTGGAGCCAAGCTTTCCCACATATCTCTATACTACCCTGGGGAACAGAAGAAAGAAAAGCCTGCCCTGGACTGGAGGGAGCCCCCTTTCTCTCAGGACAGGGCTTCCCAGGGAGACTGAACTGCTCCCTCCCTCACCCCCTTAGACAGGGCTTTCCAACCCTGGAGTCCCCATGTGTCTTCTGGTTTTCATTCCAACTCTCAATTACTTAACTAGACCCTTAATTGAACTAATACATTGCTAATTAGACCTTTTTAACTGTTTTCAGGACTTAAACAGTTGCAGATGTCAAGTTAGCTATAACATGTTATAAGTAATAAGAACTCTGCATGAGGAATTAGAAGCTGTGTATTTTAGGCCAGCTGTGTGATGTGCTGACAGATGGAGGGGTTGTAGAGTGGCAGTGAATCCAATGAAATCTAATACCATCTAATAAAGTTGTCTAATAGAGGCTGGCTCCAGGGGGGGGCTTGTCCAGTCACTGACCCAGGTGACCCCTCACACCACACAACTGGCTGGCCTGGACTGGACTTGACAGTCTTCCAAGGTCGAGGGTCATTGTCAGGTCAGGGGTCGGTGGCCACAGACCTGTGTTGACCCTCATTGCCCAAGCAGGTATCCTGTCTGACTGACCGGTGCTGACTGCTTGACCAGGAGAGTGGGAAGTTCATTGAGTGTAATTCAGTCAGCGCAGAAAGGGCTGGGTGACTTCATTAAGCTCTTCGAGGAAGGCGACTCTAAGGCCAATGGGTCATAGACTTGAATACAAAGCAGCTCTTCTTAGCTGTTCTGCGTAGTCAATGGGGCTTAAATCAAACAAGTGGACTGTCAGCTCAGATCGCTTTTTGGAGTGTTAATCAAGGCGATAGCGATTATAGATTTGAATAAGTGATAATGTTTATTATAAAATGGAATGTTCGGATGCTGCATGCTGATTGGCTGCTGAGGGGTTTTAAATCATGCATAAATATAGTTTAATGCACGGCAGAACTTATTTTTTGTCTAATTACAGTTCGATTAATAAATGATCAATACACAACGTATTAAACTTGCAACGGAGAGCCTGAGTATAGTTTTTTTATTGCTACTCTATTGTGCCTTATTACTTGTCTTTCTCAATCAATTTCGATAAAAGCAGTGTATATATTTACAGTCGCTAAGTTTTAAGACACGTTTTAATGTTATTTTAGCAATTTTGTCTAGTTTTACCGTCTATGTAATATTGTGCGTATTTGCTCCTGTCTTACGCAGGCAGATGCAGTAAAGCTGATTCATGCCTTTGTTTTTCTCGTATAAAGTATTGTAATGCTTTGCTTGCTGGCGTCTCAAAAAACTCTCTTAAAAAATTACAATATGTCCAAAATTCAGCAGCTAGAATTTTAACTTAAACCAAGTTCACTGATCATATTACTCCAGTCTTAGCCACGCTGCATTGGCTCCCAGTGGAGTTCAGAGTAAAATTTAAAATCCTATTGCTGACTTTTAAGTTATTTTATTAATGTGTATCTGTAATAAAATAACATTTTTAGTGGACAAAACGTAATAAAACAAAATTTCTGAAAAAAAAAAAATATATATATATATACAGTATATATATATATATATATATATATATATATATATATATATATATATATATATATATATATATATATAATAAAAGGAATTTCACAGGGCTCTAATTATTGACCACATTGTCAAACAGACAACACAACAATAACGATCCATGATGTGGTGCTGAACAGAAAACCCAGAGCACTTGCTTATGTTTTTTTTTTTTAATCGCTCTTCCTGCAGTGATTTAGAGAGGACAGATCTCAAACCCCAGTGCACTAGAGCAGACATTTTGAAAAGAGCTTTGAAACAGACTTTAAAGTTCTAATTGTAAAAAGTTGTCAGAATGTTAATGGCTCCTTCCCTGAAACTTTCTCCCCAGCTAACTCCCGCCCATCATGGAGGACCCTAGGCGGTTGCTAGGTTACACCTAATCATAAACAGCTGTCTACAAATTCAATTAATTTCATCCTATAACATACTTGTGGTATCAATAGGATGGCTGATTCCAGGCTATGAGGTACGATATCGATCAAATTCCTTCTGCCATCGCTGGCACACCCCTCAATGGGGTGTTTGTGGTGACGTCTTAGATAAGCATATGACCTATTAGCCTGGAATTAGCTCTATTATATGTAAATGGTAACTACAGTGTAGAAGCCAATCCACCAGTTTTTATTGTTTAAGGCATGTGTAAATAAATTGAACTCTAATATATAAACCTGGGTTACTGGATATTGGTTAGGCTGGGTATGAAGGAGTTAACTCCACAGCAGCATAGAGCCCGCTGATGGACAGGAGGCTGCTCTCTTATGACACAGAGCAGAGGGCTCCTCTCACAACTTCAGTGGGCAGGCAAGGGAAAGAGAGTCAGCACTTTAAATAGAGCCTATATACTTCACAGGTTTTCTAATTCCCATTTATAAATCCAGTCACCTGCCTTCAGCACTTCTCTCATAATGCCAGTAATCCACAGCCCTCCCCCTGTTTTGTCTCTGCATTTCAATGTTTAACACAAACCAGCTCTAGCTAGGGTGACCCTATGTCTCCATGTTCATCAGGACAGTTTGGGACAGTTCAGGTTTTCTTGTATCGGAATGCATTCTGATACCTTTTACCTGTCTCATATCTTCTTTTCTTTAAGAGAAGAAGGACTACAATTACCAGAATGCATTGCGATGGAGGCTAAAAAGCCTGAACAAGGCGTCCCCCGGTGAACCTGGAGGCATATGGTCACCCTACTTCTACCACCCTTTGCATTGGACACTGATTAGAGAGACCAGCGAGTCCATATCCAGACTGGGAATGAATGGCGTAGTCCCAGTTCAAACTGGGTTGATCCTTGTCTGCTGCAGATGGCACGGGCAAGACCAGTTTCAAAACACTCTCAATCCAGTAGGAGCTGTGCTGTGTTTCCACCTGCCATTGTGACTGGCTTGAAAGCGGTCTGAAATCCAGCTTGTTCATTTCCATCAGCAGCAGATCAAATCCATTATAATTGGACTCTTGTCTGTCAGCCCCAGAACTCGATCTCTCCACACTGATGGTGGAAGTGACCTATGAGCCTCCAATGAGAAGGATGTGAGAGGCGGGTTTCTCAGAATGCAGAAAACAATATGTAGGCAGAATATGAAGGCTGTGAATATATTGTACTGTGAGAAAAATATTGGAAGCTGGTGAATTAATTTAAACACAGCAATGATACAAAAGCATGATACGTACAGGTGATCTTTGTTTTTTGTAATTATCAGGGACACATATAATTACAGCATAAGTGTCACTTGCATGACACAGGGTGCATTGCTTTTTCAATTTAGCCAGTAGGCTAATTTCCATTGACAGTCCCCAGGCAGACATTGATGACAACTCTAATAAATCTCCATATTACTTCTACTCTAAACTATAGCAAACCTCCTATTGAATATTTGATTAAAAACACATACCACATTAAAGTCATAAATTACCTATTAAAAGTGCATAGCAATCAGCAGCTTACAAAATCAAGTTACAGAACAATTTATGTACTATAAATATCCAATATACACAATTCAAATACATCCTGAATAAAGTAATGATTGCATAATTGATTATGTTTCAACCAAGCCTTAAATTTATTACACAATATTTTAGAATTAAGACCTTCATTTCTCAAGGAAGTGAGTTCCAGAATAAAGTACCTCTTATAGAGAGAGCTGTTTGGGCAAATGCTCTTTCTGCGCCTTTCAACTTTACAATTCCCACATACAGCTTCCCTTGTGAGCCCGTTAGTATCTTCAGAGAGCTTCAGAGAACTCTTGTCTGGTGGCAGATTGGATTGGAGATTGTAGATTGCAGATGGAACCGGCTGCAGCCCCAGTTTGATACTGGGATCGAGATGAGATTGAGTTCTACAGACTGGTTTCATGGTGCAGGTGGAAATGTGACTCTGGGTAGCCGCAAGGTTTTTAATTGCTGACCTGAAAAGTGACACTGTCAGAGTTTAAAATGTGTTTAAATTGTATTGGAATATCACAGTTATGTGTACGGGTGCATTCTTGTCCTTTAGATTTTTCAGTTTTCTGTTTCAGTTATCTCACGTCTTTGGGCCTTTTATAAACTCATATGTTAAGACATCCCTGTGAGCTCTAAGAATCATGGCTAAACTGGCATCAGGTACACCAGAGTGTAACTAATAACATGTCCCCCTGAAACACCTTGGCCCTATGGGATTTAAAACAGAAAATACCACATTTGCTGTACGTTGAAAATAGTGGTAGTGTTGCAGGCGGGGCAGGTTAATGGTTACACTCTGGTGTACCAGCTGTACTTAGGGAGACAACATCTCTATTAAAAGAAATGTCTCCAAGACGTGATGCCTGAAATAGAAAATGATATGAAGGGAATCTAACAGCAAGAAGAATTACCTCAGACTGAACATTGAGCAATGATGGTGGAAAGTGCAACACTGAACAAAAGCACATAGGCAACGGATAATTAAAAAAACTTTCACAGTCACAAGCATGATTTCTAACAGTCTGGTTTGTTCCAGCGCCGCTGTGTTCTCAATAGAGCCTCACTGTCCTGCACACAATACTGTTACTAAAAACAGGTAACACGGCAAAAAAACAACCATATAAACTGCTAACTGTTTAAACTGACCAGTCACTTTCCAGACTGACCATTTACAACCCATCACCTTCTTGTACAGTGCAGATACTTCAATCTGGAGGTCTTGAAAGCATTCTTCTCCTCTCTGCGTTCCATGTCAGTTGTATTCAGTAATATATAAAGAACTAGCTCGGTTTACAGAGTGAACGAGGTATTAGGCCCTGGGCCAGCAGGACTCCCCAGATGAAATCAGGTCCACTCTGCTAATCTAATGGAAAGACATTGTATTCTATATATAGGGTGCTGTGTGACCTTGTTCAAGAAGCTGAGAGCCTGGGAGACAAGCTGGACTAGAATCCTGCACACATATCTCAACTATAGCAGAAATCTGCACACTAGATACAGAAGCACCTGCCAACCGAGCCCTCACTATAACCCCTCTGTCAAAGATTGCTGTCTGGTTTGCAGAACAGTTGGAACAATAATTGCTTATTGTGATATTATTGATTAGTCGTGAAGATTTATTGAACTGAGAATGTATTATCGTTTATCATATTATCTAGGGCAATTTCTGATCACAACAAGGCTATGTATCTGTTATATACCACAGGAGAAGACTACTTTGTGATTCCATTTGCAAATTTGGAAATGAAAGTGTCCCAGACCCAACCCCCTGCAGTGTTTCCAAGAATCGCATTACTGACTCCCGTGCGGTCTGCATCGCAGTGTTGTATTCTTAAACATATTCAGGGCTGGAAATAAGACTCCCATTGCAAAGCGGTTTGAACCATTCCTGGTTTTACTATGAGCTTTTTACCTACACACTGTGGTTAATCAAGCTGGTATTAAAACATGGAGTGGGTGAAACTGCTATGCAATAGGAGTCTTATTTACATCCCTGCATACTCATGGGTCATAAAGCAACTAGCAATACATTTCTCAACACTTACCTGGGAGTGTTCACAAACACTTTAAGAAATCTGAATAGACTTCTGTGCCCTACTTTGAGTCAAGTGCAAAAGGCAAACGCAATTAACAATTATATTGAATTAGAGTTCTGAGTAGATCTAGCTGTTTATTCTTGTTTGAATATTATCATTTTATTGATGCCCATAAGAGTCAACTCTGAGACTCCATACTATCAGCAAATAGGGACATTTAAATCAAAAAGGCAATTGTTTTATACAGTGCTTGCTCTTATGGGAACTCCTAGTAGTCCTAGCACAGCGAGGTCAGCTCATCTCCCCTTTATTTGATTTTTCTATAACCCCCCACCCCCTCCCTGCTTGAACCATTATTCCCCTTGAAAGACTCTGAACGCTAATTGTGGAAGCGAAAGGGACCTGATGCTCTGTAATGACACAGTAATCGTGTCAGTGTCACAGATGGACCGGGGGGGGTGGGGGGTAACTGGGGGTGGGGAGGCGATATTTTACATATGGTCGCATTTCTCTTTTATTAAAAACCCCCACTGTTAATTAGCTATCAAGATCAGAAGCATCATAATGATCCAATTAAAATGACAGGAGCAGCTTGTCATTAGGAAAGGAGATGTTCAGTCATTCGGGCTGTATCAAGCCAGCCGCACGATTACAAAAGACTTGGTAATTATAGTCTTTGGTCGGGAGCGCCTGGCTTATAGAGACTGAATGGTGGGATGTATTGCTCCAGATTTTATTTCGCAGTCCGCCCTTGTCTACTTGGGCATCCAAATGCTTGCAGTTTCCGCGCTGTGGTGTCGTATGTAGATATGCATTCAAAGCCGTTTCATATCACTGCAGATAAAGCACCAGACCCTTCTCATCACCACGCTGTTAATCTCACAGTTGCTGTTAAAAACTGACATGCTCCGACATATAAAGTAGCAAAATATAGCATTGTGCAGGTTTAGTATGTGCTGTAGTTACTATACAGAATGGAAATGAAGCCTCATAGAACAGTATTGTACATGTACAATATATTTTTCATAATTTTAATATGGAATATTTTAAATACCTTAATACAGCTCTGGACTGGAGGGACCTCTGTTTCTTGTAGGGCATGAGGGAGCAGTTCAGTCTCCGTGCCTCAAGCCTGCCCTGGACTGGAGGGAGCACCCTTTCTCTTAGGGGGTGAGGGAGCAGTTCAGTCTCCGTGCCTCAAGCCTGCCCTGGACTGGAGGGAGCACCCTTTCTCTTAGGGGGTGAGGGAGCAGTTCAGTCTCCGTGCCTCAAGCCTGCCCTGGACTGGAGGGAGCACCCTTTCTCTTAGGGGGTGAGGGAGCAGTTTAGTCTCCATGCCTCAAGCCTGCCCTGGACTGGAGGGAGCACCCTTTCTCTTAGGGGGTGAGGGAGCAGTTTAGTCTCCATGCCTCAAGCCTGCCCTGGACTGGAGGGAGCACCCTTTCTCTTAGGGGGTGAGGGAGCAGTTTAGTCTCCATGCCTCAAGCCTGCCCTGGACTGGAGGGAGCACCCTTTCTCTTAGGGGGTGAGGGAGCAGTTTAGTCTCCATGCCTCAAGGCTGCCCTGGACTGGAGGGAGCACCCTTTCTCTTAGGGGGTGAGGGAGCAGTTTAGTCTCCATGCCTCAAGCCTTCTCTGGCGCCCAGTGATTGTGCTTGCTTTGAGATGGAAATTACACTACAGTCCAACACATTTCACCTGTAGAATTGGACCACAGTGTGCTAACTTGCCTTTCTAAATGATCTTCAATGGCAATGCAGACAGACAGTGTCACTACAAAGGCAATGGTAGCACAAGGGCAGCTACAATGGAATGGCTACCATTGGTAGAAGGGTACCACAGTATCCTAACTATACCCTATGATTTTCAATAGCAATGTATACAGTGATAATGCAATAGTTGTCCACTAAGTGGGAATGATAGCTCAAGGGCAGCTACAATGGGATGAAGCTGCCATTGATTGAATAGAAGTGAGAAAATTCTCCTACTGTGATCCAATACCAGACTGAAAGTGCACTACCATATCAGGACTATGCTGTGCAGCTCAGGGTAAAACACTGGGATCAGAATGGGAACCCAGTGGGAGATTCTGAACTCTTCTGTGTGGAACCCAGCGCCCCACCTGGCACAGAGAATGCTAATTCTGGCTCCTAATTGCAGTGTTTAGATCAGACGCAAGGCAGGAACTTGAGAAAGTGAGAGTCAGGAAGCTGCCGTTTATCCCTATTGTTGGGGAGAGCTGGGGGGAATTACAAGAACAAAAAGCACATCATCCTCCTGAGAGACCCTCTCTGCAGGCTGAGCCCCCTCCCCCACTCCCACACCACACTGCCAGTCTTCATCTCTGCAGCTTTCAGAAACAGCTCTCTTGTAGTAGGACCAGCAAAAAAAACAGCTAGATTATGTCTTATTAAATTAGACCCCCCCTAGTCAGGGTGAATGGTGTGCTTGGAAGGGACAAATGTTTATGGGCAGAACTGCCTCTTCTTGTTTCCAAACTTTTCTTATGTTCTTGTGTTTCTAAGTGTGTGGTAATGGTGTCTGTGGTCTTGAATTGGCCCGTGAGTAGACAATAAGGTTGATAACTTCTTCATTATGTCGACTGTCCAAAACAAAAAGTCACTAGAATTAGAAATTACCCAAATTTGCAATGTATGCAAATTTTTGTGGTCCACATGAACCCCATTGAGCACCTGAGTGCTCTCCTCAACCACATGAACCCCATTGAGCACCTGAACGCTCTCCTCAACTACATGAACCCCACTGAGCACCTGAGTGCTCTCAACTACATAAACCCCATTGAGCACCTGAGAGCTCTCCTCAACCACATAAACCCCACTGAGCACCTGAGTGCTCTCCTCAACCACATGAACCCCATTGAGCACCTGAACGCTCTCCTCAACTACATGAACCCCACTGAGCACCTGAGTGCTCTCAACTACATAAACCCCATTGAGCACCTGACAGCTCTCCTCAACCACATAAACCCCACTGAGCACCTGAGTGCTCTCCTCAACCACATGAACCCCATTGAGCACCTGAGAGCTCTCCTCAACCACATGAACCCCACTGAGCACCTGAGAGCTCTCCTCAACCACATTAACCCCACTGAGCACCTGAGAGCTCTCAACCACATGAACCCCACTGAGCACCTGAGAGCTCTCCTCAACCACATTAACCCCACTGAGCACCTGAGAGCTCTCAACCACATGAACCCCACTGAGCACCTGAGTGCTCTCCTCAACCACAAAAACCCCATTGAGCACCTGAGAGCTCTCCTCAACCACATGAACCCCACTGAGCACCTGAGAGCTCTCCTCAACCACATGAACCCCACTGAGCACCTGAGAGCTCTCAACCACATGAACCCCACTGAGCACCTGAGAGCTCTCCTCAACCACACAAACCCCACTGAGCACCTGAGGGCTCTCCTCAACCACATGAACCCCACTGAGCACCTGAGAGCTCTCCTCAACCACATGAACCCCATTGAGCACCTGAGAGCTCTCAACTACATGAACCCCATTGAGCACCTGAGAGCTCTCCTCAACCACATGAACCCCATTGAGCACCTGAGAGCTCTCAACTACATGAACCCCACTGAGCACCTGAGAGCTCTCTTCAACCACACAAACCCCACTGAGCACCTGAGAGCTCTCAACTACATGAACCCCACTGAGCACCTGAGAGCTCTCCTCAACCACATGAACCCCACTGAGCACCTGAGAGCTCTCCTCAACCACATGAACCCCACTGAGCACCTGAGAGCTCTCAACCACATGAACCCCACTGAGCACCTGAGAGCTCTCCTCAACCACACAAACCCCACTGAGCACCTGAGGGCTCTCCTCAACCACATGAACCCCACTGAGCACCTGAGAGCTCTCCTCAACCACATGAACCCCATTGAGCACCTGAGAGCTCTCAACTACATGAACCCCATTGAGCACCTGACAGCTCTCCTCAACCACATGAACCCCATTGAGCACCTGAGAGCTCTCCTCAACCACATGAACCCCATTGAGCACCTGAGAGCTCTCAACTACATGAACCCCACTGAGCACCTGAGAGCTCTCCTCAACCACACAAACCCCACTGAGCACCTGAGAGCTCTCCTCAACCACATGAACCCCACTGAGCACCTGAGGGCTCTCCTCAACCACATGAACCCCGCTGAGCACCTGAGAGCTCTCCTCAACCACATGAACCCCACTGAGCACCTGAGAGCTCTCCTCAATCACATGAACCCCACTAAGCACCTGAGAGCTCTCAACCACATGAACCCCACTGAGCACCTGAGAGCTCTCCTCAACCACACAAACCCCACTGAGCACCTGAGGGCTCTCCTCAACCACATGAACCCCACTGAGCACCTGAGAGCTCTCCTCAACCACATGAACCCCACTAAGCACCTGAGAGCTCTCAACCACATGAACCCCACTGAGCACCTGAGAGCTCTCCTCAACCACACAAACCCCACTGAGCACCTGAGGGCTCTCCTCAACCACATGAACCCCACTGAGCACCTGAGAGCTCTCCTCAACCACATGAACCCCATTGAGCACCTGAGAGCTCTCAACTACATGAACCCCACTGAGCACCTGAGAGCTCTCCTCAACTACATGAACCCCATTGAGCACCTGAGGGCTCTCCTCAACCACATGAACCCCATTGAGCACCTGAGAGCTCTCAACTACATGAACCCCATTGAGCACCTGAGAGCTCTCCTCAACCACATGAACCCCATTGAGCACCTGAGAGCTCTCAACTACATGAACCCCACTGAGCACCTGAGAGCTCTCCTCAACCACACAAACCCCACTGAGCACCTGAGAGCTCTCCTCAACCACATGAACCCCACTGAGCACCTGAGGGCTCTCCTCAACCACATGAACCCCACTGAGCACCTGAGAGCTCTCAACTACATGAACCCCACTGAGCACCTGAGAGCTCTCCTCAACTACATGAACCCCATTGAGCACCTGAGGGCTCTCCTCAACCACATGAACCCCATTGAGCACCTGAGAGCTCTCAACTACATGAACCCCACTGAGCACCTGAGAGCTCTCCTCAACTACATGAACCCCACTGAGCACCTGAGGGCTCTCCTCAACCACATGAACCCCACTGAGCGCCTGAGGGCTCTCCTCAACCACATGAACCCCATTGAGCACCTGAGAGCTCTCAACTACATGAACCCCATTGAGCACCTGAGAGCTCTCCTCAACTACATGAACCCCACTGAGCACCTGAGAGCTCTACTCAACCACATTAACCCCACTGAGCACCTGAGGGCTCTCCTCAACCACATGAACCCCACTGAGCACCTGAGGGCTCTCCTCAACCACATAAACTAATTTATTAATCTTATTGTATTTATTGTACTGTGCTGTTTGTTTGTATGTGTTGGTTGTACCATTGAGCACCTCCTTGACCGATCCCTGAGAAAACGTCCCAGTAAACCCTCCCCGGGACTCCCTCATACAGATTCTGTGCTAGGAATGGGCTGCAATCCCAGACCTGGATTGCTGATCTTATCCCCACAGTGTGACAAAGGGCTGCACCACACAGTATTAACACCACTCATATTTTGTATGTATGGTTCCAGAATAAGCAGGCGTTCTTTCAAACCTGGGTGTCTATTTACTTATGTCAAGTCTCTGTATTCTCTTTATAAGGTGGAACACAAATATATCTGTGATTATCCGTGAAGGCATACGTCTTCATACATTAATAGTATGTACTTAATTTTCTTCATGGTATATATTTTTTGTAAGTACAGTCCTTCCTTATTTCCTGATTCGATAATTAACTAATTTAGTTAATTCAAGCTATTTCAATAAATTGTTCTGTACTTTACTGTTTAAGAGCCCTTTTCCATTCAGTGGTGCATGTGTTTTTGTTTGTGTTAGTCAGATGTCTAAATAGAGGCATAGCTGTACATGTATTAAATACTGTACAGTACAGTGCAACTATAAAGTAGCTTATATAAATTTCTCAATCTGAAATTGTGCTCACGTGACTTTTCAGATCTAGAGTTGTTTGTTGTTTTTGAGTTCTCTCTCTCTTTCTGTCTAAAAAAGAAAGTAAACTTTAAAATGTATTAAGCTGGTTTATTAAGTTCAGGATGCTTGGACTGAAACTGAAAGCAGTACAGCAGGTGTTGAAGTTCAGATTACAATTTGCATGTCAAATGCGGCTAAATATTTAATTTTAAAAAAATCTGCGTTTGCTCAAGTCTTAATTCTCAAAAGTTTGTTTTTTAAAAAGAGCAATTAAACGTCAATGAGAACATAATGCAGATGTATTTGGCAAGATTTCAGTTAAATTTGCAACTACAGTCCCCCAAAAAACAAACAAAAAAAATATTTATTTGTAGCCATGCAATCGCTATACATTTTTAAGGCACGTTTTCAAAAGCTGTGATATGTGGGGCGCAATAAGATTCTGAATAGATCATGCTGTAGCTAAATCAATTTGAACTGGTTAAATTATTCTGATCTAGTATCACTCTGCCTGGCACGATAGCATGGCAAAAATCCCTTTCAACTATAATTTTGGGGATTCAGTTGTTTTGTACTGTATACTTAAAATATCAGGAATGATTATATATATATACAGTGGCGGCTCCTCACGTGTGTTCGTGCTGTGAGATCCAACACCATTTCACAACCCACTCATGAACAAAAGAGATGTTAAAAATGCAACAAAACACGTTTTTATTTGAAATGTAACGTTTTATTTAAGAAGAAGCTTGCAGACCCCTTCTTTACCCTCTCTGCTGGACGCTGAGGTCTGTCTCCGTGTGGGCATCGTTGAAGCTATTGCCAGATGATAGAGTTTTGCAGGTGAATTCACGGCTTTCTTCTCTAAAACCATTCTGCATTTGCATAGGTACTGTCTAACTTTTACTGCGCTAATATTTCTGCATTTGATGAGTATGTATTTGTGTGGTTTAACTTTGATTTGAAATGTAAGGCAGTAGTATACGACTTGCACTAGTATTCCAACAGCAGTAAAATGAACAGTTTTAAGCCTTTTATTAATTGTTTTGTACTTTCTCAATCCAGACCCCAGCATTATTATTATTATTATCTGTTTATTTAGCAGACACCTTTATCCAAGGCGACTTACAGAGACGAGGGTGTGTGAACTATGCATCAGCTGCAGAGTCACTTACAATTACGTCTCACCCGAAAGACGGAGCACAAGGAGGTTAAGTGACTTGCTCAGGGTCACACAATGAGTCAGTGGCTGAGGTGGGATTTGAACCGGGGACCGCCTGGTTACAAGCCCTTTTCTTTAACCACTGGACCACACAGCCAAAGTGGTATAACGATTGTTTCAAACATACAGAGGTTTAGATGTAACTCCCTAATTAAATAGTCAAACTTTTGTTGGAATGATTGATAACGGTTTGAAGTGTCTCAGTGTAACACATTTGTAATTATTTTTCCCCACCATCCTTAATGAGCCACGGTGGAGTAAGAGGTAAAGCATACAACAATTTGTCTATTGGTAATTAAAGTCAATTATATGTAATTATTCATAAAAACAAAAAGAGAAATTAATTAATCTGTACTGTCAGAAAAAAGCAAGAACCACGTTGTTTGTATGGTACTGAAAGTTTGAAATAAACTAAGTGCTCTGGTCAAATTATGCACAGTCAGCATGCTTTTTAAAGTGAAATAAATTAAAAACATCTTTATTAAGTACCCTACAACAACAGTATATTCAATATACGCAACATGTCAAATAAAAAGAATTAAAAAAAAAATCCCTTAAACAATATACTGTACATAAAAAAAGACCCACATTTTCAAGTAAAAAAAAGAGATTTTTTAAATCTAATTTTTTCTTATTTTATAAATAAGCACGTATAAAATATACCCACATCTCCAAAAAAAACCAAAACACTCCACGTATTATTATTATTATTATTATTATTATAAGTAATGAAGCTTCTACAAATTCTATTTACAGACATCCTTTTAGGTAAAAATTTTTTTAAACATTACGAAGGACATTTACAAATGCATAGACTGAAGAGCAGCAAAAATATTAGTAACAAACCTGTTTATATATTTTAAAAGTATCGTTATTACTAGACTAGGAAAATACATATGCAAAAGAACATCTATCAATTCAAGTAAAATAACTGCAAGGGGCGGGTCTTGTCACTAGCTCCACACCCATTTTTTCAGATTTTACAATGGAATGGTACAGTATCTATAGTATAGCGACGTCTCCAATGGATCCCGGGGCATATACAGTCTGCAAAAACCATCTGGATAATACATATTTTGGGGTTTTACTGTAAAAAAAAACAGGTTAAATTAAGAATTTTATAAATTGTGTTGAAGTTACACACAGGAATCTGGTGGGATAAATTTAAAGGCGATAATAATCTCATTCAATCTCAGCTAATATTCATTTCTGTATTTCGTAGGTCTTACATCTGAAAGACACACACCTTATTATAAAGTGTATTTGATTATTAAGTTCACATTTACCAAAAACTTCTTGACTTGAATTTCATTTCAAGAGGTTGCATAAAGTAACAGAGACCTTGAGAATACGAGGGTTAAAGAAAAAGCAGCGATTGGGTTAGAAGGAGAGCCAGAGGCATCAGTAACTATTAAAACACTGAATCGTGCTTGAATTTAGAAATGCTAAACAAAACTTAGTCAATTCCATGAGAAACGTTTCCACTGGAAATCCTTCTCAGTGTCTTCAATGTAAATTCAGTAAGAAACGTTTCCACTAGAAGTCTTTCTCTTTTAAAACTCCCAGAAGCAAGTCCTCAGTAACCAGTCCCTGGCTTTTCAAAGCCCATTTGCATCAGGTAAGACTGACTGGAAATACTTTGTAATCTCTCTACTTTAACTTCCATTAAATACACAAAAAAAACACTGACCATTCATCTGGCTACACAACAAAGAGATCAGGTTGCTAACTAATGAAACGACATTCGGGGGAGCAGAAATCAGTATGTAACCCTCAAATCAGAGCCCTTCTCTCTTTGTCACAGCAGGCTTGGCCTGTAATAAACTCATCCCTCTTGTGTGCTAGTGTCCAGGGCTGGGTTTCCTAGCACTGGCTGTGCTGCTGCTCCTGTCGAATCTCGCAGGGGGCAGTGCCACTGCTATCCGTTGCTGCTTCCTCATTGGCATGGCGTTTCTTCATGTGCTTCTCCAGCGTGGAGTAGACAGAGAAGGGCACGTGGCACACCTGGCACGTGAAGGCAGCCTTGCCTCCGTGGGGCGCGTGGGTCTTCATGTGGCGTGTCAGCTTGCTGCTCTGGGCGCATGCATAGGAGCACAGAGTGCAGTGGTAGGGCCGCTCCCCGGTGTGGCTCCTCCTGTGCACCGTCAGGTTGCTGCTGTTTTTGAAGCGCTTCCCGCAGAACTCGCAGGTATCCGCACGCTTCCCCCCGCTGCCTCCGCCGGTCTGCTTCGGGGTGCAGTTCCCGCTGGCGATCCCGCTCTCCGAAGACAGGGCCTCCTCCGAGCTGTCTTCCGTCAGGACGCGCGAGTCGCCGTTGTTTTCCGGAGAGTTCTCCAGGGAGCGTTCAGAAGCATTCCTGAACGGGGAGGCCCGTCTGGAATCCGGAGTGGGATCCTTGGGGTCCGATATGCTGTTTATGGACCCGTTGTACCCGGACAGCCACTGGGAATACAAACTATTCTGGTACACTGGTGGCAGCGGTGGGATCCCGCTGGTTTCCTCCCTCTGCTCCAGTTTGATCCTCCGGTTGAGGAAGCTCAGCAGGCCCTGCTTGCCCGGAGAGGCCTGGGACAGTGCCAGGGAGGACAGCAGGCTCTTGTTGGCCAGCTCCTGGAGATCCGTGTCTGAGGGGAGCTGTCTCGCAACGAGGTCCTCAGCCTCCTGCTCCTCCAGGCTTGGATACAGGTCCTTGAGCTTCCTCATCCGAGAAGGGACGCAGGCATACAGGCTGCTCCCTGGCCAATGGTTCTTTTTCTCCGGCAGCTTCTCGGAAACCTCCGCTTGCAGAACAAACTCCTGGCCCTCGTTTTCATGCGATTTCTTTGCCGTGTCAGGCTTGGTTTCGTCAGCTCCCTGGTATCCCTCGTACTCTTTGGCCCTCGCTTTGAGCGCTGAGGCGGCCCCCAGGCAGCTCTCCCAGGCCTGGGGCTCAATCTCGAGCCGGTGGGTCTTCATGTGGCGCTTCAGCTTGCTGGACTGGGTGCAGGCGTGGTCACAGAAGGGGCAGCGGTATGGTTTCTCCCCAGTGTGGCTCCGGCGGTGCACCACCAGGTTGCTCAAAGACTTGAAGGTCTTGCCGCAGAACTTCGCAGGACTTGGCTCTCCCCCCGGCTGGCGGGGTGCCCTCACGGGGGGGCTGGGCGGTCTGGAAGAAGGGAGAGCCGCCCCGCACCGGGGAAGGGGGCTCTGCAGACAATATGTTCCCAGCCAGGTCTCGAAGCCGGGCTGAGAAGTTGAGGGCCTGGTCCTGCCCGGGGCTGTCGAATCGATCCGACAAGCCGTTTCCAGGCTGGGGGTAGGGCTGCATTTTGGGGTGCATGTCGGGGTACAGGTAGTTGATTTGGTGGGGCAGGCTCCGTCGAGGAGGGGGCGTGAAGGAGGGAGAGGAGTAGTCTGTTTTTTGGAGGTTGGCTAGGTGCCGCTGATGTATCTTCTCTCTGAGGGAGTTCAGGGACCCCGACTCCCTGTCCCTGGGAGGAGAGCCTTTCAGGGGGTCGGCCTCCAGGTAGATGCTGAGGCCGTGCGTGCTCTGAGCGTGCTGCAGCAGGAACCACGCGCTGGGGAACAGCTCCTTGCACGACTGGCAGATATAGCATGATGGCTCTCCTTCATCTGCAAATAACAGAGCAAGAAAGGGGTTCATTGAAGTGTTTAAATGGGTTTATTAGTGGGATACTGAACTGCACAGCTATTCACCAAATGAACTTATTCTAGGATCAGCAATATTGTTGAGACAGCTTCCAATTGTAAAGGACAGTTTTTGCTGCCCCTTACTGTATATTGTTTTCAATCATCCTGAATGCAGGCAATCATTTTTCATTTTGGAGTGTGTTAAGGTGCTTTGATTGTGAGTTCAGGAGCTGCTCTTCAGTTCAGGTTGTCAGCTGTATGTAATGTAGGCTGGTGTCTCTATACTGGGAAACTCAGATTAAAGAACCCTAACACAGACTAATTAAAAAGCAATTCTGGAGTAATTGCAATAAGAACTGCAATCATCATAAAATGACAGACAGTAATAAAAACAATGAACAATGAATCTACAGTTTTAATACATGCATTGTTTTGATTATTAAATGCCGGGTGCCAAAAGGATTCTTTTGACATTTGCATAGCTATTGAATGAATGTAAAATGAATGTAACAGGGATTGCTTAGCATTAGTTTACTGCAAAGAAATCTAATCAGAGCTAATCCACTTTTAATCATAACTTATCATGTGCAAAACCATCCAGAAAGATTTTGAATGATATACTAGGATGCAGGTTTGGGGCAGGGTCATAATAAATAAAACACCTTGGTCAAGACTTTAGAGAACACAAATATCGCCACCAATGTGAGTAAGCAAATACAAATCCCTATACAGAAAAGACAGCAGCATGCCCCTAGTGGTCACTTTGCAAACTACTTCAATTGAGAAATATTTGCCGGAAAATAATAATCAGCAATGGAGAAAGACTGAGAACACAGACAACAGGATATTAAACAGGGAGAAATGAAATAGAATGACAATGTGGGTAATATGAAGCATTTCACATTTTAAACCAGCACCTGTCCCTTTCTAGAACGGAGGTAAAGCTTATTTCAATTCTGTAGCACAGTGATAACTAACCCACCCCACAGAAACCCGAGGTACAATCTGGAAAAGATTTCACTGGAAAGTGAAAAAAAAACACAGTGTATTTTTAAATGCTCCCTATTTTCTGCAGCCTGAGTGCTACAAACCAATTAAAGCTGCAAATTGCTAATTAGTTTAACGAGGAAATGAAGGCTTTATGCAAATCAGGTCTTAGTCAGCTCCCTTGACATATGAAGCACTTTTGCATTAATTAAAAAAAGACTAAATAGGAAGATAAATCAACAGAAAAACAACAACCACGCATTTTTAGTGTCGGAGCAGATTCGTCACCGTCTTTGAAGCTGGGGGAAAGCGACAGAAGGTTTCCAAGTAAAGAGATGGACGAATGTTTCTCACTAAGTGTTGCTCAGGGAATAATCGTGTGCTTTGGGCTAGCTGTCGCAGTGCACTAATGCATTCAGGCAACTAGCACACCAAGCTACCTAATGAAGCCCACTCAAATGCTGTATTCCTATTAACCTAGTGGTTAGGACTCTGGACTCAGTGTGGAGTAGTGGTCAGGGCTCTGGACTCAGTGTGGAGTAGTGGTTAGGGCTCTGGACTCAGTGTGGAGTAGTGGTTAGGGCTCTGGACTCAGTGTGGAGTAGTGGTTAGGGCTCTGGACTGTGTGGAGTAGTGGTTAGGGCTCTGGACTCAGTGTGGAGTAGTGGTTAGGGTTCTGGACTCAGTGTGGAGTAGTGGTTAGGGCTCTGGACTGTGTGGAGTAGTGGTTAGGGCTCTGGACTCAGTGTGGAGTAGTGGTTAGGGTTCTGGACTCAGTGTGGAGTAGTGGTTAGGGCTCTGGACTCAGTGTGGAGTAGTGGTTAGGGCTCTGGACTCAGTGTGGAGTAGTGGTTAGGGCTCTGGACTCAGTGTGGACTAGTGGATAGGGCTCTGGACTCAGTGTGGAGTAGTGGTGAGGGCTCTGGACTCAGTGTGGAGTAGTGGTCAGGGCTCTGGACTCAGTGTGGAGTAGTGGTCAGCGCTCTGGACTCAGTGTGGAGTAGTGGTTAGGGCTCTGGACTCAGTGTGGAGTGGTGGTTAGGGCTCTGGACTCAGTGTGGAGTAGTGGTCAGGGCTCTGGACTCAGTGTGGAGTAGTGGTTAGGGCTCTGGACTCAGTGTGGAGTAGTGGTTAGGGCTCTGGACTCAGTGTGGAGTAGTGGTTAGGGCTCTGGACTCAGTGTGGAGTAGTGGTCAGGGCTCTGGACTCAGTGTGGAGCAGTGGTTAGGGCTCTGGACTCAGTGTGGAGTAGTGGTCAGGGCTCTGGACTCAGTGTGGAGCAGTGGTTAGGCCTCTGGACTCAGTGTGGAGCAGTGGTTAGGGCTCTGGACTCAGTGTGGAGCAGTGGTTAGGGCTCTGGACTCTTGACCGGAGGGTCGTGGGTTCAATCCCAGGTGGGGGACACTGCTGCTGTACCCTTGAGCAAGGTACTTTACTGAGATTGCTCCAGTAAAAACCCAACTGTATAAATGGGTAATTGTATGTAAAAATAATGTGATATCTTATAACACAATTGTAAGTCGCCCCGGATAAGGGCGTCTGCCAAGAAATAAATAATAATGAAGAGTGTTCGCTGTTTTTGCAACAGAATTTGTTGACTACAGTGAAAACTGCTCAGTAGAATCGGTGCGTAATTAAATGAATCTCATATTCAAAATTGTCGCTGTTTTATTGAATCATGCTTCTGTTTTCCTCCATGCTTTTCCTATTGTTAAGCTGTCATGCATTTACCACAGTGTGCAGGTCAGTTTAATATGCTTTGTCTTACCTGTCTGTTCTCCAAGATGCTTACCTGTGTTTCACTGTGCTTTATTACACAATGTGCTTTATAAACCCACAATAGAAGCAGTGCATTATTTGAGTGCTAAGCAATGTCTTAAAAGCCATCTTCTTGTAATTCTAGCTAACCAGCAATCAGAAATGCAAAGAAATTCCCTGTGATCGAGGTCTAACAATGCCTGCTTCACAAGAATAACCCCACACCAGACCACAGAGGTGCCCTAATCAACTATTTGGTGCTCCCCAAAACTATTCTATACACCCTCTGCACACCGTGTGACCTACAGCACCAGGAAGCAATACAAGAGGGTTGTGATTAAGTTATTATTATTAGTTTATTTAGCAGACGCCTTTATCCAAGGCGACTTACAGAGACTTGGGTGTGTGAACTATGCATCAGCTGCAGAGTCACTTACAATTACGTCTCACCCGAAAGACGGAGCACAAGAAGGTTAAGTGACTTGCTCAGGGTCACACAATGAGTGAGTGGCTGAGGTGGGATTTGAACCGGGGACCTCCTGGTTACAAGCCCGTTTCTTTAACCACTGGACCACACAGCCTCCTAATATTCTGGATAGGAAGTGCATTGTTTTTTCCTGTTTCAGGATTTCTTCAAAAGAATCAGACAATTGAATCAACCAGATAATAGAAATCGCTTAACTGCCTGCTGTATTGAATCAAAGATCGAAGACAAAGGCGAACAAAGTTGTTTATTTAAAGCTGTCCTGCAATAAGAACGGGCAGACGTGTATATCTGCCTGCTGCCAGTGAGCTGAGCTGCCTATCAGATCTGAAACCTATTTCAATACCCCTGAGGGGCTGGCCGCGCCATGGAGCATCCTCAATACTTCACTGATCTTTCTCTTTTCTCTCTCTGTTTCGCCTCAAGTAGCAGCTGAATATTAAACAGGGGCAATAAACGCTAATTAAAATGCAGATTGTCTGGTGTTAATGAGAGAGCTGGAGCTCCACTGGGAACCGATTCCTTACAGGGACAAGAGACTGCGGAGGAGAGGAGAGAGAAACCGCGGAGGAGAAGAGAGGAGAGGAGAGGACAGACAGTCATTTTGCTAAAGTTTTATTTTCACTTTGATCCAGACATTAAACTACAACACTATAAATCCACTTCCTGTTCCTGTGCAGCAGGATCCCTGCATGCGGAGAATACCGGAATCTGCTGCACAGGAAGGAAGTGAATCTGTTGGGGTAGGAGTCAAAGTGACAAGAAACGGAACTAACTCTGTTGTGTTCCAGGGGAGGGGGGGCTGATTGCGAACGCCTTGTTCGTGAGTCTGGATCCTGTGCTGGGTTTCAGAAAGCCTGTTAGTCACGCTGGCTGAGGCTGCCTGTGCCGCGGGCGCTGGGAACACGCCTCACATCCAGGGTGCTGCTTCCAAGGCCCTGTTCAAACCCTCAAGGCACAGAGCTGTGCTGCCAAGCCAGCAGAGAGAACTGCTACTGATTGTACAGAAGCAGCGTCTCACAGCTTTGTGCAGCTTCACACTGAGACAGCATCCTGGGGGCAGTCTGTTTTACTGAACTCCTCCACAGCCACTCTGGGCTTTATCAAATGTTTACAGTCCAGTTTGTTTACGTTCCTCCTGGGTTTTAGCAGTATAGCTCCCTTGCACTTAAATCTGCTTGAGAGGGGGAGATAGGGGTTTAAAAGCGAGGGAGAGGGAAGAAAAATGATATAGGGGTTAGAGAGGGGTAGGAGTAAAATAAGAGGGGAGAGATACAGAGAGTTTAGAGAGAGGGGATAGGATTGTGAGGGGGATGTGGGGAGGGTTTAGAGAGAGAGGGGAAAGAGGGAGAGAAAGACCACAGGAACCGCACAGCCTGACTCAAGGAGTTGAAGATAATCAAAGCTAATTAAAAATGGAAATGCAGTCAGTGTTAACGAGGGACACGAGCCCAGCACTCCTGTGAGAGAGCGATAATTACCGGGAGACGAATATTAATGAGGAGACAAGACCTGCAAGAATCCTCCGGCACTCTCTCTAATTAATCAAAAATAACCATTAACCCTTCCACTGCCCCACACCAGCCTGCTCACCCAGAACTTCACAGCACAGACTCTCAGGGCAAGCGGATCACGAGTGCCTTCATCGGTGGAATGACAGCGTGATGGTGGACTTGGAGAGAATCCAAGGCAGATCAACTTGACTAATTCCAGGGCTTAAACGAATGTGCTAAACAGAAGAAACTGAATTTGAAGTCTTCTTTACACTGAGCCATGCTGCTGATGCTGAAATCAACATCTTTTCAAGTATTAAACACATGTTTTAACACATGTCCTTTCATTTTAAAACATGCTGTCTTGTACTACTCTAGGTTAAAGAAGTTCTGGTTTGCATGCCATGCTTTCGGTCTGTGTTGCAATTGTGGTGAAACTGACCCCATCCGTTCACTGGCTTCTTTCCTGTCAACAGCCAATCAGCTGCTTCCCCTATTGACTGGCTGGCTGGCCTCAGTTAGTCTGCAGCTGCTTTAGACCTTGTTCCTTCTTATGAAGAGCTGGACACCTTCCTTTTAGTTTCTGTTCAACAGAAAAGAGAAGCTCCAACCGGGCACTTCCCCTGCCCGTGTGCCACAGGCTGCGCCAGCTTCAGGCCCACAGAGCTTGAAACTGCAGCGACTGGTTTCACAGACCCCGATTAGCACTGATCTGGGGCTTGTGTAACCGGAGGTAAGGTCGAACAATATTAGTGCTATTCAAAAGGGAGGCGGGGAAACATATTGCATGGCACAGGTTTCAGTGCACAATGCTTCACCTGCTGCGGGTACTGCAGTAAACCTGGCCCAATTACAAACTGCACTGGCCTAAAGGGAAGGTTTGATCCGATTTAGATGGCAGCTGGATTTGCAGTGTAACAGTGACAGTGTAAACCCAGACTTTTCTGAAATACCTCACACAGCTTTGTGACTGGGGGCCCCTTATCTGAATCTGGAATAAAATCATTACTGAGTATCTTCGCTGTGCTGTACACTTTATCCAAAAACATGCATTTCTGTGTGTGCTTCGCTATGCCCTTGGGCGCCCCTTATAAAAACTGGCATGGTACTTTTGCATGGCTTTTCCCCATGTGTTTACCATAGTTTACCAGGGTTTGTCTTTTTAATATCCATAACTCTCTGTGCTCTATCATGCTCCCCTGTGCTCTATCATGCTGCCCTGTGCTCTATCACGCTGCCTTACGCTCTATCAGGATAAGGCCGTCTGCTAAGAAATAAATAATATCACGCTGCCCTGTGCTCTATCACGCTGCCCTGTACTCTATCACGCTGCCCTGTGCTCTATCACACTGCCCTGTGCTCTATCACGCTGCCCTGTGCTCTATCATGCTGCCCTGTGCTCTATCACGCTGCCCTGTGCTCTATCACGCTGCCCTGTGCTCTATCATGCTGCCCTGTGCTCTATCACGCTGCCCTGTGCTCTATCATGCTGCCCTGTGCTCTATCACGCTGCCCTATGCTCTATCACGCTGCCCTATGCTCTATCACGCTGCCCTGTGCCTGTGCTGTGGTTTGGGTGCACTCACCACGCTATGGGAAGAGAGCACACCAGTGATATGCATTGCAGTGCTCCTGCTCATTCAAGCACTGTGCAGCGGTGGGGCTCACAGCCTTTGCTCTTGGGTTTCTTCTCCGCTTCAATAACAGCAGCTCTCTGTTGCAGCAGGTGTTGTTCTCTAACTAGACAATCACCCAGAGACCTGGCCATTTAGTTCCTCCTCTGGTATAATTATCCTTCAGGTCTCACACCAGAGCCCCTACCCCCACCCCTCACTTCCGACAGCCAGGCCCCAGCTCAGCCCCCCACCCCTCACCCCAGGGAGTCTTCTCAATGTCTCAGCACACAATAAATCTAATATTCACCAGCCAACCAAACCACTTCCTCAAGCCTTATTCGCGGGCAACATTATCCCTGCTGAAGAGATCTGGCACTTTGGATTACATGCTTAAACTGCTGCTTCCTTCGGGCTGTTTCTGTGCTGTAGGTCAGTGATACACTAGCGAGGCTGAATGTGATCCCCATCACCCATCACATATCCACCCTAACCGTTTATCAGCCATGATCAAGCTCCTCAGCAACGTTAGTTTATTATTGAACAGAGAAAATTTGTTCAGAGATTGTAGATCCCACCAAACTCTCTGGTGAATACTAAATACTAAATTATTCAGAAGTCACACTGCACTAAAACCAGCATATTGTAAAGGCATGAGTTTATAAACCTGCGTTCGTTTTGCAAGCTTCAAATCTGCATTTTACAAACTGTATTGCATTAATTATATTGTTTAACATTTTCAAATCCTGTTCGCCTGCGGGGGGCATATCAACTTCAACCTCCGTCTCGCTCTCCTGCCTGTCACTCACTTACTGCACACACCCACATGGCAGACAGCTACCCTGTCACAAGCATTAATACCCTGGATCTTTCTAAACAAGGGATTTAGGGGAGATCCCTAATAAAAGCTGATTCTCAAAACAATAATTGTGTGAATATAGTAATTCCTACATCTGTGTATAATGGTATTTAAAACAGGATTCAGTTATCTGACTTTTTACATATCCGCCCTGACTCTGGTCCCACTGCTGTCAGATATGAGATGGATTGCTGTACTTCCATTCAGCGAACATTACTGTGTGTATCACTGTAGCTAACTGAAACACATGGAGAGGTTTTTTAATCTTCAGCTGTCAGATCACTTCGATAACTATTCTATATTGTATGAAAGTGCATTTCTAAATGTATGCATTCATATTATACTGTGATATATTTTTTTACTGAAATAGAACGATCTTTAAATGTAGCACTGCTGTAACCAAAAGCAGTTTCCCCATGCCCTTCCATGTTTTTTTAATATGCTTTACCACAGCTCTCTGTGGTTTATAATGCTTCCCTATGCTTTACCAGACCTCTCTGTGCTTTACAATGCTTCCCTATGCTTTACCAGACCTCTCTGTGCTTTACAATGCTTCCCTATGCTTTACCATACCTCTCTGTGCTTTACAATGCTTCCCTATGCTTTCCCAGACCTCTCTGTGTTTTACAATGCTTCCCTATGCTTTACCAGACCTCTCTGTGCTTTACAATGCTTCCCTATGCTTTACCAGACATCTCTGTGCTTTACAATGCTTCCCTATGCTTTACCATAACTCTCTGTGCTTTACAATGCTTCCCTATGCTTTACCATACCTCTCTGTGCTTTACAATGCTTCCCTATGCTTTACCAGACCTCTCTGTGCTTTACAATGCTTCCCTATGCTTTACCATACCTCTCTGTGCTTTACAATGCTTGCCTATGCTTTACCAGACCTCTCTGTGCTTTACAATGCTTCCCTATGCTTTACCATACCTCTCTGTGCTTTACAATGCTTCCCTATGCTTTACCAGACCTCTCTGTGCTTTACAATGCTTCCCTATGCTTTACCATACCTCTCTGTGCTTTACAATGCTTCCCTATGCTTTTTCAGGCTTTCCCAGGATTTTGCTTTGCTTTTACTCTGGAAGACGTTTATAAGGCCGGTTACCAGGAAGAGCAGATCCCATATGACCAGAAAAAGTTTTGCTTTTAAAGAACACCTATTTCTTTAGAAGCTGCACGCTGCTAAAACATGTAGAATTATGTATTCATTTTTTAAGTTTAGTCGTCGCCAATGATTTTTACCCCGATTTTCTCCCCAATTTGGAATCCCCAATTATTATTTTTATCCCGGTTCACTGCTGCAGCCCTCCGGGGACTCGGGGGGAAACGGAGGCTGAAACACGCGTCCTCCGAAACGTGCACCTGCCATTCCGTCAGCGAAGCCACCAGACCTATTGTGCCGGAGGACAACACAGATCTGAACGGCTCCATTGAAGTCCGGCAGGTGCCCAATCAGCCACAGGGGTCGCTGGTGCGCGGTGAACCTTGGATTGCCCTGCCGACCTAACTCCTCCCTACCCGGCGCACTCGCCAATGTGTGCCGCCCTTAGGAACCCCCGGTCACAGTCGGCAGTGACATAGCCTGGATTCGAGCCTGCAATCTCCAGGCTATAGGGCACATCATGCGCTCCACATAGAGCGCCTTTACTGGATGCACCACTCGGGAGCCCCCAAAACATGTTTTATTAATATTATCAGGGACGGTGAGATCTCTTGTCAATTGGTATTTGGAGACACTGTAATGAATCTCGTCCTAGCAGCTGATGGGTTAATAACACTGACCCTCTGCACTACAGAGCTTGCCCTTCAGTTGAATGGCAAGTCGTTCGTCTCTGAACCGCGAGGTTAGAAGCTCGAGTCCAGCCCTCGGCTCTCCGTTCAATGGGCTGAGATCTCAATTCATCTCTATAATGAGGTTGATCATGGGCACTGAAAGGGTTAAGAGCGCAGTGCAGTCTCTGGCAGCCACCAGGATTCCTGATTAGAAATCTCCACTTGTCAGTAAATTTAATTAGGGACAGGTACAATCTCTTTAGGGCTTCCCTGGAAGGGGATCAAGTTACAGTTTCCACAGCAAAAACACAAACACAGGTGCAGGAGGGCTGCGGAAGGTTAGGAGAGTCCAACACAATGTCCAGCTCACAAGTGAAATAAGTCTGATCAGTGGTCTAACTGCCAGCAGGCACAACATGCATTGCCGAAGGCATGGAGACTGAACTGCTCCCTCCCTCACCCGCTCAGAGAAGGGGCGTCCGCTCCAGTTCAGACCGGCTTCAGGCACGCACACTGTACACAGTAATGTAATGGAGAGGCGTGTGCTGTGCAGGGTGAGGTCTGAGAGCAGGCAGTTGGAATGAGGAAGGAAGCTCTGTAACCTGCCTCACAGCTCAGTGATTTTCTCTGAAGTGTTTCCCCTTTAGGTGTGCTGGTTTCCTCTTCGTGAGCTGAGATTGCACCGCTTGAGAAGCCGCCAGCGAGGCAGCTTGTTCCTCTTCTCACTTCCTCTTCTGCTCCCAGACTTATAGATTAACTCTCGAGGGGTGCTTGTGTCTGTCTCTTTCAGGTGGCACAGTAGGCTTGCCTTTCTTATAAAAGCACAGCAAAGTGCAATAAGCCACAGTGTAAGCATCAGTAAGAATAGTTTGGGGTTTAGCCCCACAGGGCTCATCTCTTCCTAGCACACCGCTCCCCACCAGTAGATCTAATAGAATCAAATTGTTTTTTTATGTTTTAGATAATTCACCTGCTAGACTACCATGCATCTCTAACTGTGTATAGAAGTGCATCCAACCCTCTGTTCTCCGTGGTAAAGCATAGGTAACCGCTGTAGAGAGGTATGGTAAAGCATAGGTAAGCACTATGGAGATGTATGATAAAGCATAGGTAAGCATTGTGATAAACATTTAGAAGAGCTGTAGGGGTCCTTTAATAATAATAATAATAATAATAATAATAATAATAATAATAATAATAATAATAAACTTTATTTTGTATAGCGCCCTTAAAAGCAATCATCTCAGAGCGCTTCACAATTAATAGTACAGAAATAAAATAAAAAGATTATACATAAAAGAGCACAAGGAAATAAAACAATCATAGAAATCATAAAAACGCCTTTCTAAAAAAGTCTTTAAATTAGCTTTAAAAACACTCAAAGAAGCTGAGCCCCTGATCTCTAGTGGAATAGAGTTCCATAATTTGGGGGCATAGCAACAGAAGACCCTGTCGCCCATAGAGCGCAGGCGAGCAGGCGGGACACACAGCAGTCTGAGATCAGCAGAGCGGAGGTTGCGAGTGAGAGTATAAAAAGATAAAAGATCTGACAGATAAGTCGGAGCTCGCCCATGAAGAGCCTTATATGTCAGCATTAAAATTATAAAATCAATTCTAAACCTGATAGGCAGCCAGTGCAAGGCCTCCAAGACAGGAGTGATGTTAACTGTAACACAGGAAGGAAGTGAGTTACAGAGGCATAGCAAATGTCCGATTGGTTGATAGCTTACCTTCCACAGAGTTCTCCTGCTTCACCGATATTCCATTCTCCCCGGGCCTGCTCCACTCAAGACATTCTTGAAGCCACCGGACCGCTGGCTCCATGGCAGACCGACTCAATGTCCTATTGGGCGGGGAGGGAGGGCTGTGTCCCAAAAGCTCCGCCTCTTTGAGACAGGCCCCGCCCTGGCACTGCCCTTTCTTGTGCTCGATAAAGACCATTATGTGCGCCAGGGGGAAGCTGTGGCGACACTGTCCGCAGGTCAGGAGGTCACGGTCGCTGGGGTCCTCCCCCGACAGGACGCCTATCTTCTCAAGAGAGGGCAGGGTCACTTCTGTCAGCTCAGCCTCACCTGAAAGAAATACAGAGTTTAAAACAGGGTCCCAATATCTCCATGGTCCATTCGTAAACTCACTCTAAACCTCTATGGGCCCTCTAACATCAATCTCACTTCATAGTGCTTCAGAGGGGGGATTCCACACCATTCTTTAATTCCACAAGGCTTACCCCCAACTTTCACTCATTATATAGGTCTCATGTGTGCAGTTTTGAAAGAAGCACATGATTTTTTCATTATAAAACAGGAGATCTGGTTCGAGGCTAGGTTAAACCATCCATTAATATTAAACACTCAATAGTGCTAAATTTAGAAATACGAAAAGAAATCAATGACAAAGGTTTCATAGAGAAAGACAGTGTGCTTCAGATTGGGTTCCCCACCCCTTCAATGGCTGTCATTACCCAACCATGGTTAGCTGTATAGTCCAGCAGTCAGTGAGCAGGGTTAGCTGTATAGTCCAGCAGTCACAGTGAGCAGGGTTAGCTGTATAGTCCAGCAGTCACAGTGAGCAGGGTTAGCTGTATAGTCCAGTCACAGTGAGCAGGGTTAGCTGTATAGTCCAGCAGTCACAGTGAGCAGGGTTAGCTGTATAGTCCAGCAGTCACAGTGAGCAGGGTTAGCTGTATAGTCCAGTCACAGTGAGCAGGGTTAGCTGTATAGTCCAGCAGTCAGTGAGCAGGGTTAGCTGTATAGTCCAGTCACAGTGAGCAGGGTTAGCTGTATAGTCCAGCAGTCACAGTGAGCAGGGTTAGCTGTATAGTCCAGCAGTCACAGTGAGCAGGGTTAGCTGTATAGTCCAGCAGTCACAGTGAGCAGGGTTAGCTGTATAGTCCAGCAGTCACAGTGAGCAGGGTTAGCTGTATAGTCCAGCAGTCACAGTGAGCAGGGTTAGCTGTATAGTCCAGCAGTCACAGTGAGCAGGGTTAGCTGTATAGATTTGCTCTTCCAGTGTTTAATCCCTTCCTGCATGCCACCAAGACAAAGGTTGTTTGCAGCTCAGTTTCACGCAGCATTAGGAATTCATTTCTTGACAGCTCAGAGCAGTTTCTCTTCACAGGCTCATTTACGCAGCGCCCCCAGCAGTATCTGGGCCAGTTCCTCTTGTTAATCCAGGCAATTTGCTGCTGGTTTTAAGCACGGTTGCACAGCAGCAAAACCCCAACCAGTTAGTAAGAAGTGTAGGCTAAGGCAAGGAAGATGACGTGTTCAAATGAACAGCTGCATGGATCCAAGTAACATGTTTAAATCTTCAAACGTCTGTCACTGAATTTCTCCAGTGTCTAAATAAAGAAGGAGGGTGTTGAGAATGCCAACATCTCTACCTGTGTGTACGAGTCTCTGAAGTAAAAGCAATGGGTCCCGTTTTAAATAGTGGCTCCATTTAGAGTCCCTGTTTAAAATCAACAGGCTGCTATACGTGCAGTCAGTTATTCAGTTATTCAGAAAACAACAGAAACTAGATGTTCTATTTTTATTTTTTTTCGGAACACCTTTAAAAGACACAAAAGCGTCAGGTTTTATGATTCAGTCTTTACAGTTCTGGTGCATTTGAGTGTTTAAAATGAATAAGAAAAAATTCCTGCCTATCTGTCTATATATGTGTATGTATGTCTATCTCTCTAGCAATCTGTCTATCGATTCACCTGTTTCTACCTATCACTCTGCTTGATCAATATCTATAGCATTGTTTTTCTATTTATCTGTCTATTGGTTACAATTATTAACCAGTCCATAAAAGTGTAGAATTGAAAATCAATTCATTGAATATGAATTCTATAATACATTCTAATTTTGGTTTACTTTTAAATCTGCCTGAAAACTTCATTTAAAATGTCATCAAATTACACCACATAGAACCATATGGCGTTCTATAATTCCAGGCTTCATATTTCAAACTCAAATACTGTTTATTTAGAAGCCCTTGTTTGCATATGTAGAAGCAGACACTAAAAACTTAGCAACAGGATGTTTTGGTAATTCATTTCATGCTTTTGGTGATAAATACACAGGGGGAAAAAATATAATAACCAAGGAAATGCAACACTATCCAAAAGCACAGTTTGTAAAGATATTTATTTTGGTGTAGTGCCAGATATCAGGTTTTAAAATAATAAAAAACAGGTGTTTAAACACTGCACATTGGTGCCCTAGCAAACGAAGTGCACAACTTTTCATTTCTCTCGAAATATCTTTTGTTGAACCGTGTTCGTGAAAAAGGAAGCATGAGCTCTCCTGTTTATCTTTGGCCTTTTTTTTTATCATTTTTGAAAATAAAGAGGAGACGCAGCAATGAATTGAATAATCCATTATTCATAGCTGTGGCTTTTATTCAACCATCGATTCATCACCCCAGTGATTTTATCTGGGTCATTCCGTGCCAACTCAACCAGAAAAGGGGCATTTCGTTGCAGGTCGTCTCAGATTTTGCAAGAAAAATTCACCTGGGGGTTTTCGGGCCCGCTGAGTTCAGAAATGCGAATTTTTTTTTAAATTTTAAATTTCCCCTTTGAGCTGTGACCTGGCAAAGGTCAGCCTGAAGTGAAAAAGTGACCCTGACCAGAAAAATCACCCTGGACTCAACTTAGACGCTCCCATCACGTGTAGCACCTCATTCGACTCGTAATGAACAGGGCATTTGAGAACAAAATACCAGGAGCACCTAACTCACTTTTGGCAAGTTACAGACGAGGGGTAAGTGATGAGTTTTATTTGAACTTCAGTCCAACCCTTTACCCAGCAGGGGATGCAGGTCCTAAAATGAAATAACTAATGTTGGGGGATCTAAAAAATCACCCAACGATATTTTTGGACAGCTGTTGATGAGAGCTACAAGAATCAAGCAAAACATTTTGGAATCCGCGGATTGCGGATTTTTGAAGTTGCATTTGTCATGCATTCCAGCATTGCTTATGGACACTTTGGTGAGGCTAAAGCACCACATAGTCCTAACCAAACTGGTGTTACTCTTTAATTTTGCATTGTCTGGGGTTAGAGTTAGATTAAAAAGTGACAGGGTGTGCTTCCAGTGGCATTAGGGGTTATGAACTTGCATTACTTCGTGGATTATTTCAGCTTAAACTTGGTAGAAATACCAAAAATTCATTACCATTTCTGAACTCAGCAGGCCCGAAAACCCCCAGGTGAATTTTTCTAGCAAAATTTGAGACGGACGGGCAACGGCTCTGGTTGAGTAGGTAGGGAATGACCCTAATTCAGGTAGATGCTTTGGGTGATAAATACACAGGGGGAAAAAAACTAAAAATGGCCGAGGAAACGCAACACTCTCTGAAAGCATAGTTTGTAAAGATATTTATTTTGGTGTAGGGCCAGATATCACGTGTATTTTAAAACGTGATATCTGGCACTACACCAAAATAAATAATGTGTAAGCAGATGCTTAAACACATGCAGATTCAAAACTGCACATTGGTGCCCTAGCAAACGAAGCGCACAACTTTTCATTTCTCTCGAAATATCTTTTGTTGAACCCTGCTCGTGAAAAGGAAGCATGAGCTCTCCTGTTTATATTTGGCCTTTTTTGTCATGTTTTAATTGTGACTAAAGACTGGAGGAAACTCTTTGAACAATAGTGTTCTAATGAATCTTTTTTTTTTCCTTAATCCAAGACAATACGTGTATTTTGCTTTATTAGATATGCATATCTATCTTGAAATAAGAATGGACTTTTAATAGCCCCAGTTTAAAATCACAAAGTTCCAAACTAGTAAACAGATATGAGTATTATAGAACCTCTGGGGCACTTAGAAAGTTTTCGACAACTAAAAAGTGAGAAGAAAATTGATCTGATCGGTGTTTATTGACAGTAAACATGGTGCTCTAACGGTCAATCCTGTCTGTTTATATCCAGCCAGCCCCGCTCTGGGTGGGTGACGGCTCTGAGCATTCAGAAATAAATACAGGTGAGAAAGCGGCGGCATCGCTTTGTACCACAGCGCGGTGTCCTGCGCCCCGAGCGAGGGCACTCGGAGGCCTACAGATAACGCTTTTTAAATTGTGTTATAAATTAAAAAAATTAATTAATAAATAAAGAAATAAATAAAACAAAAAATAAAGACCCTATTTAGATTCAAATGTTCTTTGAATCGTATTCTGAAACAGGATACTCGTTTATTTGTAAAATGCCGACATGTAACGCGTTCTTTTCACAGAGCTTTAAACTCAAGGTGCTGAAGAGTGATGTTTTAAAGTTTCAATTATTAAATATAAGATGTGTATTTATT